>JAZDUH010000359.1:6397500-6997500 GCA_036419115.1 Scarus forsteni | reverse complement strand
AGGGTGTGTCCCGGTTTACGACATCATGTTCTGGCAGCAGTTATCATCCAGCTTCCTTTGACTCTGTGGATGACTGAATTGCTATTTCCCTTGTTTATCTATAAAGGGTGGGGGCTGTTACAAAACAAAAAGCCTCCTTCAGACTAAAATATGTTTTGTATCAACAAACTGACAAAGTTAGCTCCCATTTTGTGAGCGGAGGGTACTAAATTTAGACCATGACTGCACATAAATTGGTCCATAATTATAATAGTTTATGCATTTAATTTGGAAAGATAGGAGCTGTACTAGTGTACTGGACAACAGCTTATAAAACATAAGATCTACTTAAAAATAATTAAAATCTTTGTTCTCTCATATGTAGATTCTATATTTGTTGAAACATCATACACTAATGATATTCAGGCATTTCTGATGGCACTGTACTCAAAGTGGATTATCTTATTCATAAACAATTCATAATCTTAACCGTATATCCCTTTTGTGGTCAATGGGTGGCCAGAGTCTATCCTAGCCACCTTTAGGGAGAGAGACACCAGCAATCACAGGGCTGGCATATAAAGAAAGACATCCGATCACATACAGTCAAACTTACAGGCAATTTAGAGCCACTTTTTAACCTAATATGCTGTTTTTAGTCTGAAGGTGGGGAGGACACTGAAGTATCATGTGAAAATAAATCGATTCACACACGGACCCTCCACACGGACAGGCCTCGCCCGACCGTGGAATCAAACGATCAACCATCTTGCTGTGAGGCACCATCACCAACTGCACTACTCCGCAGAACTGGATTATTAAAATGGTCTGATAGTTTTTACAAGCTACATAAATAAATAAACAAAGCTTAACTGTAAGCATAATAAACACTGAAGACCCCTTTTTTTTGCTATTTAATCTTGTAGTGCAGCTGGATCCACCTGATTCCATATTTAATCAGGCAGGTCCAATAGCAAAGCTCAAGCTGGAATGATCATGCTCTGTCAAAAATGAGAGAAAGGGCTGCTCCTAAGGAGATAATCAAGTGTGGCTTTTGCTTTAGTAGCACTTTTTTCAGGACTTGATTATAATGTAATTAATTATATTTTTTCTCCTTTACGGATGGGTTTCGGCCAGATTCTGATTCTGAACTGGCTCACATTTCATAATTTACCCATCGTAGCAGCTACTGTATGATCTGATTGGCCTGTGTTGAATTTGATTGACAGATCAGTTATCTAATCGCCTTCTGGATTTGTTTTTAACAGCTTCTACCCTCACTAAACACTTTATATGGGCTGTTGCTCAGAATTCCTAGTTGAATATACATCATATATACAGTATTACTCCATCTATAGCTGTCTGTCTGGCCGATTGGTTTGTTTATTTTTTGGTCCAGAGCTTTCATGGTCCAGTCTGCCTCCTGACATAATGAGACAGAAGAAAAAGCTTTTAAATCCCTCATTACACCACCCTGTTGTAATCCTTTTCACGTGGGCCCTGCATGTCCCAAAACATATTTTTGAAGTTCCTTGCCCAAAAATCCATTTTGATATTGGATTTTGGCATGCCTATAAACCCTTCTGTTTCAGCCCTGCACAGAACAGGCCATTTAAGTGTAAATGCCCCTCTTAAGTAGTAGATTGGGTTTTGGCTTCCCAACACTGTGCTCTAATGTTTATTACAGTGACACAATTATGTCAGCTGCTGCCTCTGGAAGCGTCTCCCATCTGTGGGCGGCGGCACATCCCTTAATAACATCATAAAGGGGTGCTTTTTTAAACACTGGAAGGTGGAGAAAGCATTAGAGGAGGGAAGGGGTTTTCCTCATGTTGGGTGGATGGTAGATTGGTCATTAACACATCGGAAATGTACTATGCATGATATTTGACCTTTAAAACAAGTTAGATTAGGAGTTTCTTGTACTGGCTGCTGAGGCTCGCTTGGAGAGAGTCCATCTTGGTGAGTGGAGTGTTTGTTTTGGAGCTCTCTTTATGGCTTGACTTCAGAAGAGTCCTACGGGACGATCGGCTCGGATCAGATGACGACATGCTGCTGCTGGTGCCCTTCGTGACCCTCCGACACCTCAGCACACTGGACAGCTCTCTCTGACACTGGGACGATCCGAAGTAGTAGACCAGAGGATCCAGGAGGCAGTTCAGGCTCCCCAAACACAGAAACATCAGATAGATCACGTAGAGGCTGTCTGATGCCTCCCTGCTCATGACGTCTCCCTCTGTGAACTGCAGCTGCTGCAGGAGGAGGAAGACGTTTGTGGGTGTGAAGCACAGCAGGAACATCACCAGCACAGTGAACGCCATGACGACCGCTCTGCGTCTTTTGCGCGAGCGTCCTGGAGCTCCTGGTGGCCCTCTGCTGAGGGACATGATCACCCGAGTGTAGGACACTATCGTGACAATGAGAGGCAGGAAGAAGAGGAGGACGCAGAGAACGATGAAGTAGATTCTGTAGCCCCAGAAAATCTCAAAAGGCTGGACATCATGGCAGGTGGTGATGTTCAGCTGAGCGAGGTAGAAGGTCTGTTCTGTGAGGAGGAGTGGCACAGAGCCGGCGAAGGACAGAACCCACATGGCTAAGCAGGCTATGGTGGCATTCCTCGGACTTCTCCAAGACAGGGAGTTGATGGGATAGACCACGGCGAGGAGCCGGTCCACGCTGATGAGGGCAATGAGCAGAACAGAGCAGTACATGTTCAAGTAAAAGGCTGCGGTGACCACACGGCACATGACGCCGCCGAATATCCAGTCGTTTCCGTTAAAATGGTACGAGATCTTGAAGGGCAGCAACATGGCGAAGAGCAGGTCGGCAGACGCCAGGTTCAGCATGTAGATCGCCGCCGGCTTCTTTGGCCTGATTCTCCGAGTGAGGACCAGAAGTGCACAGATGTTGACGGGCACACTGATGAGGCAGACCACCGTGTAAAAGGACGGGATGATGATGGTGGACACGGGGCCGGTCAAAAACAGCCGTGCCTCCTCTGAGAGACCTTTCCTCCTGATGGTTGATATATTGAGCCTGCTGCTGATGTTTGTTTCATTGGGCCCACTGATGATGTTTGTTACATTGGGCCCGCTGATGATGTTTGTTTCATTAGGCCCGCTGATGTTTTTTAATTTAGGTCCGAGAGGAGATACAGGACCTATATCTTCAGTTGAATCAGGATCCATGTACTGAGTCAGGTCCACTTCCGGATCTGGATTGTCATAATAGAAGAAGGTCCGACCATAAGCACTTTCTGCAAAGAGAAGACGAGATGTGTCACACATAATACACAAAATACAGTATGAACAGTTGATTACTCATCAATGATAAGAATGATTAAGGATGCTCGTTGCTAACATTACAGTTCATGTAATTCCATTGAACGTTTGTCAAACTGTCATCAGATCTTCCTCACCCCTCCTCTTGACAGTGTGACAACACCTAGTTGTCATCACATTGATGACATCATTAGCATGCCAAAAAAAGGCCTGGTAAACAATGGAAAGGAGTATGGGAGCCATGGACATGGTGGTCAACTGTTTTCTGTACCTCACACTTTTGTCTCTCTTTCAAAATACACACAGACAGAACAACATTCAAGCGCTGATGAAGGCGGATGGAATTTGTTGCTGTCGTCCTTTTGTTGTCTCAAGATACGGCCACGATATTATGACGTAGGAGTGTTATGCTAATATCCTCTCGCAGATTAGCAGATGACCTGGCGTGACATTCCTTGTCCTGCCCTTTCAAAAGCCAGTTCATTTGTTGTTACACTGCCCTCTGCCTGTGAAAACTTTGTATGCAGTTTATGTTTAGTTTTGTTTTTATACTGCCCCCTTTTGGTTAAAGAAGAGTCCAGTGAACATGTGCTGGGTATTTGCCATGTGGTAGCCTGACAGAGCAGGCAGCGTTGGTTCATCTCCTGCAGGAACTATCTTTTCGTTGTTGCCTTGGACACTATTTGTCCGTAAGTATGGAATTTGTATGTGTTTGTGATGGAGACAGAGGCAGAGGGTAGTTTTCCAGATTGCTCTTTGTGTTTGTAGCTTTTAAGCTGTTGGAAGTGTAAGTGTAAGCTAGCAGCATGACTGTACATTTTTTGGTTTTACTTATCTTGGTTTTGCCTTGTCCTTATTTCTAGTCATTTTCTTTATGCAATTTGTATTTTGTGTTTCATAGCAGTTTTACAACCAGATAACCTTCAATAAATGACAAGAAAAGTTATGCCTTGTTATTCTTGGAGGATTTGTTAGCTGACTGTCTAGCTTTGAACATTGGCTACTCATAGTGAGGACAGTACATTCCTACTGGAGTTGATCAGAGACGAGCCGATAAAAACCCATGTCCCTTGCATGGGCAGCTGACCTTGATCTAAATGCAGATTAGAGCCTTTCCCACTGCCGACAGGAGCCAACTGTTAGCCTTCTTAAATGGGTTATTGGGCCAGTGGGAAAGGGGAACATACTACAAGCAATGGGCAAAGGCTCAATTGTTCACAGGCAAATATGGGGCGAGGTTCACCACTTTGTGAACAACTACGTAAGTCGCACAGTTTGAAAACAACAATTCTAAAGGAACAATTCAGAGATTTCATCATTTATAGATCAAAATGTCATCAGAAGATTCAGAGAATCCAGAGAAATCTCTTTATGTAGACCAAGAACAAGAAGTGCCTGTGACCTTAGATCCCTAAGGCACCACTGCATTAATAACACATCATTCTGTAAAGGGTATCACCACGCAGGCTCAAGAGCACTTCAGAAGATAACTGTCAGTTAACACAGTTCATCTCTACATCTACAGTCAGAGTTAAAACTCAATTCACACGTCAGACTGTTTTTATGGACATTGTGTCCTCCAGGCTAAAGAGGACAAGAACCATCCAGACTGATACCAGAGCAAAGTTAAAAATACAGCACTGGCGATGGTACTGGAGTGTGTTAGTAACCATGGCATGGGTAACTTGTGTAACTGTGAAGGCAGGATTAATGCATAAAGTGTCATACAGGTTTTGGAGCAACATGTACTGCCATCCAAAAGATGCCTTTTACAGAGATGTCCCTGTTTATTTTAGCAAGACCAGCAACGTAAATATTATGAATGTTATGAAGCACATTTTATGAGAATAAAGATCCCCAACTGTTGAGTAAATGAAGTTGTACGTCAAGTAAGAAATAGAAAGAAATCCATCAATAAAGTTTCTATAAATGGTGTCATCAGCTTCCTAATTATTGAGCATCATAAAATTAAAAGTGGTGGAACATAAACGTGGTTATTTGCAAAAACAAATAAAGTTATTCAGTTTGAAAATTACATATCTTGTCTTTGTTGGGGTCATAAAAGAAGTTGTATATTACTGTCTGATGTTCCTGTTTATGTTTTACACAACAACCAAACATCACTGAAATTGAAGTTTGTAGTAGCTCCTTTGCTACCACCGTGGACATGATGAACTACATGTTCTTAAATCCATCTTTTTCTTCCAGTGTTTGTTAACACTGCACATGTTTAAAATGAATGCTCATGTCTTCTTCTCCAGTGTTGGTGTATGTATGTTGTAGTGCCACCTACAGGCTGGCATATGTACAACAGAACTATCCATGTTTTTGTGTGGACAGGCATGTTTTTTTAAACACAGTTTTTATTTAAAACTTCTTAAAAACAAAAATGGGATGGATGTTTTTGTCTCCATGTGGAACTAAATCTTTTGAAGAGTATATGAAAGGCTTTGGAGGAAGAAGATTTTTATTGAATAGAGCTTTCACATCAAGTGAGCAACATCATCTTTTGTTCCTGTTTGATTATGTGCCTCCATGTTTTAAATACTTCACATTCACCCTGCTTTCATTTTCTGCTTTACTTTGAGCAGATTATTCTGTGCAGTGACGAATTTCTGAGTCAGCCCGGGTATTGTTTTATTTAGACGGAAGGAAACTAGACACATCACATATTCAAAAAATGTGAAAACAGGGAAGGAAGCATTGAAAAGCCTGAATTCGAATCCCTGGATCACAAAAAAGCCAAAATGTTTTCACTTTTGAGGTCTTATCAGGACCAACACACCCTGACTATAGAGGCCTTTAAAGCATATCCTCCTTTTTCTGACATTCTTTCATAATGGGGCCTGATTTCCCCCATTTGTGTACATAACAACTTCCTGTTTCCCAAGAGCACTTAACATGTTTCTACATGTTTAGCTTCTTGACACACATTGAGCCACCAGCCATCAAGCTTTTCTTTAATAATCTTTAACTTCTTTTAAAGCATCAGCACACATACAGTTCATCAACTACAGAAATAAATCCATCCTACTCAGCCAATTATCTTTGCAATTGTTCAACATCTACATACCAATTAGAAAACTGCAATTTTGCAGTATAAGTTTTTTAATAACATCTGCTGATACTGAAGTTTGAATCTTCTTGAGATTTTGGTCATTTTTTTTCAAAAATAAAGCATGTCATAGTTCCTTTCATTCTGAGATAGTGTGATCTATTTATCTGATAGGTTTTATCTTCTTATGACTTTAAATGAGTGATTTAGGTCCCACAGGTTTGGGCTGGAGTTAATGAGCCTGCATCACACCTCAACAGTCGGTTCATAATGCTGAAACAGGTAGCAAAACAGGCAACAGGAAGCAAAGAATATATCTAATCCAAATCTGAGACACCAAAATGGACAGTTTAATACCTTCCAAAGGTTCATGTGAGCAACAGTCCAAAGAAAGTGTTTGGGAATGGGCAGGCGACTGGATGATTGCCGTGTGAAATACAGAATGTAAGCTGCTATGTTGAACAAACTCTCATCAAAACATGCCAGAAGTGGAGTGTACATTTAATTTTGATAAAGAAATGCTTTCAGTGTTGTTATTAGTTCTTCATTTAATAAAGAAATACAGTCCAGATCTCATAAAATTGCTGAGGCTGTTAGCATGAAAGCTACTCTCAGTATGAGGAGACACTTCCGGCTCTATAAGATGCTAGCTAGGCTGTACTGCTTTGGCTGTTTACAGGCATTGTAAATTGGAGCTTGGCATTTCATTATTTTCAGAATTTATAAGAGGATATATGGTTCATTTTTATCTTTAGATTGACTTGAAACACAAAATATTTACATTTTTAAATGTCCACACCCCGCCAAGATCATTAAAGCAGCACTACGGAAGATCTCCGCTTGACCGGAGAGAAAACTCAACTACCCATGAGCTCTAGCGCGCGCATACTGTCGGAAGGATACAGATTTGCTGGTCGCGTGTGTTTGTTTTGTAGGCGAATCACAGAAGCCAGGACTTCGCTCAAAAGTATTCTTCTGTCTTCAGCGGCGGTTTGCAGGATGGACAGCGACGAGGTAATGTATTTATTTTTGACTAAATGACGATGTTAAAAATCGCTAAGTTCAACTTGGTTTTATTACCGTGAAGTTGCCCCCGTCCTGTTGAAGCGATAAAGCAAATAAAAGTAAAGACAACGACGAGTTGGTGATATCACACACTTGAAATAGGTTTGAAAAAAACTACATACTGGTACGTTCTGGATTTGTTGTGCTGTACTTTATTCTTGTCAAGTTTTTTGAGGAACTTCGTCATAAATTAGTCGGCGAACATACCTGATAGTAGTCGGACATCCTTTCCTCGTCTTTTATTCTCACATCAGCAAGTGCACGCCGAACCGATGATTATTCCTGTCCGAGCATTCAGCTTGTTTTTCTATCGCTTTCTTTGTTTTGTATCCTCCGACAAAACTTTTCTCTTCCTAATATTGTTGCCTCCACCATGGTTAAAGCTCCGCGATTGGCTTTCGCTGAGACTTCCGTGTTTTAAACGAATCGGGAATCGGGGGAAGTGACGTATGCTGTAAAGCAGTCCAAACGTGTAGTTTTTTAGTGTGGCAGGGTTCCCACCATCCACCTCGAAGTTACATAGCGCCAGTTAAAGGGATACAGACCACGACAGAGGTGTCATTGAACTCATTGTAAAGTGGTGGACCATCACAATGAATATCAAAGGATTATATTATGCTTGAAAAGCTACATAGTGTGGGTTTAAGTTCTGCAGAGCAACTTCCCCTGTTCTTCCTTAAAGCCAGGCTAACAGGTGGACATGACCGAGCCTTTAATCTTCAGTTCTCTAAATCAGTGATTCTCAAATAGTAAGACCAGAATTGCACTGAGAACCTATGCTCTCACTTCCTTCTAAAATTCAGTAACTTGGAAAATCCCCATAAACCGTTCACTGTTAATGAAAGTAGCAGAATAAGCAGGCTCAATTAGTGATTGAGACGTACTTTGCTTGGTATTCTTTTAAAAATAAAACTCTGAAAATGTTTCATAGTTCTGAAAATGCTCAATAATTATCAAGTGCCAAGTGCATCAATACCAAGCGAGAAATCAAACCAAAATGTTCCATCTTTGGACTGAAAAGAATATCTGATAACTCTGAGTCCTGTTTGTTAAAAGATATTAGAACTATAATGATACCTGTGTTGAATCTGTTTGACTAAATATTGGTTGCTAGCTCAAAGACTGGGATAAAAAAAAAAAATCACTTCCTTTTTAATATCAAAAACAGCTTCCTTTGGGAATTGACATCAATAGTGTTTTTTTTCTTTACAATACTCTTATTTGCTTCTTCTTATGTTGTTTTTGCCTCATATTTCATGTTTGTCAGTCTCTTATTTGAGTCACTCGGCACAAAAACATCACAAAGGAGTCAAATATAAAACTTTGGCAGTCAGACACAAGGTCGGGGGTAAAGGGGAATCTTTCTGGGGCTCAAAATTATGAAGGGGCAGATGAAGGTTAAAAGTGATTTATTCTACTTTAAGACCATTGTTTCTTTTATAATCTAGACAAATACATATATCAACACCAAAATCTAGTTATTTCTAAGTTGGGCCATTAACAGCATCTCCTAAACATTTCAGCAAAATCTGTCCATTTGATTTTGTGTAATCTTGCTAACAAACACACTACAGCCAAAACAGCAAATCTCCTTGGCAGAGGTTAGTATATGACCATGAAATACAAAATAGTATGCTCCATTTTGTTTGTGTGCCTGTGGTTTTCTGGAATAATACTGCAAAAGTTTTTCCT
Organism: Scarus forsteni; assembly: GCA_036419115.1. NCBI lineage: Eukaryota > Metazoa > Chordata > Actinopteri > Labriformes > Labridae > Scarus > Scarus forsteni. Next base: position 6,988,428 of record JAZDUH010000359.1, on the reverse strand, counting down.
CATACTACATGAGGATGTCCACCTACTTCCACTTTTTCCTCTTTTATGCTGACCCACCGAGAGCAACACAAAAACCTTTCCCACAAAGCTGAGGGTTACCTCAAGCCACTGCTGGCTGACATTCTGCTAGCAGGTGGTCTCTGCTCCTAAATACAAGAACACGATGTATGACCACAGTGTATGAACACGACAGCAATCTGTTCTCTCTGTTATTAAACATGAAGGATAACTTTGCACTTGTTTATATTCAGCCCAGACAGCTATGACAGGACATAACTCGTTATTTAATTTAGGGAAGTGGTTATCACGGGTTTTTGCCACTGAAGATCAAGCCAAAATCCCACGGCTCACCAGGTTCACACCATCGTGAGACAGCCTATTTGAATCAGCTATAATATTATATTTTGCTGTAAATATTCATTTTATTGTCATAAACATACAAAATAGAAACAGATGTTCCAAAAGTGAAAAATCAACAGCTCAACATACAAAGTTTTTCCCCTCTTTCTTCTTTTAATGTTACTTTTCTGCACATAATAATAACAAATAACTTAAAATCATCTCTTATTTCAAAGGATGGGGCTTTATTAATTTACTGATATAAATGCCATTATTGATTCTGCCAAGTGATTCAATCTTTCATTGATTCCTGTGTGGAAAAAGAGAGCAGGTTTTCCTAACAACAACAACATCAAACTCATGGCTCTCCTGATTTATTAATGCTGTGCTGCTTTTGACAGACAATGCAGCATGTTGCTGTGTTTCATATTTTTTGTGTTGAATTATGCAACAATGTTAAATAACTGTTTCTTGTCTGCTATAAAGAAAAATATAGATTGTTAAATTAGGGATGCACGATATTGGATTTTTGCAGAAATCTGATATTTTTTAATTCATTATCAGCAATACCAATTCTGATTTTTCTGATCAAGAGCACGAACTCAGTACTTAAAGGATAACTTCGGTTCCTGCAGCTTTTACATTGTTTATAGAATGAAGAACAACAATATACTCACCCAGAAGGCTTTCCTGATGCAAACAGTACTTCGGGAGATATTTAGATCCAAAATCGAGCAGCGGACACCGATATAATGGTAGCCTGTAGGGCATAGATCGCCGCTCCTAAAAACTGCATTAATCGTCCAAAAACTCATGTTTTTCACCAATATTCCATCATGATTCGCGCCGAATGGACGGCCATTGCTGTCTGTGTCTCTCCACACAGCGCTGTGTGGCTGAACCAACGAGTTTGTTTACATGCTCTTCGCGCATGCGCAGTGCGGCTCATTGTTTCAGGGGAAGACTGGCAGCTACAAATCGACTTTCTTCTTCCAGTTTTGTGCAAAATGGACGAATATCTATGGGATGAAGATGTTGTGGAGGAGGACTTTGAATATGATGGACGTCCTTACAGTTTGGAGCCAGATTATACAGATAAGGAGCTGATAGAAATGAGGAAGCGATCTCAACGCTCCAGAGAGTACTGCGCATGCGCGAAGGGCATGCAAACAGACTCGTCTGTTTAGAGGTTAGTTCAGCCACACAGCGCTGTGTGGAGAGACACAGACTGCAATGGCGGTCCATTCGGCGCGAATCATGATGGAATATTGGTGAAAAACATGAGTTTTTGGACGATTAATGCAGTTTTTAGGAGCGGCGATCTATGCCCTACAGGCTACCATTATATCGGTGTCCGCTGCTCGATTTTGGATCTAAATATCTCCCGAAGCACCGTTTGCATCAGGAAAGCCTTCTGGGTGAGTATATTGTTGTTCTTCATTCTATAAACAATGTAAAAGCTGCAGGAACCGAAGTTATCCTTTAACAAAAATGGACTTGTTTCTGTTACTGTTACAGTATATTTTTGCAAGGAATAGATGTAAAACAAGAAAAACAGCATTTAACTAATGCAAAAAAGAAACCATTGATTCATAAATGTACCCATGCAGTGATGAGAAGTTGCATCAATACTGTGCATGTGTGTAATTTGTCTATATTATGGCTGATATGTGTGGCCAAAATATTGGCTGTAAATATCTGCAAAAATTATAGTATTGGCCATTACTGATAGTTAACTTTGAAGGCTGATACTGATATCAATCCGACAATATCTTTAGTTAACTCTTGGTCATCGTTCATGCTGACTGCATCTTTCTAGAGTGAAACAGCCTTAATATGCAAGGCATGCAGGACAAAGTGGAAGGAACTGAGATTTATTAAGCATAATTACTATTGATGTCAACTCCTTTAGCTGGTATTGTTTTTTGATTCCCAACTCTTAACAAGAGCAGGAGAGTAAACATTTGGGAAAAGAGGAAAAAGCTCTTTTTAGGAGTGCTTGGAAGGTATTTGGTAGGGGTGCAAAATATTACAGATAAAGACACTGGCCTAAAAAGTTGAATTTTTTGCCAATGTTTACAGCCAACATCAGCCTTACAAAAAAATCGCCACCAAAAAATGGTCATACACTCTAATATTTCGTTTGACACTGTTGCATTGTTTTAATAAGCTTCTGCAGTGTCATAAGATTTATTTCCATCAAGTGATGCATTAATTTTTCATAAAGATCTTGTATCGATGATGGGAGAGTCTGACCACTGCACAAAGCCTTGTCCAGCACATCCCAAAGATTCTCAATGGAGTTAAGGTCGGGACTCTGTGGTGGCCAATCAATGTGAGAAAATGATGTCTCATTCTCCTGAATCACTTCTTCACAATTTGAGCCCCATGAATCCTGACTTTGTCATTGTGGAATATAGCCCTGCCATAGAAAAAATCCACTGATGGAATAACTTTTAGTATATTCAGGTGGTCAGCTGAATTCATTCTTTGGGTCATAATGTTGCTGAACCTCGACCTGACCAACTGCAGCAGCCCCAGATCACAGCACTGCCCCCACAGGCATGGACAGTAGGCACTAGGCATGATGGGTGCATCACTTCACCTGCCTCTCTTCTTACCCTGATGCTCCCATCACTCTGGAACAGGGTCAATCTGGACTCATCAGACCACATGGCCTTCTTCCAGTCCTCCACAGTCCAATCTGTATGCTCCCTAGCAAACTGAAGCTTTTTTTCTGGTTGGTCTTACTGATTAGTGGTTTTCTTAAGGCTACACAGCTGTTTAGTCCCAATCCCTTGAGCTCTCTTCACATTGTGTGTGTGGAAATGTTCTTACTTTCACTATTAAACACACCCCAGAGTTCTACTGTTGTTTTTCTTCTATTTGATTTGGCCAAATGTTTAAGTGATTGCCGATCACGTTCATTCAGGATTTTTTTCAGTCCACAATGCATTGGACAGTTCTTAATCCAGTTTTAGTAGTTTCTTCAATCACCTTAGATGTTTCACTGCTTGATGCATGCCAATGATGTGACCCTTCTTAATCAGTCTAAAATCTTTTTCAGGACCACAGGATGTGTCTTTCATCATAGCTGTTTAAGAAACGAGAAGTTGCTCATTGCATCAGTTGGGGTTAAATAAGTTGTTGCCAGCTGAAAGATGTTGCCCATTATTATCCAATTGGAGGCTTGTATGTATTTGCTTAGTTAAATCCAGGTGGTGACTTTTTTTTTTGGCCAGGCAGTGTGTTAGCCATATCGGCAGCAATATTGTATGTTATGTGCTATATCACCACAGGGGTACATCCAGTTTGTCCAGAGTTACATGTTGTTTTTCTTGTTATTTTGTCACATTAAATCAACAAGTCAATTTTCAAAAAGTAAAAGCTTTGTGCATTTGATGAAAAATGTCAGTGAAAATTAGTGGAAATTCCTCAAAAATCCAATACTGTGCATCCTTAGTATTCGGTATTGACAATAAAACATTTAAGAAACACTTCAACAACAGCAGTTTTAGCAGTTTGCCTCAATAACTGTGTCTCTTGACTTTGTCTTTAATTGTTCTTAATTTTGGGTGGGACAGAAAATGATCTCATGTATCATTTGGTTTGTTGTGGGGAAACTCTTTGATATCTCATTTCAGCCAACAAAAGTTAGAAATATCAGTTACTTCACATTTCTTAACAATTTGTCAAAGATTAATTGAATAATGTCCACATTTGATTAATTATAAAGGCACAAGTTAGTGTTTTTGTTTGATTTACAGTAAATACATCTACGTTTTAGTGTTAGAGTTAATATAACAGTATTTAACACAGTAAAATATGTATAATTATTGTGTTAATTCAAGTACAAATCTCTTACCGTTTTTCGACCTCCTGGACTCTGCGCAGGCGCACAGCAGAGCAAACACCATCAAACTTTGAAGCCTCATCGAGAGCATGCTGCTGATGATTAACAAATAAATTCAGATGTTAATGAGAATAACGGGAGCTTTCTGGTGATAGTTTTCCTCAGCTTATTCCTCCGTGCTCCTCGAGCTGCTGAGTGTGAAAAGTGCGTGAAGTTTCCGCCCCTGTTCAGATCAGTCCGTGTGAAAAAGTCTGTCCACCAATCAGCTGCAGCCTCTTCGTCTGCACGAACGACATTCCTGCAAAGTGAAGTCAGCTTCCCGTCCCTCTGCACCCACATCCATCAGCCCGCCAGTACTGCAGGAGGACCATTAGAAGCCAAAACAGACAATTTCCTGTCAGATAGAGACATCTGTATTTATTCAATCTGAGCTCTCCAGGGGATGCGCAGGGGACTTCTGAGTCATTCTGAAACTCCAGGCAAAAAAAGAACAATATGTCTCCCTCCCTGACTTAGATAAATCAGTCTAGACTAATGAAAACAGTGAATAAAACAATTCCAACAATGTTTGGACGTTGTGTAAAACTCAAACTGACACAGAACAGAATCCTTTAAGACTTATATTCAATTAAATACACTATAAAGGCATTAGGCGATTTGGTGACCAGGGGCGTACTTTCCATTAGGTAAACACAGGCAATTGCCTGGTGCCCCAAGATGCCCAGGGGCCCCAAAACATCTCACAAAAATGTATTATTAAAGTTATCTTCGATTCAAAGCAGTTATTACTATTTGTCTTAATTCACACGCTGTAGTCTGAAGTAGAGATCAACATCTATATTTTATAATCATTTTGTCAGTAGACCTCATACATTTGATGTCATTGTCTTTATTTTCAATCATAACATCCTGTAAAATACTTTAATTCATAACTTTTCAAACTATATGACACTTTGTATAAAAAGCTTACGGCCCAAGCACAGGATATTTTTTCGTGTGCATGATTAACTTCTTATTTATTTTTGCCGATGTCCCATTTAGATTCAAAATCTTTTTTTGGTCATAAATATTATTCCCTGGATGTGGAGGACATATCAACATGGGTGTGTAACTTGTTACTTAGCTGTCAGAGAACTGTAACAGATTTCAACAGCAGGACTAATTAACACACTCGCCCTCTGTCAAAATTGAACTAAACTACAGAATTTAAGGAAATTCATTTAGTTTGGTTATGTTACCTGGTACAAGACTAAAATAATAATAAAATTGTATCAGCATGCTGAAACCAGTGAAATACTGAGTTATTGATACGTTTACTTTTCACATTATTATACAATTTAATTTAATGTTATTTTTTTATTTTTATTACTACCCTCCCTGTCTTCTTCTTCCCCCCTTTTTCCCCTCTTCTTGTCAATACTTCTGATAATTGTCTGTCCATCTATTTTGTCTTTTGTGGTGTGAATGAGTAAGACTGAATGAGTTATCTAAGTAGTGAATGGGAACTTTGTCTCTAACATACTGTTTTTTAAGGAGACATTATTTTTCACTGTTAAGGTTTATTAGTCTGGAGACGACCCTTGTTTGATATCTGTAATTTCCTTGTACATTTTTTCTCTACACCCATCCCATAAGTTGGAAAAATATATGGAAATAATTTTAAAAATGTATCAGCACAGTACAGGGATATGAAGGACCCCAATGACTGGGTTTGCCTTGGGCCCCCAGATGACTAAATCCGCCCCTGTCTGGACAACTGGCATCACGTCATTTTCACTCAATAATATTAGGCTGAATCCCAAACCGCCCCCACACTCTACCCCTTCACTAACGAGTGTCACTCCAAAATGAAGTCACACTCATAGCTGTGAAGGGCACTTCCACTGAAGGGGGAGGGTATGTAAATATGACGAGCAGGAATGGGAGGTCCTCTTCACTTCACCGGAAAATGGAAAACCTCGTGGCCATGGCAACAGAAAGGCGCCCTGTGTATGGCTGTTGGCTATTACGCTGTAGCAAAGATTGTGACCCGCTAGGACAGGAGCTACATTATAGCCTACTTCAAATTATTTCGTTTAAATCTTTGAAAACCACGCTTTATGTGATTTTTCTGTCAGTGTGACAAAGGTGTGGGGAACAAATGGACACATGTGGCACTTACATTTATGTTCCTCGCCCATTTAGACGTTTTACTTACTGCAAAAGTCATTGAAAGCGCGCAAACGGAGGGGTAGTGGGTAGGGAGAGTGTGTCGGGGGCAGTTTGGGATTGGGCCTTAGTGTCTGCTAACCTAACTGAAAAACACAGCTCTAAAGGTGCGTTCACACCGGACGCTACTTGTACTACCTTGGCGATCATTCTCCAGCAAAGTCAATGTACAGCCGCGATGGGGCGGGGCTATGTGAAAGACGCTTTTCACACTACCACATAGCTTGTCGCGCTGTTAAATTAAAAGGAAGTTGATCTTTTCAGACGATGTGTGTGGCTTTGCGGCAGCAGCCAATCAGCGGTGTGTGCACATGTGACGGTGCCCTTGACAGACAGTTTTTCATCCCGACAACAGGGGAACAATTTATGTCCGTGTGGGAAACATTAGTCAGTGAGGACATGAGTGCCGCCTAGACAGACCGCGGTAAACTCACAGATAATGCTGCTGCAGGGCATCAACTGCAATGTTTTGTAGTTGATAAGTGAATGAAAAGGATACAGCTAGAATAATGTCCACTTATACATCCTATTATATGATAGATCAGTTTTATCACACACACAAAAAAATCTGAACACAAACAGAGGGTCTGCATTGCTCATTTTGCAAGATCTAATTCAGTCATGTTTGAGGCCTCTTGAAGGTTTATTTGCAACAATCACTCTTTTACTGTTTGCTTTCATTCTGGTACACAAATGCTCCGAGCGGAGGAGAGGACACACTCTTCCACGTGTCTATCAGCTTCAACTCCTGCTTAGTTTGAATGAATCTCCACAGAGATGTTCCAGTGTTGGAAGATGACTGTTGTTTGTCTCACTCTGTTTCTGCACACTCCCTGTGAGTTAGTTTTGGGCAATGGCACTGCACAGTGTTGACAAATCATTTCAACTAGACAAGGGATGGGCAACTGTGGTTTCCAAGAGAACCACACTGACGTTAACCTCATCCCTAGGGGACCGATTTTTTGTCTTTTTTTTCCAACAATATATTTATTGTTTTAACAAGCTTAATGCAAACACATCAATGCACGTAACACATCTATGTGCATAAAAACCAAACATCACTCAGGTACACAAAAAAGGGTCATGAAGCATAATAATAAGGATTTGTGTGTAAAAACAAACAAACAACAAAATAAATAATAATAATAATAATAATAAGAAGAAGAAGTAAAAGGAAGGGGAAAAAAATAAAAATAAAAATAAATATATATATATATATGTATATATATACATACACACACACATACATATATATAGATAGATCCATGTACATACCCTCACACACACATATATCTTTACATAAATACCCACATACGCATACGCACACACATATTAATGAACATACATATGTATCACATGTAAGCATATGATGGGAAGTTAAGTTAGAACTCAAGTTGTTGGTGTTTTAAATCAAGATAGAGACAGTAATTATAATGATAGTTATGCCTATACAAATACGTGTATAAATATGTACACATATATATATATATACATACACATACACACACACACATAAATTTAGAAATTAAGCAAATATGTAATAAAATTAATAAACTAATATAAAATAATAATCATAATCATAAATAAATAAATAAAGTTAGAGAAAAAAAAGGAAATATTTTAAATAAATGAATATGTACAGGATAGAAAGACAGTTCCTGTATTTATCAGGTGTTTAAGCTGGGGAGTGATCAAATTGATACTAAACAGACCAGTATACAAATATCTATTGTGGTAATCACAGAGGGCTAACTATTCTTCCTCAAATGCCTCCAATAGATGTGACATGTTTATGTTCTCTAGATAAATTATGAAGGGGCTCCAGATATTATTAAAGAGTGACTCCTTCCCCCTCAAAGTGTACGTAATCTTTTCTAAGGGCAGAGTTGTGGATAGTTCAGAAAGCCATTTTTATAAACTTGGTGTCCCGACCTTCTTCCATGAAGTAGCAATTACTCTTTTAGCCAAAACTATAGCCAGTTCCAAAAAACCTTCTGTCTATTTCTAATGTTACAAACCTCTGGGTATAAACATAGTATAAAAAGTTTAGCGTCTAGAGGGATTTGTATCTTTAATATGTCTTGAATACATTTCCTAACCCCATCCCAAAACTGCTGTATTTTATCACATTGCCAAAAGCAGTGGAAAAGTGTTCCCTTTTCCTTTCCACACTTGCCACAAATGTCAGGGATATTACTGTTGTATTTATTGAGCTTTTCAGGAGTAATGTATGTTCTCATCAACCAATTATACTGAAGTAATTTCAGACGTGTGTTGATCGACAGCAATTGTGCTTTAATGCATGCTCTCTCCCAGTCAGTGATAGTTATCTCATCATGTAAATCATTTCTCCATGCCTCAAGCTTCTTTATGGATGATTCCGAGGACTCAGCCACTAAAAGGTTATACATTTTGGAGATTATGCCCCTCCTAAAACAGTCCCCAGTCAGTGCCTTCTCTATTTGTGATAAGGGTGGAATCAAAAGCGATTGATCTTGTTGTGTCCTAATAAAATTTCTTATTTGTAAATATCTGAAAAAATGGTTATGGCCTATGTTATATTTATCAGCTAATTCTTCAAATGTTCTCAGATGTTTTGTAGCAGGGTTATATAGGTCTCCTATCTTTTGTATTCCTTTCCCAGCCCATAATTTGAATCCTCCGTCTGATTTTCCAGGGAGGAAGAACAAGTTTCCCCAGATTGGACTGAAGAGTGACAGGGATTCAGTATCCCCAAGATGTCTTTTGACTTGGTGCCATACCGTAATCATGTTTCTGACGATTGGATTTTTAATGCCTTTTTAAGCTTTTTAACACTAGTAGAGTATAGGAATAAAGGAAGAGGTAGGTTAAGTCCAAGGCCCTCCATTTCTTTCCAAAGAGGGCTTTCTTTTCCTATAAAGTAGAACATCAAAGATCTTAACTGTGCTGCCCAGTAATACCAAACTGGGTTGGGGCACTTGAGTCCCCCCCTATCTTAGGGTAAATACAGCAGTGATAGGCGTAACCTAGAGCGTCTATTGTTCCTAAGAATTTAATAAATAGTTTCTTTAAATAAGGGAAAAAAGTTTGATGGGCGGCAGTGGTACATTCTGAAATAAGTAAAGCGATTTAGGCATCACATTCATTTTAAGGACATTTAATTTCCTAATTAACGACATTGGTATAATTGACCATCTATCCATTAATTTTTGGATTTCATGTATCAGTGGTCCATAATTAACTTCAACAATATCCTCAAGACAGGGCACAACTTGAATGCCTAAGTATGTAAAACAGTCAACAACTCTGAATCGAGAAGTTACATTAGGTGGGGTTTTTCTTTCTAAATGATTTAGTAAAAGAATCGAGGTTTTACTTTTATTTATCTTATACCCTGATAAACTTCCAAATGTCTTAATCAGATCAAGCAAAGCAGGGATAGAGTTTTCCAGTTTTTAAGAAAAACAATTATATTATCTGCATATAATGCCAGATGGTGTTCTCTCCCCTCCAGTTGTTATTCCAGAGATACAACTACGAGTCTTCACTGCAATGGATAAGGGCTCTATTGCTAAGATAAATAAAAAGGGGGAGAGAGGGTCACCCTGTCTGCATCCTCTTTGTATTTGAATAGGTTTAGAGATTATATTATTAGTTACCACTTCTGCATATGGTTCAGTATACAATAACTTTATCCACTTTCCAAATTTCCCACCTAAGCCGAATCGATTTAAAATTTCAAACAGGTATGGCCATTCAACTCGGTCGAATGCCTTTTCTGCATCTATTGACAGAAGAGCAGTGTCTGATTCCCCCCTTTGGCTATGAAGAATATTCAAAACCCTTCTAACATTATGGAATCCCTGTCTGCCTTGAACAAAACCACACTGATCATTTCCAACTATTGTTGGTATTATTCCTTCAACCCTTCTAGCTAAAATTTTACACAACACTTTCAGATCAACATTTAAAAGGCTTATCGGGTGCATATTCTATTTATTATTTGGTTTACCAGCTTTTGGAAGTAGGGTAATCAGGGCTCCCCTCAGAAAGGGAGGCAGTATTCCAACTGTTAGAGATTCTGTCAACATTTCCAAAGGGGACCGATTTCTTACATTTGAAGGGTAAATAAAGCTGTCATCAGAGGTTACTGCCTATGGAAGTATATTTTACTTACATTTTTACTTTTAATGTGAAATATGAAAAAACGGGACAATCACATCCAGTTATAGCTCTATTTCAGTTGCTTTGCAAGCTCATAGTGCAAACTATGAATAATTTGTTGTGTTTTCTCTCTCATTGTGCAAAGTTTTCTCCATGAAATGAAAAAGATAGTGTAACTGCTTAGTACACACACCTCATGTAGTGGCGTTTTCAATGAATAAAATCTTCAATTTAAAGAACAATAAACAGTGAAGGCAGATGGGGGTGACTGTGTGACTGTATACTGACTCTTCTGCAGTTGCTTTGTTTGCTCAGAAGCCCCTGGCATCCAAATTTTACACACTGTACCTTTAAAACAGGCTTACAATGCTCTGTGTGACCAAAATAAAGACATTCTCCCCATTAAGGCCAAAAAGTCACACTTTAACTTATTATCTACACAGAGAAGGTGATATTTTGAAAGTTTCTTTGTGTGTTTGTTTGTTTTTACAGTTTTACTTATAACTCAATCTGTTCTCTTCAGATTTTGACATCATTTCAGGGAATGTGGTACATGGCACAGGGTATTGGTTGTGATAGGAGGCAGGGCGTAGATCCAGAAGAGCTCTTCACAGTGAAGATAGAGCAGTTTTACAAATTTTGGATAAAAGTTGAAAATGCCTTTATGGATGTTTTGCTCTCCAAGCACCTCTACATACATGTTTGATATTTAATCAGTTGACCTCTACAGCCTAAAACATATACATAACATGCAATAATAAATAATAAATCTGGAGCTTATGTAGGATTCGACTTTGAAGCTGATGAGACACAAAAGGTAAAATATAAAATAAAATAAAGGTGCTATGAGGAGAATCTATTTCGGCGACATAAAGACTCTGCTACCCATGAGCACGTCGCGGCAACTGTTGTAAAGCGTGACCCAAGCCAAAAGCGCGTGTTTGTTGTGATGCTAATGAATGCAGCTCGGACCTTCCTCAGAAGTCTGCATTGCGGAGGTTCGGAAGGTCTTAAAGGAGAAGAATCTCGGTTCGGACCCTGTATCCTGCCCGCCTGAAAGTTTTCCATGACGATGGAACAAAATCTGACTTCGGTTGAGCAGGCATCGGTGGATCTAGCGGGGCCTTCCAGTGAAAGTGGTTACCCCCGGCGACACCCAGGAGAAGCTACACAGGTGGGCCGTGGCTTCCAGCGAGGCGGGAAGCGCTCGGCGCAGCCAGGAGAACAGCAGGATATAAGGAGAGGCTACAGATGTTCAGACGTGACCAGCGCTAATCCTGACTTTTCATCTTATTTTCAATTTAAGACGACATTGTGATCTCAAGTCTACAGTCGAGCCAAAATAAAGGGACTTCTCCCCAGCAGGCCCTCTTGCTCAGGTAGCTCAAGGGGTTTTCCTTCATAGACTCAAGGAGGCAGTGTGTTGGATCACTGCTGGAAGTTTGGCGAAAATATTAATGGTTGAGTTAACTACCACGTTACTTGGTGTGTTTGTATGTTCTTTTTGTTATTGTTATTTTATTGGGGTTGTTCTGCCTGCTACTCTTTGGTACTCTTTACTTTTACAGGTAACTTTGTGCACTACCATATGCAAAATAATACTATAAAGCTGATCTCTTTTAATGTAAATGGGGTTCTGAATCCAGTAAAAAGGAATAAAATACTATCAAAGCTAAGGAAGGAAATGGCACAGATTGCTCTACTCCAAGAGACCCATATGAACCAGACAGAACATGCTAAACTAAAAAGGATGGGTTTTAAACATATATTCTCTTCCTCTGACGAGTCTAAACAGAGGAAGAGGGGTGTGTTATCCTTATTTCCAATACTCTCAACTACGAACACATCTCAGAGGTTTGTGATAAGGAAGGTAGATTTGTCAAGATAACTGGAAGAGTGGAGGGTTCAGAAATAACAGTTTTAAACGTATATGCCCCACCGAGTGAATGGTCATTCTATAGGAGCATTTTTCGATTTGATGGTTGACTCTCAAGGTCTAATAATTTTGGGGAGACTTCAACATAAAACTCAATCCTAAACTGGACTCCTCCACTCTCCGTAATCATAATAATCCACTTATAAGGAAAGTTAATTCTTACATTGAGGAGTTGGGCATAATTGATGTTTGGCGAACACAACACCCTTCTAGCAGAAATTACACCTTCCATTCATGGCGAGCACAGTTTATACCAGGATCGACTATTTTTTCTGTTTAAGGTGGACAACTTTAGGGTTAAAGACAGTGACATATTAGTGAGGGACCTTTGGGACCATAGCCCTATTTCTATTTCTGTGTTTATGGCCAGGAAGAAAGCAAGGACTCTTTGGAAGTTTAACTCGCATATATTAAATGATCCAACTACTGTATCCAAGATAAGGGAGGATATTAAAGATTACCTGAATTTTAATGATAATGGAGAAGTCTCTCCAATCATTCTATGGGACAGCGTTAAAGGCAGTGTTAAGAGGAAAATTAATCTCTATCACCTCCTTCCTCAAAAAATGAAAGGGCAGAAATTGACTGACCTCCAGGGAAATTAAAACAAAAACTTCAAGAGGATATCAATAATCCAGCCCCCAATGTTAAACAAGAAATTTGGAAAATACAGGGAGAAATTAATGACATTTTTACACAAGAAGCCCAGAAGAACCTGACTTTTTTGAAGCAAAAATACTATGACATAGGAGGCAAATCTACAAAATATTTGGCATATAAATTACGCAAGCAGCGAGAGGAGAGTCACGATTTACAGAATAAAGAACCTAAAACAAGAATAATGGAGACCAAAATAGAAAATCCAAGAATGTTTTGAGACTTTCTATAGAGAGCTCTACACCTCCCCCAGCCCCAGAGGAAAGCGGTTTTGGCCATTTCTTAACTCTCTGGACTTACCTTCGCTCTCAGAGCTGCAAAATAAGAAACTAATTGAATCCATCTCAGTTGAGGAAATAAGCAGCAATTACTAGGTTAAAATGTGGGAAGGCGGTGGGGACAGATGGATATAATGGTCAATTTTACCGCACTCTAAGGGCTGAACTAGTTCCAATTTTACACAAAACCTTTAACTGGATCCTACAAAAAGGAGAGACCCCCCCCTCTTGGAGAGAGGCAATAATTTCTGTAATTCCTAAGGAAGGGAAAGAGCGTTCAGGAGTCTGAAACTATCGCCCAATTAGTGTCCTCAATCTCGATTACAAACTGTTTACCTCAATCTTTGCTCGGAGGTTGGAGAAACTGTTGCCTAACCTTATCAACCTTGATCAGACGGGATTTATTCATGACAGACAAACCACTGACAATATTAGAAGAACTTTGCATATATTAGATCATTTACACAAAGAAAAAATTGAATCTGTTATTGTGAGTTTAGATGCTGAGAAGGCATTCGATTCAGTCAGTTGGTCCTTCTTATATAAGGTATTGAGAAAATTTGGTTTCCATAACAATTTTATTAAAATAATTCAAGCTCTTTACAGCATGCCATCAGCTTGTATTAAAATTAATGGTGACCTTTCTGAATCTTTTTTCTTGGGACGGGGCTGCAGACAGGGATGCGCAATTTCCCCCCTTTTGTTTGATTTATTCTTAGAATCATTAGGACAGCTCATCAGGCAAAATCATAATCTTAAAGGGATTGTAATGGCGGGAGCTATCCACAAGGTGGCGATGTTTGCGGATGACGTTTTGGTTTGCCTGGCGGAACCTGAGAGGTCCTTTCCTGAACTAATGACCATATTGACTGACTTCGGTAAACTGTCCGGGTATAAAGTGAATATATCAAAAACCCAAGTGATGCCACTAAATTACATTCCATCTGAAACTTTTAAAAATAAATTTAAACTGAATTGGGAGAATGAAGTTATTAAATATCTTGGGATAAACATAGGGACCTCGCGGGTCTTTACCGGGCAAACTATGATCCGTTATCCCAGAGGATAAAAACAGACTTACACAGATGAGGTCTGGTTCCTTTCCTGAGCATGGGCTCTAGAATAAGTTCAGTAAAAATGAATGTCCTCCCACGGCTCCTTTATCTGTTCAGAAACCTACCAATCGAGGTCCCTGATAATCAATTTAGAGAATGGGACAAGTGGTTCTCCAGGTTTGTCTGGCAGGGTAAAAAACCAAGAATTAGATATCCAACTTTACAATTGGCTCAGGAGAAGGGGGGGTTTGGCCTCCCATGTATGAAAAACTACTACCTTGCTACACAGATTATTCCAATACTCTACTGGTGTAATGAATCTTATCAGGCAAGATGGAAGGAAATAGAATCTAATCTTTCTAAACAGTTCCCTATTCAAGCTGCTCTTGCTGACAGGGGTCTGATGTGCCAGTTAGAAAAAGTGGGGAACCCCTGGTTGAATCATACACTTCGAGTTTGGTTGAAAGTAACTAACAGCTGTGAAATACATAAAACAATGAGACTGTTTAGATGGTTTGCCTACGATTCAGACTTCATTCCCAACAGAGGGGACCCCTGCTTCAAACTGTGGTCGATGACTGGTCTCACCACTTATCTTTCTTTTACGCAAAGAAACTCTGTACTTTGTTTTGAATTTCTGCGGGAGAAACATGGTTTTAAACGAAACGATCTACACAGATATTTTCAAGTAAGGTCTTATATTGAACATGAATGTAAATTAAGAGACCTCTCAGAGGTTGAATCAAAGTTTTTGTTCATTATAAAATCTGCTTTCTTAGTGACTCCCTCCAATTCTGTTTCCAAATTTTACACTGCTTTGTCCCTATCAAGCAATAACAATACTTTTTATATAAAAGAAAAATGGGAAAGGGAAGCGGGAATTGTGCTAACCGAGGAGACCTGGAATGCAATTTGGAAATTCCAGTGGACTACATCTAACTCTATGGATTGGAGGGAGCACTGCTGGAAAAATGTTATTCGTTTTTTTAAGACACCTTGCCAGGACAAATATAAAGACAATAGTATGACTTGTTGGAGACAATGTGGCTCTTCAGAGGCCAACCACTTCCATATTTTCTGGGATTGTCCCAGGCTGCTTATGTTTTGAAAGGAAGTCTGGGAATCCTTATGTAAAGTTTTTAATGTTCAAATCCCTTTGAGTTTTGAATCTCTTTACCTAGGTTATAGCCCGTTTATGAAAACCAGAAAGGATATTAAATTACTACAAATTCTCCTGGTGGCTAGCAAAAAATCAGTCACTAGGAGGTGGCTCAGTCCAACCCCGCCCACAATGGATGATTGGGTAGGGATCACCCTAGAAATATATAAGATGGAAAAGCTGACATTTTTGTTAAGAAACCAAAAGGACTCATTTTCCAAATCTGGAAGCCTTGGCTTGAATTCATTACTAGCGAGCAGACTTCTTTTGATCATACTTTAACCTGGTCTTTCTCTTTTCATTTCATTCTCATCTTCCTATCTTTATTACCGTGGCAGTACCTGGTAGAGCCCCCCATAAGTTCTTGTAAATAGTTCTCCCTTGATGTCACATGTATCATTTTGATTTTGATCTTGGATCGATTGTTTGAGCCTCTTGAAATGGTTCTCCACACAGCTAACGTGGGTAGTAAGTTTTTTTTTTTCTTTCCTCTCCTTTTCTCTTCTCCTTAGACTTTGATTCGGTTATGTCATTTGCTGATGTATCGCTGTATTATTCTACCATGGATTAAATGTTTTTTTAAGGGAGGTTTGAATTCATTCAAAGCTTGTAGGCGAATGTGAAACCTGCCCGTATCACTGTCCTGATTAACCTACACAGATCCTCTTTTGTTACATTTCCTAAGCTTTGTTTCTTCATAAAATGGAAAGGAAAGCATTGTTGTACTTACATGTAATTGTATTTCTGCCCTTTTCTAAAGAAAAATTAAATATAAAAAAAAAAAGTCTGCATTGCTTTATGACTTCTCTTTTCAACAGCTTACAGGATGCAAAGCGATGAGGTAATGTATCTCTTTCTAGTAAAGTAGCGGTAGTTTTTGATGTGTGACAACAAGCAATTTTTGGAAACTTAGTATCGTAGTTCTGTAGCCGGCTATATATCACTACTTACAGCCGGTGCTCTAAGGCGTGTCTGAATAATAGAAATTTGCTCTAGTTTTAATTGTCTTGTTCCCAAAGTTGAGTATCCAGGCCAGTCCAGCCCTGTCCGACCCGACCGCGAAGTTAAGGAATAGCATTTATAGATAACCTATTTTGATGCTATAAACTCATCTTAAAATGTGTATTTCGATCAAGCATATATCTGAAAGTCAGACTTTTTTTGTAATTCCTTAGAAACTCCTCATAGCATCTTGAATTTTGTTGATGACACTGACCCATCCCACTTTGTGCTGGTCTGAATAAACTCTGTTTCTTCTTACATTTTGACTTTGAAAAATTAACATTTTCTGCGTTATCACCAAAATAAAAATAGTGTAATGTTAACAAATTGTACTACAATTCTACAGTGACAATGAATAAATACTTCTCATCTCTGAGGACTGATGTTTGTCAAGAAAACTAAAGCACATATAAAAGTTAATGTAGGACAATTTTGCACTGGCACTTTTATCAAGGAAATACTTAACTTTGGAGTTTTTTCATGGAAAGCGTGGCGCAACAAGTTTTCAAACAGGCATATAAAGGGTTGAACTTTTGACTACGTTTTTGTCTTCTTCATGAACAGAACTGATGTTTGCTAAAATAGAGATAAAATCAGTATTAAATGAATTAATGGCACTTCTCTGATATGATCACTTTTTATTTAATGTCCTGTGTAGCTTTGATGATGGGAGTCAAGTTAAAATGGACCACCTCGTTTCTTCCCTTTTCCTCGTTTCCTTCCTTTTCCTTCTTTCCGTCTATGCAAAGCAGCTTGATGCTCAGTCAAGAAATCTCGGTTGACCCTGAAGATGAGTTTGATCTACAAAAAAGGATGATGATCAGTGCTCCAGCTGAGAATGCTGTCATGTTTCAGTCTGTTCCAAATATCCCACCTTCTCCAGCATTTCCTCTCGTTGTCCACGTTGGCCAGGGGTCCTCTTTGTCCTCCATTCCACCCATCTTTTCATAGAGGCTGAGGCGGCCAGATGAAACTTTGCCACCTGATGTCTTTCCTTTGTTGCGATTGCAGTATGCGGCTGAATTTCCTGTCCTGTGGCGTTAACAAGGACAACTTATCTTCAAAAACCAGATGTTTAATAGGCATGTTAAAATTCAAAATCCAACTGATGCCTCAAATAATGTTTGATACCAATGTGACATCTTCCTCATGCAACCTGTCCAGTTTGGTCTGTAGCTCTGATAGCTCTGATCTGGTTTGCAGGCCTTTCAAATGATGCTGGCTCTTGAGTGTGGACAGTGCTTCTCTCTGCTCCTTAAGCTGCTGATCAAGTTCTTTCTCCTCCTGTCGCAGCTGCTCTCTTTGGTGAAGGAGACCCTGTAAATGGCGGACAAGCTCTGGCACACTCTTGAACTGTAAGACAAACACGAGCTCAGGATTAATTACTACATTAAAAACTCATATAGTCCCAGTATGGATTAAGATATCAGAATCAGTTGTTCAATAATGGTGCAGTAAAATCTTTGGAACAAATCAGAAATGAATTTAAACTCCTGCCAACTGATTTCTACAAGTTCCTGCAACTGAGACACTTCTTGACAACACATCCAGAACTTTAGAAAGTTAAAACCCTTCTAAGCTGGAGGTTTGCTCCAGGAGTTACAGTCCAGTAATTACTTAAAGAAGGTGATCTCAAAAGTTTATAATGTATTCCTATCCATGGATTCAAACAACATATTGCAAATAAAGAAAAAAAGACGGAGGTCGAAATAGGCACAACAATTACTCTTGAAACCTGGGAACAATGCGTGAGGATGCACATTTATACCGCTTTCACACTAAAATTAGCGGGTCTATGCCAGTTTTTCAAAGCTGGTTAACCCACTAACAATCATCAAGTGACTCTTTTCCACTGCCAGCAGACCGGGTGTAACCCAGCAGTTGAGCTGGGTGGCTGTTTATTTTCCTCTGGCGCATCAAGCTGATGTCATCACGTTGATGACATCAGTTTTGGCGTCGCTCATGACTCATCGATCACGACATTGTCTGACCAATCAGTAGCCGGCAGTCGGTGGCGTCATCTGTTAGTCGACTCAGCTCGCTTGGAACCAGAGCGGAGTAGGTACTAAAACTAACTTGTTGTAGGAGGTACCAGGCCAGTGGAAACACGCTGCAAATGGAGTAGGGCCAAATAGAGTAGGGCCAAAGGCGTGCTAGTGGAAAAAGGGCCACTAGTGTCTCCGCGGTAAACAGGGCCTTAGACTTCATATATCTGCTACAACACCATGGCCCCATACACCAAAGGCTCTAAACGCTTAACATCTAGTCTCATGTTTCTTTACCTGACCACCTGACAGTTTGACCACCTGCACCAAGTAGTCATGAAAGACAGCATGGCTGTCTAATTGACGCAGAACCTCCTCATTCTTCGCCACCAGCATGTCGTACTCGCTGTCATCCTCCTCTCTCTTCCCGTATCTGGTGAACCCTTTTCCTCTCCATCTCTGTCTCTGCTCGCAGCTGCTGCTTCTGCTCGTGCTTCCTGCACACATGGGGAACACTGGATGTGGTTATACTGTTGCTGCTGAGTGATACGTGAGTAAATGTGAAGACAAATGCAGGAGTGATATATCAAATATTTCTCTACTCTACCTTGAGCTGCATTTGCAATTTGGCACCTTTCTCATCCTGTTCTTTTGCCATCTCCATCTCCTCCTTTAGGCGCTCTTGCAGGTACGCCAGGTACTTAAATTGAACACAGTAGTTTACCAAATACATGCAGAATTTGTTTGATTAAAATGTGAATTTATTTTGTCTGAGGAGACAGTGTTTTCTCCTTGTTTGATGGAGTTCAGAATTGTTTTGTATCAGGTATATTCGTTAAGCTTTGTAAAAAGTTTGTGTTATTATTGAACTTCATTTGTTGAAAATAATCACTCATTTTGAACTGACGCCTGGAGCACGTCTCCAAAAGAACTGGGACAGGGGCAACCAAATTTAAGAAATGCTCAAAAACACCAGTTTAGTCGGACTTTTGTTTTACTCTAAATTTTACCTTCAGTCTCAGAATCCTGAATTTAATTACAAGGTTCTACATTTAATCTCAACATTTTAACTTCAGTCTCAGAATTCTGATTTGAAGCTCAAAATTCAACATAACTTTCTCAGGATGCTGATTTACATCTCAGAATTTGGACTTTAATCCCAGGGTCTAGATTTAATATCAGAATTGTAAAAATAATACTAAAGCCGGGCCGCTGTCCTGTCAGAACTTAAGTTATAAATACATGTCAAATATATGCCAGACTGATCATTTCATTCCCCTGAAGAGCAACAGGCAAGATTAGGCGGTGCTTCTCTGTGGAGCAGAGCTCACCAACCGCTTTGAGCCTGAGAGCGACATTTCTGATGGGGATGGACACCACAAAAGTTTCTTTAACTGAAAAATCACACATTCACACATGCACATTCCCCTCCTCACATGCATGCTCATGGGCACATCTTTTTGTAGTTCATTGTTCACTCCTGTTAGTCCTTGTTTATTCCTGTTACTTAAACAGCTTTATTAAAAAACTAAAAAAGATAAACAGCTTTTTTATCTTTGTTTGGTCTATCATTTATCCAATTGTTTCATAGCTTACATGATCATTAAGTTACTTTTAACTGAGCTTTGGGTCTCTTTGAAATTAAAAAATATGGCCTTGGGTGTTTTAGAAAAATACAACTTTTTTAAAAGTATCAATTTTTTCCTTATTAACAATGATTAATTGAACATTTAACCAACCATTCCATTAAAAGAGACACTTTCTGAGGGGAAAAGGAAGGAATTCGTTGACATGCTTTTTAAACATGATATAAAAAAAATTACATAAAGCCACTTGAGACTGACCAGTGGTCATTTTAAATAGTTTCATATGCTTGTTGCTAGATTTAGTTTGGGAAAATACATTTAAAAAACCAATTGAATTAGGTGGACTTGCAACATTGGAATGTCACCCATTCGGTGGAACGGCCCTGGGATTTGAAAAGCATTGTTATTATTTAACCTTTGTACAAGTCTCGGGTTTTCAGCACTGTGATGGACTCCAGAAAGTCCACTTAAATGTCCCCAGCAGACTGATGTGTGACTGCTGACTTCAGCATGTCTCACCTTCTTCTGCTCCTCGATCTGTGCCCTTATTTCTTTCTCCTGCTGATGTTCCTCCAGCTCGTCCAGGAGCGCAGCGGCGTCCACGTCTCCTACGGACACTCCGCCGAGCTCCTCCGTTAACTCTCTGTTCAACACAGTGTGGTCGAGACTTAGCTTCTCTCTGTGTCGGTGCTCCACACTAAACCGTCTCAGAGATACAAACAAACTCACCGTATTTGCTCCTCCATGTCCTTCTCACCCCCTGAGGCCATGTCTGTCCAGCTGTCTCAAAGATGTGTTTGCTCTTCTGTTTCCGACTTCGTTTCCAAGAACTTTCAACGCCACTGTTTCCATGGTAGCGCAGAAACCCGGAAGTTCAGGAGACAACCGGCATTTCAAGGCAGAGTACGGAAGAGTATTAGGGCCATTTAAATGTGTGACTGCACCTCATGCTGTTTACATTTATAGTCTATAATTTCTGTAAGATATATATTATTGTATATTGAGTCTATATTGCCACAAAAGAAATCCAAAGAGAAGTCAAAATGTGTTGTTGTACCCAGCTACACAGTAGCCTAATTTTTCGGGATCACCTGCTATTGGTTAACCCAAAGAGGAGATGACGTCACGTGAATAAGCTCTATAGCCATGCGCACTAACTTGATCAGTTAATTGGACAAAGAGAATATTCACCAAATAGAAGTTACAGCATGATGTTAAACACTGAAAATGTGGTTGCTGCTTCCCAGTAACAGTTGAAAGTCAGAGTTGATCATGAAGATTATCATGACCAACAAAACATTTGTTTGACACTGATACTATCGGCATTTATCCAGGAGCTTCTTGTGAAAGCCCAGCTTTAGGGAAGGGAACCAGGGATGGCCCACGAAAATATGTCATCCCAGCATCCTTATATATATAAAACATACATACACTCAAAAGATCACTTTTATCACACAAAAAAAACACTGAACACAAACAGAAGGTCTGCATTGCTCATTTTGCAAGATCCAATTCAGTCATGTTTGAGGCCTCTTGAAGGTTTATTTGCAACAATCACTCTTTTACTGTTTGCTTTCATTCTGGTACACAAATGCTCCGAGCGGAGGAGAGGACACACTCTTCCACGTGTCTATCAGCTTCAACTCCTGCTTAGTTTGAATGAATCTCCACAGAGATGTTCCAGTGTTGGAAGATGACTGTTGTTTGTCTCACTCTGTTTCTGCACACTCCCTGTGAGTTAGTTTTGGGCAATGGCACTGCACAGTGTTGACAAATCATTTCAACTAGACAAGGGATGGGCAACTGTGGTTTCCAAGAGAACCACACTGACGTTAACCTCAGCACTAGGGAAGGGAGTTTTTGTCTTATTAGTCCAACAATATATTTATTGTTTTAACAAGCTTAATGCAAACACATCAATGCACGTAACACATCTATGTGCATAAAAACCAAACATCACTCAGGTACACAAAAAAGGGTCATGAAGCATAATAATAAGGATTTGTGTGTAAAAACAAACAAACAACAAAATAAATAATAATAATAATAATAATAAGAAGAAGAAGTAAAAGGAAGGGGAAAAAAATATATATATACATATATATATATATATATATATATATATATATATATATATATATATATATATATATATATATATATATATATGTATATATATACATACACACACACACATACATATATATAGATAGATCCATGTACATACCCTCACACACACATATATATTTACATAAATACCCACATACGCATACGCACACACATATTAATGAACATACATATGTATCACATGTAAGCATATGATGGGAAGTTAAGTTAGAACTCAAGTTGTTGGTGTTTTAAATCAAGATAGAGACAGTAATTATAATGATAGTTATGCCTATACAAATACGTGTATAAATATGTACACATATATATATACATACACATACACACACACACACATAAATTTAGAAATTAAGCAAATATGTAATAAAATTAATAAACTAATATAAAATAATAATCATAATCATAAATAAATAAATAAAGTTAGAGAAAAAAAAGGAAATATTTTAAATAAATGAATATGTACAGGATAGAAAGAAAGTTCCTGTATTTATCAGGTGTTTAAGCTGGGGAGTGATCAAATTGATACTAAACAGACCAGTATACAAATATCTATTGTGGTAATCACAGAGGGCTAACTATTCTTCCTCAAATGCCTCCAATAGATGTGACATGTTTATGTTCTCTAGATAAATTATGAAGGGGCTCCAGATATTATTAAAGAGTGACTCCTTCCCCCTCAAAGTGTACGTAATCTTTTCTAAGGGCAGAGTTGTGGATAGTTCAGAAAGCCATTTTTTCAAACTTGGTGTCCCGACCTTCTTCCATGAAGTAGCAATTACTCTTTTAGCCAAAACTATAG
Source organism: Scarus forsteni (assembly GCA_036419115.1). Lineage (NCBI taxonomy): Eukaryota > Metazoa > Chordata > Actinopteri > Labriformes > Labridae > Scarus > Scarus forsteni. Next base: position 6,965,298 of record JAZDUH010000359.1, on the reverse strand, counting down.
CCAGTTCCAAAAAACCTTCTGTCTATTTCTAATGTTACAAACCTCTGGGTATAAACATAGTATAAAAAGTTTAGCGTCTAGAGGGATTTGTATCTTTAATATGTCTTGAATACATTTCCTAACCCCATCCCAAAACTGCTGTATTTTATCACATTGCCAAAAGCAGTGGAAAAGTGTTCTTTTCCTTTCCACACTTGCCACAAATGTCAGGGATATTACTGTTGTATTTATTGAGCTTTTCAGGAGTAATGTATGTTCTCATCAACCAATTATACTGAAGTAATTTCAGACGTGTGTTGATCGACAGCGATTGTGCTTTAATGCATGCTCTCTCCCAGTCAGTGATAGTTATCTCATCATGTAAATCATTTCTCCATGCCTCAAGCTTCTTTACGGATGATTCCGAGGACTCAGCCACTAAAAGGTTATACATTTTGGAGATTATGCCCCTCCTAAAACAGTCCCCAGTCAGTGCCTTCTCTATTTGTGATAAGGGTGGAATCAAAAGCGATTGATCTTGTTGTGTCCTAATAAAATTTCTTATTTGTAAATATCTGAAAAATGGTTATGGCCTATGTTATATTTATCAGCTAATTCTTCAAATGTTCTCAGATGTTTTGTAGCAGGGTTATATAGGTCTCCTATCTTTTGTATTCCTTTCCCAGCCCATAATTTGAATCCTCCGTCTGATTTTCCAGGGAGGAAGAACAAGTTTCCCCAGATTGGACTGAAGAGTGACAGGGGATTCAGTATCCCCAAGATGTCTTTTGACTTGGTGCCATACCGTAATCATGTTTCTGACGATTGGATTTTTAATGCCTTTTTTAAGCTTTTTAACACTAGTAGAGTATAGGAATAAAGGAAGAGGTAGGTTAAGTCCAAGGCCCTCCATTTCTTTCCAAAGAGGGCTTTCTTTTCCTATAAAGTAGAACATCAAAGATCTTAACTGTGCTGCCCAGTAATACCAAACTGGGTTGGGGCACTTGAGTCCCCCCCTATCTTAGGGTAAATACAGCAGTGATAGACGTAACCTAGAGCGTCTATTGTTCCACAAGAATTTAATAAATAGTTTCTTTAAATAAGGGAAAAAGTTTGATGGAGGCGGCAGTGGTACATTCTGAAATAAGTAAAGCGATTTAGGCATCACATTCATTTTAAGGACATTTAATTTCCCTATTAACGACATTGGTATAATTGACCATCTATCCATTAATTTTTGGATTTCATGTATCAGTGGTCCATAATTAACTTCAACAATATCCTCAAGACAGGGCACAACTTGAATGCCTAAGTATGTAAAACAGTCAACAACTCTGAATCGAGAAGTTACATTAGGTGGGGTTTTTCTTTCTAAATGATTTAGTAAAAGAATCGAGGTTTTACTTTTATTTATCTTATACCCTGATAAACTTCCAAATGTCTTAATCAGATCAAGCAAAGCAGGGATAGAGTTTTCCAGTTTTTTAAGAAAAACGATTATATCATCCGCATATAATGCCAGATGATGTTCTCTCCCCCCAATTGTTATTCCGGAGATACAACTATGAGTCTTCACTGCAATGGATAAGGGCTCTATTGCTAAGATAAATAATAAGGGGGAGAGAGGGTCACCCTGTCTGCATCCTCTTTGTATTTGAATAGGTTTAGAGATTATATTATTAGTTACCACTTCTGCATATGGTTCAGTATACAATAACTTTATCCACTTTCCAAATTTCCCACCTAAGCCGAATCGATTTAAAATTTCAAACAGGTATGGCCATTCAACTCGGTCGAATGCCTTTTCTGCATCTATTGACAGAAGAGCAGTGTCTGATTCCCCCCTTTGGCTATGAAGAATATTCAAAACCCTTCTAACATTATGGAATCCCTGTCTGCCTTGAACAAAACCACACTGATCATTTCCAACTATTGTTGGTATTATTCCTTCAACCCTTCTAGCTAAAATTTTACACAACACTTTCAGATCAACATTTAAAAGGCTTATCGGGCGCATATTCTCGCATTTATTATTTGGTTTACCAGCTTTTGGAAGTAGGGTAATCAGGGCTCCCCTCAGAAAGGGAGGCAGTATTCCAACTGTTAGAGATTCTGACAACATTTCCAAAGGGGACCGATTTCTTACATTTGAAGGGTAAATAAAGCTGTCATCAGAGGTTACTGCCTATGGAAGTATATTTTACTTACATTTTTACTTTTAATGTGAAATATGAAAAAATGGGACAATCACATCCAGTTATAGCTCTATTTCAGTTGCTTTGCAAGCTCATAGTGCAAACTATGAATAATTTGTTGTGTTTTCTCTCATTGTGCAAAGTTTTCTCCATGAAATGAAAAAGATAGTGTAACTGCTTAGTACACACACCTCATGTAGTGGCGTTTTCAATTAATAAAATCTTCAATTTAAAGAACAATAAACAGTGAAGGCAGATGGGGGTGACTGTGTGACTGTATACTGACTCTTCTGCAGTTGCTTTGTTTGCTCAGAAGCCCCTGGCATCCAAATTTTACACACTGTACCTTTAAAACAGGCTTACAATGCTCTGTGTGACCAAAATAAAGACATTCTGCCCATTAAGGCCAAAAAGTCATAACTTATGATCTACACAGAGACGGTTATATTTTGAAAGTTTCTTTGTGTGTTTGTTTGTTTTTACAGTTTTACTTATAACTCAATCTGTTCTCTTCAGATTTTGACATCATTTCCACGGAATGTGGCACATGGCACAGGGTATTGGTTGTGATAGGAGGCAGGATGTAGATCCAGAAGAGCTCTTCACAGTGAAGATAGAGCAGTTTTACACATTTTGGATAAAAGTTGGAAATGCCTTTATGGATGTTTTGCTCTCCAAGCACCTCTACATACATGTTTGATATTTAATCAGTTGACCTCTACAGCCTAAAACATATACATAACATGCAATAATAAATAATAAATACGGAGCTTATGTAGGATTCGACTTTAAGCTGATGAGACACAAAAGGTAAAATATAAAATAAAAATAAAGGTGCTATGAGGAGAATCTATTTCCGGCGACATAAAGACTCTGCTACCCATGAGCACGCGGCAACTGTTGTAAAGCGTGACCCAAGCCAAAGCGCGTGTTTGTTGTGATGCTAATGAATGCAGCTCGGACCTTCCTCAGAAGTCTGCATTGCGGAGGTTCGGAAGGTCTTAAAGGAGAAGAATCTACGGTTCCGGACCCTGTATCCTGCCCGCCTGAAAGTTTTCCATGACGATGGAACAAAAATCTACGACTCGGTTGAGCAGGCATCGGTGGATCTCGCAAGCCGGGGCCTTCCAGTGAAAGTGGTTACCCCGCCGGCGACACCCAGGGAGAAGCTACACAGGTGGGCTTCGTGGCTTCCCGCGAGGGCGGGGAAGCGCTCGGCGCAGCCAGGAGGAGCAACGGGATATAAGGAGAGGCTACAGATGTTCAGACGTGACCAGCGCTAATCCTGACTTTTCATCTTATTTTCAATTTAAGACGACATTGTGATCTCAAGTCTACAGTCGAGCCAAAATAAAGGGACTTCTCCCCAGCAGGACTGTCACCAGGGGCTGAAGGCCCTCTTGCTCAGGTAGCTCAAGGGGTTTTCCTTCATAGACTCAAGGAGGCAGTGTGTTGGATCACTGCTGGAAGTTTGGCGAAAATATTAATGGTTGAGTTAACTACCACGTTACTTGGTGTGTTTGTATGTTCTTTTTGTTATTGTTATTTTATTGGGGTTGTTCTGCCTGCTACTCTTTGGTACTCTTTACTTTCACAGGTAACTTTGTGCACTACCATATGCAAAATAATACTATAAAGCTGATCCCTTTTAATGTAAATGGGGTTCTTAATCCAGAAAAAAGGAATAAAATACTATCAAAGCTAAGGAAGGAAATGGCACAGATTGCTCTACTCCAAGAGACCCATATGAACCAGACAGAACATGCTAAACTAAAAAGGATGGGTTTTAAACATATATTCTCTTCCTCTGACGAGTCTAAACAGAGGAAGAGGGGTGTGGTTATCCTTATTTCCAATACTCTCAACTACGAACACATCTCAGAGGTTTGTGATAAGGAAGGTAGATTTGTCAAGATAACTGGAAGAGTGGAGGGTTCAGAAATAACAGTTTTAAACGTATATGCCCCACCGGGGAGTGAATGGTCATTCTATAGGAGCATTTTCGATTTGATGGTTGACTCTCAAGGTCTAATAATTTGCGGGGGAGACTTCAACATAAAACTTAATCCTAAACTGGACTCCTCCACTCTCCCTAATCATAATAATCCACTTATAAGGAAAGTTAATTCTTACATTGAGGAGTTGGGCATAATTGATGTTTGGCGAACACAACACCCTTCTACCAGAAATTACACCTTCTATTCCTGGCCGAACGCAGTTTATACCAGGATCGACTATTTTTTTCTGTTTAAGGTGGACAACTTTAGGGTTAAAGACAGTGACATATTAGTGAGGGACCTTTCGGACCATAGCCCTATTTCTATTTCTGTGTTTATGGCCAGGAAGAAACGCAGGACTCTTTGGAAGTTTAACTCGCATATATTAAATGATCCAACTACTGTATCCAAGATAAGGGAGGATATTAAAGATTACCTGAATTTTAATGATAATGGAGAAGTCTCTCCAATCATTCTATGGGACGCGTTAAAGGCAGTGTTAAGAGGAAAATTAATCTCTATCACCTCCTTCCTCAAAAAAATGAAAGGGCAGAAATTGACTGACCTCCAGGGGAAATTAAAACAAAAACTTCAAGAGGATATCAATAATCCAGCCCCCAATGTTAAACAAGAAATTCGGAAAATACAGGGAGAAATTAATGACATTTTTACACAAGGTTCAACTGCGAACCGGTTAAGAACCGTTTGCTTTTCCACAAACGGGTGCCGGGCAGAGGGCTACGTCATCATGTCGATGTATACGTCTGTATACGTCACACTAGTTTCCCATAACAACTAGCGCCGAATTCAATTGCCACTACAAAGATGGAGGACTACGTTGCGGTTCAAGTGTTGCTGTTGGCTTTTCGAGCCTTCCTTTGTAGAGCAAAAGTTGGCGATCCAGCAAGTTAATGTTGCTCGACGACTATGCAACGAACATCGATCACGCTTGAGAAGACGGGTAAGAGTGCTTTCGTGTTTTTACTCTGCTTTGTTGCTTCCGTGTTTTTACCCGCCCCCACCCCCTGACGTAAGCCCGTAGCCCCCGACGTAAAGTGGTTCTTTCTGCTGGCCCAGCAAAGAGTTGGTGCTTGCCAAGCACCGGTTTTGAGAGCCAGCAACCGGTGCTTAGTCTGCGGAAAACCAAAGAACTGGTGCTAAGCTGGCTCTAGCTCCGAACCAGCCCTGGAACCAGCTTGGTGGAAAAGGGGTAATTTTAGGCCATTATGATGATCTGAGGATGACCTATAGTTACCTCGCAATGTCACAGCCCTTTGTGCTCTGATTGGTCAATTCTATCGGGGGTAGAGCCAGCCTGTCCTTCTTCTTCTACTGCATTTTCTGGCAGGCTCAAAGGAGCGACCGCGTATTGAGTCCCCCTACAGGCCAGAGCTGATAATGAGTGAATGTGAGCTAGGGACCTATAAACCCCTGCTGGTGGATGTGTTCCTCGGTGACGGTTTTGTGGCTAACGGACATCACAGAGGAGGAAGTGTTTTATCAGATTACTCCAATAAAAAGAAAGGTACCTCGTGTTGTCACGACGATTTAAATCTCGCGGACATCTCGCAATGACCTATTTTCAGAGGCATCAAATCTCGTTCTAGGATATCAGAAAAAATACAATATCTCATTTTTTGAAAATTAAGGGGGTGTAAGGTCTTGTTGTCAAATTTATTATATTATATCCAAGTATTAAATCATGCATCAGCATGATATGTCTCCTTTAAAAACCACAAAAACACTTTTTATTCACGCCTACAATGAGCATTTATGTAGCTGAATCCAGTTTAACGTGAACTGTATCACTATGGTCTTCATGTTAAAAAAAACTGTATGCTCTACGCCATCATTAAAAACATCGTAAGATAAACAAGTTATAGTATTTAGTATTCATCCTTCATCAGTGGTCATCTGTTAAGACAGATAAAGAACCCTTCATTATTCATCTACACAGATGTCCAAAACGTCTTCTCTCAGCCCAAGTTCATTTGATCATCTGAGATGGGCTGACGTAAAGTGAAAAAGTCTGCTGTGGTCTGACGAGTTTACATTTCTAATTGTTTTCAGAACTAATGAAGGTCTTGTCCTCCGAGCTAAAGAGGAAAAAGACCATCCAAGTTCAAAAACCAGCATCTGTGATGGTAAAGGGGTGAGTTAGTCCCCATGGCATGGGTAACTACTTCTCTCTTACACACTTATGCTGGCCGGTATGATTAAATATCTAAATGCCAATGCCAAAACAGATTTATGTATAAAAATGGAATATTAAAGGCCCAATATTCCATTTATTCTGCTCTCTAGCTCCCTCTGTGGTCGTTGGTGTAACTGCACCGTCGTAAAACCCAGCGCCGCACAAGCGTGCATTTGTTTACATAAAGAGGAAGGAGCAGCGAGCCGAAAGGACCTCCAGAGAGACATATAAACCATGTGGACTGACAAGGTACAGTCTGAGCATGTTTCTTTCCTAATATATCGTTTTTCAAGCATTAGCAGTCAGTAGTTAGCTCAGCGTTTGCATGTGTATTGTGTAAGTTTGCCCGCAGCTTTTAGCCTGGGGATAATGGCTGATGTATAATGGCTGATGTATAATGGCGACCTAGGAGGGACTCGTTGTTACCCGCTAGTAGAGAAAACTTTACGTGTTACAAACTTTGTAAACTAAGTTGAGGCCCTCTGAGACATGACTTTGGTAGGATGGCTCTATGCTCTCTGCAAAGCTGCTAAATATGAGACACAGAAAACGCCGATAATGACGGAGCAGAATGATGACACAGCTGAGCTAGACCATCATCTACAGTTTATGAAACACGTAAAGAATAAACTCCATCAGCTGTGAAAAACTTTGACACGTACGAGTTAGACAGCGGGCATTAGGCAAAAAGTTACGCTGTAACGCTACGTCTGTTCATTTGTGTAAATTTCTGCTTCGATATGTATGTTAGACACAGGACTGAGAGGACCCCTGAGAGAAGAAGAAGAATCAGAGATGAGGAGGTCTGGAGGAGCAGCAGAGATATCCAGCTGACCAGAGGAGACCTTCTAATGTGTTTTATGTTATGATGTGCAAAACTCACAAATATAATACTGTGTAACTCATTTTATTAACATTAATAAAGTATATGTCATATAAACTGCAGACCTACAAAAAACTTAATTTGTTCACAAAAGGCAGTTCAAATCTTGGGAGTAGGTTGGTTCAGGACGTTGAATATCGAGTTATTAGGAAATCTGGGTTATGTTGTGGTGTTTGCTGAAGTACAAAATAAAACTACTTACCATTATTCAATCAGAACAAATACAGAAAAAATTAGGCGATAGTAAAACTGAGTGTCGGGCTAAAATAATACAACAGAGATAAAGATCGAATTGGAAAATATAAAAATGCCTGAAAGGCAAGAGAAAAAGTGTTACAACACTGAATATCAACTTATAGAAGCAAGTAGAAATGTTTTTATTCAGAGTAAATATGCAGAATATCAGACATGATTGAAGAATATTCTCTTGTGTTAATACTTCAGTGTTTGCTAACTTGTAAAATAAAGCTGTCCCAAATCTCCCACTTATTTACTGTATCATACAGAGAAAGAGCTGAAGTGGAAATGAAAGAACTGGCAGCAGGTTTCTGGGATCATTGAAGGCTCGGTCCATTTTGAATCCTCATCAGAATAACGGCTTTCTGAAGGTCTTGATGTAACCGTGTTCTTCTGTGTCTTTAAAATCCTATAAACTCCAGCTCTGGGATATTTTTGATTGTAGTTCTGTTGATACCTTGAAAAAGAAAAGCAATTTGTTTTACAGTTTTTTATTTCACATCTGTTTAGTTTGTAGTTGTCAAATACCAAGTATTTCGAGTACATTTTGTTGTGTATGAAGATTAGATGGATTGCAATGAGTAAACCTGTTTGTTATTTCACCATGAAAGAAAAAAATCTTTATGAATCCCCCCCCCAAAAAAGACACATTGTTACTGTAAATATGGCAGGTATAGAAGACAGATCAGAAATAAAATACAGTATTTATTACACTATTTGATTTACAGGTTTACAGAAGCACACTGCATTGTACCTAATAATCATTTAATACAGACTGACAATAATAATAATACTAATAATAATAACCTTCACACAGTTCATTTTTAACTATTTGGATAGATCAAGCACACAAAGGTTCATTAATGACAGTAAACAGTGAAACTATAATCATAAACTTTGAGCCCTGCAGACATTTCAGAAAACATACCTCCTGTTTTCTGACTCCTGTGGTGGTGTTAGTGTCTCCTGTCTGAAGCTGATGCTGATCACCTGAGCTGATACCTGAAATAAATACTGAGCTCAGTGCTGCAGTGAACTGGACAGAATATATAATCGTCATCTCATGCACCTGCGTTACGTTTTCTATGTAATCATCTCCAATATTACAGAATAACAGGACATGAGCTAACTTCAGATCATCTGATTGTAGGTTGACAGCCTCTGAAGTGTTCAACACTCAACATCACCGCTGTACTAATCATAATATTATCAGATTTTAATATAATCGATCATAGCTCATAACAATAGCATGTGAGGCTAACACACATGCTAACAGTAACGACCGAGCCTCGTTACAGTAAGGGCGTATTTCTTTCTTATTTCTTTGATCAGTAAAGTGACAGAATAAAAACCCCAGCAGCTCAAATCAAGTAACAAACATATAAAGACTTCTTTACTCACCCTCTGACAGCAGCAGAAGAGCTCACAGTCTGACTTCAGCCTGTTGATCCACGTAGTTCAAAACATCGCTAAAAGTCCGTCCAATCTTCTCTCTGGTCCGGCTTTTTACTCGTTTTTTCCTCCTCTTTCTTTCCCAGTCCTCATCCGTCACAGTCCTCTTTCATATCATAGCCTCAGCTTTCATAAAACAGGACACAGCGTCTGTGATCCTCTGTTTAGATCGGCCATAAGCTGAACTCCTCCGAACCGTACAGCAGTTGAACCGCTACGGCAGTAAACCACTCGCGCCGAAGAGTTACAGAGCGCCAGTGAAGCTGTCACGGCTGCACAGGGGGGAGAGGGAGTGACTATTCGCATTATTTACTGACTCTCCACTGTTAGAAGGCCTTGAAAACAGTTAAGATAGGGTGTTAAAGTTACATATTGCTACTTTAAAGGATAACTTCGGTATTTTTCAACCTGGGTCCTATTGCCCCAAGTGTATGTGTGTATACGATTGACGGGTACAACTCGTTTTAAAATTGGCTCAGTATCAAGGGAGCGGATGCAGCCGGCAGCCGCGAAGCTAGATAGGGGGGCAACTGCATCCCGTATAAGTTTGAGCATTAAAAGTGTTTATTTAGCCACAGACCGGTTGCGATCGCCGGTGCTAGCTCTCTAATTAGCATTGTAAGCGTTCCGTTTTCCTTCACGTCCTCTGACCTGTGTGTGACATCATTTCCTGTGAGCTTGTTGCCGGAAGAAAACAGAGGAGCCATGCAGTGCGCCGCTCAGATTATCCCGGCGGACTGTTGAAAGTTTTACTGCATCGGTATCATGGCTGAATATTTACCAGATTTCGAGAGTGAAGACGAGCCTTTTCATTACGATGGCCACCCGTATTTATTTGAGCCAGAGTATACGGACGAGGAGCTCCTACAAAGTCAAGAGCAAACGAGGATAGCAAGAGAGGGCCAACGAGCAGACGAGGGTGAAGCAGCGGCGGCACGAACGCGAATTTCTGAGGACTGATGGTGCTCCTGTGGTTGCTGTGACTCTATGCCCACAGAGGAAGAATGTCTGTGTTGCAACGAGTGGGACCTGTTGCCCAATATTCGTGGTCTCGATGTGTCGGGATGATACAGAAAGTACCCACGCTGTGTAACTACATTAGAGGATCTCTGATCAACAGGGCAGTGCTGGATACCTTTTTCATGTACCCAAAATAAATTGGAGGAGGCGACCAAAACCACAGGGACCAAATGGTCAACTATCCATAAAGTAAGTATAAATAATATATCTTTATGCATACAATACTTATATCTAGATTTGTCTCCGACACACACATTTACTGTTGCCCTAAATCCTCTTCACTTTCTTTGTCTTTCTTTGTCTGAAGTGATAACTGTGTTCTCAAACTTTGAAAATCCCTGTAGTCATGTCTAGTAAATGTGAATGGGGACATACAAAAAGAATTACTATATCTAAATTTACCAAAGCATAAATTATTGTTTACATTTCATACACTCTGAAGACACGTCCAGACAGACAACTGCATCTACCTCTATGATTATGAATTTCTACTGCTAAAAAAGGAAAATAATCGAACATTGTTTATATAACATTACCTCCACTGTGTCTGTAGCTCTCTCTGACCATGGGACAGCCGTTTTTTTGAGAAAGAGGTATTTCGGGACTGGATTTCTTCTCTTCTTCGGCTGGCAGTAGTCATCTTGGGAGAAGTGAGCACTGCAGACCCGATGGTCTGCAAGGCGCAGTGTCTGGACAGGAGTGTTAGCATCCATTTGTAGCACAATTAGCCGCAACTTCAGCATCTCGCCGTTCGACAAAGGCAGCCTATGAAACCTGTACGGGGTGTTATGCGACATCCTGTTCTTGCAATTCGGATAAGCACAAACACGAACCATTGTTATTAACCGATGCAGTAAAACTTTCAACAGTCCGCCGGGATAATCTGAGCGGCGCACTGCATGGCTCCTCTGTTTTCTTCCGGCAACAAGCTCACAGGAAATGACGTCACACACAGGTCAGAGGACGTGAAGGAAAACGGAACGCTTACAATGCTAATTAGAGAGCTAGCACCGGCGATCGCAACCGGTCTGTGGCTAAATAAACACTTTTAATGCTCAAACTTATACGGGATGCAGTTGTCCCTCTATCTAGCTTCGCGGCTGCCAGCTGATACTGAGCCAATTTTAAAACGAGTTGTACCCGTCAATCATATACACACATACACTTGGGGCAATAGGACCCAGGTTGAAAAATACCTAAGTTATCCTTTAAGTTGAACAAAGAGTATTATAAAGTAGGGCTGAACAATTTGAGAAAATAATCTAATTGCGATATTTTTCCCCAATATTGCAATTGCGATTTACTCTGCGATTGTTTTAATGTGACTCATCTTATGTATTCTTAAACAAACATAAGCAATAGATCGTTTTATAGTATAACCAATATGACATTAAATCAATCTAAGGATAACAGATTTGAGAAAAAGTGAAGACGTGAAGAACAGAAGCAAAATAGGTATGAAATTGTAAAAACTGGGTTAAAAAAATGGTACGAAAGCAGAAACAAGTTAATAGGTGCAAAAAAGGTATGAAATTGCAAAAAAAAAAAAACAGCAAAAAAAATTAAAAAGGGACTAAGGAAAATTGATTATAGCAGCAAAATTGGGATTAAATTTCAAAAACCATGTAAAAATTCCAAACATGGTCTGACAGTGGCCAACAAAAAAAGATGAATTGGAGTAAGATAGGCATAAAGTTGTAAAAACTGGGTTTAAAAAGGTTAAATTGGCATGGAATTGCAAGAAACTACATCACAATGCCAAAATGTTAAACACATTTTGGGTAAAAAATATTGCACTGTCTGCGATTTAAAAATTACAACAAGCCTTATTGCGATTTAATCTAATTTGCAATTAATTGTTCAGTCCTATTATAAAGTAACATAAACTTTAATATTGCAGTATGTCCTAATACTATTTAAAATCAATAAAAATGACAAATTAAGGAGCAGCTGTCACGTATCATAAAATAAAAAAAATAATATATTCAAGAAAGAGTTGTGAATGTAAAGATGTAGTCAATGCGGGAAATTGTCCGGTTTAAGCATATCTTTAAAAGCAATAACATTATCATTACTACTACCAATATTTAACAATGATAAAAAAAAGAAAGAAAGAAAGAAAGGGAACAGTATTGTGATAAAGTAGCAAAAAGAAATATTGATAAAAACAAGAAGAGTAGCAAAAGAATACCTATTAATTTTCAAAAACAATTATTTTGTTGATATTATTGTTTTTGATACATCATTCAAACACCGTTTTGTCCATTTACTGGTTGTACTGTTTGTAAGTTTTATTGATTATTTAACTAGCTTATTGTCAGGTTTATCACAGTCTCCTGCATTAAATACTATACGGCAACACCTCGCAATAAACACACTTACGGGTTTAAAAACTCTCCTCTGCGTGTGTTTACCGTATGAAATGTTCAAACTACCTGTGTTCCTCTTCTGTTTGGTCAAATTCAGATCAACTCAGGCCTCCAAAAGCGTCTCGACCGTCGCCATTCCTCTTTACATCCTAACAGCCGCATTGCGCCTGTAACGACACTCGTGATTGGTCAAAGACGATCACATGGGAGAAAAGGAAGGGGGCCGACTCTCCAGGACTGTTGAATCATGGGAAATGTAGTTAAGGAGAAGGAGTAGGCAAATGATGGAGTTGGGCTAGAGTTGCGTTGTTGAGGATCTACAGCTGTTAAAGCTATGGTCTACGATTTGGAAGCTTTGTACATATTAATAACACCGTTTATAAGGCTGTTATGGTCCTATGGTCCTATCTACACAGTATAAAGACCAAAAAGAATGAAAAAAATCCATTCAGTATATCCGCTGAAAAGCTGCATACTAGCTGACCAATCAAGCCTAAGAACCTGCAACTATTAATTGGTCCGTGAGTTAGTCCATGAGTCCATCCAATCCTCGTCTCCCTCACTACGCAGCATCTTGCCCATGGTCCCGCCTCCTCCCCTCTACCTCCGGTGAGCAGCTAGCAGCGTTAGCTACTGAACTATCATGGAGCCGGAAAAGCCTAGCGCCGAACCCGGGAATCCGCCTCCCTCTCCCGCGGGCCCAACGGAGCTCTGCCCGCGGGTTGAGGCCTGTTAGCGGGCTAACGGCTAACGAATAGCCTCAGCCGGCCGTCAGACCTTCAGCATCGGCCGTTTCGCCCCTGGTTGATCAGGTAATGGCTTTGTTTACTACAGTGTGAGATGTCTGCTGAATTACTCTGGTTAGTTTGTGCCTGTACGGGCTAATAACTTGTAGGGGAGCGGGTTAGCCTGTTAGCCGCTAATCGTTAGCACTGTAAGCTGAGCTGGGGAGGACAGGCTGAGAAAGATAAATCCTCCCCCACACTCGGCTCCGCTCTGGCGGCGCCAAACCCGCATTGCCGCCGGTCCAGTTGAAATGGCTACTGCTGTGTGTTATAAGGGAGATGTCTGTCGTTTGATACTTTCAGTTGAGCTGAGCTGTTTTTGATTGAGTTTGCTGCTGATATATTGTGCTAGTCGCTCGTAGCTCTGCCGGAGGGGGCTTACATGAGGCGACACGAGCTGGGGGCGGGATCTTGGAACACGGAGGGGAGAGGTGAGGGAAGAAGGGGCAGGCTGCGGTTTCAAATCGTAGACACCAGCTTTAAGGTTAATGATAATAATAAAAATACGAATGAGAAGAGGAAGAAGGAAGAGAAGAAGAAGAAAAGAGGAGGAGGAGAAGAAGAAAAGAGGAGAGGAAGAAGAAGAAAGCAGGAGTAGGAGAAAAGAGGATGAGGAGGAGAAGAAAGGAGAACAAAAAAATGGAAGGAGCAGGAAGAAGGAGGAGGAGTAAGGAAGAGGAGAAAAGGAGGAGGAGAAGGAGAAGAAAGGAGAACAAAAAATAGAAGGAGCAGGAAGAAGGAGGAGGAGTAAGGAAGAGGAGTAAAGGAGGAGGAGAAGGAGAAAGGAGGAGATGAAGAAAATGGAGGAGGAGAAGAAGAGGGGAGGAAAAGTGAGGAAGGGGAGAAGAAGGAAAAGGAGAAGGAGGAGGAGGAGAGAGAAGGAGGAGAAGAAGAAAAAGGAAGAGGCATTTTTATTTCGTAATTACAAGATCAGGATCTCATAATTACGACAAAATATCTTACACTGCCCTGAGCCACCACCTTATCATGGTGGGAGGGTTTGCATGCCCCAATGACTCCAGGAGCTATGTTGTCGGGGGCTTAATGCCCCTGGTAGGGTCACCCAAGGCAAACAGGTCCTGGGGGAGGGGACAAAGCGTGGCTCAGAAGACCACTATGATGAGAGACATAATTGGATCCTGGTTTCCCTTGCCCAGACGCGGGTCACCGGGGCCCCCCCCTGGAGCCAGGCCTGGGGGCGGGGCTCGCAGGCAAGCGCCTGGTGGCCGGGCCTACGCCCACGCGGCCCGGCCGGGCCCAGCCCGAAGGAGAGACGTGGGACCCTCCTCACATGGACCCACCACCCATGAGAGGGACCTTAGTGGTCGGGTGCATTGTGAGCTGGGCGGTGGCCGAAGGCGGTGGCCGAAGGCGGGGACCTTGGCGGTCCGATCCTCTGCTGCAGCGTCTAGCTCTAGGGACGTGGAACGTTACCTCGCTATCAGGGAAGGAGCCGGAGCTGGTGCGCGAGGTTGAGCGGTTCCGACTAGATATCGTCGGACTCACCTCGACGCATAGCTTGGGCTCTGGAACCAGTCCTCTCGAGAGGGGTTGGACTCTCTTCTTCTCTGGAGTTGCTGATGGTGAGAGGCGTCGGGCTGGGTGGCAGTTCTTGTCTCCCCTAGGTTCGAGGCCTGTACGTTGGGATTTACCCCGGTAGACAAGAGGGTAGCCTCCCTCCGCCTTCAGGTGGGGGGACAGAACCTGACTGTTGTTTGTGCTTATGCACCAAACAGCAGCTCAGAGTTTCCACCCTTCTTGGATTCCCTGGAGGGGTGCTGGAGAGTGCCCCTTCTGGGGATTCCCGCGTTCTGCTGGGGGACTTCAATGCTCACATCGGCAATGACAGTGTGACTTGGAGGGGTGTGATTGGGAGGAACGGCCCCCCCGATCTGAACCCAAGCAGTGTTCTGTTATTGGACTTCTGTGCTCGTCACAGATTGTCTATAACAAACACCTTGTTCAAGCATAAAGGTGTTCATATGTGCACCTGGCACCAGGACACCCTAGGTCGCAGTTCGATGATCGACTTTGTAGTCGTATCTCGGGTGAAGAGAGGGGCAGAGCTGTCAACTGATCACCACCTGGTGGTGAGTTGGCTCCGATGGTGGGGGAGGATGCCGGTCAGACCTGGTAGACCCAAGCCTGTTGTGTGGGTCTCCTGGGAACGCCTGGCAGAGTCTCCTGTCAGAAAGAGTTTCAACTTCCACCTCCGGGCAAAGTTCGACCATGCGGCGGGGGAGGCAGGGGACATTGAGTCCGAGTGGGCCTTGTTCCTGGCCTCTATTGTTGAGGCGGCTAATCAGAGCTGTGGCCGTAAGGTGGTCGGTGCCTGTCGAGGCGGCAACACCCGAACCTGCTGGTGGACACCAGAGGTGAGGGATGCCGTTAAGCTGAAGAAGGAGTTCTATCGATCCTTTTTGGCCCGTGGGACTCCGGAAGCAGCTGACAGGTATCAGCTGGCCAAGCGGAATGCAGCTTCGGTGGTTGCTAAAGCAAAAACCTGGGCATGGGAGGAGTTTGGAGAGGCCATGGAAAACGACTTCCGTACGGCTTCAAAGAGATTCTGGACCACCATCCGGCGTCTCAGGAGGGGGAAGCAACGTCCAGTGAGTGTTCTTTAGCCTCCCAGAGGCGCTGCTTTTCTCTCAACTGTTCTCTCTTTTCATTGACGAGAATGGGGTTTGGACTGTTACTGCAAGCTGAAGAGATGTGGCCGTCCTCGCTACACTTGAAGCAGTACCATGGCCTCGGCTGGGTGCTTGTCTTTGAGTTGATAGGTTTCCAGCTCGGTGCTCTGGGCCAAAGTTTAGACAAGTTTAGCTGGCCCACCTGAGGGATGCTCATTGATTCCTTTGGGTTTCTGGGCTTTCTTGGTTTTCTTAGACATCAGCGTGGTGAGGTGGCTCTGCAGAGATGCTACCTGCTGTTTAAGTTCTGCCAGTGAATCCGGCTAAGGCTGGGATACTGCTTGCTGACTACAGGCGCATACACTTTGGGAATTTGCCATAGCCCGCTGCGCTGTGAGCCAAGGTGTCTCTTCATACTAGCTGCCTGTCTATCCTCTTCAGTGCGGATAAACAACAGGAGCTCTGAGAATGCCAGCGGGTGACTTTTCTTTTCCTCAAGGTTGAAGTCAGAGAGTAGGGTGTTGTCCCAACACCCACGACAAAACTGCTTCAGGATATGTCTATCAGCTTCCCCAGCAGCAGCCTCTCCTCTCTTGACAGCAAGATCCAGGGCAGCTTGAAGGCGTCAGAGGTAAGTTGAGGCCTTTTCCCCAGGATCCTGAAGAGTATTCATGAACTGAGCGAAAAGTTCTTCACCGTCTTCCACAGTTCCAAAGGCTGCATCCAGAAGTTGGATGGCAGATCAACATCTCACTTACAGCTTTGTTGGACTGTAGTTGTCTGCCTGATGCTCCAGTCTTGTGCAGCATCTGATTTTACGGTTCCACAGTAATCCTTGTCAGTTTTATCAGGTCTGCAATGTCCTTCAGATGTAATCTTTAAGCATCTCGTTGGATTTCCCAATACGCCTGAGAGGTCTGTATGGAAATACAGCTTCGCTGGGCTGTGTAGTAGATGTCTGCCTGATGCTACTTCCTTGTGCAGCAACTGATTTTATAGTTCCACAGATTACTTTGTCAGCTTTACCAGGTTTGCACAGCCCTCCAGATGGAGTCTCTGACCACCCTGTTGGCAGACGGTTAGTCCACTGACTAGTTCCCTTGATCAGCGGTAAAGCTTTGCTGGGCTGTATAGTAGATGTCTGCCTGATGCTACTTCCTTGTGCAGCAACTGATTTTATAGTTCCACAGATTACTTTGTCAGTTTTACCAGGTTTGCACAGCCCTCCAGATGGAGTCTCTGACCACCCTGTTGGCAGACGGTTAGTCCACTGACTAGTTCCCTTGATCAGCGGTACTACTTTGTCAGATTTACCAGGTTTGCACAGCCCTCCAGATGGAGTCTCTGACCACCCTGTTGGCAGACGGTTAGTCCCCTTGATCAGCGGTAAAGCTTTGCTGGGCTGTGTAGTAGATGTCTGCCTGATGCTACTTCCTTGTGCAGCAACTGATTTTATAGTTCCACAGATTACTTTGTCAGTTTTACCAGGTTTGCACAGCCCTCCAGATGGAGTCTCTGACCACCCTGTTGGCAGACGGTTAGTCCCCTTGATCGGCGGTAAAGCTTTGCTGGGCTGTGTAGTAGATGTCTGCCTGATGCTACTTCCTTGTGCAGCAACTGATTTTATAGTTCCACAGATTACTTTGTCAGTTTTACCAGGTTTGCACAGCCCTCCAGATGGAGTCTCTGACCACCCTGTTGGCAGACGGTTAGTCCACTGACTATTTCCCTTGATCAGCGGTACTACTTTGTCAGTTTTACCAGGTTTGCACAGCCCTCCAGATGGAGTCTCTGACCACCCTGTTGGCAGACGGTTAGTCCCCTTGATCAGCGGTAAAGCTTTGCTGGGCTGTATAGTAGATGTCTGCCTGATGCTACTTCCTTGTGCAGCAACTGATTTTATAGTTCCACAGATTACTTTGTCAGTTTTACCAGGTTTGCACAGCCCTCCAGATGGAGTCTCTGAGTCTCTGTTCTTTTCCTCATTCTGCGCCCACCTTGCATCCCACTGGCGGAAAAGGTCCGGAGGACTCTCCGGTGGAGAGCATTCCTCTTCCACGTGCTTCTCTTCTATCTTCACCTCCTTGTGTATGGGCATGAGCTTTCTACGGACTACCCGCCTATTCTCACAGAAAGATCTTTCCATGCACCTTTCCTCCCTCTCTTTCCTCTTAGTTTCTTTTACTCTCTCAGTTTTTTGTCTCTCAGCTTCTCTGAATAAGATGTGGCTCTGTCTGGTAAACTTTCTCTGGTCTTCCTCTGGGAACTCATCAAGCTTATCGAGCTGGTAGCAAACAAACTCCTCGATGCTTGAAAGTAGACTGTCTAGGCAAAGGAAGATGCAGAAAGAATTCAAGCTCATGTCATCGTGTACCTCCTTCGCCTTTGCTTTCCATGAATTTAACAAATAAAAATCTTTTCCTTTCGGCAAGTTCTGCATAAACAGTAGTGAGGCATTCTTTACGAATAGATGGCCTCCTGCATCCCTTTCCTTTTTCTTCATTTCATTAACCTGTGATAGCCACTTCTCTTCTGTCTTTGTATACTCACTTTTTATGTTGCTTTGCTTGTCATTGAAAATAATCAGCTGATCTTTTTTCTCGCAATTTGATTTTTTCCATTTCAGGCAATCTGATGTAAGACCCAGCCTCTGCAAAAGAATATTCTTGGGAAGCGAAAGAAACTTGTTCATATCCATACCAGAAACTGAGTGATCATTTGAAGTAGGGTCATGGGCCGATTCGAACTCTGGCTTCAGATGGCAGTAACTGGAAATAATATCTTTGAGCGGTTTGCACAGATGTAAGAGTTCTTTATTCTGTGCCAGCGAACTTCTGATATTCCCGAAGTTGTCAGATAAGGCCACAGTTTTCAAAAGTGATTCCTCACCCTCCAAACATAAGGCTTCTTTTGCCCTGCACTCTCTTTCTTTGTCCAAATGAGCATTTGCAATTTCCTCATTATTGGTCTCATGTAACTGGTTCTTCTTAGCATGGAGCAGTCGGAATACTTCCAATTTGGCCTCTGTCTCTTCAATGGCTTTTTGAAGCGCCTGCTGTTCTAGTTTGGCTGAGTTTTTTAAATGATCAGACTTAGGAATTTTGTCCATTTTGACTGCAGTAGACATAACGCTTCAGCAGCTGAGTAAGTGCCCTCAGTGGCTGTTGCCCTGCTTATATCTCAGTCTGGCTGCAGCCACAGTCCCTTGAATCAAAGGAACACTGACTAAAAAGAACATGGAAGAATGAAGAAGACATTCTAGAATGTCAAGCCCGCCTCTTCAAGGCACGATCTCCTAGGTTACTGTTGCTTGGTGAAAAAAGGCCTTCTTTGAAAACACTTGCTGTTTTCGAATCCACCTTCTACACTAGCAGTGCGTACTGATTCGACCGAAATGTAGTATGCAGTATACAGTATGCAAACAAAAGCCAAGTTGCAGTATGCAAAAAACACCCAGATGACATACTGATTAAGGAAAAAATTCACAGCATGGCTCCGCCTTCTACCATGTAACGGATTTGAAGCCAAAATATCCCCAGTCAGGGCGCTGCCATTGTGCAGCCAGTGGAGAATCTGGACCATAGCTGGACGCAGCTGTCGTAAACAGTCGCAAAACTCCACAGCACACAGCCTGGAACCTCACGTAGTTGCTCTACGCACATAAACTTTTGCCCTTCCCGCTCAATTACGAGTTGTACAAAGCTAAGGGTAAGTACAATTTATAGCCTTATCAAAGTTACATATCTCAAGAAACTGAATTTAGAAGCTGGAAATATCACAGTGACTCGATAATAACTGTAATAAAACAAATAATCTTTTAATTGGCGGGCAGATCATCTATCTTGGGCAGAAATTCTTTATTTAAGCTAGTTTAGCACCTCAGACTGTGACAGGTCTTATGCAGGTCCAAAAATATGTCGAAATATGATATAATTTAGTTGTTATTGATGCAACATACATCTATTATTCTTTTGTATCTTAAAATTAACACATATGAATAAACAGCTAATCATTATTTTCCTAATTTTAGAAAGAAAATTAAATTCCATCTGTCATGAAGGCAAGAACAGCCACAGAGGCCAGAAGTAACTATCAAAATCATTCTAAAAGATGTCAATGTAAAGCCAATTTGGATTTCTGTATGATTTTAATTTTACTGAAAAAACAAGCTCTGTTTCCTAGTTTAATAACATGTCTTTTATTTAGCCTTGACAAATAATACAAATAATGAGTTTATATTGACACTCCATACAATGTTTTAATGACATTTTACGTGTAATTTTTTTTTGTACAATCAACCGAACCACACATCTTCATCTTGGGGCACAGCTACATTAGGGGGAAAGAAGAGCAAGGAGACCACTGGGACCAACCTTGGTCTGGATGCCCGTGTCCTGTACTTTGGCTGGGGTGGCATGGTTCGGAGGAACCTTCTCCCCTTCTTTCTGCAGTGCTTTGGAGGAAGAGCTGTGCCAGATGTCCTGCTTATTCACTGCGGTGGGAATGACCTGGGGATCGTCAAAATGATCAAATAATCGTTGCAGCAATGAAGCAGGACCTTCGAGATCTCCACCAGCAGTTCGAGGATGAGGATAGTTTTCTGCCATCACCCAGAGAAGCCGGTGGAGATCTGTTCATCCTAAAAAAATGGACAAAGCTTGAAGATATGTGAACAGTGTGATGGCTACCTTTGTTTCATCCGTAGGTGGAAGCATTGTGCATCATCCTTAGATAAAGCACAGAAACCCTGCTCTTTTTTTGAATGATGGACTTCTTTTAACCCCTTTGGGTAATGATATATTTTTAAATAACATTGCCATGTGTTTGAAGGATCAAATCCTGTAGGGTGGTGCTGGATTTGGTTTTCCAATCACCTTTTCTTGGTAGAATAAAAATGCCCAGGGTTTATGTGTTTTATTTGATGTTTGAGTTTAAGTTATTTAGTCAACACTATTTTGTGTTTGGGTAGCCATCACACTGTTCAGTTCTGTCACAGCTCTTCCTCTTTCTCCCCTCCTTTCTTTCTTCTTCTGTCTTTCCTCCAAACTCCCTGCTTTACCCCAGCCATTCCACCCAGTGGTCTTCCTTGCTCATTTCTCCCCACGACGAATGTAGCTGGGCAAATGTAAAAAGTTATGTATTGTTTCCAGATTAAAAATGTTGAAGCTGGAATGCTTGCCTTTGAGTCAATTAAACTACTACCTTGCCACACAGATTATTCCAATACTCTACTGGTGTAATGAATCTTATCAGGCAAGGTGGAAGGAAATAGAATCTAATCTTTCTAAACAGTTCCCTATTCAAGCTGCTCTTGCTGACAGGGGTCTGATGTGCCAGTTAGAAAAAGTGGGGAACCCCTGGTTGAATCACACACTTCGAGTTTGGTTGAAAGTAACTAACAGCTGTGAAATACATAAAACAATGAGACTGTTCCCAGATAGCAAAATTCTTCTGGCCCATATCTGGCCCACAATTCACATGCCACGTTGCCTTATCTGGCCCGTATTCGGTTTTGGTTATGGCTCGATTGTGGTCCACTCTTGTTTGCAAGAAGTGGGCCACAATCGAGCCATCACAATGCCAGATATAAACCAGAAGCACCCAGCAAACAGGACATGGGCCACTTTAGGCTCACATCCGGATAACCTGGTGTAAAGTTTGCCATATTTCAGCCAAAGATGGGCCGTATTTGTTTTGTGATATTTGGGCCAAATGTAGCATGTAGCACATGGGCCAGCTTAGGTTCATATTTGTTTCATACGGGCCAGAAGAACGCCTAAAGTGACAGACTGCTGTCAGAAGTGGCCCACATCTGTATGCTATCTGGGTTTAGATGGTTTGCCTACGATTCAGACTTCATTCCCAACAGAGGGGACCCCTGCTTCAAACTGTGGTCGATGACTGGTCTCACCACTTATCTTTCTTTTACGCAAAGAAACTCTGTACTTTGTTTTGAATTTCTGCGGGAGAAACATGGTTTTAAACGAAACGATCTACACAGATATTTTCAAGTCAGGTCTTATATTGAACATGAATGTAAATTAAGAGACCTCTCAGAGGTTGAATCAAAGTTTTTGTTCATTATAAAATCTGCTTTCTTAGTGACTCCCTCCAATTCTGTTTCCAAATTTTACACTGCTTTGTCCCTATCAAGCAATAACAATACTTTTTATATAAAAGAAAAATGGGAAAGGGAAGCGGGAATTGTGCTAACCGAGGAGACCTGGAATGCAATTTGGAAATTCCAGTGGACTACATCTAACTCTATGGATTGGAGGGAGCACTGCTGGAAAAATGTTATTTGTTTTTTTAAGACACCTTGCCAGGACAAATATAAAGACAATAGTATGACTTGTTGGAGACAATGTGGCTCTTCAGAGGCCAACCACTTCCATATTTTCTGGGATTGTCCCAGGCTGCTTATGTTTTGGAGGGAAGTCTGGGAATCCTTATGTAAAGTTTTTAATGTTCAAATCCTTTGAGTTTTGAATCTCTTTACCTAGGTTATAGCCCGGTTATGAAAACCAGAAAGGATATTAAATTACTACAAATTCTCCTGGTGGCTAGCAAAAAATCAGTCACTAGGAGGTGGCTCAGTCCAACCCCGCCCACAATGGATGATTGGGTAGGGATCACCCTAGAAATATATAAGATGGAAAAGCTGACATTTTTGTTAAGAAACCAAAAGGACTCATTTTTCCAAATCTGGAAGCCTTGGCTTGAATTCATTACCCCAACGAGAGCAGACTTTTTTTGATCATACTTTAACCTGCTCTTTCTCTTTTCATTTCATTCTCATCTTCCTATCTTTATTACCGTGGCAGTACGTGGTACAGCCCCACATAAGTTCTTGTAAATAGTTCTCACTTGATGTCACATGTATCATTTTGATTTTGATCTTGGATCGATTGTTTAGGCCTCAAAATGGTTCTCACACAGCTAACGTGGGTAGTAAGTTTTTTTTTTTTTCATTCATCTCCCTTTTCTCTTCTCCTTAGACTTTGATTCGGTTATGTCATTTGCTGATGTATCGCTGTATTATTCTACCATGGATTAAATGTTTTTTTTTTTTAAGGGAGGTTTGAATTCATTCAAAGCTTGTAGAGGCGAATGTGAAACCTGCCCCGTATCACTGTCCGGATTAACCTACACAGATCCTCTTTTGTTACATTTCCTAAGCTTTGTTTCTTCATAAAATGGAAAGGGAAAGCATTGTTGTACTTACATGTAATTGTATTTCTGCCCTTTTCTAAAGAAAAATTAAATATAAAAAAAAAAGAAGTCTGCATTGCTTTATGACTTCTCTTTTCAACAGCTTACAGGATGCAAAGCGATGAGGTAATGTATCTCTTTCTAGTTAAGTAGCGGTAGTTTTTGATGTGTGACAACAAGCAATTTTTGGAAACTTAGTATCGTAGTTCTGTAGCCGGCTATATATCACTACTTACAGCCCGGTGCTCTAAGACGTGTCTGAATAATAGAAATTTGCTCTAGTTTTAATTGTCTTGTTCCCAAAGTTGAGTA
This sequence comes from Scarus forsteni, assembly GCA_036419115.1. Classification (NCBI taxonomy): domain Eukaryota; kingdom Metazoa; phylum Chordata; class Actinopteri; order Labriformes; family Labridae; genus Scarus; species Scarus forsteni. The sequence goes on along the minus strand of JAZDUH010000359.1, from coordinate 6,942,033 downwards.
TCCAGGCCAGTCCAGCCCTGTCCGACCCGACACGGGTTAAGGAATAGCATTTATAGATAACCTATTTTGATGCTATAAACTCATCTTAAAATGTGTATTTCGATCAAGCATATATCTGAAAGTGAGACTTTTTTTGTAATTCCTTAGAAACTCCTCATAGCATCTTTAATTTTGTTGATGACACTGACCCATCCCACTTTGTGCTGGTCTGAATAAACTCTGTTTCTTCTTACATTTTGACTTTGAAAAATTAACATTTTCTGCGTTATCACCAAAATAAAAATAGCGTAATGTCAACAAATTGTACTACAATTCTACAGTGACAATGAATAAATACTTCTCATCTCTGAGGACTGATGTTTGTCAAGAAAACTAAAGCACATATAAAAGTTAATGTAGGACAATTTTGCACTGGCACTTTTATCAAGGAAATACTTAACTTTGGAGTTTTTTTCATGGAAACGTGAGCAACAAGTTTTCAAACAGGCATATAAAGGGTTGAACTTTTGACTACGTTTTTGTCTTCTTCATGAACAGAACTGATGTTTGCTAAAATAGAGATAAAATCAGTATTAAATGAATTAATGGCACTTCTCTGATATGATCACTTTTTATTTAATGTCCTGTGTAGCTTTGATGATGGGAGTCAAGTTAAAATGGACCACCTCGTTTCTTCCCTTTTCCTCGTTTCCTTCCTTTTCCTTCTTTCCGTCTATGCAAAGCAGCTTGATGCTCAGTCAAGAAATCTCTGTTGACCCTGAAGATGAGTTTGATCTACAAAAAAGGATGATGATCAGTGCTCCAGCTGAGAATGCTGTCATGTTTCAGTCTGTTCCAAATATCCCACCTTCTCCAGCATTTCCTCACGTTGTCCACGTTGACGGGGTCCTCTTTGTCCTCCATTCCACCCATCTTTTCATAGAGGCTGAGGACGGCCAGATGAAACTTTGCCAGCTGATGTCTTTCCTTTGTTGCCGATTGCAGTATGCGGCTGAATTTCCTGTCCTGTGACGTTAACAAGGACAACTTATCTTCAAAAACCAGATGTTTAATAGGCATGTTAAAATTCAAAATCCAACTGATGCCTCAAATAATGTTTGATACCAATGTGACATCTTCCTCATGCAACCTGTCCAGTTTGGTCTGTAGCTCTGCTAGCTCTGATCTGGTTTGCAGGCCTTTCAAATGATGCTGGCTCTTGAGTGTGGACAGTGCTTCTCTCTGCTCCTTAAGCTGCTGATCAAGTTCTTTCTCCTCCTGACGCAGCTGCTCTCTTTGGTGAAGGAGACCCTGTAAATGGCGGACAAGCTCTGGCACACTCTTGAACTGTAAGACAAACACGAGCTCAAGATTAATTTCTACATTAAAAACTCATATAGTCCCAGTATGGATTAAGATATCAGAATCAGTTGTTCAATAATGGTGCAGTAAAATCTTTGGAACAAATCAGAAATGAATTTAAACTCCTGCCAACTGATTTCTACAAGTTCCTGCAACTGAGACACTTCTTGACAACACATCCAGAACTTTAGAAAGTTAAAACCCTTCTAAGCTGGAGGTTTCGCTCCAGGAGACACAGTCCAGTAATTACTTAAAGAAGGTGATCTCAAAAGTTTATAATGTATTCCTATCCATGGATTCAAACAACATATTGCAAATAAAGAAAAAAGACGGAGGTCGAAATAGGCACAACAATTACTCTTGAAACCTGGGAACAAGTACGTGAGGATGCACATTTATACCGCTTTCACACTAAAATTAGCGGGTCTATGCCAGTTTTTCAAAGCTGGTTAACCCACTAACAATCATCAAGTGACTTTTTCCCACTGCCAGCAGACCGGTGTAACCTGCAGCAGTTGAGCTGGGTGGCTGTTTATTTTCCTCTGGCGCATCAAGCTGATGTCATCACGTTGATGACATCAGTTTTGGGCGTCGCTCATGACTCATCGATCACGACATTGTCTGACCAATCAGTAGCCGGCAGTCGGTGACGTCATCTGTTAGTATCGACTCAGCTCGCTTGGAACCAGAGCGGAGTAGGTACTAAAACTAGCTTGTTGTAGGAGGTACCAGGCCAGTGGAAACACGCTGCAAATGGAGTAGGGCCAAATAGAGTAGGGCCAAGGCGTGCTAGTGGAAAAGGGCCACTAGTGTCTCCGTGTAAACAGGGCCTTAGACTTCATATATCTGCTACAACACCATGGCCCCATACACCAAAGGCTCTAAACGTTAACATCTAGTCTCATGTTTCTTTACCTGACCACCTGACAGTTTGACCACCTGCACCAAGTAGTCATGAAAGACAGCATGGCTGTCTAATTGACGCAGAACCTCCTCATTCTCCGCCACCAGCATGTCGTACTCCGCTGTCATCCTCCTCTCCTCTTCCCGTATCTGGTGAACCCTTTTCCTCTCCATCTCTGTCTCTGCTCTCGCAGCTGCTGCTTCTGCTCGTGCTTCCTGCACACATGGGGAACACTGGATTGTTGCTGCTGAGTGATACGTGAGTAAATGTGAAGACAAATGCAGGAGTGATATATCAAATATTTCTCTACTCTACCTTGAGCTGCATTTGCAATTTGGCACCTTTCTCATCCTGTTCTTTTGCCATCTCCATCTCCTCCTTTAGGCGCTCTTGCAGGTACGCCAGGTACTTAAATTGAACACAGTAGTTTACCAAATACATGCAGAATTTGTTTGATTAAAATGTGAATTTATTTTGTCTGAGGAGACAGTGTTTTCCTCCTTGTTTGATGGAGTTCAGAATTGTTTTGTATCAGGTATATTCGTTAAGCTTTGTAAAAAGTTTGTGTTATTATTGAACTTCATTTTGTTGAAAGTAATCACTCATTTTGAACTGGACGCCTGGAGCACGTTCCAAAAGAACTGGGACAGGGGCAAACTGGGAAATTTAAGAAATGCTCAAAAAACACCAGTTTAGTCGGACTTTTGTTTTACTCTAAATTTTACCTTCAGTCTCAGAATCCTGAATTTAATTACAAGGTTCTACATTTAATCTCAACATTTTAACTTCAGTCTCAGAATTCTGATTTGAAGCTCAAAATTCAACATAACTTTCTCAGGATGCTGATTTACATCTCAGAATTTGGACTTTAATCCCAGGGTCTAGATTTAATATCAGAATTGTAAAAATAATACTAAAGCCGGGCCGCTGTCCTGTCAGAACTTAAGTTATAAATACATGTCAAATATATGCCAGACTGATCATTTCATTCCCCTGAAGAGCAACAGGCAAGATTAGGCGGTGCTTCTCTGTGGAGCAGAGCTCACCAACCGCTTTGAGCCTGAGAGCGACATTTCTGATGGGGATGGACACCACAAAAGTTTCTTTAACTGAAAAATCACACATTCACACATGCACATTCCCCTCCTCACATGCATGCTCATGGGCACATCTTTTTGTAGTTCATTGTTCACTCCTGTTAGTCCTTGTTTATTCCTGTTACTTAAACAGCTTAAAAAAACTAAAAAGATAAACAGCTTTTTTATCTTTGTTTGGTCTATCATTTATCCAATTGTTTCATAGCTTACATGATCATTAAGTTACTTTAACTGAGCTTTGGGTCTCTTTGAAATTAAAAATATGGCCTTGGGTGTTTTAGAAAAATACAACTTTTTTAAAAGTATCAATTTTTTCCTTATTAACAATGATTAATTGAACATTTAACCAACCATTCCATTAAAAGAGACACTTTCTTGAGGGGAAAATGAAGGAATTAGTTGACATGCTTTTAAACATGATATAAAAAATTACATAAAGCCACTTGAGACTGACCAGTGGTCATTTTAAATAGTTTCATATGCTTGTTGCTAGATTTAGTTTGGGAAAATACATTTCAAAAACCAATTGAATTAGGTGGACTTGCAACATTGGAATGTCACCCATTCTGTGGAACGGCCCTGGGATTTGAAAAGCATTGTTATTATTTAACCTTTGTACGAGTCTCGGGTTTTCAGCACTGTGATGGACTCAGAAAGTCCACTTAAATGTCCCCAGCAGACTGATGTGTGACTGCTGACTTCAGCATGTCTCACCTTCTTCTGCTCCTCGATCTGTGCCCTTATTTCTTTCTCCTGCTGATGTTCCTCCAGCTCGTCCAGGAGCGCAGCGGCGTCCACGTCTCCTACGGACACTCCGCCGAGCTCCTCCGTTAACTCTCTGTTCAACACAGTGTGGTCGAGACTTAGCTTCTCTCTGTGTCGGTGCTCCACACTAAACCGTCTCAGAGATACAAACAAACTCACCGTATTTGCTCCTCCATGTCCTTCTCACCCCCTGAGGCCATGTCTGTCCAGCTGTCTCAAAGATGTGTTTGCTCTTCTGTTTCCGACTTCGTTTCCAAGAACTTTCAACGCCACTGTTTCCATGGTAGCGCAGAAACCCGAAAGTTCAGGAGACAACCGGCATTTCAAGGCAGAGTACGGAAGAGTATTAGGGCCATTTAAATGTGTGACTGCACCTCATGCTGTTTACATAGTCTATAATTTCTGTAAGATATATATTATTGTATATTGAGTCTATATTGCCACAAAAGAAATCCAAAGAGAAGTCAAAATGTGTTGTTGTACCCAGCTACACAGTAGCCTATTTTTTCGGGATCCCCTGCTATTGGTCAACCCAAAGAGGAGATGACGTCACGTGAATAAGCTCTATAGCCATGCGCACTAACTTGATCAGTTAATTGGACAAAGAGAATATTCACCAAATAGAAGTTACAGCATGATGTTAAACACTGAAAATGTGGTTGCTGCTTCCCAGTAACAGTTGAAAGTCAGAGTTGATCATGAAGATTATCATGACCAACAAAACAGTTGTTTGACACTGATACTATCGGCATTTATCCAGGAGTTTCTTGTGAAAGCTCAGCTTTAGGGAAGGGAACCAGCAATGGCCCACAAAAATATGTCATCCCAGCATCCTTATATATATAAAACATACATACACTCAAAAGATCACTTTTATCACACAAAAAAAACACTGAACACAAACAGAAGATCTGCATTGCTCATTTTGCAAGATCCAATTCAGTCATGTTTGAGGCCTCTTGAAGGTTTATTTGCAACAATCACTCTTTTACTGTTTGCTTTCATTCTGGTACACAAATGCTCCGAGCGGAGGAGAGGACACACTCTTCCACGTGTCTATCAGCTTCAACTCCTGCTTAGTTTGAATGAATCTCCACAGAGATGTTCCAGTGTTGGAAGATGACTGTTGTTTGTCTCACTCTGTTTCTGCACACTCCCTGTGAGTTAGTTTTGGGCAATGGCACTGCATAGTGTTGACAAATCATTTCAACTAGACAAGGGATGGGCAACTGTGGTTTCCAAGAGAACCACACTGACGTTAACCTCATCCCTAGGGGACCGATTTTTTTTCTTTTTTTTCCAACAATATATTTATTGTTTTAACAAGCTTAATGCAAACACATCAATGCACGTAACACATCTATGTGCATAAAAACCAAACATCACTCAGGTACACAAAAAAGGGTCATGAAGCATAATAATAAGGATTTGTGTGTAAAAACCAACAAACAACAAAATAAATAATAATAATAATAAGAAGAAGAAGAAGAAGTAAAAGGAAGGGGAAAAAAAATAAAAATAAATATATATATATATGTGTATATATACATACACACACACATAAATATATATAGATAGATCCATGTACATACCCTCACACACATATATATTTACATAAATACCCACATACGCATACGCACACACATATTAATGAACATACATATGTATCACATGTAAGCATATGATGGGAAGTTAAGTTAGAACTCAAGTTGTTGGTGTTTTAAATCAAGATAGAGACAGTAATTATAATGATAGTTATGCCTATACAAATACGTGTATAAATATGTACACATATATATATACATACACACACACACACACATAAATTTAGAAATTAAGCAAATATGTAATAAAATTAATAAACTAATATAAAATAATAATCATAATCATAAATAAATAAATAAAGTTAGAGAAAAAAAAGGAAATATTTTAAATAAATGAATATGTACAGGATAGAAAGACAGTTCCTGTATTTATCAGGTGTTTAAGCTGGGGAGTGATCAAATTGATACGAAGCAGACCAGTATACAAATATCTATTGTGGTAATCACAGAGGGCTAACTATTCTTCCTCAAATGCCTCCAATAGATGTGACATGTTTATGTTCTCTAGATAAATTATGAAGGGGCTCCAGATATTATTAAAGAGTGACTCCTTCCCCCTCAAAGTGTACGTAATCTTTTCTAAGGGCAGAGTTGTGGATAGTTCAGAAAGCCATTTTTTCAAACTTGGTGTCCCGACCTTCTTCCATGAAGTAGCAATTACTCTTTTAGCCAAAACTATAGCCAGTTCCAAAAAACCTTCTGTCTATTTCTAATGTTACAAACCTCTGGGTATAAACATAGTATAAAAAGTTTAGCGTCTAGAGGGATTTGTATCTTTAATATGTCTTGAATACATTTCCTAACCCCATCCCAAAACTGCTGTATTTTATCACATTGCCAAAAGCAGTGGAAAAGTGTTCCCTTTTCCTTTCCACACTTGCCACAAATGTCAGGGATATTACTGTTGTATTTATTGAGCTTTTCAGGAGTAATGTATGTTCTCATCAACCAATTATACTGAAGTAATTTCAGACGTGTGTTGATCGACAGCAATTGTGCTTTAATGCATGCTCTCTCCCAGTCAGTGATAGTTATCTCATCATGTAAATCATTTCTCCATGCCTCAAGCTTCTTTACGGATGATTCCGAGGACTCAGCCACTAAAAGGTTATACATTTTGGAGATTATGCCCCTCCTACAACACTCCCCAGTCAGTGCCTTCTATTTGTGATAAGGGTCGAATCAAAAGCGATTGATCTTGTTGTGTCCTAATAAAATGTCTTATTTGTAAATATCTGAAAAAATGGTTATGGCCTATGTTATATTTATCAGCTAATTCTTCAAATGTTCTCAGATGTTTTGTAGCAGGGTCATATAGGTCTCCTATCTTTTGTATTCCTTTCCCAGCCCATAATTTGAATCCTCCGTCTGATTTTCCAGGGAGGAAGAACAAGTTTCCCCAGATTGGACTGAAGAGTGACAGGGATTCAGTATCCCCAAGATGTCTTTTGACTTGGTGCCATACCGTAATCATGTTTCTGACGATTGGATTTTTAATGCCTTTTTTAAGCTTTTTAACACTAGTAGAGTATAGGAATAAAGGAAGAGGTAGGTTAAGTCCAAGGCCCTCCATTTCTTTCCAAAGAGGGCTTTCTTTTCCTATAAAGTAGAACATCAAAGATCTTAACTGTGCTGCCCAGTAATACCAAACTGGGTTGGGGCACTTGAGTCCCCCCCTATCTTAGGGTAAGTACAGCAGTGATAGACGTAACCTAGAGCGTCTATTGTTCCACAAGAATTTAATAAATAGTTTCTTTAAATAAGGGAAAAAGTTTGATGGAGGCGGCAGTGGTACATTCTGAAATAAGTAAAGTGATTTAGGCATCACATTCATTTTAAGGACATTTAATTTCCCTATTAACGACATTGGTATAATTGACCATCTATCCATTAATTTTTGGATTTCATGTATCAGTGGTCCATAATTAACTTCAACAATATCCTCAAGACAGGGCACAACTTGAATGCCTAAGTATGTAAAACAGTCAACAACTCTGAATCGAGAAGTTACATTAGGTGGGGTTTTTCTTTCTAAATGATTTAGTAAAAGAATCGAGGTTTTACTTTTATTTATCTTATACCCTGATAAACTTCCAAATGTCTTAATTAGATCAAGCAAAGCAGGGATAGAGTTTTCCAGTTTTTTAAGAAAAACGATTATATCATCCGCATATAATGCCAGATGATGTTCTCTCCCCCCAATTGTTATTCCGGAGATACAACTATGAGTATTCACTGCAATGGATAAGGGCTCTATTGCTAAGATAAATAATAAGGGGGAGAGAGGGTCACCCTGTCTGCATCCTCTTTGTATTTGAATAGGTTTAGAGATTATATTATTAGTTACCACTTCTGCATATGGTTCAGTATACAATAACTTTATCCACTTTCCAAATTTCCCACCTAAGCCGAATCGATTTAAAATTTCAAACAGGTATGGCCATTCAACTCGGTCGAATGCCTTTTCTGCATCTATTGACAGAAGAGCAGTGTCTGATTCCCCCCTTTGGCTATGAAGAATATTCAAAACCCTTCTAACATTATGGAATCCCTGTCTGCCTTGAACAAAACCACACTGATCATTTCCAACTATTGTTGGTATTATTCCTTCAACCCTTCTACCTAAAATTTTACACAACACTTTCAGATCAACATTTAAAAGGCTTATCGGGCGCATATTCTCGCATTTATTATTTGGTTTACCAGCTTTTGGAAGTAGGGTAATCAGGGCTCCCCTCAGAAAGGGAGGTAGTATTCCAACTGTTAGAGATTCTGTCAACATTTCCAAAGGGGACCGATTTCTTACATTTGAAGGGTAAATAAAGCTGTCATCAGAGGTTACTGCCTATGGAAGTATATTTTACTTACATTTTTACTTTTAATGTGAAATATGAAAAAACGGGACAATCACATCCAGTTATAGCTCTATTTCAGTTGCTTTGCAAGCTCATAGTGCAAACTATGAATAATTTGTTGTGTTTTCTCTCTCATTGTGCAAAGTTTTCTCCATGAAATGAAAAAGATAGTGTAACTGCTTAGTACACACACCTCATGTAGTGGCGTTTTCAATGAATAAAATCTTCAATTTAAAGAACAATAAACAGTGAAGGCAGATGGGGGTGACTGTGTGACTGTATACTGACTCTTCTGCAGTTGCTTTGTTTGCTCAGAAGCCCCCTGGCATCCAAATTTTACACACTGTACCTTTAAAACAGGCTTACAATGCTCTGTGTGACCAAAATAAAGACATTCTCCCCATTAAGGCCAAAAAAGTCACACTTTAACTTATTATCTACACAGAGAAGGTGATATTTTGAAAGTTTCTTTGTGTGTTTGTTTGTTTTTACAGTTTTACTTATAACTCAATCTGTTCTCTTCAGATTTTGACATCATTTCCAGGGAATGTGGTACATGGCACAGGGTATTGGTTGTGATAGGAGGCAGGACGTAGATCCAGAAGAGCTCTTCACAGTGAAGATAGAGCAGTTTTACACATTTTGGATAAAAGTTGGAAATGCCTTTATGGATGTTTTGCTCTCCAAGCACCTCTACATACATGTTTGATATTTAATCAGTTGACCTCTACAGCCTAAAACATATACATAACATGCAATAATAAATAATAAATACAGAGCTTATGTAGGATTCGACTTGAAGCTGATGAGACACAAAAGGTAAAATATAAAATAAAAATAAAGGTGCTATGAGGAGAATCTATTTCCGGCGACAAAAAGACTCTGCTACCCATGAGCACGTGCGGCAACTGTCGTAAAGACGTGACCCAAGCCAAAGCGCATGTTTGTTGTGATGCTAATGAATGCAGCTCGGACCTTCCTCAGAAGTCTGCATTGCTTTATGACTTCTCTTTTCAACAACTTACAGGATGCAAAGCGATGAGGTAATGTATCTCTTTCTAGTTAAGTAGTGGTAGTTTTTGATGTGTGACAACAAGCAATTTTTGGAAACTTAGTATCGTAGTTCTGTAGCCGGCTATATATCACTTCTTACAGCCCTGTACTCTAAGACGTGTCTGAATAATAGAAATTTGCTGTAGTTTTAATTGTCTTGTTCCCAAAGTTGAGTATCCAGGCCAGTCCAGCCCTGTCCGACCCGACCGCGAAGTTAAGGAATAGCATTTATAGATAACCTATTTTGATGCTATAAACTCATCTTAAAATGTGTATTTCGATCAAGCATATATCTGAAAGTCAGACTTTTTTTGTAATTCCTTAGAAACTCCTCATAGCATCTTTAATTTTGTTGATGACACTGACCAATCCCACTTTGTGCTGGTCTGAATAAACTCTGTTTCTTCTTACATTTTGACTTTGAAAAATTAACATTTTCTGCGTTATCACCAAAATAAAAATAGCGTAATGTTAACAAATTGTACTACAATTCTACAGTGACAATGAATAAATACTTCTCATCTCTGAGGACTGATGTTTGTCAAGAAAACTAAAGCACATATAAAAGTTAATGTAGGACAATTTTGCACTGGCACTTTTATCAAGGAAATACTTAACTTTGGAGTTTTTTCATGGAAACGTGAGCGCAACAAGTTTTCAAACAGGCATATAAAGGGTTGAACTTTTGACTAAGTTTTTGTCTTCTTCATGAACAGAACTGATGTTTGCAAAAACAGAGATAAAATCAGTATTAAATGAATTAATGGCACTTCTCTGATATGATCACTTTTTATTTAATGTCCTGTGTAGCTTTGATGATGGGAGTCAAGTTAAAATGGACCACCTCGTTTCTTCCCTTTTCCTCGTTTCCTTCCTTTTCCTTCTTTCCGTCTATGCAAAGCAGCTTGATGCTCAGTCAAGAAATCTCGGTTGACCCTGAAGATGAGTTTGATCTACAAAAAAGGATGATGATCAGTGCTCCAGCTGAGAATGCTGTCATGTTTCAGTCTGTTCCAAATATCCCACCTTCTCCAGCATTTCCTCTACGTTGTCCACGATGACGGGTCCTCTTTGTCCTCCATTCCACCCATCTTTTCATAGAGGCTGAGGACGGCCAGATGAAACTTTGCCACCTGATGTCTTTCCTTTGTTGCCGATTGCAGTATGCGGCGGAATTTCCTGTCCTGTGACGTTAACAAGGACAACTTATCTTCAAAAACCAGATGTTTAATAGGCATGTTAAAATTCAAAATCCAACTGATGCCTCAAATAATGTTTGATACCAATGTGACATCTTCCTCATGCAACCTGTCCAGTTTGGTCTGTAGCTCTGATAGCTCTGATCTGGTTTGCAGGCCTTTCAAATGATGCTGGCTCTTGAGTGTGGACAGTGCTTCTCTCTGCTCCTTAAGCTGCTGATCAAGTTCTTTCTCCTCCTGACGCAGCTGCTCTCTTTGGTGAAGGAGACCCTGTAAATGGCGGACAAGCTCTGGCACACTCTTGAACTGTAAGACAAACACGAGCTCAGGATTAATTACTACATTAAAAACTCATATAGTCCCAGTATGGATTAAGATATCAGAATCAGTTGTTCAATAATGGTGCAGTAAAATCTTTGGAACAAATCAGAAATGAATTTAAACTCCTGCCAACTGATTTCTACAAGTTCCTGCAACTGAGACACTTCTTGACAACACATCCAGAACTTTAGAAAGTTAAAACCCTTCTAAGCTGGAGGTTTCGCTCCAGGAGACACAGTCCAGTAATTACTTAAAGAAGGTGATCTCAAAAGTTTATAATGTATTCCTATCCATGGATTCAAACAACATATTGCAAATAAAAAAAAAGACGGAGGTCGAAATAGGCACAACAATTACTCTTGAAACCTGGGAACAAGTACGTGAGGATGCACATTTATACCGCTTTCACACTAAAATTAGCGGGTCTATGCCAGTTTTTTCAAAGCTGGTTAACCCGCTAACAATCATCAAGTGACTCTTTTCCCACTGCCAGCAGACCCGGGTGTAACCCGCAGCAGTTGAGCTGGGTGGCTGTTTATTTTCCTCTGGCGCATCAAGCTGATGTCATCACGTTGATGACATCAGTTTTGGCCCTCGCGCTCATGACTCATCGATCACGACATTGTCTGACCAATCAGTAGCCGGCAGTCGGTGACGTCATCTGTTAGTATCGACTCAGCTCGCTTGGAACCAGAGCGGAGTAGGTACTAAAACTAGCTTGTTGTAGGAGGTACCAGGCCAGTGGAAACACGCTGCAAATGGAGTAGGGCCAAATAGAGTAGGGCCAAGGCGTGCTAGTGGAAAAGGGCCACTAGTGTCTCCGTGTAAACAGGGCCTTAGACTTCATATATCTGCTACAACACCATGGCCCCATACACCAAAGGCTCTAAACGTTAACATCTGGTCTCATGTTTCTTTACCTGACCACCTGACAGTTTGACCACCTGCACCAAGTAGTCATGAAAGACAGCATGGCTGTCTAATTGACGCAGAACCTCCTCATTCTTCGCCACCAGCATGTCGTACTCCGCTGTCATCCTCCTCTCCTCTTCCCGTATCTGGTGAACCCTTTTCCTCTCCATCTCTGTCTCTGCTCTCGCAGCTGCTAGTCCTGCTCGTGCTTCCTGCACACATGGGGAACACTGGATGTGGTTATACTGTTGCTGCTGAGTGATACGTGAGTAAATGTGAAGACAAATGCAGGAGTGATATATCAAACATTTCTCTACTCTACCTTGAGCTGCATTTGCAATTTGGCACCTTTCTCATCCTGTTCTTTTGCCTTCTCCATCTCCTCCTTTAGGCGCTCTTGCAGGTACGCCAGGTACTTAAATTGAACACAGTAGTTTACCAAATACATGCAGAATTTGTTTGATTAAAATGTGAATTTATTTTGTCTGAGGAGACAGTGTTTTCCTCCTTGTTTGATGGAGTTCAGAATTGTTTTGTATCAGGTATATTCGTTAAGCTTTGTAAAAAGTTTGTGTTATTATTGAACTTCATTTTGTTGAAAATAATCACTCATTTTGAACTGGACGCCTGGAGCACGTTCCAAAAGAACTGGGACAGGGGCAAACTGGGAAATTTAAGAAATGCTCAAAAAACACCAGTTTAGTGGGACTTTTGTTTTACTCTAAATTTTACCTTCAGTCTCAGAATCCTGAATTTAATTACAAGGTTCTACATTTAATCTCAACATTTTAACTTCAGTCTCAGAATTCTGATTTGAAGCTCAAAATTCAACATAACTTTCTCAGGATGCTGATTTACATCTCAGAATTTGGACTTTAATCCCAGGGTCTAGATTTAATATCAGAATTGTAAAAATAATACTAAAGCCGGGCCGCTGTCCTGTCAGAACTTAAGTTATAAATACATGTCAAATATATGCCAGACTGATCATTTCATTCCCCTGAAGAGCAACAGGCAAGATTAGGCGGTGCTTCTCTGTGGAGCAGAGCTCACCAACCGCTTTGAGCCTGAGAGCCACATTTCTGATGGGGATGGACACCACAAAAGTTTCTTTAACTGAAAAATCACACATTCACACATGCACATTCCCCTCCTCACATGCATGCTCATGGGCACATCTTTTTGTAGTTCATTGTTCACTCCTGTTAGTCCTTGTTTATTCCTGTTACTTAAACAGCTTTCGTCAAAAAAACTAAAAAGATAAACAGCTTTTTTATCTTTGTTTGGTCTATCATTTATCCAATTGTTTCATAGCTTACATGATCATTAAGTTACTTTAACTGAGCTTTGGGTCTCTTTGAAATTAAAAATATGGCCTTGGGTGTTTTAGAAAAATACAACTTTTTTTAAAGTATCAATTTTTTCCTTATTAACAATGATTAATTGAACATTTAACCAACCATTCCATTAAAAGAGACACTTTCTTGAGGGGAAAATGAAGGAATTAGTTGACATGCTTTTAAACATGATAAAAAAAATTACATAAAGCCACTTGAGACTGACCAGTGGTCATTTTAAATAGTTTCATATGCTTGTTGCTAGATTTAGTTTGGGAAAATACATTTCAAAAACCAATTGAATTAGGTGGACTTGCAACATTGGAATGTCACCCATTCGGTGGAACGGCCCTGGGATTTGAAAAGCATTGTTATTATTTAACCTTTGTAGGCTACAAGTCTCGGGTTTTCAGCACTGTGATGGACTCAGAAAGTCCACTTAAATGTCCCCAGCAGACTGATGTGTGACTGCTGACTTCAGCATGTCTCACCTTCTTCTGCTCCTCGATCTGTGCCCTTATTTCTTGCTCCTGCTGATGTTCCTCCAGCTCTTCCAGGAGCGCAGCGGCGTCCACGTCTCCTACGGACACTCCGCCGAGCTCCTCCGTTAACTCTCTGTTCAACACAGTGTGGTCGAGACTTAGCTTCTCTCTGTGTCGGTGCTCCACACTAAACCGTCTCAGAGATACAAACAAACTCACCGTATTTGCTCCTCCATGTCCTTCTCACCCCCTGAGGCCATGTCTGTCCAGCTGTCTCAAAGATGTGTTTGCTCTTCTGTTTCCGACTTCGTTTCCAAGAACTTTCAACGCCACTGTTTCCATGGTAGCGCAGAAACCCGGAAGTTCAGGAGACAACCGGCATTTCAAGGCAGAGTACGGAAGAGTATTAGGGCCATTTCAATGTGTGACTGCACCTCATGCTGTTTACATTTATAGTCTTTAATTTCTCTAAGATATATATTATTGTATATTGAGTCTATATTGCCACAAAAGAAATCCAAAAAGAAGTCAAAATGTGTTGTTGTACCCAGCTACACAGTAGCCTATATTTTCGGCAAACTCTGCTATTGGTTAACCCAAAGAGGAGATGACGTCACGTGAATAAGCTCTATAGCCATGCGCACTAACTTGATCAGTTAATTGGACAAAGAGAATATTCACCAAGTAGAAGTTACAGCATGATGTTAAACACTGAAAATGTGGTTGCTGCTTCCCAGTAACAGTTGAAAGTCAGAGTTGATCATGAAGATTATCATGACCAACAAAACATTTGTTTGACACTGATACTATCGGCATTTATCCAGGAGCTTCTTGTGAAAGCCCAGCTTTAGGGAAGGGAACCAGGGATGGCCCACAAAAATATGTCATCCCAGCATCCTTATATATATAAAACATACATACACTCAAAAGATCACTTTTATCACACAAAAAAAACACTGAACACAAACAGAAGGTCTGCATTGCTCATTTTGCAAGATCCAATTCAGTCATGTTTGAGGCCTCTTGAAGGTTTATTTGCAACAATCACTCTTTTAATGTTTGCTTTCATTCTGGTACACAGTTTAACAACTTATGTGTTTCTATGCCTACTAATGTATTCTCTACTTTTCATTTGAACATAAGAAGTCTTTCTAGTAATTTTGACAAATTTATTCATTATATATTTTCACTTAAATATACTTTTTCTATTATAGCCCTGTCAGAAACTTGGCTTAAAGAGGATTCCAAAGATATTTTTGAATTACCTAAGTACAATTCAGTTCACTATGTAAGACAGAATAGATCTGGAGGTGGAGTGTCTCTGTTTATTCATGAGGACTATGAGTTTAAAATTAGGAATGATCTCTCTCTGAAATCAGATAAAGCTGAGATGGAATCAGTTTTTATAGAGCTTTTTAATTCTAACGGAAAGAATATTATTGTTGGTGTTATTTATCGGCCACCTGACTCCATCATTAGTGATTTCAATGAAAGTTTGTCTTGCTCTCTTGACCTGATAAACACTGAAGGAAAACTCTGCTATATTTTAGGAGACTTCAATATAAACCTTTTCAATAATAAATCAGATACTGTGGATTTTCTCAATATTCTTTATTCTAGTTATTTTTTCCCTCTTATTCATAAATCTACACGAGTTAAAGAAAACTCAGCAACATTAATTGATAACATCTTAACTAATTCTTTGAATGAGGGGGTGAAATCTGGGGTCTTGTATTCAGACTTATCAGATCATTTCCCCATATTCCAATACTCTATAAACAAGGTTAATAGAGTTAAACATACCAAGAAAAAAAATTACAAAAGAATTATGAGTAAATCAAATATTTCTAAATTTAAAGAAAGACTTGCCAGTATTCCATGGGATGATTTATATATAAAAAATAAGGCAGATCTTGCATATCAATATTTTATGGAAATTATTAGTTCCAGCTTCAATGTATGTTTTCCAATAGGCAATTCTAACAAGAAAAATGGTCAAGACTTTAATCAGCCTTGGTTTACAGCTGAGTTACTAAAATTGTTGAGGAAAAAGAACAAACTGCATAGAAAATATATTTTAAATCCTACTCCCCTTACCCATGGTACATATAAATCTACTAGAAATAAATATTTTCATTCCATTAGATCTGCTAAAAAGAAATACTTCAGTGAAAATTTTCAGAAGTGCTCAAAAAATATTAAATCCACATGGAAGGTAATAAATCAACTACTGCAGAGAGAAAAAACTACATCAGAACTACCTTCTGTTTTTTTGGATGGGGATAGTTCTTTTGATAATTTGTTTGATGTAGTTCAAAAATTTAATAGTTTCTTTGTTAATATTGGACCTGAACTAGCAAATAAAATTTATACTTCTCAAGGTAATCCACTGGATTATATTACAGATAAGTTTCCCGTTGTTTCTTCTTTTAAGCCGCCTGATATTCAGGAGATAAGTGACATCATAGATGAACTAAAAACATCTTCTGCTGGCCATGACAACATTTCTGCATTTATTGTCAAGCAGGTGAAGGAGTCAATATTGCAGCCTCTTGTTCACATTTTTTCCCTGTCTTTGAAAACAGGTGTTGTACCAGATGATTTAAAAGTTGCCAAAGTTATTCCTTTATATAAATCAGGTGATCCACATTATTTTAATAATTATAGACCTATATCTATTTTGCCTTGTTTTTCAAAAATACTAGAGAAAATCATTTACAAAAGGATTCTCTCTCATTTAGATTCTAATACAATTCTTTATAAGCACCAGTATGGATTTCGCAGTAATCACTCCACGTATATGGCTCTGCTTCATCTAATTGACAATGTCACCTCTGCACTTGACAATAATGAATTTGTTTGTAGTATATTTTTAGACCTCTCAAAAGCATTTGATACAGTTGACCATAATATTCTGTTGGCCAAACTGCACAAATATGGTTTTCATGATACAACGTATAAATGGTTAAAAAACTACCTTTTCAACAGAAAACAGTTTGTTTGTGTTCAGAATTGCTATTCAGACAGAGCTAGATCACCCTGTGGGGTTCCACAAGGTTCTATTCTTGGACCTTTACTGTTTCTAATTTACATTAATGACTTATCCAATGTCTCAGATACTGTTTCTCCAATTATGTTTGCAGATGACACAACTTTAGTTTTATCTCATTCAAACTTTAGTTCTTTAATTAAGAATGCTAACATTGGTATATCTGCTTATGCTGACTGGTTGAGGTTAAATAAACTCTCTTTAAACTTAAAAAAATCGAATTTCATTATTTTTAATGGTAAAAAGTTATACAACAAAAATCTATCCCAAATCTCACTTAAGTCTATTAAGATTCCACAAGTGTCAAATACAAAATTCTTGGGAATTGTTATTGATGAGACTTTGAGTTGGAGAGAACACATTGACTGCGTTAACAGAAAAATAAACAAATCTATTGGTATAATTAGGAGGGTCAGTTACCTGGTCACCACTAATTGTCTCCTCACTCTTTACTACAGTTTAATTTATCCTTATCTCTCATATTGTAACTTAATTTGGGCAAGCACATTTCCTAGTATTCTTCACAAAACTTTGGTCCTCCAGAAGCACTTTGTTAGGATTGCAACCCGGTCTGAGCCTCATGCATCATCAGTCCCTCTCATGAAGAGACTCAAAATTCTTACCATTTATGACATTAATATCTTTCAAATATGTGTTTTTGTTTACAAAATACTTTCAAGTGAGGGGAATATTCCTGAACAGTTCAAGATGTATTTTAAAGAAAATTCACAGGTTCATTCTTACTCTACCCGTCATTCTTCTGATCTTCATCCTCCAAAAATTCTAACTTGCAGAGGTCAATTTTCATTCCGATATAGAGGCAGCAAATTATGGAATAACTTCTCTTACCTGTTAAAGAAATGTTCCTCAACAAATTGTGATAAAAGATGTTTAAAGGATCATTTAATTACTGTTTTAAAATAGTTTCTCTCCTCCATGTCAGTTATGCGTATATGTATATATAAATATTTTTTTATTTTCATTTATGGTCACTTTTTCTCTGGAGTCATTGGCAATACGATCCTTTATAGAACTCGCTCATACAGACCACTCATGTTTTTTATTTGATCTTTTAATTTCTTCTTTTTTTAATTGTGGTGGTATGTGTTTTGTTATTAGTTTGTCATAACTTCTGAGTTACTTGTTTTTGTTAGATTGCTTTTTCTTTTTCTCCTTGTTTTGCATGTTTTATGTGCATATAGTATTGTGTAACTTTTATATACTTTAGGTGGAGGCTTCAAATAAGCCCTTTGGGCTTTTCGCCTCTTCCTGCGCCTGATATAGTTGTTATCTTTGACCTTTGTGTATTTCATAATTGTGCAAAATAAATAAATAAATAAATAAAAATACACAAATGCTCCGAGCGGAGGAGAGGACACAGTCTTCCACGTGTCTATCAGCTTCAACTCCTGCTTAGTTTGAATGAATCTCCACAGAGATGTTCCAGTGTTGGAAGATGACTGTTGTTTGTCTCACTCTGTTTCTGCACACTCCCTATGAGTTAGTTTTGGGCAATGGCACTGCACAGTGTTGACAAATCATTTCAACTAGACAAGGGATGGGCAACTGTGGTTTCCAAGAGAACCACACTGACGTTAACCTCATCCCTAGGGGACCGATTTTTTGTCTTTTTTTTCCAACAATATATTTATTGTTTTAACAAGCTTAATGCAAACACATCAATGCACGTAACACATCTATGTGCATAAAAACCAAACATCACTCAGGTACACAAAAAAGGGTCATGAAGCATAATAATAAGGATTTGTGTGTAAAAACAAACAAACAACAAAATAAATAATAATAATAATAAGAAGAAGAAGAAGAAGTAAAAGGAAGGGGAAAAAAAATAAAAATAAAAATAAATATATATATATATATATATATATATGTATATATATACATACACACACACATACATATATATAGATAGATCCATGTACATACCCTCACACACACATATATATTTACATAAATACCCACATACGCATACGCACACACATATTAATGAACATACATATGTATCACATGTAAGCATATGATGGGAAGTTAAGTTAGAACTCAAGTTGTTGGTGTTTTAAATCAAGATAGAGACAGTAATTATAATGATAGTTATGCCTATACAAATACGTGTATAAATATGTACACACATATATATATATATACATACACATACACACACACACATAAATTTAGAAATTAAGCAAATATGTAATAAAATTAATAAACTAATATAAAATAATAATCATAATCATAAATAAATAAATAAAGTTAGAGAAAAAAAAAGGAAATATTTTAAATAAATGAATATGTACAGGATAGAAAGACAGTTCCTGTATTTATCAGGTGTTTAAGCTGGGGAGTGATCAAATTGATATGAAACAGACCAGTATACAAATATCTATTGTGGTAATCACAGAGGGCTAACTATTCTTCCTCAAATGCCTCCAATAGATGTGACATGTTTATGTTCTCTAGATAAATTATGAAGGGGCTCCAGATATTATTAAAGAGTGACTCCTTCCCTCAAAGTGTCGTAATCTTTTCTAAGGGCAGAGTTGTGGATAGTTCAGAAAGCCATTTTTTCAAACTTGGTGTCCCGACCTTCTTCCATGAAGTAGCAATTACTCTTTTAGCCAAAACTATAGCCAGTTCCAAAAAACCTTCTGTCTATTTCTAATGTTACAAACCTCTGGGTATAAACATAGTATAAAAAGTTTAGCGTCTAGAGGGATTTGTATCTTTAATATGTCTTGAATACATTTCCTAACCCCATCCCAAAACTGCTGTATTTTATCACATTGCCAAAAGCAGTGGAAAAGTGTTCCCTTTTCCTTTCCACACTTGCCACAAATGTCAGGATATTACTGTTGTATTTATTGAGCTTTTCAGGAGTAATGTATGTTCTCATCAACCAATTATACTGAAGTAATTTCAGGCGTGTGTTGATCGACAGCAATTGTGCTTTAATGCATGCTCTCCCAGTCAGTGATAGTTATCTCATCATGTAAATCATTTCTCCATGCCTCAAGCTTCTTTACGGATGATTCCGAGGACTCAGCCACTAAAAGGTTATACATTTTGGAGATTATGCCCCTCCTAAAACAGTCCCCAGTCAGTGCCTTCTCTATTTGTGATAAGGGTGGAATCAAAAGCGATTGATCTTGTTGTGTCCTAATAAAATTTCTTATTTGTAAATATCTGAAAAAATGGTTATGGCCTATGTTATATTTATCAGCTAATTCTTCAAATGTTCTCAGATGTTTTGTAGCAGGGTTATATAGGTCTCCTATCTTTTGTATTCCTTTCCCAGCCCATAATTTGAATCCTCCGTCTGATTTTCCAGGAGGAAGAACAAGTTTCCCCAGATTGGACTGAAGAGTGACAGGGATTCAGTATCCCCAAGATGTCTTTTGACTTGGTGCCATACCGTAATCATGTTTCTGACGATTGGATTTTTAATGCCTTTTTAAGCTTTTTAACACTAGTAGAGTATAGGAATAAAGGAAGAGGTAGGTTAAGTCCAAGGCCCTCCATTTCTTTCCAAAGAGGGCTTTCTTTTCCTATAAAGTAGAACATCAAAGATCTTAACTGTGCTGCCCAGTAATACCAAACTGGGTTGGGGCACTTGAGTCCCCCCCTATCTTAGGGTAAATACAGCAGTGATAGAGGCGTAACCTAGGCGTCTATTGTTCCTAAGAATTTAATAAATAGTTTCTTTAAATAAGGAAAAAGTTTGATGGAGGCGGCAGTGGTACATTCTGAAATAAGTAAAGCGATTTAGGCATCACATTCATTTTAAGGACATTTAATTTCCTAATGCGACATTGGTATAATTGACCATCTATCCATTAATTTTTGGATTTCATGTATCAGTGGTCCATAATTAACTTCAACAATATCCTCAAGACAGGGCACAACTTGAATGCCTAAGTATGTAAAACAGTCAACAACTCTGAATCGAAGTTACATTAGGTGGGGTTTTTCTTTCTAAATGATTTAGTAAAAGAATCGAGGTTTTACTTTTATTTATCTTATACCTGATAAACTTCCAAATGTCTTAATCAGATCAAGCAAAGCAGGGATAGAGTTTTCCAGTTTTTTAAGAAAAACGATTATATCATCCGCATATAATGCCAGATGATGTTCTCTCCCCCCAATTGTTATTCCGGAGATACAACTATGAGTCTTCACTGCAATGGATAAGGGCTCTATTGCTAAGATAAATAATAAGGGAGAGAGGGTCACCCTGTCTGCATCCTCTTTGTATTTGAATAGGTTTAGAGATTATATTATTAGTTACCACTTCTGCATATGGTTCAGTATACAATAACTTTATCCACTTTCCAAATTTCCCACCTAAGCCGAATCGATTTAAAATTTCAAACAGGTATGGCCATTCAACTCGGTCGAATGCCTTTTCTGCATCTATTGACAGAAGAGCAGTGTCTGATTCCCCCCTTTGGCTATGAAGAATATTCAAAACCCTTCTAACATTATGGAATCCCTGTCTGCCTTGAACAAAACCACACTGATCATTTCCAACTATTGTTGGTATTATTCCTTCAACCCTTCTACCTAAAATTTTACACAACACTTTCAGATCAACATTTAAAAAGGCTTATCGGGCATATTCTCGCATTTATTATTTGGTTTACCAGCTTTTGGAAGTAGGGTAATCAGGGCTCCCTCAGAAAGGGAGGTAGTATTCCAACTGTTAGAGATTCTGTCAACATTTCCAAAGGGGACCGATTTCTTACATTTGAAGGGTAAATAAAGCTGTCATCAGAGGTTACTGCCTATGGAAGTATATTTTACTTACATTTTTACTTTTAATGTGAAATATGAAAAAACGGGACAATCACATCCAGTTATAGCTCTATTTCAGTTGCTTTGCAAGCTCATAGTGCAAACTATGAATAATTTGTTGTGTTTTCTCTCTCATTGTGCAAAGTTTTCTCCATGAAATGAAAAAGATAGTGTAACTGCTTAGTACACACACCTCATGTAGTGGCGTTTTCAATGAATAAAATCTTCAATTTAAAGAACAATAAACAGTGAAGGCAGATGGGGGTGACTGTGTGACTGTATACTGACTCTTCTGCAGTTGCTTTGTTTGCTCAGAAGTCCCCTGGCATCCAAATTTTACACACTGTACCTTTAAAACAGGCTTACAATGCTCTGTGTGACCAAAATAAAGACATTCTCCCCATTAAGGCCAAAAAAGTCACACTTTAACTTATTATCTACACAGAGAAGGTGATATTTTGAAAGTTTCTTTGTGTGTTTGTTTGTTTTTACAGTTTTACTTATAACTCAATCTGTTCTCTTCAGATTTTGACATCATTTCCAGGGAATGTGGTACATGGCACAGGGTATTGGTTGTGATAGGAGGCAGGACGTAGATCCACAAGAGCTCTTCACAGTGAAGATAGAGCAGTTTTACACATTTTGGATAAAAGTTGGAAATGCCTTTATGGATGTTTTGCTCTCCAAGCACCTCTACATACATGTTTGATATTTAATCAGTTGACCTCTACAGCCTAAAACATATACATAACATGCAATAATAAATAATAAATACGGAGCTTATGTAGGATTCGACTTGAAGCTGATGAGACACAAAAGGTAAAATATAAAATAAAAATAAAGGTGCTATGAGGAGAATCTATTTCCGGCGACATAAAGACTCTGCTACCCATGAGCACGTGCGGCAACTGTCGTAAAGACGTGACCCAAGCCAAAGCGCGTGTTTGTTGTGATGCTAATGAATGCAGCTCGGACCTTCCTCAGAAGTCTGCATTGCGGAGGTTCGGAAGGTCTTAAAGGAGAAGAATCTACGGTTCCGGACCCTGTATCCTGCCCGCCTGAAAGTTTTCCATGACGATGGAACAAAAATCTACGACTCGGTTGAGCAGGCATCGGTGGATCTCGCAAGCCGGGGCCTTCCAGTGAAAGTGGTTACCCCGCCGGCGACACCCAGGGAGAAGCTACACAGGTGGGCTTCGTGGCTTCCCGCGAGGGCGGGGAAGCGCTCGGCGCAGCCAGGAGGAGCAACGGGATATAAGGAGAGGCTACAGATGTTCAGACGTGACCAGCGCTAATCCTGACTTTTCATCTTATTTTCAATTTAAGACGACATTGTGATCTCAAGTCTACAGTCGAGCCAAAATAAAGGGACTTCTCCCCAGCAGGACCGTCACCAGGGGCTGAGGGCCCTCTTGCTCAGGTAGCTCAAGGGGTTTTCCTTCATAGACTCAAGGAGGCAGTGTGTTGGATCACTGCTGGAAGTTTGGCGAAAATATTAATGGTTGAGTTAACTACCACGTTACTTGGTGTGTTTGTATGTTCTTTTTGTTATTGTTATTTTATTGGGGTTGTTCTGCCTGCTACTCTTTGGTACTCTTTACTTTTACAGGTAACTTTGTGCACTACCATATGCAAAATAATACTATAAAGCTGATCTCTTTTAATGTAAATGGGGTTCTGAATCCAGTAAAAGGAATAAAATACTATCAAAGCTAAGGAAGGAAATGGCACAGATTGCTCTACTCCAAGAGACCCATATGAACCAGACAGAACATGCTAAACTAAAAAGGATGGGTTTTAAACATATATTCTCTTCCTCTGACGAGTCTAAACAGAGGAAGAGGGGTGTGGTTATCCTTATTTCCAATACTCTCAACTACGAACACATCTCAGAGGTTTGTGATAAGGAAGGTAGATTTGTCAAGATAACTGGAAGAGTGGAGGGTTCAGAAATAACAGTTTTAAACGTATATGCGCCAGCGGGGAGTGAATGGTCATTCTATAGGAGCATTTTCGATTTGATGGTTGACTCTCAAGGTCTAATAATTTGCGGGGAGACTTCAACATAAAACTTAATCCTAACCTGGACTCCTCCACTCTCCTTAATCATAATAATCCACTTATAAGGAAAGTTAATTCTTACATTGAGGAGTTGGGCATAATTGATGTTTGGCGAACACAACACCCTTCTACCAGAAATTACACCTTCTATTCCTGGCCGAACGCAGTTTATACCAGGATCGACTATTTTTTTCTGTTTAAGGTGGACAACTTTAGGGTTAAAGACAGTGACATATTAGTGAGGGACCTTTCGGACCATAGCCCTATTTCTATTTCTGTGTTTATGGCCAGGAAGAAAGCAGGACTCTTTGGAAGTTTAACTCGCATATATTAAATGATCCAACTACTGTATCCAAGATAAGGGAGGATATTAAAGATTACCTGAATTTTAATGATAATGGAGAAGTCTCTCCAATCATTCTATGGGACGTTAAAGGCAGTGTTAAGAGGAAAATTAATCTCTATCACCTCCTTCCTCAAAAAATGAAAGGGCAGAAATTGACTGACCTCCAGGAAATTAAAACAAAAACTTCAAGAGGATATCAATAATCCAGCCCCCAATGTTAAACAAGAAATTCGAAAATACAGGGAGAAATTAATGACAGTTTTACACAAGAAGCCCAGAAGAACCTGACTTTTTTGAAGCAAAAATACTATGACATAGGAGGCAAATCTACAAAATATTTGGCATATAAATTACGCAAGCAGCGAGAGGAGAGTGCGATTTACAGAATAAAGAACCCTAAAACAAGAATAATGGAGACCAAAATAGAGAAAATCCAAGAATGTTTTGAGACTTTCTATAGAGAGCTCTACACCTCCCCCCCAGCCCCAGAGGAAAGCGGTTTTGACGCATTTCTTAACTCTCTGGACTTACCTTCGCTCTCAGAGCTGCAAAATAAGAAACTAATTGAATCCATCTCAGTTGAGGAAATAAACGCAGCAATTACTAGGTTAAAATGTGGGAAGGCGGTGGGGACAAATGGATATAACGGTCAATTTTACCGCACTCTAAGGGCTGAACTAGTTCCAATTTTACACAAAACCTTTAACTGGATCCTACAAAAAGGAGAGACCCCCCCCTCTTGGAGAGAGGCAACAATTTCTGTAATTCCTAAGGAAGGGAAAGACGTTCAGGAGTGCGGAAACTATCGCCCAATTAGTGTCCTCAATCTCGATTACAAACTGTTTACCTCAATCTTTGCTCGGAGGTTGGAGAAACTGTTGCCTAACCTTATCAACCTTGATCAGACGGGATTTATTCATGACAGACAAACCACTGACAATATTAGAAGAACTTTGCATATATTAGATCATTTACACAAAGAAAAAATTGAATCTGTTATTGTGAGTTTAGATGCTGAGAAGGCATTCGATTCAGTCAGTTGGTCCTTCTTATATAAGGTATTGAGAAAATTTGGTTTCCATAACAATTTTATTAAAATAATTCAAGCTCTTTACAGCATGCCATCAGCTTGTATTAAAATTAATGGTGACCTTTCTGAATCTTTTGTCTTGGGACGGGGCTGCAGACAGGGATGCGCAATTTCCCCCCTTTTGTTTGATTTATTCTTAGAATCATTAGGACAGCTCATCAGGCAAAATCATAATCTTAAAGGTATTGTAATGGCGGGAGCTATCCACAAGGTGGCGATGTTTGCGGATGACGTTTTGGTTTGCCTGGCGGAACCTGAGAGGTCCTTTCCTGAACTAATGACCATATTGACTGACTTCGGTAAACTGTCCGGGTATAAAGTGAATATATCAAAAACCCAAGTGATGCCACTAAATTACATTCCATCTGAAACTTTTAAAAATAAATTTAAACTGAATTGGGAGAATGAAGTTATTAAATATCTTGGGATAAACATAGGGACCTCGTGGGTCTTTACCGGGCAAACTATGATCCGTTATCCCAGAGGATAAAAACAGACTTACACAGATGAGGTCTGGTTCCTTTCCTGAGCATGGGCTCGAGAATAAGTTCAGTAAAAATGAATGGGGGGGCTTCCGGTTTACAACATGTAGAGAGGCAAGTTAGCATCCTTACAACATGCTAACAGCCCTCGGCCGCCCTAGCTCTCGTCACGCCCGTTACACTCCAGGCACAGTGGTGGCTATTTTTTTCAATAACTTCATATAAACAAACTTTTGCGTTTTCCAGTATGAGTTTTAACTCCGAAACAGTTCAACCCTTTACTCAAGTAGGAGCATGCCAAAGCACGGAAAATGACAACAGATATCGCTAAACTCCAGCTACAATACGTGCCAAGTTAGCATCTCTTGTTGCTAATAGCCCCACGTCGCTGAAGCCTCACACGCCTGCTACACCTCCAGGCACAGTGGTGGCTATGGATCAACTGTCTGCTGAATTCGCTAAACAGAGAACTTCACTCAAGGAGGACGCGTTTCACTCCTGATTCAAGATGCAGTTAGACCGATACAGGCTTCACTTGACTCGCTCAAGGCTACGGTGACCTCTTTTCAGAGCCGTCTTACCTCCGTTGAATCTGTATCAGGTGAAAACTTTGAACGGCTAACAGCAGCGGAATCCACGATCAAAACCCTTCAGAGCCAGAACCAGTCGCTGCTGGACCGATGTGACGACCTCGAGAACCGCTCACGGAGATGTAATCTCCGTATTCTGAACATTCCCGAAGGTAGTGAAGATGGCAAAGATCCACTAAAGTTCATGGCTGATGTTCTGATGGAGCTGATGGGCCCCGACGTTTTTTCTTCACCGCCTGAGCTGGAGAGAGCCCACCGGACCCCGACCTTCAGAGCCGGGTCAGAGATCATCCCCCTCAAGACGCACCTGGTCTGTTTCTCCAGATTTCAACAGAGGGAAGCGGTGCTTCGCTGGGCCAGAAACCACGAGCTCAAATATAAGGACGCCACTATACGGATTTATCAGGATGTTAGTGCGACACTCGCCAAGAAGAGAGCTGCATTTAACGGCGTCAAACAGGCTTTGTATCGGAAGAACGTCAAATTCCACCTGCTGTACCCGGCCCGGCTGCGAGTGATGCACGGAGGAGACGTGTTTACTTTTGATTCACCCGAGGAAGCCCAGAAGTTTTTCGACCAAAACTTTGGATGAAGAATAAGACTTCGGGTCACAGTATGGTCTGTACAGCCTGATGATGAGTGTCAGCTTGAGAACAGACGTCCACCTTTATGGCAGAGAGGTTGCAACCTGCGGCCCGCGGACCCGAGGTATGGTCATTCACAGAGGACGTCAGACTGGTCAGCTTTAATGCCGCACAGAGTTCAATGTGTGCACTTTCTTTTATATGTGAGTACTAACCTGCTGTTAGAGGGTTCTAAAACTGTTTAGAATAGGAACTGGGAGCCTCCCTGGACAAAATGGACAGAAATTGCAACCAGAAGTTCGTTCAAATAATGTTTTGCCTGCAGCTTGCCTCAGAGAGAGCGACAAGTATAGGCTTATTTTTAGTTCTAGTTTTGTTGTTGATCTTAGATAAGGATAGGGAAAGGGACACCACCACATTCTTACAGCATATACTTGTTTTTTATTGTTTAAGAGAAGATCTGAAGTCAATTGTGCACTTTAACTCAACCATTGTTATTCATCTTATTATTTATCCTTATCTTTTATTTTCTTAATTCAATCATGGTGAATGGTATTGATACAATGATGGCTGCTATACGATTTATTAGTTGGAACGTTAAGGGTTTGAATGGGCCTGTTAAAAGAGCCAGGATATTCAATCATCTTAAGTATCTAAAGTGTGACATAGCATTTCTCCAGGAAACTCATCTCCTTTTAAAAGATCAGGTCAGGCTAAAAAAAGGGTGGGTTGGAAACGTATTTCACTCTAGTCTTGATTCTAAAACTCGTGGTACAGCTATATTGATTCACAAAAAAGTTCAGTTTAATGCAACTGCTGTTATTTCGGATCCGCAAGGACGATATGTGATGGTCCCAGGGCTCCTCTATCATAAGCCTGTGGTTCTGGTCAATATATATGCCCCAAACTGGGATGATGATGCATTTGTGAGTAAAATCATATCTCTAATCCCAGACCTGAATTCACAACAACTGATTTTTGGTGGAGACTTGAACTGTGTCATGAATCCAACACTTGACCGCTCCAGCTTCACATCTGTAGACCTTTCTAAAAAGCCAAGCTATTATCAGTCTTCATGAACCAGATAGGAAGTGTTGACCCCTGGCGTTTTCTATTTCCACATAACAAGTCCTTCTCTTTTTTTTCTAATGTACACCACTCATACAGTAGAATAGACTATTTCTTTATTGACCAAAATCTTCTCCCCTTTGTAAAAAAGATAGAATATTCAACTATAATAGAGTCAGATCACGCTCCTGTTTTACTGGACCTGGCATTTTCACTCTGCCAATCAGAACGCCCTTCCTGGAAATTAGATAGAAATCTTCTAGCTGATGAGAGCTTTTGTAAAATGATATCCCAAAAAATAGATGACTTTATAGACTCTAATAAAAAAGATGATATTTCCCCTTCACTCCTGTGGGAAACACTAAAAGCTGTAATCAGGGGTGAAATTATATCATATTCAGCAAAAGTAAGTAAAATGAAAAGAACTAAATTCGAGGAGCTTTCGAAAGCAATACACATGGTAGATGCCCAGTACTCAACCTTACCCTCTCCTCAGCTCTATAAAAAGAAGCTGGATCTTCAAACACAGTATAATCTATTATCAACAGAAAAAACAGTACATCTCTTATTGAAATCACGGGGGTATGTTTATGAACATGGTGATAAAGCTGGTCGACTACTGGCACACCAACTTAAATGCCAATCAGCTTCTCAGCAAATCCCACAAATACGGAAAGATAGCGAGTACTAACTATTGATCCAGAAGAAATTAAAGAAACATTTGTTAAATATTATTCGAATTTGTACACATCAGAGCGACAAATGATTGCTCTGACATGGAACACTTTTGATAATCTTCAAGCTCCTTCTGTAACAACAGCTCATAGAACTGAGACTGAGCTCCTTCATCGAACTGAAATTACAAATGCAATAAGCGTTATGCAGAGTGGCAAAGCGCCAGGCCCAGATGGGTATCCCATAGAGTTTTTAAAAGTTCTCTAATAAGCTCTCAGCAATGCTACTTGATATGTTTAATGATTCTCTATCCAATGGCTCACTCCGCAGACATTGACTGAAGCATCAATCACCCTCCTGCTTAAGCCAGGTAAAAAAGCACAGAATGCGGTTCCTACCGGCCAATCTCCTCCTTAACTCAGATGTGAAGATTCTGGCCAAAGTCCTCGCTTTCGCCTAGAAACCACTATGCGATGTGATATCAGCTGAACAAACTGGTTTTATTTTAAGCGGCATTCATTTACTAACATTCGTCAGCTCTTAAATGTTATATATTCTCCTGCCTCCAGTGAGGTAGCTGAGGTGGTGGAAGCACTGGACGCAAAGAAAGCATATGATAGAGTCGAATGGGGGTACTTGTTTGCATGTTTAATTAAATTTGGATACGGCCCCAGTTTGATTTCATGGATCAAACTTTTATATATCTCCCCCCGAGCCTCGATAATTACAAATGGTAAGCGTTCACAGTATTTTCAGTTGTCAAGAGGTACCCGTCAGGGTTGCCCAATCAGCCCGTTGCTATTTGCCTTAGCCATTGAGCCCCTATCAATAACACTTAGAACTTTACCATCAATTACAGGGATTAAAAGAGGTGGGATGGAGCATAGAGTATCCTGTGCAGATGATCTATTAATATGTTTGTCTGATCCTGTCTCAGGTGCTTCCCATGTTATTCACACACTGAGTAAATTTGGTGCTTTTTCGGGGTACAAACAGAATTTTAGTAAAAGCGAATGTTATCCCATTAATGACTTGGCTCTTCAAATACAGGACGGTGTTTTACCATTTCAATTGTCAAAAAAAGGCTTTAAATACTTGGGCATAAAGATAACTAGAGATATGAGAGATCTTTATCAAGAAAACTTTTGTTTGCTGTTTGAGAAAATTAAATTAGACCTAAAGAGATGGAGATTACTTCACCTGTCTCTGGCAGGAAAGTAAACTGTATTAAGATGAATGTGCTACCTAAATTTATATACCTATTTCAGTGTATCCTCCATCTCCCTAAATCTTTTTTCAAAGCTATTGATAAAACTTTGCTTTCATTTTTATGGGAAGGGAAGAAGCCCAGAATACGTTTGGAGTTGTTACAGAGACCGAAGAACCAAGGTGGCCTGGCTCTTCCAAATTTTTGTCACTATTATTGGGCTTCAAACATTCAAAAAATCCTCTACTGGCTTCACACTCCCAATACTGATTGGTGTGACCTTGAAGCTAGATCTTGTGTCTCCACTTCTCTAAGAGCTCTGGTCACTTCCAACCTTCCTCTCTCTATCTCGCAATACACCAACAATCCAGTAGTGACTAACACCCTTAAAATATGGTTTCAACTCAGACGTTACTTAGGGTTTGGAAAACTTGTCCATCTAAGTCCCATACATAATAATCATCTTTTTCCCCCAGGTAGATTAGACCCTGAATTTTCTCTTTGGAAAAGACAGGGCATTCAAAATTTTAAGGATATGTATATAAATGGTATTTTTGCAAGCTTTGAGGATATATCTCTTAAATTTGACCTTCCCCGGTCTAGCTTATTCCGATATTTTCAAGTTCGCCACTTCCTACAATGTCATGACCCCAACTTCCCCCGCATAACATCATCTTCTGGCCTAGATAATTTGTTAGACTCTCCATTGAATCCTAAGAGCCTCATTGCAAGAATCTGTGATTATATAACATCTTATAAAAACATAACCCTGACAAAAATCAAGGCAGATTGGGAGAGTGAACTTGGGGTCGTTTTAGATGATGACACCTGGGAAAGAGCACTACTAAGAGTAAATGATAGCACCTCTTGTGCTAAATTGAGTGTAATACAGTTCAAGATACTACATCGCATCCACTACTCCAAAGCAAGACTGGCCAAAATATATCCTAATATAAATGCAAGCTGCGACAGATGCAGTCACTCTTCTGCTGACTTGACACATATGTTTTGGTCATGTTCAGCTTTAACAACCTATTGGTCTACTATCTTTAAGACTCTGTCAGAAGCGCTGAATATTGTCCTCCATCCTGATGCAGTAACAGCCATTTTCGGTACCACAGGTAGAAGCCATGTGTCGCTGAGGAAAAATTACAAAAATATAATTGCTTTTGCAACATTACTAGCACGTAGAAGAATACTACTACATTGGAAATCCAAACATCCACCAAAGGTATCTCTGTGGTTTAGTGACCTGGCACAGTTGTTGTCATTAGAGAAAATTAAATATACCCTTAGGGGGTCAAGGGACAAGTTTTTCTCTGTATGGAACCCAGTATTACTCTATCTTGATAAACTTAAAACCCTGCCCATCTAACTTGTAGTATAGCAGCCATCATGAATTTAAGTTTGTGTTAAATTATATATGATCCTTACCCTTGGGAGTGCACAGCCTAAGTATTGATGATCCCCCCCCTTTTTTTTTTTTTTTTTTTTTAATTATTATTATGATTATTATTTTTATTTTTTATTTTGTATATATATGTATATTTTCTCCTTTTCTTTTTTTTTTTTTTTTTTTTATTATTATTTGTTTATTATTATAGTTTTAAATTTTATCTTACTATTTGCTATGTGTTTGTGTATTTGAACTTACATGTACTTATTTATGTATACATTTGTTATTGTTTTTACACTATTGTTATCATCTACACACTCATTATTTATTCATCTTATTATTAATTTGCTTTTAATATCTGGATTGGTGTCCATCATGTTCACGGGTTGGGGGAGGGGGGAAAAATTTAAAAATAGAGCATTGTGTTAACTTTATAACTGTAACTTTGTATTATTCTATTAATGCTCAATAAAAATCACTGTTTAAAAAAAAAAAATGAATGTCCTCCCACAGCTCCTTTATCTGTTCAGAAACCTACCAATCGAGGTCCCTGATAATCAATTTAGAGAATGGGACAAGTGGTTCTCCAGGTTTGTCTGGCAGGGTAAAAAACCAAGAATTAGATATCCAACTTTACAATTGGCTCAGGAGAAGGGGGGGTTTGGCCTCCCATGTATGAAAAACTACTACCTTGCCACGCAGATTATTCCAATACTCTACTGGTGTAATGAATCTTATCAGGCAAGATGGAAGGAAATAGAATCTAATCTTTCTAAACAGTTCCCTATTCAAGCTGCTCTTGCTGACAGGGGTCTGATGTGCCAGTTAGAAAAAGTGGGGAACCCCTGGTTGAATCATACACTTCGAGTTTGGTTGAAAGTAACTAACAGCTGTGAAATACATAAAACAATGAGACTGTTTAGATGGTTTGCCTACGATTCAAACTTCATTCCCAACAGAGGGGACCCCTGCTTCAAACTGTGGTCGATGACTGGTCTCACCACTTATCTTTCTTTTACGCAAAGAAACTCTGTACTTTGTTTTGAATTTCTGCGGGAGAAACATGGTTTTAAACAAAACGATCTATACAGATATTTTCAAGTCAGGTCTTATATTGAACATGAATGTAAATTAAGAGACCTCTCAGAGGTTGAATCAAAGTTTTTGTTCATTATAAAATCTGCTTTCTTAGTGACTCCCTCCAATTCTGTTTCCAAATTTTACACTGCTTTGTCCCTATCAAGCAATAACAATACTTTTTATATAAAAGAAAAATGGGAAAGGGAATTGTGTTAACCGAGGAGACCTGGAATGCAATTTGGAAATTCCAGTGGACTACATCTAACTCTATGGATTGGAGGGAGCACTGCTGGAAAAATGTTATTCGTTTTTTTAAGACACCTTGCCAGGACAAATATAAAGACAATAGTATGACTTGTTGGAGACAATGTGGCTCTTCAGAGGCCAACCACTTCCATATTTTCTGGGATTGTCCCAGGCTGCTTATGTTTTGGAGGGAAGTCTGGGAATCCTTATGTAAAGTTTTTAATGTTCAAATCCCTTTGAGTTTTGAATCTCTTTACCTAGGTTATAGCCCGTTTATGAAAACCAGAAAGGATATTAAATTACTACAAATTCTCCTGGTGGCTAGCAAAAAATCAGTCACTAGGAGGTGGCTCAGTCCAACCCCGCCCACAATGGATGATTGGGTAGGGATCACCCTAGAAATATATAAGATGGAAAAGCTGACATTTTTGTTAAGAAACCAAAAGGACTCATTTTTCCAAATCTGGAAGCCTTGGCTTGAATTCATTACCCCAACGAGAGCAGACTTTTTTTGATCATACTTTAACCTGGTCTTTCTCTTTTCATTTCATTCTCATCTTCCTATCTTTATTACCGTGGCAGTACCTGGTAGAGCCCCCCATAAGTTCTTGTAAATAGTTCTCCCTTGATGTCACATGTATCATTTTGATTTTGATCTTGGATCGATTGTTTAGGCCTGCGAAATGGTTCTCACACAGCTAACGTGGGTAGTAAGTTTTTTTTTTTTTCTTTCCTCTCCCTTTTCTCTTCTCCTTAGACTTTGATTCGGTTATGTCATTTGCTGATGTATCGCTGTATTATTCTACCATGGATTAAATGTTTTTTTTTAAGGGAGGTTTGAATTCATTCAAAGCTTGTAGAGGCGAATGTGAAACCTGCCCCGTATCACTGTCCGGATTAACCTACACAGATCCTCTTTTGTTACATTTCCTAAGCTTTGTTTCTTCATAAAATGGAAAGGGAAAGCATTGTTGTACTTACATGTAATTGTATTTCTGCCCTTTTCTAAAGAAAAATTAAATATAAAAAAAAAAAAGAAGTCTGCATTGCTTTATGACTTCTCTTTTCAACAGCTTACAGGATGCAAAGCGATGAGGTAATGTATCTCTTTCTAGTTAAGTAGCGGTAGTTTTTGATGTGTGACAACAAGCAATTTTTGGAAACTTAGTATCGTAGTTCTGTAGCCGGCTATATATCACTACTTACAGCCCGGTGCTCTAAGACGTGTCTGAATAATAGAAATTTGCTCTAGTTTTAATTGTCTTGTTCCCAAAGTTGAGTATCCAGGCCAGTCCAGCCCTGTCCGACCCGACCGCGAAGTTAAGGAATAGCATTTATAGATAACCTATTTTGATGCTATAAACTCATCTTAAAATGTGTATTTCGATCAAGCATATATCTGAAAGTGAGACTTTTTTTGTAATTCCTTAGAAACTCCTCATAGCATCTTTAATTTTGTTGATGACACTGACCCATCCCACTTTGTGCTGGTCTGAATAAACTCTGTTTCTTCTTACATTTTGACTTTGAAAAATTAACATTTTCTGCGTTATCACCAAAATAAAAATAGTGTAATGTTAACAAATTGTACTACAATTCTACAGTGACAATGAATAAATACTTCTCATCTCTGAGGACTGATGTTTGTCAAGAAAACTAAAGCACATATAAAAGTTAATGTAGGACAATTTTGCACTGGCACTTTTATCAAGGAAATACTTAACTTTGGAGTTTTTTCATGGAAACGTGAGCGCAACAAGTTTTCAAACAGGCATATAAAGGGTTGAACTTTTGACTACGTTTTTGTCTTCTTCATGAACAGAACTGATGTTTGCTAAAATAGAGATAAAATCAGTATTAAATGAATTAATGGCACTTCTCTGATATGATCACTTTTTATTTAATGTCCTGTGTAGCTTTGATGATGGGAGTCAAGTTAAAATGGACCACCTCGTTTCTTCCCTTTTCCTCGTTTCCTTCCTTTTCCTTCTTTCCGTCTATGCAAAGCAGCTTGATGCTCAGTCAAGAAATCTCGGTTGACCCTGAAGATGAGTTTGATCTACAAAAAAGGATGATGATCAGTGCTCCAGCTGAGAATGCTGTCATGTTTCAGTCTGTTCCAAATATCCCACCTTCTCCAGCATTTCCTCTCGTTGTCCACGTTGACGGGTCCTCTTTGTCCTCCATTCCACCCATCTTTTCATAGAGGCTGAGGCGGCCAGATGAAACTTTGCCGCCTGATGTCTTTCCTTTGTTGCCGATGGCAGTATGCGGCTGAAATTCGTGCCCTGTGGCGTTAACAAGGACAACTTATCTTCAAAAACCAGATGTTTAATAGGCATGTTAAAATTCAAAATCCAACTGATGCCTCAAATAATGTTTGATACCAATGTGACATCTTCCTCATGCAACCTGTCCAGTTTGGTCTGTAGCTCTGATAGCTCTGATCTGGTTTGCAGGCCTTTCAAATGATGCTGGCTCTTGAGTGTGGACAGTGCTTCTCTCTGCTCCTTAAGCTGCTGATCAAGTTCTTTCTCCTCCTGACGCAGCTGCTCTCTTTGGTGAAGGAGACCCTGTAAATGGCGGACAAGCTCTGGCACACTCTTGAACTGTAAGACAAACACGAGCTCAGGATTAATTACTACATTAAAAACTCATATAGTCCCAGTATGGATTAAGATATCAGAATCAGTTGTTCAATAATGGTGCAGTAAAATCTTTGGAACAAATCAGAAATGAATTTAAACTCCTGCCAACTGATTTCTACAAGTTCCTGCAACTGAGACACTTCTTGACAACACATCCAGAACTTTAGAAAGTTAAAACCCTTCTAAGCTGGAGGTTTCGCTCCAGGAGTTACAGTCCAGTAATTACTTAAAGAAGGTGATCTCAAAAGTTTATAATGTATTCCTATCCATGGATTCAAACAACATATTGCAAATAAAGAAAAAAGACGGAGGTCGAAATAGGCACAACAATTACTCTTGAAACCTGGGAACAAGTACGTGAGGATGCACATTTATACCGCTTTCACACTAAAATTAGCGGGTCTATGCCAGTTTTTTCAAAGCTGGTTAACCCACTAACAATCATCAAGTGACTCTTTTCCCACTGCCAGCAGACCCGGGTGTAACCCGCAGCAGTTGAGCTGGGTGGCTGTTTATTTTCCTCTGGCGCATCAAGCTGATGTCATCACGTTGATGACATCAGTTTTGGGCGTCGGGCTCATGACTCATCAATCACGACATTGTCTGACCAATCAGTAGCCGGCAGTCGGTGGCGTCATCTGTTAGTATCGACTCAGCTCGCTTGGAACCAGAGCGGAGTAGGTACTAAAACTAGCTTGTTGTAGGAGGTACCAGGCCAGTGGAAACACGCTGCAAATGGAGTAGGGCCAAATAGAGTAGGGCCAAGGCGTGCTAGTGGAAAAGGGCCACTAGTGTCTCCGTGTAAACAGGGCCTTAGACTTCATATATCTGCTACAACACCATGGCCCCATACACCAAAGGCTCTAAACGTTAACATCTAGTCTCATGTTTCTTTACCTGACCACCTGACAGTTTGACCACCTGCACCAAGTAGTCATGAAAGACAGCATGGCTGTCTAATTGACGCAGAACCTCCTCATTCTTCGCCACCAGCATGTCGTACTCCGCTGTCATCCTCCTCTCCTCTTCCCGTATCTGGTGAACCCTTTTCCTCTCCATCTCTGTCTCTGCTCTCGCAGCTGCTGCTTCTGCTCGTGCTTCCTGCACACATGGGGAACACTGGATGTGGTTATACTGTTGCTGCTGAGTGATACGTGAGTAAATGTGAAGACAAATGCAGGAGTGATATATCAAATATTTCTCTACTCTACCTTGAGCTGCATTTGCAATTTGGCACCTTTCTCATCCTGTTCTTTTGCCATCTCCATCTCCTCCTTTAGGCGCTCTTGCAGGTACGCCAGGTACTTAAATTGAACACAGTAGTTTACCAAATACATGCAGAATTTGTTTGATTAAAATGTGAATTTATTTTGTCTGAGGAGACAGTGTTTTCCTCCTTGTTTGATGGAGTTCAGAATTGTTTTGTATCAGGTATATTCGTTAAGCTTTGTAAAAAGTTTGTGTTATTATTGAACTTCATTTTGTTGAAAATAATCACTCATTTTAAGAAATGCTCAAAAAACACCAGTTTAGTCGGACTTTTGTTTTACTCTAAATTTTACCTTCAGTCTCAGAATCCTGAATTTAATTACAAGGTTCTACATTTAATCTCAACATTTTAACTTCAGTCTCAGAATTCTGATTTGAAGCTCAAAATTCAACATAACTTTCTCAGGATGCTGATTTACATCTCAGAATTTGGACTTTAATCCCAGGGTCTAGATTTAATATCAGAATTGTAAAAATAATACTAAAGCCGGGCCGCTGTCCTGTCAGAACTTAACTTATAAATACATGTCAAATATATGCCAGACTGATCATTTCATTCCCCTGAAGAGCAACAGGCAAGATTAGGCGGTGCTTCTCTGTGGAGCAGAGCTCACCAACCGCTTTGAGCCTGAGAGCGACATTTCTGATGGGGATGGACACCACAAAAGTTTCTTTAACTGAAAAATCACACATTCACACATGCACATTCCCCTCCTCACATGCATGCTCATGGGCACATCTTTTTGTAGTTCATTGTTCACTCCTGTTAGTCCTTGTTTATTCCTGTTACTTAAACAGCTTTAGTCAAAAAACTAAAAAGATAAACAGCTTTTTTATCTTTGTTTGGTCTATCATTTATCCAATTGTTTCATAGCTTACATGATCATTAAGTTACTTTAACTGAGCTTTGGGTCTCTTTGAAATTAAAAATATGGCCTTGGGTGTTTTAGAAAAATACAACTTTTTAAAAGTATCAATTTTTTCCTTATTAACAATGATTAATTGAACATTTAACCAACCATTCCATTAAAAGAGACACTTTCTTGAGGGGAAAATGAAGGAATTAGTTGACATGCTTTTAAACATGATATAAAAAATTACATAAAGCCACTTGAGACTGACCAGTGGTCATTTTAAATAGTTTCATATGCTTGTTGCTAGATTTAGTTTGGGAAAATACATTTCAAAAACCAATTGAATTAGGTGGACTTGCAACATTGGAATGTCACCCATTCGGTGGAACGGCCCTGGGATTTGAAAAGCATTGTTATTATTTAACCTTTGTACAAGTCTCGGGTTTTCAGCACTGTGATGGACTCAGAAAGTCCACTTAAATGTCCCCAGCAGACTGATGTGTGACTGCTGACTTCAGCATGTCTCACCTTCTTCTGCTCCTCGATCTGTGCCCTTATTTCTTTCTCCTGCTGATGTTCCTCCAGCTCTTCCAGGAGCGCAGCGGCGTCCACGTCTCCTACGCATACTCCGCTGAGCTCCTCCGTTAACTCTCTGTTCAACACAGTGTGGTCGAGACTTAGCTTCTCTCTGTGTCGGTGCTCCACACTAAACCGTCTCAGAGATACAAACAAACTCACCGTATTTGCTCCTCCATGTCCTTCTCACCCCCTGAGGCCATGTCTGTCCAGCTGTCTTAAAAGATGTGTTGTCTCCTCTGTTTCTGACTTTTCGTTTCCAAGAACTTTCAACGCCACTGTTTCCATGGTAGCGCAGAAACCCGGAAGTTCAGGAGACAACCGGCATTTCAAGGCAGAGTACGGAAGAGTATTAGGGCCATTTAAATGTGTGACTGCACCTCATGCTGTTTACATTTATAGTCTATACTTTCTGTAAGATATATATTATTGTATATTGAGTCTATATTGCCACAAAAGAAATCCAAAAAGAAGTCAAAATGTGTTGTTGTACCCAGCTACACAGTAGCCTATTTTTTCGGGATCCCCTGCTATTGGTTAACCCAAAGAGGAGATGACGTCACGTGAATAAGCTCTATAGCCATGCGCACTAACTTGATCAGTTAATTGGACACAGAGAATATTCACCAAATAGAAGTTACAGCATGATGTTAAACACTGAAAATGTGGTTGCTGCTTCCCAGTAAGAGTTGAAAGTCAGAGTTGATCATGAAGATTATCATGACCAACAAAACATTTGTTTGACACTGATACTATCGGCATTTATCCAGGAGCTTCTTGTGAAAGCCCAGCTTTAGGGAAGGGAACCAGGGATGGCCCAAAAATATGTCATCCCAGCATACATATACACTACATTGCCAAAAGTATTTGCTCACCCATCCAAATAATCAGAATCAGGTGTTCCAGTCACTTCCATGGCCACAGGTGTATAAAATCAAGCACCTAGGCATGCAGAATGCTTTTACAAACATTTGTGAATGAATGGGTCGCTCTCAGGAGCTCAGTGAATTCCAGCGTGGACCTGTGATAGGATGCCACCTGTGCAACAAATCCAGTTGTAAAATTTCCTCACTCCTAAATATTCCACAGTCAACTGTCAGCTGTATTATAAGAATGTGTAAGTGTCTGGGAACCACAGCAACTCAGCCATAAAGTGGTAGGCCACGTAAACTGACAGAGCGGGTCAGCGGATGCTGAGGTGCATAGTGTGAAGAGGTCGCCAACTTTCTGCAGAGTCAATCACTACAGACCTCCAAACTTCATGTGGCCTTCAGATTAGCTCAAGAACAGGGCAGAGAGCTTCACTGATGGGTTTCCATGGTCGAGCAGCTGCATCCAAGCCTCACATCACCAAGTGCAATGCAAAGCATCAGATGCAATGGTGTAAAGCACGCCACTGGACTCTAGAGCAG
The DNA here is from genome assembly GCA_036419115.1 of Scarus forsteni. Classification (NCBI taxonomy): domain Eukaryota; kingdom Metazoa; phylum Chordata; class Actinopteri; order Labriformes; family Labridae; genus Scarus; species Scarus forsteni. The sequence goes on along the minus strand of JAZDUH010000359.1, from coordinate 6,902,721 downwards.
TGGAGACGCGTTCTCTGGAGTGGCCAATCACGCTTCTCCATCTGACAATCTGATGGACAAGTCTGGGTTTGGAGGTTGTCAGGAGAACAATATTTGTCTGACTGCATTGTGCCAAGTGTAAAGTTTGGTGTAGGGATGATTATGGTGTGGGGGTGTTTTTCAGGAGCTGGACTTGGCCCCTTAGTTCCAGTCAAAGGAACTCTGAATGCTTCAGCATACAGAGACATTTGGGACAATTCCATGCTTCAACTTTGTGAGAACAGTTTGGAGCTGGCCCCTTCCTCTTCCAACATGACTGTGCACCAGTGCACAAAGCAGGTCCATAAAGACATGGATGACAGAGTCTGGTGTGGATGAACTTGACTGGCCGGGCACAGAGTCTTGACCTCAACCCAACAGAACACCTTTGGGATGAATTAGAGCGGAGACTGAGAGCCAGGCCTTCTCGTCCAACATCAGTGTGTGACCTCACAAATGCTCTTCTGGAAGAATGGTCAAAAATTCCCATAAACACTCTTAAACCTTGTGGACAGCCTTCCCAAAAGAGTTGAAGCTGTTATAGCTGCAAAGGGTGGACCGACGTCATATTGAACCCTATGGATTAGGAATGGGATGTCACTTAAGTTCATATGTGAGTCAGGGAAGGTGAGCGGATACTTTTGGCAATATAGTCTGTATATGTGTGTTGGAGCTATTTATTTATTTTTTGTATTTATTGGTTTATCTTTAATTTGGAAGTAAGTTGAAGTATTAGTTGTAGATTTAGCTACATTTTTCTGTCTTATGATAAATTTAGGTTAGATTTTTGGGGTTGAATATATAAATAAATATATATATTGGGTAGTTATTTGTTTTCCATCATTAGATGTTTTGCAAATTTTATTATTATTAGTTTTGTTTGTCTGGTAATGACAAACTGTGGGCACCGGATGTTATTTAGGTAGGTAGGTAGGTGACCAGCCAGCATGCACCGGGGTGGGCCTATGGTTTTTTACCAGCGTGAGAGAGGCAGCAGGAGCCGTGATCTCCTTTGTTCTTTTTGTTTGCTTGTTTGCCAAAGAATAAACCATTGGAAATCGCAGAACTTTTGGACATTGGACTTCTTTTGCCTGCGTAAATTACTTCCCCACAGTGCATCAGTGATCCATTAAGTTTGGCTAAAGTTTCAGCTTGATATTTCGATTTTTTCTTTGAGTTTTTTAAACAAGTGGTCACTACAATGTGTGTGTGTGTAATACAAGACACGAGTTAGCTAGGTTAATGCACTTAAAAAACACCCATATGTAGCGTACTCTTAAACTGTGGGAAAACTTTTTTAATCGGACTTCTTGTAGGCGGAGAAAATACCCTTTGTTTTTGGTACTGTACTTTCCTCTAGTGTCTATTTCTTCGTCACAGACTCTCACAGACTGTGGCTTACTGAGGGAGAGGAGAGAACTTTCTACTGCATCTAATGTCCTTAGTGGCCATATTGAGCTCATACAAACCCACTTCAAAAAAACTGAACTATCCCTCTAAGCAATGAGAGCAGGCGAAGACCAAAAAGGATTGTGAACAGGGCATCATTTATAACAGTGACAGGGTGAGGGTTTTTCATACATATTTATAACTATTATTTTGATAGATTATAGGTCAGTTAAGATGATGATTATAGGTTTTGTAAACTTTGTAGACTCATATTTGAAAATCGAGCTTTGCTTTTTTGTCCACAGAACACACCCGTAAACAACATGGCAGATCGTTATGTCAGCCACCACAGAGGGGAGACTCGAGGTACCTAGAAATATAAAAGATTTTTCTAACTTAATAAAAGAAAAACAAAATGTTATGAGGATGATTGTTCACCTGTTTTGACAAACTTTAAATACAAATAGAAACATTATATCCAATATTCACCATTTCTACACTTCTACACACTACACCTTTAACATCAATGAATAAATACTGAGCTATAATAAAATCATACATCCCATTCATACGGACACTAACACGCACAGACAACCTTCCTTTGGATATTGCACATTTCCCACTTAACTAGCAGTGTTCAGAGCAGCGATGGCTCAGGGATAAGAACTCTTCCTTCGTCTACAAGAACAGAGGGTGACCAGGATGAGATGAGTCCCTCACTGTGTTCTTGGCTTTTGTGAGGCTTTCAGTGAAGGGAGTGGGCAGCCGATTATCTTCTGGCGGTGTTGGTGACTCTTTGCAGCGCTTTTCTGTCTCTTGGCTGTGCAGCTGGCAAACCAAACACAGGCACGAGTATGTCAAGATGCTTTCAATAGTGTAACAGTAAAAGGTTACCAATAGCTTCTCAGAAAGTTGAGGACATACAATCTCTGCTGGGCCTTCTTCACGAGTAGGGGTGTAACAAAATTTCTTGCCACGAAATTTCACGAAATAAAAAAATGACAAAATAAAACTCAAAGACGCACGAAATAAAAGCACAAAATAAAATATGCACCACTGAGACTGGTGATTTTTTACCCTCCTCGCCTACCGTAGCAAAACACTCGCTTCAGAATGGAGGAAGAAGAGGTCGAGGAATTAGCTGACACGCCTTAGTCAAATAAATCAGTTGTGTGGACCTTTTGGCTTCCCATGTAAAAGACGAGAGAAAGGAGAGTAGATTGCAGACAAAAAAACAACCGTGTACAAAATATGCTGCTACAGTTTGTCGTATACTGCGGCGAGTACAACTACCATGATGTACCATTAATTAATAATAGATTTTTGCACAACTTCCTACTGTTGGGGATTTTCTATCATCTTTATTTTGTATCGTGAGTATTTCATATTGTGAGCCGTGTTTCGTATCTCATATCGTTTCTTGATTTGACCATTTTGTTAAACCCCATTTCACGAGTGCTGTGGTGTTGGCCTTCCAGGTGAGGAGGTCCTGCTCGATAGTGACGCCCAGGAACTAACCCAGGACCCCTCTCACCCTGGACACCACGGGCTCTAATTTCGTAGACCAGGTGCAGTCACAGGCGCACCTGCCCTGCGCTGGCCTTCACCGCGCAGACAGTGTGTGACCGGCGCAACTTTACAAGTTTGCTCCACTGCCAAGAGAGGCGCACTTAAGGCGCAGAGATCCAGAGAGGGAGAAGAAAAGGCGTGAGTGGGTTTAACACAGCCGAGTGCTGTCTTCACCAATCAAATGACCGCCTCTCCTTGCCTTTAAATGCGCTGCGACCGAGGCGCAGCGTCTGATTGGTCTGAATGATCCCCGCCACAGCGGAAACAGTGTGCTGGAAAGACCCGGTAGCAGAGACGGTCAGAGCTGCTGTCACTTCAGCAGCTGGGAGAACGGACTGGCCATTGGGGCGCGCATCGGGGGCAACGAAGCGCGTCACAGTGTGGGCCAGCTCCCGGGACCAATGTAATCTGTTCCTTAGTTATTAATAGGAGTACAAAATTAAGAGACAGTTACACCGCAGCAGGCTTATCCATTCATAATGCTTGTGATCCACCTGCACTCCTGGTTTGTCATCGCCAAATAGCAGAGCCTTTAGTGATATACTGTATACTCTCCAGTTGTCTCTGTCTCATCCTCCTTACAATAATGTACTCCATCTTTTAGATCACGTTAAAAATAAAGACTAAAATAGAGGAATATGGGAAATCACGGGTAAATCCTGAGTGACAATAATTTATTTTCTCTCTTTAGTCTTCGTCTTTTTTCTCCCTCTTTTCTTTGAATTTAATGAAATGAGAGAAGCCAGATACATACTCAGTATCAGATGTTAAGGCTGTTCATTGTTGACTTGTAAGATGTGCATCAAACTTCCAGCTGCCGTCAGGTTAAGTTTCCATTATGACAAACGGCTTTAATCCGACATCAGGTGTGACGGGACAGTTGATGTAGATACAAGTGTATATGCTGGTTCAGATTAGAACTGAAACGATTCCTCGAATATTCGCGAGTACTCGATTACAAAATATCCTCGAATTGAATTTTGTGCCTCGAAGCCTCGTTTAATATATAATTATACATATAAATATATATCTGGACTACTATACAGTGCACTGTATTTGACACGGACGGTCATTTCTGTGGCACAACGCGCCTGCTACCTCCGCTGCTGCGCAGCTTATACAATCATGAGGGAAGAGAAAAGAGAGGGACAGAAAGGAGAGAGTCCGCAGAAGAAACGGCAGAGAGTGTCCCAAGTGTGTGGTCCCTACAAGAAGGGACGAAAAGAAAACACAGTGCAGTGTGTCTGATGTCAAACAGAGTTAGCTTAGCATGTAATTTACCATGATAGCACGTCATTAGGGCTGCAACCATTACCATTACAGCATTTCAAATATGCTCATCACAGACATGCGTCCTCTTTCCATGGTGGCGGACACAGGATTTAAGAACATGATCAAGGATTTCAATCCAAACTACACAATGCCCTCCAGAACACACTTCACAAATATAATTGCAGAATTATATTACTGCTTTGTAAATCAGTATTGTATTGGCTTTGTTTTAAGCCAGTACTGGTTTAAACTTTGAAAGTTGTTAAAATAAAAACCCTTTTCTGAGGAATAAACAGCATTTGGTTGCTCATTTTGAAAGCCCTAACATGTTGCATTGTATACAATTGATTTATTTGTTTAAAAACAAAAAAGTATATTTTGTTAGAGTACTCGAGTACTAGAAGAAATAATTGACAGAGTACTCGATTCCAAAAATACTCAATAGTTGCAGCTCTAGTTCAGATGGTTACATTAAACAGTGTTTGCTGTGATTGTTTATTGCATTAAAATGTGCCTAACACCAAATTACAGCTGCGGAGGGTGCGCTTCGCTTGCGCCGAGAATAGACCAGGTTGGAGATGGCGAGCTTTCAGCGCACTTTCTGCGCTGTTTTTGGCACGAAATTGTCACTGCGCCAACATGAATCTGCCGACACCTCCCCTTGGTGCGCCGTCACACCCATCTCTGCGCAGACGGTCTACCAAATTGTCAAATTGGCAGCGCATGGCGGTGCCCCGGATGAAGTTAACACTGTGCAGGGTGCGCCAGGCTTGCGCCCGCTGCGCTGTGCCACAAAATTAAGGCCCCACATGTTTAATCTGTTACTGTCAGGCAGGCGGTACAGGTCAATCACTGCAAGGACAAACCAGTTTCAGAGACAGTTTCTACCCAGCATGCATGCTAGGTCGTCACGCTCATGACTCATCGATGACGGAATTGTCTGACCAATCAGTAGTCAGCAGTCGATGACGTCATCTTTCAGTATTGACTCAGCTCGCTTGGAGCCAGAGCGGAGTAGGTACTAAAACTAGCTTATTTTAGGAGGTACCAGGCTAGTGGAAACACGCTGCAAATCGAGTAGTAGGAAGAGTAGGGCCCAGGCGTGTTAGTGGAAAAGGGCCATTAGACAAAGTTTTTTATATCTATGTACTTCAGGTCTCCCCATTGTGGAGGCTGACATGACGATCCGCCATGTTGTCTACTGGTGGGTTTTGGGGACAAAATGAGAAAAAAGCAATTTTTTAATATGAGTCTACAAAAGTTTACATAACCTATAATCATCGTCTTAACTGACCTATAATCTATTTACAAACATCAATGAAAAACCCTCACCTCATAACTGTTGAAAATGATGCCCTGTTCACGATCCATTTTGAGGTTTTAGAAACGGACGGACTCATTCCAAATCTGAACACTAGATGTCGCTAAAATGCCAGCGTGTACACACTGCACCTTGACTGAAACAATGTACTTCTTATAAAAGGTCTTAAAGAACATTTGTTGGGGCACTTGTTTAATGGTGTTGAAAGTTTGCTGATGAAATGAGCTCATACGCGTAGGTTTGAGGTTAAACTGAAATTTCTTTAGGCTCAACAGAAAACAACTTAAGGCTAATGTTACTTATTCCTACCACTTGATGGAGCCTGGTTTACTGACTTGTGTACAGTCTTTATGTTAAACTAAGCTAACTGTGACTTTCTACAGCTCGATGCCATGGGTTTGTGATCTCATATGTGCTGGCAACTGAAGACAAAGGTGCTGTCAAACAGTATCAGGATTTCCTTATCAAACAGCTGTTTTAATAGCTGTAAATTACTCCACGCTGCATCATCTTTACCCTCAAACTGGTAGTGCATCGTCTGGTGGATCCTCTCGGTGACGCTTGCCAGCCACTGGTGGAAACCCATCGTCACAGTGCGTACATCAACAGCCTGAGTACTCCCTAAGAAACACCGTACACGTGAACCACAAGTTTGCTCAAAAAATGTGAGTCAAGTGCCTTCAACAGATCAACTAGGGCTGGGAAAAACATTGATCAAGTCAATTAATTCAAATTATTTTCTACAAAAGATTTGAAAATGAAAATCAAGACTTTTTTTCTTGACTTACTCCAATTGTAAGTCATTGTAGTGTTTGAAAATACTAACACTGCACTTTTAAAGACGTATGTTTTTAATAAATCTAATTAAATATTGATCAGAGTTTATTTAGATATACTGTGAAAATACCTCAGCCCTCAGTGTTTATGAAGACAAACCTGCCTACGTTTGAACAACATAATCAATATCTTCTGACACTTTAAGAGGGAAATTCTGTTTGGTTTGGGTTTATACTTTCACAACATAAAGGCAAAACTTGACTCATGTCATTTTTGTCACTTGGAGGTCAAACATTGATTAAAATTGTAAATTGAGTGTTGTGGAAAAAAATCCGGGATTTTATTTTTAGACACAACAATAACCTCTTCAGCACCAAAGTACCAGATTTCAAAATGCTTGTATGCCCCCTAACAAAAACATAAGAAGAAGTGAACTATTCATGTAGAAATATTGTCATGCTGCACATCAAATTAAACAACAAAAAATCTGCCACACGACAATATAAGCCATTATTACATAAAACAAACAAAACACCCAAAAAATAAGTCCAAAAAAAAAATAAAATCAAAACCTGTAGGGCGTCACCTGGCGAAACCTAGCATCGCTCTCGCCACCTTTTTTGCCTCAATCTCTGACCTATGGGAAGCTACACACCCAAACGAGACATCTGCAGAAAGCTGAGAGTAAGACCTTTCCATAAATATGTCGTTCTACGACTAAAACTTGGGAAACCAGCAGCCAAAAAAGATGGTAGACTGTCATGGTAGTCCAAAAATGTGTCTTACCCTTCATATTTTAGATTAAAAAATAGGCATTTTTGAGCAAAAAAAATGTCAGAACAACAGTCCAAAAGAATGTATTACGAGGAAGAAATGCTACATCTACATTTTAAACACTGTATTCATCAAATTTGGCTTTTATTTGACAAAATACATCTATTTTTGACCTCTGGCTCAATATACACTGTTTTTCGGAATCCTCAGCAGGCCATGTTGTTAAAAAACCTTTCTAAATTTGCTCTGCATCACTTTATAGCAAAATTTCTTTTTGCAAGGATTATGTAAAAACTATTTTATTATTCATTTTTAGAGTTTTAAAGCCAATCCAGCATCACATCCAAGAGATATTCAATATACAATTTGTTTTATTAGGCGAGGATGAAATTTTCAAATTATTCTGACTTCTATCTTCATTTACTCTGTCCCAGTAACACATATACTGATAATTACACATCTGGACAAATCAAGTGTTATGAGTATGTCAATTGGAGCAGAAGGCCTAAAAAGGGCCTGGGGCTGAAAAGTGCAGGGTTTAGACATCCCCCTCTGTACTTATATGTAGACACGTGGTGCTACGTTAGTGTTTCCATGATGTCTAAATAACGAACATAAGTTAACAAATTCTTAAGTACGTCTGGTTTGAACTCTCTAAACTAAAGATATGCACTCACTCATTACCTCCTTTGTTTCAAGAGAGACCACCCATGACACATGATCTATTGAGTCTTTACTTTTTTGAGCTCCTGTCTGCCAAATGTGATTAAAAAGGCCTGGAAGTGTTTTGTATGCCATGATTTAAATGTTAAAACACTACAGTGCGACCCTGTTCTTTTCAATAGTAGACGAGGATTAGCGCAATGAGATAAGACAGAGGAATGATAAAGATAGAGACAGATGTCTAAGAAGAGGTAAGGCTCTTTGACAGACAGATTCAGGCAGCAGAAAGATGAAAAGGCAGGGAGTGAGTGGGTTGGTGGGGAAGCAGCACCTGGAGCCTTCAGCCCACCAGCGCCGGGTGCTTTCCTCTGACCGGCTTTCTTTAGACCGCAGGCAGACACGCCCTCTTTCCCGACCCCAGAGGGAGAGGCCGCTGAGGGGCCGGAAATTAAAGAACAGCAGGGTGGGAAGGATAAAGATAGAAAGAGAAGGGAGGGACAAATGGAAGATTCAGACAAACATGCTTCTGGAGCATCATCTGACTGTAGTTAGTGGTCATTATGATGGATTGTTAAAGTGGAACAGTGATAAAGATGGGAATACCTGAGATGGACTCATCCAGGCGGAGTTTCTTTGTTTTCTGATGGGAGTTGATCAGTTCAGCCTGCTGCAGAGGCTTCTCAATGGGACTGATCACTCTACTGGACACATGTTGCTGCATGCCTAAAGAAAAAATGACCCATTTGTTTTTAATCAATGGGTTAAATAAATTGTAACCTTAAACATAAGAATACACTACAATTAAATAAACCAAATGAAAAACAAAGTAGAAGACCCTGAAAAGTAGCCTCAATAAAAACAATAAATGCAAAAACATTTATTTTAAAATTGCAAAATGACCACTGTGTTTAACTTCAACATAAGCAAACTCTACAACAGAATCAAATAAATTAAAAAATAAATTGGAATATTTGTTTTGTTGCTGATATTGGACTGACATCGGATATCAATATCGGATCGGGACATTCCTACAGCACAACCAACAAGTCTTTTAGCCAGCAGTGCCGATCAGTTATTGCTAATAGTTGCTCATAATAAACAGAAGTTGCAACTGTGGCTATGTTGATATTGACCAGGAGTTCCTGATAATTAAGGCATCTCAGAGGCATGTAAAGGTTTCATTCTTGCTTTAAGAAAAATAGTTTTCATTTATTTTACAAAATTTAGGGCAAAACAACACAAAAAGGTAAATCCATCAAAATATGGCAGCAATAAAGGCTTGGTTACTGTACCACCAGGTGTGTAGCTGATGAAAGCAGCAAACTCTGACGCCAGTTTCTCGTCGCTTAAGAAGGCGCACACGCAGGCGTAGAAGTGAAGGCAGGGCTGTGACATCGTCAAGCCAGGAGGGGGATGAGAGCTGGCTCCATCTGCACCAGGTTTACTTCTCCTGCTGCTGCTGCTGCTCACCTGACAGGTGCAGTGAAAGACTCCCTGCTGCTGTTGCTCTCTGCTCATCCTCTCACTTTTTGAGCTCTCTGACAGCCCACCTGCACCCACAGTGAAATGCAGCAGGATGCTGGGAATCTGTGTGGCACTTCACCACCAGGATGTCCTTTGTGACACGCTGCACCAGCGGTCCTGGAGACTCGGGGGCCAGCCTCCACAGCTCCTCTCTTGCTTGGATGGAGGCCTGCAGCTCCTTCAGGAAGGAGCTTTTTAAGGTGAGGGGCGTGGCTTGGGTACGGCACTCTATGGCTTGTTTTATGTGGATGCAGAGGCTGTCCGAGGACTGTTTCGAACCTGGGACTCCTAACTCCGACTCGCCCTGATTTGATCTTTGACCTTGCCCACAAGAGGGAAGAAAGCAGCGGCCTAGGTTAATGCGGGTCAGGAGGGTTGCTCCGTCTCCTGTAGCTATTGCAGTGTCAGTCGGGACGAGTTCAACAAAGCCAAGCTGCGTCGCTGTGGCTCCTCTTCCTCTGTGACACACTGAAAACACCTGCACACCCCCACCTGCAAGGACCCCCCCGCCTGCACGCTCCTTGGCCCCTCTCTCCTGGCTGTCGATTATCACCTTCACCGCCTCTACAGTGCACTTCTTGTTGCTCCTGCCCGAGGAGGCATCTCTGAGGGTACGCCACAGGCCTTGTTCTTGCAGCTGAGCCCATGCTGCCAGACGCCACACTGTGGGCACTGATGCCCCTCAAGGTGGCCCTGCCCAGGTTGGGGAGGAAGGTGGGGGTGGATGTTGCTTTTCTGGTGTCTTTCTGTTTGGCTGCCAGGTTAGCAGGGGCGGTTGATGTCTGAGGGGTGGAGGGCGAGACCACGGCGGATGAGGAGGACACTGTTACTGCAGCTTCCATTTTGGGAAGAAGAGTTAAGAAGGTCACACTTTAGAGAAGAGTGGGAAAGGGTTATCTATGGAAGTAAAAGGAAAAATGTGGAAATGAAAAATAAGAAATGAAATATTCTACACATTTCCCTGCCCTTAAAGTAGGATGACCAGATGTTCATTTTATTTTAATGGTTTACTTATATTTTTTTTTATTTGCAAAATTTAGCAAGACATACAAAGGATGAAAGTACAACATGAACAGTAAAAAACAAATAAGAAATGCATTGTACAGGAAAAGGTATCGAGACAATAACAAAATACAAAAACAAAACAAATAAACAAACCATGCTAAACAAACATAAAAACAAGACGGTGAAAGTAATAAGAATAAAAAGGCCAACAGTATCAGTCACTAGTGTTGATATGACGAAGAATACTGTTGCTTGAGTGTCTGGGCAATTAAAATGTTTGTGGTTTAAGGGCAAAACCTTAAATAGAATATTGAGAATAAAAAAGAAACATTAAAAACATAAATTAAAAAACCAACAACCACAAACTAACTAATTAGCAATTTGAGTAAAACGAAAATCCAAATAAGAAGGAGATAACAGCAACAACACTATTGTTTTATGACATTAAATGTAATGCTCTGAGAAGAAGAGGTCCAGGTTGCTTCAAAATAATGAGGTTTGTCTTGGAGAGTGTCTGTGAGCTTTAGTTTTTAATATTCTGTTAGGACATTTAAACCAGTGTGTTTTCAGGCTTTGTGTCCCATGTCCTTACAAAAATCCAACGAATTACAATATGTCCCAATCTGGGACAGTCCCAGTCCATAATTTAACCAACTAACTAAAATACCAAAACATCTCACCCTGCTTGCAACAAATATTTGTTTGTCAATCAATGGTCAAATCTATTGCTGCTTTAACCAGTGAAAACATCACATCTACATTTAAGCTCAATGCTAATTCAGGGTTCCCACTCTTTTCTAGAAATCATTTTCCAGGACTTTTTCCAGTGTCACATAACCAGCTGAAGTTACATTGTTGCTGTGGGCAGTTTTCAATTCTAGTTAGCCTTCTAAAAAACGAGATTAGAGGTTGACGAACAATATCTCTAGCTATTGATCAAATTGTTCTTAGAATTTCTTTGTTTCTAACTCTCCAGCACGAACATTGTCTGTTAGCTGTTTAGTCTGACTTTTATGTGTCTTACTAAGTTTATGGTTCTACATATTTATTAATCTATATTTACTCTGCTTTTCATGAACAGATTTTGTTAATTTAGCCTAAATTTTATTTGGTCATTTCTTTTTGTCCCCTCTGTTTTGAGTTTTTATATTTTACACCTTAACTTGTATTATTTTACCTACTCACATTTTCTGGCCACTTGTACATTAGTTACCAAGTACATTTTTACTTCATTTCTTACTTCACTTGTCCATTTTCCAGGACAACTTAAGCTTTTCCAGGACATTTAACTTTTTTCCTCATTTTACATGTTTTCCATGACTGGAAAATTGGGCATTTTCCAGGTTTTCCAGGACGCGTGGGAACCCTGTAATTGTCTGTTTATGAGTCAATCAGTATCAATATAAGATACTGTTTATATGTATTATGTATTTTCATCTATTGATAAATGAATTCACTTATTTGTGATTGATCTTGAATGGTTTTGTTATCGATTTTTAAGTTTGGGTCTCTCTACATGCTGTAATGGACTTAAGTATGATATTATGTATTTAGTTATTTTGATTCAACATCAGTTTTACAATACTCTCTCTTGTTTTGGACATGTATCCTCTCTGTTTTATTGTTCCTTTGTTAATCATCTCCTGGGCCGCAGTGTTACACATGCTGATGAAGCCTCGGGCTGAAACACATTCATATGTTGCTGCTGGATCAACTTTCATAACAAAGACTTTCATTGTGAGTACTAATTCTTTTGTCAGTTGGTTTCTTTAAATTTAGAGTCAGCACTGACAACAAGTGCATTGTTTATTGAGTAGAGCACACGATTACTTTAAGAATTTCGTGTCAATCAATCTCAGCATGCAGCTTTTCACAGTGACAGCTGCCTAATGTCAGGTAGAGAGTCATGTCAGCTTCAGGTGAGGCACAGCTCCCTCCAAAAATCAGAAATGAATCTGTCTTATGTTAAAGAGGACATATCATGCTTATTTCTCCTTTTCACTATGTCAGACTAGGATGTCTGTAAAGCATTTCTGCCCTCAGTACAAGCCATTTAGTTCCTTCATTACCCCACAATAGCGTTCTCAAAATCCTCATTTACCCCTTTTCCACCAAGCTGGTTCCAGGGCTGGTGCTAGTGCTGGTGCTAGAGCCGGTTCGCAGTTGAACCAACTGCGAACCGGTTAAGAACCGTTTGCTTTTCCACAAACGGGTGCCGGGCAGAGGGCTACGTCATCATGTCGATGTGTACGTCTGTATACGTCACGCTAGTTTCCCATAACAACTAGGGCCGAATTCAATTGCCACTACAAAGATGGAGGACTACGTTGCGGTTCAAGTGTTGCTGTTGGCTTTTCGAGCCTTCCTTTGTAGAGCAAAAGTTGGCGATCCAGCAAGTTAATGTTGCTCGACGACTATGCAACGAACATCGATCACGCTTGAGAAGACGGGTAAGAGTGCTGTTTTTACTCTGCTTTGTTGCTTCCGTGTTTTTACCCGCCCCCACCCCCTGACGTAAGCCCGTAGCCCCCGACGTAAAGTGGTTCTTTCTGCTGGCCCAGCAAAGAGTTGGTGCTTGCCAAGCACCGGTTTTGAGAGCCAGCAACCGGTGCTTAGTCTGCGGAAAACCAAAGAACTGGTGCTAAGCTGGCTCTAGCTCCGAACCAGCCCTGGAACCAGCTTGGTGGAAAAGGGGTAATTTTAGGCCATTATGAAGCCCTCGTTGAAACACTCGGATCTGAGGATGACCTATAGTTACCTCGCAATGTCACAGCCCTTTGTGCTCTGATTGGTCAATTCTATCGGGGGTAGAGCCAGCCTGTCCTTCTTCTTCTACTGCATTTTCTGGCAGGCTCAAAGGAGCGATCACAGATTGAGTCCCCTACAGGCCAGAGCTGATAATGAGTGAATGTGAGCTAGGGACCTATAAACCCCTGCTGGTGGATGTGTTCCTCGGTGACGGTTTTGTGGCTAACGGACATCACAGAGGAGGAAGTGTTTTATCAGATTACTCCAATAAAAAGAAAGGTACCTCGTGTTGTCACGACGATTTAAATCTCGCGGACATCTCGCAATGACCTATTTTCAGAGGCATCAAATCTCGCTCTAGGATATCAGCAAAAATACAATATCTCATTTTTTGAAAATTAAGGGGGTGTAAGGTCTTGTTGTCAAATTTATTATATTATATCCAAGTATTAAATCATGCATCAGCATGATATGTCTCCTTTAAAAACCACAAAAACACTTTTTATTCACGCCTACAATGAGCATTTATGTAGCTGAATCCAGTTTAACGTGAACTGTATCACTATGGTCTTCATGTTAAAAAAAACTGTATGCTCTACGCCATCATTAAAAACATTGTAAGATAAACAAGTTATAGTATTTAGTATTCATCCTTCATCAGTGGTCATCTGTTAAGACAGATAAAGAACCCTTCATTATTCATCTACACAGATGTCCAAAACGTCTTCTCTCAGCCCAAGTTCATTTGATCATCTGAGATGGGCTGACGTAAAGTGAAAAAGTCTGCTGTGGTCTGACGAGTTTACATTTCTAATTGTTTTCAGAACTAATGAAGGTCTTGTCCTCCGAGCTAAAGAGGAAAAAGACCATCCAAGTTCAAAAACCAGCATCTGTGATGGTAAAGGGGTGAGTTAGTCCCCATGGCATGGGTAACTACTTCTCTCTTACACACTTATGCTGGCCGGTATGATTAAATATCTAAATGCCAATGCCAAAACAGATTTATGTATAAAAATGGAATATTAAAGGCCCAATATTCCATTTATTCTGCTCTCTAGCTCCCTCTGTGGTCGTTGGTGTAACTGCACCGTCGTAAAACCCAGCGCCGCACAAGCGTGCATTTGTTTACATAAAGAGGAAGGAGCAGCGAGCCGAAAGGACCTCCAGAGAGACATATAAACCATGTGGACTGACAAGGTACAGTCTGAGCATGTTTCTTTCCTAATATATCGTTTTTCAAGCATTAGCAGTCAGTAGTTAGCTCAGCGTTTGCATGTGTATTGTGTAAGTTTGCCCGCAGCTTTTAGCCTGGGGATAATGGCTGATGTATAATGGCTGATGTATAATGGTGACCTAGGAGGGACTCGTTGTTACCCGCTAGTAGAGAAAACTTTACGTGTTACAAACTTTGTAAACTAAGTTGAGGCCCTCTGAGACATGACTTTGGTAGGATGACTCTATGCTCTCTGCAAAGCTGCTAAATATGAGACACAGAAAACGCCGATAATGACGGAGCAGAATGATGACACAGCTGAGCTAGACCATCATCTACAGTTTATGAAACACGTAAAGAATAAACTCCATCAGCTGTGAAAAACTTTGACACGCATTTGAGTTAGACAGCGGGCATTAGGCAAAAAGTTACGCTGTAACGCTACGTCTGTTCATTTGTGTAAATTTCTGCTTCGATATGTATGTTAGACACAGGACTGAGAGGACCCCTGAGAGAAGAAGAAGAATCAGAGATGAGGAGGTCTGGAGGAGCAGCAGAGATATCCAGCTGACCAGAGGAGACCTTCTAATGTTTTTTATGTTATGATGTGCAAAACTCACAAATATAATACTGTGTAACTCATTTTATTAACATTAATAAAGTATATGTCATATAAACTGCAGACCTACTCATTTCAATAACAAAAAACTTAATTTGTTCACAAAAGGCAGTTCAAATCTTGGGAGTAGGTTGGTTCAGGACGTTGAATATCGAGTTATTAGGAAATCTGGGTTATGTTGTGGTGTTTGCTGAAGTACAAAATAAAACTACTTACCATTATTCAATCAGAACAAATACAGAAAAAATTAGGCGATAGTAAAACTGAGTGTCGGGCTAAAATAATACAACAGAGATAAAGATCGAATTGGAAAATATAAAAATGCCTGAAAGGCAAGAGCAAAAGTGCTACAACACTGAATATCAACTTATAGAAGCAAGTAGAAATGTTTTTATTCAGAGTAAATATGCAGAATATCAGACATGATTGAAGAATATTCTCTTGTGTTAATACTTCAGTGTTTGCTAACTTGTAAAATAAAGCTGTCCCAAATCTCCCACTTATTTACTGTATCATACAGAGAAAGAGCTGAAGTGGAAATGAAAGAACTGGCAGCAGGTTTCTGGGATCATTGAAGGCTCGGTCCATTTTGAATCCTCATCAGAATAACGGCTTTCTGAAGGTCTTGATGTAACCGTGTTCTTCTGTGTCTTTAAAATCCTATAAACTCCAGCTCTGGGATATTTTTGATTGTAGTTCTGTTGATACCTTGAAAAAGAAAAGCAATTTGTTTTACAGTTTTCTATTTCACATCTGTTTAGTTTGTAGTTGTCAAATACCAAGTATTTCGAGTACATTTTGTTGTGTATGAAGATTAGATGGATTGCAATGAGTAAACCTGTTTGTTATTTCACCATGAAAGAAAAAAATCTTTATGAATCCCCCCCCCAAAAAAGACACATTGTTACTGTAAATATGGCAGGTATAGAAGACAGATCAGAAATAAAATACAGTATTTATTACACTATTTGATTTACAGGTTTACAGAAGCACACTGCATTGTACCTAATAATCATTTAATACAGACTGACAATAATAATAATACTAATAATAATAACCTTCACACAGTTCATTTTTAACTATTTGGATAGATCAAGCACACAAAGGTTCATTAATGACAGTAAACAGTGAAACTATAATCATAAACTTTGAGCCCTGCAGACATTTCAGAAAACATACCTCCTGTTTTCTGACTCCTGTGGTGGTGTTAGTGTCTCCTGTCTGAAGCTGATGCTGATCACCTGAGCTGATACCTGAAATAAATACTGAGCTCAGTGCTGCAGTGAACTGGACAGAATATATAATCGTCATCTCATGCACCTGCGTTACGTTTTCTATGTAATCATCTCCAATATTACAGAATAACAGGACATGAGCTAACTTCAGATCATCTGATTGTAGGTTGACAGCCTCTGAAGTGTTCAACACTCAACATCACCGCTGTACTAATCATAATAATATTATCAGATTTTAATATAATCGATCATAGCTCATAACAATAGCATGTGAGGCTAACACACATGCTAACAGTAACGACCAAGCCTCGTTACAGTAAGGGCGTATTTCTTTCTTATTTCTTTGATCAGTAAAGTGACAGAATAAAAACCCCAGCAGCTCAAATCAAGTAACAAACATATAAAGACTTCTTTACTCACCCTCTGACAGCAGCAGAAGAGCTCACAGTCTGACTTCAGCCTGTTGATCCACGTAGTTCAAAACATCGCTAAAAGTCCGTCCAATCTTCTCTCTGGTCCGGCTTTTTACTCGTTTTTTCCTCCTCTTTCTTTCCCAGTCCTCATCCGTCACAGTCCTCTTTCATATCATAGCCTCAGCTTTCATAAAAACCGGACACACGCGTCTGTGATCCTCTGTTTAGATCGGCCATAAGCTGAACTCCTCCGGAGCCGTACAGCAGTTGAACCGCTTTACGGCAGTAAACCACGGCTCGCGCCGAAGAGTTACAGAGCGCCAGTGAAGCTGTCACGGCTGCACAGGGGGGAGAGGGAGTGACTATTCGCATTATTTACTGACTCTCCACTGTTAGAAGGCCTTGAAAACAGTTAAGATAGGGTGTTAAAGTTACATATTGCTACTTTAAAGGATAACTTCGGTATTTTTCAACCTGGGTCCTATTGCCCCAAGTGTATGTGTGTATACGATTGACGGGTACAACTCGTTTTAAAATTGGCTCAGTATCAAGGGAGCGGATGCAGCCGGCAGCCGCGAAGCTAGATAGGGGGGCAACTGCATCCCGTATAAGTTTGAGCATTAAAAGTGTTTATTTAGCCACAGACCGGTTGCGATCGCCGGTGCTAGCTCTCTAATTAGCATTGTAAGCGTTCCGTTTTCCTTCACGTCCTCTGACCTGTGTGACGTCATTTCCTGTGAGCTTGTTGCCGGAAGAAAACAGAGGAGCCATGCAGTGCGCCGCTCAGATTATCCCGGCGGACTGTTGAAAGTTTTACTGCATCGGTATCATGGCTGAATATTTACCAGATTTCGAGAGTGAAGACGAGCCTTTTCATTACGACGGCCACCCGTATTTATTTGAGCCAGAGTATACGGACGAGGAGCTCCTACAAAGTCAAGAGCAAACGAGGATAGCAAGAGAGGGCCAACGAGCAGACGAGGGTGAAGCAGCGGCGGCACGAACGCGAATTTCTGAGGACTGATGGTGCTCCTGTGGTTGCTGTGACTCTATGCCCACAGAGGAAGAATGTCTGTGTTGCAACGAGTGGGACCTGTTGCCCAATATTCGTGGTCTCGATGTGTCGTGGGATGATACAGAAAGTACCCGACGCTGTGTAACTACATTAGAGGATCTCCCCCCTCTGATCAACAGGGCAGTGCTGGATACCTTTTTTCATGTACCCAAAATAAATTGGAGGAGGCGACCAAAACCACAGGGACCAAATGGTCAACTATCCATAAAGTAAGTATAAATAATATATCTTTATGCATACAATACTTATATCTAGATTTGTCTCCGACACACACATTTACTGTTGCCCTAAATCCTCTTCACTTTCTTTGTCTTTCTTTGTCTGAAGTGATAACTGTGTTCTCAAACTTTGAAAATCCCTGTAGTCATGTCTAGTAAATGTGAATGGGGACATACAAAAAGAATTACTATATCTAAATTTACCAAAGCATAAATTATTGTTTACATTTCATACACTCTGAAGACACGTCCAGACAGACAACTGCATCTACCTCTATGATTATGAATTTCTACTGCTAAAAAAGGAAAATAATCGAACATTGTTTATATAACATTACCTCCACTGTGTCTGTAGCTCTCTCTGACCATGGGACAGCCGTTTTTTTGAGAAAGAGGTATTTCGGGACTGGATTTCTTCTCTTCTTCGGCTGGCAGTAGTCATCTTGGGAGAAGTGAGCACTGCAGACCCGATGGTCTGCAAGGCGCAGTGTCTGGACAGGAGTGTTAGCATCCATCGACAAAGGCAGCCTATGAAACCTGTACGGGGTGTTATGCGACATCCTGTTCTTGCAATTCCGATAAGCACAAACACGAACCATTGTTATTAACCGATGCAGTAAAACTTCCAACAGTCCGCCGGGATAATCTGAGCGGCGCACTGCATGGCTCCTCTGTTTTCTTCCGGCAACAAGCTCACAGGAAATGACGTCACACACAGGTCAGAGGACGTGAAGGAAAACGGAACGCTTACAATGCTAATTAGAGAGCTAGCACCGGCGATCGCAACCGGTCTGTGGCTAAATAAACACTTTTAATGCTCAAACTTATACGGGATGCAGTTGTCCCTCTATCTAGCTTCGCGGCTGCCAGCTGATACTGAGCCAATTTTAAAACGAGTTGTACCCGTCAATCATATACACACATACACTTGGGGCAATAGGACCCAGGTTGAAAAATACCTAAGTTATCCTTTAAGTTGAACAAAGAGTATTATAAAGTAGGGCTGAACAATTTGAGAAAATAATCTAATTGCGATATTTTTCCCCAATATTGCAATTGCGATTTACTCTGCGATTGTTTTAATGTGACTCATCTTATGTATTCTTAAACAAACATAAGCAATAGATCGTTTTATAGTATAACCAATATGACATTAAATCAATCTAAGGATAACAGATTTGAGAAAAAGTGAAGACGTGAAGAACAGAAGCAAAATAGGTATGAAATTGTAAAAACTGGGTTAAAAAAATGGTACAAAAGCAGAAACAAGTTAATAGGTGCAAAAAAGGTATGAAATTGCAAAAAAAAAAAACAGCAAAAAAAATTAAAAAGGGACTAAGGAAAATTGATTATAGCAGCAAAATTGGGATTAAATTTCAAAAACCATGTAAAAATTCCAAACATGGTCTGACAGTGGCCAACAAAAAAAGATGAATTGGAGAAAGATAGGCATAAAGTTGTAAAAACTGGGTTTAAAAAGGTTAAATTGGCATGGAATTGCAAGAAACTACATCACAATGCCAAAATGTTAAACACATTTTGGGTAAAAAATATTGCACTGTCTGCGATTTAAAAATTACAACAAGCCTTATTGCGATTTAATCTAATTTGCAATTAATTGTTCAGTCCTATTATAAAGTAACATAAACTTTAATATTGCAGTATGTCCTAATACTATTTAAAATCAATAAAAATGACAAATTAAGGAGCAGCTGTCACGTATCATAAAATAAAAAAAATAATATATTCAAGAAAGAGTTGTGAATGTAAAGATGTAGTCAATGCGGGAAATTGTCCGGTTTAAGCATATCTTTAAAAGCAATAACATTATCATTACTACTACCAATATTTAACAATGATAAAAAAAAGAAAGAAAGAAAGAAAGGGAACAGTATTGTGATAAAGTAGCAAAAAGAAATATTGATAAAAACAAGAAGAGTAGCAAAAGAATACCTATTAATTTTCAAAAACAATTATTTTGTTGATATTATTGTTTTTGATACATCATTCAAACACCGTTTTTGTCCATTTACTGGTTGTACTGTTTGTAAGTTTTATTGATTATTTAACTAGCTTATTGTCAGGTTTATCACAGTCTCCTGCATTAAATACTATACGGCAACACCTCGCAATAAACACACTTACGGGTTTAAAAACTCTCCTCTGCGTGTGTTTACCGTATGAAATGTTCAAACTACCTGTGTTCCTCTTCTGTTTGGTCAAATTCAGATCAACTCAGGCCTCCAAAAGCGTCTCGACCGTCGCCATTCCTCTTTACATCCTAACAGCCGCATTGCGCCTGTAACGACACTCGTGATTGGTCAAAGACGATCACATGGGAGAAAAGGAAGGGGGCCGACTCTCCAGGACTGTTGAATCATGGGAAATGTAGTTAAGGAGAAGGAGTAGGCAAATGATGGAGTTGGGCTAGAGTTGCGTTGTTGAGGATCTACAGCTGTTAAAGCTATGGTCTACGATTTGGAAGCTTTGTACATATTAATAACACCGTTTATAAGGCTGTTATGGTCCTATGGTCCTATCTACACAGTATAAAGACCAAAAAGAATGAAAAAAATCCATTCAGTATATCCGCTGAAAAGCTGCATACTAGCTGACCAATCAAGCCTAAGAACCTGCAACTATTAATTGGTCCGTGAGTTAGTCCATGAGTCCATCCAACCCTCGTCTCCCTCACTACGCAGTACGCAGCATCTTGCCCATGGTCCCGCCTCCTCCCCTCTACCTCCGGTGAGCAGCTAGCAGCGTTAGCTACTGAACTATCATGGAGCCGGAAAAGCCTAGCGCCGAACCCGGGAATCCGCCTCCCTCTCTCCGGGCCCAACGGAGCTCTGCCCGCGGGTTGAGGCCTGTTAGCGGGCTAACGGCTAACGAATAGCCTGAGCCGGCCGTCAGACCTTCAGCATCGGCCATTTCGCCCCTGGTTGATCAGGTAATGGCTTTGTTTACTACAGTGTGAGATGTCTGCTGAATTACTCTGGTTAGTTTGTGCCTGTACGGGCTAATAACTTGTAGGGGAGCGGGTTAGCCTGTTAGCCGCTAATCGTTAGCACTGTAAGCTGAGCTGGGGAGGACAGGCTGAGAAAGATAAATCCTCCCCCACACTCAGCTCCGCTCTGGCGGCGCCAAACCCGCATTGCCGCCGGTCCAGTTGAAATGGCTACTGCTGTGTGTTATAAGGGAGATGTCTGTCGTGTTTGATACTTTCAGTTGAGCTGAGCTGTTTTTGATTGAGTTTGCTGCTGATATATTGTGCTAGTCGCTCGTAGCTCTGTCATTAGAGGGGGCTTACATGAGGCGACACGAGCTGGGGGCGGGATCTTGGAACACGGAGGGGAGAGGTGAGGGAAGGAGGGGCAGGCTGCGGTTTCAAATCGTAGACACCAGCTTTAAGGTTAATGATAATAATAAAAATACGAATGAGAAGAGGAAGAAGGAAGAGAAGAAGAAGAAAAGAGGAGGAGGAGAAGAAGAAAAGAGGAGAGGAAGAAGAAGAAAGCAGGAGTAGGAGAAAAGAGGATGAGGAGGAGAAGAAAGGAGAACAAAAAAATGGAAGGAGCAGGAAGAAGGAGGAGGAGTAAGGAAGAGGAGAAAAGGAGGAGGAGGAGGAGAAGAAAGGAGAACAAAAAATAGAAGGAGCAGGAAGAAGGAGGAGGAGTAAGGAAGAGGAGAAAAGGAGGAGGAGGAGAAGGAGAAGGAGAAGAAAGGAGGAGAGGAAGAAAATGGAGGAGGAGAAGAAGAGGGGGGAGGAAAAGTGAGGAAGGGGAGAAGAAGGAAAAGGAGAAGGAGGAGGAGGAGAGAGAAGGAGGAGAAGAAGAAAAAGGAAGAGGCATTTTATTTCGTAATTACAAGATCAGGATCTCATAATTACGACAAAATATCTTACACTGCCCTGAGCCACCACCTTATCATGGTGGGAGGGTTTGCATGCCCCAATGACTCCAGGAGCTATGTTGTCGGGGGCTTAATGCCCCTGGTAGGGTCACCCAAGGCAAACAGGTCCTGGGGGAGGGGACAAAGCGTGGCTCAGAAGACCACTATGATGAGAGACATAATTGGATCCTGGTTTCCCTTGCCCAGACGCGGGTCACCGGGGCCCCCCCCTGGAGCCAGGCCTGGGGGCGGGGCTCGCAGGCAAGCGCCTGGTGGCCGGGCCTACGCCCACGCGGCCCGGCCGGGCCCAGCCCGAAGGAGAGACGTGGGACCCTCCTCACATGGACCCACCACCCATGAGAGGGACCTTAGTGGTCGGGTGCATTGTGAGCTGGGCGGTGGCCGAAGGCGGGGACCTTGGCGGTCCGATCCTCTGCTGCAGCGTCTAGCTCTAGGGACGTGGAACGTTACCTCGCTATCAGGGAAGGAGCCGGAGCTGGTGCGCGAGGTTGAGCGGTTCCGACTAGATATCGTCGGACTCACCTCGACGCATAGCTTGGGCTCTGGAACCAGTCCTCTCGAGAGGGGTTGGACTCTCTTCTTCTCTGGAGTTGCTGTTGGTGAGAGGCGTCGGGCTGGGTGGCAGTTCTTGTCTCCCCTAGGCTCGAGGCCTGTACGTTGGGATTTACCCCGGTAGACAAGAGGGTAGCCTCCCTCCGCCTTCAGGTGGGGGGACAGAACCTGACTGTTGTTTGTGCTTATGCACCAAACAGCAGCTCAGAGTTTCCACCCTTCTTGGATTCCCTGGAGGGGTGCTGGAGAGTGCCCCTTCTGGGGATTCCCGCGTTCTGCTGGGGGACTTCAATGCTCACATCGGCAATGACAGTGTGACTTGGAGGGGTGTGATTGGGAGGAACGGCCCCCCCGATCTGAACCCAAGCAGTGTTCTGTTATTGGACTTCTGTGCTCGTCACAGATTGTCTATAACAAACACCTTGTTCAAGCATAAAGGTGTTCATATGTGCACCTGGCACCAGGACACCCTAGGTCGCAGTTCGATGATCGACTTTGTAGTCGTATCTCGGGTGAAGAGAGGGGCAGAGCTGTCAACTGATCACCACCTGGTGGTGAGTTGGCTCCGATGGTGGGGGAGGATGCCGGTCAGACCTGGTAGACCCAAGCCTGTTGTGTGGGTCTCCTGGGAACGCCTGGCAGAGTCTCCTGTCAGAAAGAGTTTCAACTTCCACCTCCGGGCAAAGTTCGACCATGCGGCGGGGGAGGCAGGGGACATTGAGTCCGAGTGGGCCTTGTTCCTGGCCTCTATTGTTGAGGCGGCTAATCAGAGCTGTGGCCGTAAGGTGGTCGGTGCCTGTCGAGGCGGCAACACCCGAACCTGCTGGTGGACACCAGAGGTGAGGGATGCCGTCAAGCTGAAGAAGGAGTTCTATCGATCCTTTTTGGCCCGTGGGACTCCGGAAGCAGCTTACAGGTATCAGCTGGCCAAGCGGAATGCAGCTTCGGTGGTTGCTAAAGCAAAAACCTGGGCATGGGAGGAGTTTGGAGAGGCCATGGAAAACGACTTCCGTACGGCTTCGAAGAGATTCTGGACCACCATCCGGCGTCTCAGGAGGGGGAAGCAACGTCCAGTGAGTGTTCTTTAGCCTCCCAGAGGCACTGCTTTTCTCTCAACTGTTCTCTCTTTTCATTGACGAGAATGGGGTTTGGACTGTTACTGCAAGCTGAAGAGATGTGGCCGTCCTCGCTACACTTGAAGCAGTACCATGGCCTCGGCTGGGTGCTTGTCTTTGAGTTGATTTCCAGCTCGGTGCTCTGGGCCAAAGTTTAGACAAGTTTAGCTGGCCCACCTGAGGGATGCTCATTGATTCCTTTGGGTTTCTGGGCTTTCTTGGTTTTCTTAGACATCAGCGTGGTGAGGTGGCTCTGCAGAGATGCTACCTGCTGTTTAAGTTCTGCCAGTGAATCCGGCTAAGGCTTGGATACTGCTTGCTGACTACAGGTGCATACACTTTGGGAATTTGCCATAGCCCGCTGCGTTGTGAGCCAAGGTGTCTCTTCATACTAGCTGCCTGTCTATCCTCTTCAGTGCGGATAAACAACAGGAGCTCTGAGAATGCCAGCGGGTGACTTTTCTTTTCCTCAAGGTTGAAGTCAGAGAGTAGGGTGTTGTCCCAACACCCACGACAAAACTGCTTCAGGATATGTCTATCAGCTTCCCCAGCAGCAGCCTCTCCTCTCTTGACAGAAAGATCCAGGGCAGCTTGAAGGCGTCAGAGGTAAGTTGAGGCCTTTTCCCCAGGATCCTGAAGAGTATTCATGAACTGAGCGAAAAGTTCTTCACCGTCTTCCACAGTTCCAAAGGCTGCATCCAGAAGTTGGATGGCAGATCAACATCTCACTTACAGCTTTGTTGGACTGTAGTTGTCTGCCTGATGCTCCAGTCTTGTGCAGCATCTGATTTTACGGTTCCACAGTAATCCTTGTCAGTTTTATCAGGTCTGCAATGTCCTTCAGATGTAATCTTTAAGCATCTCGTTGGATTTCCCAATACGCCTGAGAGGTCTGTATGGAAATACAGCTTCGCTGGGCTGTGTAGTAGATGTCTGCCTGATGCTACTTCCTTGTGCAGCAACTGATTTTATAGTTCCACAGATTACTTTGTCAGTTTTACCAGGTTTGCACAGCCCTCCAGATGGAGTCTCTGACCACCCTGTTGGCAGACGGTTAGTCCACTGACTAGTTCCCTTGATCAGCGGTAAAGCTTTGCTGGGCTGTATAGTAGATGTCTGCCTGATGCTACTTCCTTGTGCAGCAACTGATTTTATAGTTCCACAGATTACTTTGTCAGTTTTACCAGGTTTGCACAGCCCTCCAGATGGAGTCTCTGACCACCCTGTTGGCAGACGGTTAGTCCACTGACTAGTTCCCTTGATCAGCGGTACTACTTTGTCAGTTTTACCAGGTTTGCACAGCCCTCCAGATGGAGTCTCTGACCACCCTGTTGGCAGACGGTTAGTCCCCTTGATCGGCGGTAAAGCTTTGCTGGGCTGTGTAGTAGATGTCTGCCTGATGCTACTTCCTTGTGCAGCAACTGATTTTATAGTTCCACAGATTACTTTGTCAGTTTTACCAGGTTTGCACAGCCCTCCAGATGGAGTCTCTGAGTCTCTGTTCTTTTCCTCATTCTGCGCCCACCTTGCATCCCACTGGCGGAAAAGGTCCGGAGGACTCTCCGGTGGAGAGCATTCCTCTTCCACGTGCTTCTCTTCTATCTTCACCTCCTTGTGTATGGGCATGAGCTTTCTACGGACTACCCGCCTATTCTCACAGAAAGATCTTTCCATGCACCTTTCCTCCCTCTCTTTCCTCTTAGTTTCTTTTACTCTCTCAGTTTTTTGTCTCTCAGCTTCTCTGAATAAGATGTGGCTCTGTCTGGTAAACTTTCTCTGGTCTTCCTCTGGGAACTCATCAAGCTTATCGAGCTGGTAGCAAACAAACTCCTCGATGCTTGAAAGTAGACTGTCTAGGCAAAGGAAGATGCAGAAAGAATTCAAGCTCATGTCATCGTGTACCTCCTTCGCCTTTGCTTTCCATGAATTTAACAAATAAAAATCTTTTCCTTTCGGCAAGTTCTGCATAAACAGTAGTGAGGCATTCTTTACGAATACATGGCCTCCTGCATCCCTTTCCTTTTTCTTCATTTCATTAACCTGTGATAGCCACTTCTCTTCTGTCTTTGTATACTCACTTTTTATGTTGCTTTGCTTGTCATTGAAAATAATCAGCTGATCTTTTTTCTCGCAATTTGATTTTTTCCATTTCAGGCAATCTGATGTAAGACCCAGCCTCTGCAAAAGAATATTCTTGGGAAGCGAAAGAAACTTGTTCATATCCATACCAGAAACTGAGTGATCATTTGAAGTAGGGTCATGGGCCGATTCGAACTCTGGCTTCAGATGGCAGTAACTGGAAATAATATCTTTGAGCGGTTTGCACAGATGTAAGAGTTCTTTATTCTGTGCCAGCGAACTTCTGATATTCGAAGTTGTCAGATAAGGCCACAGTTTTCAAAAGTGATTCCTCACCCTCCAAACATAAGGCTTCTTTTGCCCTGCACTCTCTTTCTTTGTCCAAATGAGCATTTGCAATTTCCTCATTATTGGTCTCATGTAACTGGTTCTTCTTAGCATGGAGCAGTCGGAATACTTCCAATTTGGCCTCTGTCTCTTCAATGGCTTTTTGAAGCGCCTGCTGTTCTAGTTTGGCTGAGTTTTTTAAATTATCAGACTTAGGAATTTTGTCCATTTTGACTGCAGTAGACATAACGCTTCAGCAGCTGAGTAAGTGCCCTCAGTGGCTGTTGCCCTGCTTATATCTCAGTCTGGCTGCAGCCACAGTCCCTTGAATCAAAGGAACACTGACTAAAAAGAACATGGAAGAATGAAGAAGACATTCTAGAATGTCAAGCCCCGGCCTCTTCAAGGCACGATCTCCTAGGTTACTGTTGCTTGGTGAAAAAAGGCCTTCTTTGAAAACACTTGCTGTTTTCGAATCCACCTTCTACACTAGCAGTGCGTACTGATTCGACTGAAATGTAGTATGCAGTATACAGTATGCAAACAAAAGCCAAGTTGCAGTATGCAAAAAACACCCAGATGACATACTGATTAAGGAAAAAATTCACAGCATGGCTCCGCCTTCTACCATGTAACGGATTTGAAGCCAAAATATCCCCAGTCAGGGCGCTGCCATTGTGCAGCCAGTGGAGAATCTGAACCATAGCTGGACGCAGCTGTCGTAAACAGTCGCAAAACTCCACAGCACACAGCCTGAACCTCACGTAGTTGTTTCACGACATAAACTTTTGCCCTTCCCGCTCAATTACGAGTTGTACAAAGCTAAGGGTAAGTACAATTTATAGCCTTATCAAAGTTATATATCTCAAGAAACTGAATTTAGAAGCTGGAAATATCACAGTGACTCGATAATAACTGTAATAAAACAAATAATCTTTTAATTGGCGGGCAGATCATCTATCTTGGGCAGAAATTCTTTATTTAAGCTAGTTTAGCACCTCAGACTGTGACAGGTCTTATGCAGGTCCAAAAATATGTCGAAATATGATATCATTTAGTTGTTATTGATGCAACATACATCTATTATTCTTTTGTATCTTAAAATTAACACATATGAATAAACAGCTAATCATTATTTTCCTAATTTTAGAAAGAAAATTAAATTCCATCTGTCATGAAGGCAAGAACAGCCACAGAGGCCAGAAGTAACTATCAAAATCATTCTAAAAGATGTCAATGTAAAGCCAATTTGGATTTCTGTATGATTTTAATTTTACTGAAAAAACAAGCTCTGTTTCCTAGTTTAATAACATGTCTTTTATTTAGCCTTGACAAATAATACAAATAATGAGTTTATATTGACACTCCATACAATGTTTTAATGACATTTTACGTGTAATTTTTTTTTGTACAATCAACCGAACCACACATCTTCATCTTGGGGCACAGCTACATTCGTCGTGGGGAAAGAAGAGCAAGGGAGACCACTGGGACCAACCTTGGTCTGGATGCCCGTGTCCTGTACTTTGGCTGGGGTGGCATGGTTTGGAGGAACCTTCTCCCTTCTTTCTGCAGTGCTTTGGAGGAAGAGCTGTGCCAGATGTCCTGCTTATTCACTGCGGTGGGAATGACCTGGGGATCGTCAAAATGATCAAATAATCGTTGCAGCAATGAAGCAGGACCTTCGAGATCTCCACCAGCAGTTCCCGAGGATGAGGATAGTTTTCTCTGCCATCACCCAGAGAAGCCGGTGGAGATCTGTTCATCCTAAAAAAATGGACAAAGCTTGAAGATATGTGAACAGTGTGATGGCTACCTTTGTTTCATCCGTAGGTGGAAGCATTGTGCATCATCCTTAGATAAAGCACAGAAACCCTGCTCTTTTTTGAATGATGGAGTTCTTTTAACCCCTTTGGGTAATGATATATTTTTAAATAACATTGCCATGTGTTTGAAGGATCAAATCCTGTAGGGTGGTGCTGGATTTGGTTTTCCAATCACCTTTTCTTGGTAGAATAAAAATGCCCAGGGTTTATGTGTTTTATTTGATGTTTGAGTTTGTTTAAGTTATTTAGTCAACACTATTTTGTGTTTGGGTAGCCATCACACTGTTCAGTTCTGTCACAGCTCTTCCTCTTTCTCCCCTCCTTTCTTTCTTCTTCTTCTGTCTTTCCTCCAAACTCCCTGCTTTACCCCAGCCATTCCACCCAGTGGTCTTCCTTGCTCATTTCTCCCCACGACGAATGTAGCTGGGCAAATGTAAAAAGTTATGTATTGTTTCCAGATTAAAAATGTTGAAGCTGGAATGCTTGCCTTTGAGTCAATTTAACAGGAGAGCTTTTGCTGTTACATGACACTACAGATTAGGAAACACAGCATGCTGAATGATATCAGAGTAAAGTATCTGTCTCAAAATACCAATAAAGCCCAAAAATGACATTCATTTCTATTTAAAGCTGTCAAAAGAAACTTAAAAACAGTTGCAAAATGAATCAATTTCATGGACTCCTGGGCGAGTTGACAAAAGACACATCCATGCTTGTGTGAGACAAATAGCTTTTACACCACTTCAACACCAAACTGCCTGAAAATAAGTAAAGGACAGCATGTAATTAAGGTGAGTCAACGTGACACAGACACATGAGAGGACAATTTGAAAGTATTATCACTCAGTTACAAAACACATATCAAACAAGTTTGACTGTTTTGCTAAAAACATGTTCCACAAATGACTGAAGAGGTATACTCCAGCATTAAGACAAAGAGTTTAACCAAGTGTGGATGGAAAACAGGTCACACAGGAAAAGTCTTCCATGTTGTCAGTGGTTGGTGACGAGGTCCGACTCTGGCAGGAGCTTCTGTAAAAACACAGAACTATAGTAATCATTACACTCTAAAAAGTCATTCAGGGCCTTAGTATATATCACGGTAATTATAAAGTATATTATACAAAAAAAATCTCTAAAAATCAAAAAGTGATTATTTGAGTTACACATATCAAAATAAATACTCAGAAATCCAACAGTTAATTTTGTCTCACATTTACATATATCATTTAAGTTTATTTCACAAATGAAATAAGTATTTGACCAACACAATATAATTTGAAGATATCTGTAATATTTTCAGTAAATATCTGTCAGAATTTATGAGTTTGAAGTAATTAAATCGATTGGTTTTAAGAACTTTAATTATTAGTGATTCTAACTCAATAGTTTTCTTTTTAACAAGAACTTAAAAAATTGAGTAGTTTTATGCTGGAGGAGAAAGGGTTTGTGGGATATCTGCTCTCTCAACAAGGAACAATGGGCAACGAGCCGCTCGGAGACACCGCTGTGAAAGCCCCTCTGAGGACATTGTACCTCGGTAAGTAGCACATTTTATTAATTTCTAGCCACCATTCAGCTTCGGTAATGTACAGTCACCAAAAAGTTGTGTTAAATGATGAATTTATTCGAATTTTAGCTTCAAGTTCAGACATGATGGTGCATGCTGAACAAGCAAGGTGGGGTCAGGGGAAGCTGGGTGGATATGCTCCATGTTTCTGTGACTTTACAAAAACTGCACCGCGTTTATGGTTGCTAGTTTAACGGTACTTGGATTATGAATGCATTTGTGGATAAACGATAGTTTGGCCCCATCCACGCTCTGTGGAGCTGTGTGCATGGACGTTGATGGTTCCCTCCTGTGTTGCGGCCAGACCTGTTCCTTTCAGGCTGTCTCTGGCTTTACTTTCCTCTGGAGATGAAAGCCTGTATGTGGAAAGGCATGGCCTCCAACATGTAAACAGTGTGTTATAGAGGACAAACACATTTTAGGACTAGTGATTTACAGCCTCTTTTCATATCTGAACAGTGGGATGGGCTAATACCTGTAATATTCACAGGATTTTATGTGACATTTTTGAGTGAACCCTTGATGATACCTAGAGCTAGCATTTTTTTTTCTGTCAAGTATATTAAAATTTTAATCTATGCTTTACAGCACCAACACTTCTTATGAAGACAAGGTGAAGAAAGACATCAAAACAGAGAAGGTAAATGGCATCTTTTATAATGTACTGAAGGATAAAGTGTTTAAGTTTGGAAGAAAAAAAGGTTCCCAGCATGTGTAGGTAACACATTTTCATGCTTTTCTTGTGCTAAAATACTTTTCTTTTCCCCAAATTGCATGGAACCTGTACTAAAGAAATGAAACACTTAAGAAAGAATTTCATGTTATATATTTTATATTGTACATGTAGATATGATTGACAGCAATGCGTAAATGAAATGGGGTGCGATTTTATTAGATCTGTATGATGAAACATTTCTCCAAAAGCTATGGACATGAATGAGAACAGTATTAAACCAGACTTTTTGCTTTGTATTGTAACACTGTTGATCATGTTTTTGAATGTGCTGCAGGAGAGAGACGTCAGGCACAAACAAGTTTTCTACTTCAGGTATTTAAATTTAGCCTCCACTTGTTCAAATTATTCCTTACCTGCAATAATCATAATGCCTCATTCACATTTCTGTCATTTAAGTTAATTATCATTACAATTACATATCCATATCCTAATCAATTTATCTTTATCCTGCGATTCTCTCCTGTCCATTATTCCTCTTCCTATCATCCAGCCTTGCTCAACAGGTCTTGCTTTTTCTTAGTTAGTTTCTGTCCCTCAATCTCTTGCACCGTCTGAACATCACACCACGATATCCAATTATACGCATCTGGATTGTCCAGACCAAAGTTTTTTTAATTTTATGAAAACTTTGAAAATAAATAAAAAGACATTATTTCATAAAAACGTATAAAATGTTTAATGATCATTATGACATATTTAATTATAACAATTTGATATTAAAGGAAAATGAAACACAATAATTTTGTTGCCTAATTTTACAAAGTAGTGGCTATATTATATATTCTTATTTTTCCAAATGGCTCTTATTTCAAAATGTTGTTTTTATTTATTTGATTATGAATCATTGGGGTTCCATACAACTGCAGTTACATTTTTATAATGTAAAATTCTATTGAAAAAGTTTTACATAAAGGTTTTTCAAAAAAAAAAGTTGTGCTGGAATGTGTAGTTTTGCGTTGTATTAATTGTTAAAAAAATCTGTTCTGTTCTAGAGTGGAATCCCTCTTCAAGGGACGCGACAGGTTGTGATCTGATGTGTCATCGACCATCTCGGAGAAGTTGCCAGTGCCTTGCTCAAGGACTTTGAGGTAGATATAAGGCTGTAGGTTTTTGCCATTTTTAACAATGTATTCATGGTTGATTGTAGAGTTGCTGCAGTACAGTTTGTTCTTTCCTTACCACGCACATAAAAGACAATGCCATTCATATAGTATGAAGTAACTGTGGACATTAGACACTGCATGCCACCTACATTCAATGCTAAATGATTTAAAGGACAGGCAGTGAAATCAGTCAGCCTTCATAGATCAATACTGACTGATTTCACTGTCTGTCCTGCTTTTAATACATCAAATGTTATTTTCTGTGTCAAATTTTGTTTGGAGGGAGAAATGAATTATGTGGAAGCAATATTTTTTTTTTCTGGCTTAAAAAGAGATTAAAAAGCAAATTTGGCTCCACCACAGTAGGATTATTTAGGTTGTCTACTTCATGTATGTGCTGCTAATGTTAGTAGGTGGTATTTGTCAAGTTCCATGCAGGTTGTAAGTGAGCTCTAACAGTTATCTTTATAATGTCTGCAGGATGCTGCTGATGGATCTACCAGTGTTCAAGAGAAGTTGGTAGAAGAGATGATGAGGATTTATCTGCTGCAGAGCCAAGATGGGTCAGTCAATGTCGGGATTGTGATTGAAGGTAGCACTGTCCCCAGGAGTCTTGGGGATCTAAGCAGAGCTTGCTGTTACGTATCTGTTGGGACTGACCTATGCGCTAGATCTGTGATACCCCAAGAGCCTCAAATACAGTTTTAAGGTATTTCAGAAAGTACTGCTGGAGTTGGATTCTAGAAAACTATCCAACAAGGTTCAAGTCTGAAGAATTACCTCTGTATATAGTTGCTGGCTACTGTTCAGA
This sequence comes from Scarus forsteni, assembly GCA_036419115.1. Classification (NCBI taxonomy): domain Eukaryota; kingdom Metazoa; phylum Chordata; class Actinopteri; order Labriformes; family Labridae; genus Scarus; species Scarus forsteni. The sequence continues at coordinate 6,870,857 of JAZDUH010000359.1, read as the reverse complement.
AAGATGCTCTCTTACTGAGAGAACTTTTCATTGGCAAGGTCTATCTGTCTGATTTTCAGCTGATGTAATGTTGTCTTAATGTTTGCATAAAAGTTGAGGTTTCATGTTGGACTGGTACTGGTTGCTGTTGTGGAACTGTAATGTGAAATGTCACTGTACTTGGTACATTTAATGAGGATGCAGAGTGTTGTTCTTGGTGAAATTTAGACAAATACAAACTGTCATTGTTCTTGGTGCATTTAAGCCATATGCTGCATTCATTCAGCCTGATGCTCACATGAGCATTGTTACATGCTTACTGGCAAGAATAAACCATGTTGAAAGTTGCACTAGGTATTATACCAAGAATTTATGTGATGCAAATTGAGATTTCCATCAATGCCAGACTATGTTAACTGGCATTTTATGCTATCGTGCCGTGACTTAAATTGAAGGGCCCATTGGTCTTGGTGCATTTCACCCAGGTTTGATAGACACCATATTAATGTGAGTTTAATTCAGCTGTTTTTTATAGTGGGGAAGTTTTGTGCCATGTGCAAAGATAAACTGTTCAGATTTTAACTTGATATTTTATGTTTGTCAAATCACACAAATGTATAATAAAAATGCTGATGACTGTGGAATGGGCGTTAATTGGTTTCATATGTTGACCTGAAGTACTCCTAAGTTTTAAGAGTGAATACATTTTAAAAAATTAAGTAAATGTAACATATTTATTCTGATATTTGATAGCCCAGTATGAATTACATTTGATAATAACATTATGTAAATGTGTCAGATTTATCATGTAAATAAATAATTTAATTTAATTTTTAGTTGCATCAACCTAACATTTTAATTATATTAACTCAATTTTTTGAGTGGCTTGAATTAAGAGTTACTATTGCTTAGACTCAAAATTTTAATCATACTAACTAATTTTTTTATTTAATGATACTCAATGTAGTTGTTCAGATCTGCTTCAACTTTTTAATTACATCTACTTAATTTTATTAGACAAATCTAAATAATTTCATAGCTTTCAGATTTACTTAAAATTTTTAAGTGTAAAAATGTTTCATTGATTATTTTGAGTAGAGCATAGTAAAAGTTTTTAGAGTGTAGGGCTGACCGATTTGAGAAAAGAATCTAACTGCGATTTTTTTCCCCAATATTGCGATTTACTCTTCGATTAAATGTTCCTCATCTTATGTATTCTTAAACAAACATAAGCAGTAGATCTTTTTATAGTAACCAAAACCAATATGACATTAAATTGATCTAAGGATAAAAGATTTGAGAAAAAGTGGAGAAGTGAAGAACAGAAGCAAAATAGGTATGAAATTGTAAAAACTGGGTAAAAATGGTATGAAAGCGGTAAAAGGTTAATAAATAGGTGCAAAATAGGTATGAAATTGCAAAAAAAGGGGAAAAATTGGCAAAAAAATCCAAAAGTGGCTTAGGAAAATTGATTATGGCAGCAAAATTGGGAATTAAATTTGAAATTAAATTTAAAAAACCATGTAAAAATTCCAAAAATTGTTCTGACAGTGGCCAAAAAAAGATGGATGGGGGCAAAATAGGCATAAAGTATTAAAACAGGGTTAAAAAAAAAAAAAGGTAAAATGGTCCAAAAGTGTGAAAAAAGTGTATGAATAGAGGTTAACAAAATAGGCATGAAACTGCAAAAAACTACATCACAATGCCAAAATGTTCAACACATTTTGGGCTGAAAATATTGAACCTTCTGCGATTTGAAAGTTGCAACAAGCCATATTGCGATTTAATCTAATTTGCAATTAATTGTTCAGCCCTAGTAATCATAAAGTTGATTGTGAATAGCTCATGGGACGCTTCTATTTAAAAGCTGTTTGAAGCTCTGCCCTGCTACTACAGAGGTTCTGATCATTTTTTTCAAACACAAAATCCACTTAACTGACGAGAGAAAGAATTCATGTTACTTGACAATTATTGTCTTTGACTAAATCAGGCACTGCTCTGTATGACATGAAAAACACAGCTGAATACCATGATCCAAGTAATAAAGCTATGAAAGTCAAAGCTGATGCTTTTCTTTACCCAGCAGGGCACTTGTTTGACCAAAATAACAGAAAGTCTGTAACCTGATATCTCTTCAGATTTCTGCTGCTGCATGATTCCTGCCTGATCCCCGGTTTGTGCTCCACTTCAGACTGCACCTGCCTCAGGAGCTAACAAAAAACTGACCAGCAGATGGAAGCAGAGACTGTGACTTAATGCAAATAATTAAAGAGGACATATCATGCTCGTTTCTCCTTTTCACTATGCCAGACTAGGATGCCTGTAAAGCATTTCTGCCCTCAGTACAAGTCATTTAGTTCCTTCATTACCCCACAATAGCGTTCTCAATATCTTCATTTTAGGCCATTATGAAGCTCTTGTTGAAACACTCGGCCACAAGGCTGACCTAAAGTTACCTCGCAACGTCTCAACCCTTTGTGCTCTGATTGGTCAGGTCTATCAGGGGTAGAGCCAGCCTGTCCTTCTTCTTCTACTGTATTTTCCAGCAGGCTCAAAGCAGCGACATCATATTGAGTCCCCCTACAGGCCACAGCTGGTAATGAGTGAGTGTGAGCTAGGGATCTATATACCCCTGCTGGTGGATGTGTTCCTCGGTGACGGTTTTGTGGCTAACGGACATCACAGAGGAGGAAGTGTTTTATCAGATTACTCCAATAAAAAGAAAGGTACCTCGTGTCGTCATGACGTTTGAGATCTTGCGGACATCTCGCAATGACCTATTTTCAGAGGCATCAAATCTTGTTCTAGGATATCAGAAAAAATACAATATCTCATTTTTTGAAAATTAAGGGGGTGTAAGGTCTTGTTTTCAAATTTATTATATGTAAGTATTAAATCATGCATCAGCATGATATGTCTCCTTTAAATGTAAAGATTTAATCATTTAAACTTGTCAAGCTTGGGTTTTTACATTTTATCTTATGACTCTTTGTTGCTGACTGAACTTAAAAACAGCACACTGTTTAATGTACATTAGTTTTATGACCTTAAGGGTAACAGTTAGAGATTCATTATGTATTATACAATGAAACACATCCCATAATAACAACATATTAAATAAAATAATAAAATGTAGTTGTTTTTATTAGACCACAAATTATACAGAGCTCTCAGGTATCAAACTGCAGCTCCTTATTCTCTTCACCATGTGTTTATTTTTACTTGCCCTTTGACTACTGTTGACTGTTTTTGTTCTGATTTTTTTTCTCGTGTGGCTATTTAAATAAAAATTGGAAAATATATATACTCTTTGAGCTTTGTCCTACCTCTAACAACACAATACATATAATGAGCATTTCAACACAGGTGGCCCATCTTAGTTGAAAGCCCACTCACCACGGCTAGGTGCAGGCCATGAGTGGGGACACAGGACAAGAAATACTTGGCGAACAGGACAAACTGTGACGGGACAAACATATATATACATAAAAAAGTGCATAGAAAAACTCAGAACTGGAACAAAGAGAGCACACATGAAACATGGATTGATGGGCAATAATTGCACATTTCTTACAGATTTACAGATCACCTGAAGCAATGCAGCTGATATGTAAGTAAACACACTTTAAACATTTGACTGAATATTTTTTTTCCCAGATGGTATTTTTTTACGTATTTATTTTTGGTTTGGTTTTAAAGCTATAATCCGAACTTGAAAGAGCAAACATGCAAACAGACTCCATTTATAACGGAACAGTCAAACTACAACCCCCCCCCTAAAAGCAGTATTTACAAACCATAACTTTTAGAGGTAAAGTAATAGGGTAGTACAAAACAGTTATAAAATGCATTCAACCTATTTACATTACACTGTAGTGAGAAGTTTGTTTCCAGAGTATGAATCAGTCCTGTTTATGCTGACTGTGGTTATACAATGGTGGCCAAAATGACACTTCGCATATTTAAGAAATTGTCTATTTAAATACCCATAAAACAAATTAAAGGGACTGTGAGGAGTTTCTCAGTAATTGCAAAACAGTCTCACTTTTAGATATATGCCTGATCGAAATACACACTTATTGATGAGTTTTATAGCATCAAAATGGGTTATCTATAAATGCTATTCCTTAGCTCCTTGGTCGGGTCGGACAGGACAGGACAGGGCTGAACTGGCCTGGATACTCAACTTCGGGAACAAGACAATTAAAACTAGAGCAAATTTATATTATTCAGACACGTCTTAGAGCACCAGGCTGTAAGTAGCGATATATATCAAGCTACAAAACTACGATACTAAGTTTGTCAAAACTTGCTTGTTGTCACACATCAAAAACTACTGCTACATAACTAGAAAGAGATACATTACCTCGTCACTTTGCATCCTGTAAGTTGTTGAAAAAAGAAGTTGTAAATCAATGCAAAGTTCTGAGAAAGGTCCAGGCGACAACACAACAAACATACGCATTGGTTTGGGTAACATGTTGTGGTGCATTCTAGTTGTAGTCAGAAGTAGGAATTTCCAAGTTCTGTGTAGGAAACTGCAGCTGGAACGTCCCCCGAAGTCGGAATTTCCTACTTGGAACTCAGTGAAACCTCGCCTTCCCCGAGTTGACAATCGAAGATGGATGCCCCCAGTGCGAACAGTTATTTAGCTCCTGTAATAATCAATTTATTTGCACTTCTGACTGGGGTGTGTTGCTCTAGATCAGCTGTATACATAGTATTGTTAGAATTATATTTACAAAAATGCTGCCATAGTAAGGTATGGTTTTGGGAAAAACAATAATCACACAAAGATTTTTTAATCCATTTAAATGCATTAAGTCGAACTCAAACCCAAAATGTGAAACATTTACTCAAAGAAACCTTGCCTGCTATTTGTCTGTTTTCCTGCCCAAAAGGAATTTTCTCTTAATTTGTTTCCCCTCTCAGTAACTAATTGTATGGACATTTTAAAAATTAGATCACAGGTGGATTTCTGAAGAACAAATTGAAACATGAAGTCATTACTGATAAACAGTTTTAATCATTTAAAGTTGTTTCAGGAATTCATCAGTAGTTTTAGGGATTTAACACACTTTTAAGACTACAACAAAATGTTTTGCCTTGGACATTTTTCTGAATTTGACAGTACTCCAGGGCCGTATAGCGAGCTGTGGTGGGCTTGATGTGGCTCCCGGGGCACCAGCTGGTGACCACTGCCTTGCACCATTTCACCAGAGCAGGGTGAATCCATGATTTCCTGTTGATGAAGCAATATTCGGACCCTACCATCTGAATGTGGCAGCAGAAATTGAGACTCAACAGACACAGACACATTTTTCTAATCCTCCAATGTCCAATTCTGGAGGGCCCTGCTCATAATGAAGCATCTGTTTCTTGTTTTTATCTGACAGGAGTGGCACCTGGTGTGGTCCTCTGCTGCCATTGATCATCTGCCTTAAGATTCTGTATATTCTTCTGCATACCTTGGTTGTGATAAGTAGCTATTTGAGTTGCTGTTGCCTTTCTATCCGCTCAAATCACTCTGGTCTTTCTGCTCTGACCCCTGGCATTAGCAAGGCCCTTTGTCCTAGACAACTGCCACTGGATATTTTCTCTTTTTGGGTCCAAACTCTATAAATCTGAGAGATGATAATGAATGAAAATCCAGAAAAGCCCATCCACCATCACTCGCTTCCCCATTCTGAAGCTCAGTTTGATCCTCAGCAGGTTATCTTGACCATTTCTACATGCCTAATTGCACTGAGTTGCTGCCATTGGATTGGCTGATTAACATTTTGTGTAAAGGACAGTTGAACAGGTCTACCCACTAAAGAGTCTGGTTATAGTAAAAGTGGTGTCAATAGTTGATAAATCAATCAAAGAGCAGGAGTACTGTATGTGTGCAAGGATTTAAGTCTTTTATTAATGAGCTGAGGTACACAACGTGCACATCATGTGTAACTCATAAAAAGTGAACCAGTGCACAAAATATTGTTAAAATGGACATAAAAATTTACAATATCAGAAATTATCATGAAGCATGTTTTCTTTTTCAGTAAATACTTTAAGAATACAGTCAGTTTGTTTACATGCTGTTAGAAAAAGTACTTTCAGTTAATTTTACTCACTGTGGACATTTAAAAAGCACCCTTACATGTTTTGACTGAAATCATCTCAGGACATGCACACCCAGATAAAGTAGATTTAGCACTTTGAGATCAATTAAAGGGACAGTTTAGGATTTTTGAAGCATTAGACACACTGCATGAGCCTGAACATCTTTTTTGCTTACATGTCTTGCCTCACTTCCAAGTCCATATCAAGCAGATAGACACCATTCTTTTGACTGTGCATGCAAAAACAAGGAATTAGCTTAGCTCAAACACTGGGAGTCAGTGGGTAGTGTTAGCCTGTATCTGCCAACAGTCATCAGATAAACTCTTCAGCAACTCTTAATGGTCCTGCATGCTTGTTGTGACTCTTTTTTTTTACTGTGTTGTTATGTTATCTATTTTCAGACTAAGATTAACACATTATGTGATTTTCAAAAGAAATACATGTAAAATTAAACTTAAGAGCATGTGCAAGATAACAATGATGCTCTCACACAAAAAAGTTTTAAGTACTTTTTTCTGCCTGTTCCCTGTGCTATGGGTCCTGCAGTTTAGCAGGGAGGCTGTCCATGATGAGCGCTGCAGACTGCAGATAAGTAAATCTAAAAACGACTGGTATCCTCTGATCCTGAAACATCCAGGTATTGTATAGTTATTTTATATAGTTCTGTATATAGCTATCACATACTGTAGTGTAATGGCCCTTTTCCACTAGCACGCCTTAGCCCTACTCTACTCAGCCCTACTCGATTTGTAGCGTGTTTCCACTGGCCTGGTACCTCCTAAAACAAGCTAGTTTTAGTACCTACTCTGCTCTGGTTCCAGGCGAGCTGAGTCGATACAAAAAGATGACGTCACTGGCTGCCAACTGATTGGTCAGACAATGTCGTCATCGATGAGTCCCGAGCGCGACGACCTAGCATGCTAGTAGTAGCTACCATGGGCTTACCCTCATACGACGTCACCGCAGTGTCAGCTCAGCTGTTTCCAGCGCCACTGCATCCCGTTGGGCAGGCGACTGGGGCTAATGGAAAAGCAGCACAAGGCGAGTAGAGTAGAGCTGAGTAGAGTCGAGTAGAGTAGGGCTAATGGAAAAGGGCCATAAATGTAGCTTATATAAAGAGTTATTGTGTGCAAACTGTGTGGTTATTTAAATGTTTAAATGTTTGATGTTGGTTGTTGTATTTATAATTTATTACTATTTTTAATTATATATTTACTTATTTACAGGATTTTTATTTTGTGGTAAGGGTATTTATATTTTAGTTCAGATTTTTGTATTAATTTCAATTTGATCGGTATGTAAACTTGGTGACATTTTATGTAAATTACCAATGGAGGGATGTTCTATATAAACTCTTGTACAGGGTAGGGCTGGCTCAGAAAAAATCACAAGCAAGTATGGGGAGACATTTTAAAAGAAACTGAAGGAAACCCACATCTATTAGGAGTAATTGCATGTTATACAACTTTGACCTTGATGCAATATATATATAAAATTACAGCGAGCTTGCTGTATTTCAGTTTGAATTACAATATCTTTCGATTTATGTTGATCATTTATTAACAAGATGCATTAAAAATAACATGCATCATTTTTATATAAAAATAATTAACTCGACACATACAGCTTTAGACTGTTAGTGTAGCTTGAAGCACACTAGGCTGAAGCATAGCATAGGGTCGACGTTTGATGACGTCACACGCGGATTTTGCTGTGCGAGAACGACGCTGCTTTAAAATCTATTTTGGGGTTGTTTTTAAGTGTCCCTGGGTTTTTATCTCAAGTGTGTTTGTATTTTAACCGTCAAAGACTCGGGATTTTAACTTTTTTTTTAACCATTGATCAGTTTCTTACACTTTTAATCGCCAAGGAGTTCCACTGGCTTCTGCCGCGCTGGGTTGTTTACCCTAGCAACGGGCATGGCGTCCTTCTCACACATAAGGACTGCTCACTGTGAAGGCTGTGTTACACTTTCTCGTACAAAAAGAGAGGTGACCAACCTGAGAGAGGACATCCGCAGGCTTTCCGATGAGCTTCAGAGGAAGGACACCATGCTCTCAAGCTACATCGACATGGCTGCATCTGAGTCCAAGAGGCTACTGGCTATCCACGGCGAAATCTCGGATACCTTGCTGTGGGATCCTGTGCGCCCACGTCCATCCTCCTGCTCAACGCCTAATGCCCGGGAATCCTGGACGGAGGTCGCGGTTCGAGGACACAAAAGCAGGGGGAAACGATCATACTCTCCCCCGCGGCTCCTCCTCAGCAATCACTATACGCTGCTGCAGGATGACGGCCGGAGAGATCCGAGTGAAGCTGGTTTAAACACCGACAGTGCGGGCTGCCCTCCTGGGTCTACACACTCGGACTCAGTTGGCGCGGCCGCTGCCTCTACGCCACCGGCCACCGCTGTCACCACCTCCGCTGCGGAATCTACACTTGCCGGTGTCCTGCCTCCACCTCCCGCTGTCGATCCCACTCCATCTCCGGCGGTGTCATCGCCATCTGACACTCCTGCCGATGTCTCCTCTGCACCCGCCAACCGGAGGGCAGTGCAGTCCACGGACGAACAGCGGAGCAAACTGCGGGAGAGGCCGGCCTCCCATCGCCGCCGGCTGCTCAGGGAGGCCGTCAACAGACGCTCCGGTGGGCTCCCTCACCCAGAGGCAACGCGGGAGGGATCGTCCCCCTCACCGGCCCGGATTCTCTCTCCTCACCTGGAATGCAGGTACAACTTGGGGGACGAACAGGAGTTCCCACCGCTCCCAGTTGCCTCCCACTCCAACTCCAACTTAGCCCGCCCGCCCGTACAGCACAAGGAGAAGAGCCTTTTAGGGTCCGTTAATAACACGGCCCCCACCGGGAAAACGGCCACATGCCCGCCTCCACCTCGAACGGCTCCACCAACAACCCTCATCATCGGAGACTCCATAATAAGAAACGTGCACATGAGGGGGGCGGTCACGCTGTCTTTCCCGGGTGCCACCGTTATGGACATCACAAAGAAAATCCCCGACATCAGGAAATCATATCCACAGGTCACCAAGATCATCATCCACGCAGGTACGAATGACATTCCCAAGCAGCAGTCTGAACGTCTCAAACAAGATTTCCTCCACCTGTTCAGCATAGTCAATCAGTACCATCTGCGCGTTTTCATTTCTGGCCCCACCCCCACCTGTGATCGGGGCGTGAGTCGTTTCAGCAGGCTATTAAGTCTGAACACCTGGTTGTCCTCAGTCTGTGGCTCCTTCAAAATGGGCTTTATAAACAATTTTGATGCCTTCTGGCAAAGGAGACATCTTTTTGGGGCTGACGGGCTTCATCTAAACAGCTCTGGGTGCCGTTTGCTTTCAGCCAACCTGGCATACGGCATCCAGCATGCGCGCTCGTCAGCCCCATCTCACTGCCATGAGCCCACATCCACTGACCGGAGAGACTGCAGAGACTGATGTCCCCCAGGTCCTAGTCCATATCATTTTAATTCTTCTTTTAACAGCAAAATATATCCTACTGGACTTGGACCCTCTGACTGTCAAAACATACCAATCTCTGTCATCATTACATCCAGAGAGCACTACCATTCACATCCATCCTCAGGTGCAAATATTCATAACCTTAAATCCATAAACTCACACACATGCCCACCTGATCCCCCCAAAACTCCACATACACTCAATATGGCCCTTTTAAACGTTAGATCTCTTTTAAACAAGACCTTTCTTATCAACGAACTGATTTTAGATAATAATATTGATTTTATGTTTTTAACAGAAACCTGGCTAAATTCAAATGCACCTGCAATCCTGCTTGAAGCTTCTCCCCCCAATTACCAATTTTCTTATTCTTTTAGGCAAGGGAAAAAAGGAGGGGGGACAGCTACAATTCTTTTAGCACAAAGTGATTTTAAAGAGATTTTATTTGATGAGTATGGCTCTTTTGAGCACCATTCCTTTGTTTTTAGCAGTCCTCCAATTCTATGCCTGACAATCTACAGACCACCCAAACGTTGCGCCTCTTTTATCAAGGAATTTTCAGAACTGCTCTCTTTTATTCATTCGAAGTACGACAGAGTTCTTATTTTAGGTGATTTTAATTTGCACATTGACAATCAATCAGATTCCTTTAGCACTGAATTTTTACATCTTCTTAACTGTATGAATTTTATCCAACATGTAACACAGCCCACCCATAACAGAGGTCATGTCTTAGATTTAATTATCACTTATGGCCTATCGGCATCTGTGACCTCTGTTATGGACGTGGGCCTGTCTGACCATCTCTGTGTGTTTTTTACTGTCAATGATTCCGATAAACAACAAATCCCAGTGCGTACTATCAGGAAACGCTATCTGACTGCTGAAGTGGCTGCAAATTTTATTGACATTTTAACTGATACCCCCTCAGATGTTTTACCTTCTTCCTGTGATTTTATTGTTGAAAATTTTAACAGTAAACTAAGGTCAGCTCTGGACATTGTGGCACCAATAAAAATAAAAAAGTTATCAACAAAATCGAAACCACCCTGGAAAAATGAATACACTAACAACCTCAAAAGAAACTGTAGGAAAGCAGAGCGCAAGTGGCGCAAAAACAAAATTCAAATTAACTACAACATTTTTAAATATCATCTGAAAACCTACAACACAGCCATCAAACAGGAAAGAAGAAAACATTTTTCAACGTTAATTCATAACAATCAAAATAATCCCAAAGTCCTTTTTAAAACAATAGACCAACTAATCAACCCGGATTTTAAACAAACTCAGAGTTCAGACTTGTCATGTGATGACTTTGCAGTCCACTTCAGCAGTAAAATAGATTTTATCAGATCAAACCTTTTATCTTCTCAGCCTTTAAATTTTAACACTTCGGAAGCTTTGTTTTTAAGTGAGGAAACACTGGAAAGTTTTGTCCTGGTTGACAATGAGATGCTTGAAAAGGTTTTTAAACAACTCAAGGTAACTACCTGCCTTTTAGACCCCATCCCAGCATCTCTTTTTAAAACCTTTTATGACTTTTTTAAACAGGATTTTCTTACAATTTTAAATTATTCACTTCAGACAGGCATATTTCCCTCTGCTTTTAAAACCTCTATCATAAAACCTCTCCTGAAGAAAAGCAATTTGGATACAGCAGTAGCTGATAATTTTGGACCTGTATCCAATTTGCCATTTTTAAGTAAAATTTTAGAAAAGATTGTTTTAAACCAGTTAAATGATTTTATTAGTTTTAGAAACATTCATGAAGTTTATCAGTCAGGTTTTAGGAAAAATCATAGTACAGAGACTGCCCTGGTCAAAATAGTTAATGACCTCAGGTCCGACATGGACAATAAATTACCTTCTGTTTTAGTTTTATTGGATTTGAGCGCTGCATTTGATACAGTCGACCATAAAATTCTTTTAAATAGACTTCATGATTTTATCGGCATCTCTGGCACTGTTTTTAACTGGTTTGAATCTTATCTTAGCAATAGAAAGTTTTATGAGAATCTTGGGGATCACTCATCAAAATGCTATGACATTGCGTGTGGTGTTCCCCAAGGTTCAATTTTAGGCCCTACTCTTTTTAATATTTACATGCTTCCTTTAGGTGATGTCATCAGGAGACACGGCATCAATTTCCACAGCTATGCTGACGACACACAACTTTATGTTGCCGTGTCTCCTGATGACACAGGGCCACTTGATGCCCTTTTAAATTGTATTTTAGATATTAAATTATGGATGGCAGAGAACTTTTTACAACTCAACCAGGACAAAACTCAGGTTTTAGTCATTGGTTCAGGGGTTAAGAGAGAGAAACTAGTCAGCAAACTACAAGCAGCATCTTTTAATCCGTGTGGGCAGGCTAAAATTTAGGGGTTTTATTCGACTCAGAGCTCAGTTTTGAGCCACATATCCGGGAGATCACCAAAATATCTTTTTATCATTTAAAGAACATAGCCCGTGTGCGACAGTTTCTCTCTCGAGCCAATGCAGAGACATTAATCCATGCTTTTATCACCTGTAGAATAGATTATTGTAATGCTCTTCTTTCTGGTCTTCCACACAAAAAAATCTACCCTCTTCAGCTCCTGCAGAACTCAGCTGCACGGATGCTGACGGGGACCAGAAAGAGAGCCCATATCACACGGTTTAAGGTCTCTGCATTGGCTGCCCGTTACTTTTAGGATAGATTTTAAAATTCTTTTACTGGTTTTTAAAGCTCTTAATGGTCTTAGTCCTTCATATTTATCAGATTTGCTTTTACCGTATGAGCCCATTAGAGCCCTCAGGTCTTCAGAAAGTTCTCTGTTAACAGTTCCCAAAGTCAAAACAAAAACTTATGGTGAGGCATCTTTTAACTACTATGGCCCCGCTTATGGAACAGCCTACCTGTTGACCTGAGGGCTGCACCTAATGTTAATGTCTTCAAAAACAAACTCAAAACCTACCTTTTTAGTCGAGCTTTTACCTGAATTACCTTTTAGTGTTTTTATTTATTTTAATTACAGACCACTTTTTATTATCTTATCTTGTCTTATTTTTTTTTTTTTAATTTTATCTTTTCTTTTTAAAATCTTTTCTATTTTCCTTATTTTATTCTCTAGTTTTCCTGTTTTATTTCTCATTTTTTTATTATAAATATGTATATTTTAACTTAATTTCAAGTATTCTTTATTCTTAATAATCATTTTCTTATTTTATTTTATGATATATTTGATTTTATACTTTTAACCTAGCCTCCAGTGTTTTCTCATTTTTAAACCTTCAAGATGGTGTTTCCTCAGTACGTACTGGGTACAGCAGTGTACTTTATTAGTGTCTTTTATTTATGATGCCTTTTATCAACACTGTGTATGGATTGCTGTGTGGGTGGGTTCAGGGGCTGGGTGGAGTGGGTTTGGGTTATAATTTCTTCATTTAATGCATTTGTCTGTTTGTAAAGCACTTTGTGCTACATTTTATTTGTATGAAAAGTGCTATATAAATAAATTTTGATTGATTGATTGATTGATTGAACTCAAACATCTGTTTCACAAAAAACTGTCAAAGATTGAGTGAAAGAAAACTTGCCTTCTGTTGGTCCTTAGGCAAAATGAAATTCTTTCTTGATCCATTTCCCTTTTCAGTAATTTACTTTATAAACTTTTTACAATTGGTATCTGTTGATATTATGGTAAAACACTGTTTATTTCACATAGATCAATTTGTTTTCCCTCAACCTATTGCCATTTAAAGGTGCTATGAGAAGAATCTATTTCTGGCGACGTAAAGACGTGACCCAAGCCAAAGCGTGTGATGCTAATGAATGCAGTTCAGACCTTCCTCAGAACTCTGCATTGCTTTACAACTTCTATTTTCAACAACTTTCAGGATGTAAAGCGACGAGGTAATGTATCTCTTTTTAGTGACGTAGCGGTAGTTTTTGATGTGTGACAACAAGCAATTTTTGGAAAACTTAGTATCGTAGTTTTGTAGCCGGCTATATATCGCTACTTACAGCCCGGTGCTAAGGAATAGCATTTATAGATAACCTATTTTGATACATCCATGGCCTGAGGACGGTTCACGTTGTGTCGACTCACTTAATTTTACTCGCCTTTTCACGTTTGTGTCCCTTTTGATAAGAGGTCTTGTTTCTCACATTATAGTTAAATATAAAGAGGAGTTCATGAGTGTGTTTATGTGTCCGTACCTCCGTGCATTTTGAGTATTTCAGGAATTGAATAACGATACCGTTTAGCTGCATTGCTGTACACGGGGCGCGTAGTGGCGGGAACAATTGCCATTGTTTGTAATTCTAAGCTTTGAACATGATTTAAAGTTGCTGTGTATGGTTCAGGTACAATGATTTTGTTTTTTTATGATATTGTTTGTGTTTTGTGCCACGTGGAGACATGAAATTGCTCAGTGTATTTTCTATGATGATATCTGTATGCTGTACTGAAGTACTGAAAGAGTCATTACATCCATGGCCTGAGGACGGTTCACGTTGTGTCGACTCACTTAATTTTACTCGCCTTTTCAGGCATGTTACAAACACAAACAGAAGGTCTGCATTGCTCATTTTACAAGATCTAATTCAGTCATGTTTGAGGCCTCTTGAAGGTTTATTTGCAACAATCAGTCTTTTACTGTTTGCTTTCATTCTGGTACACAAATGCTCCGAGTGGAGGAGAGGACACACTCTTCCACGTGTCTATCAGCTTCAACTCCTGCTTAGTTTGAATGAATCTCCACAGAGATGTTCCAGTGTTGGAAGATGACTGTTGTTTGTCTCACTCTGTTTCTGCACACTCCCTGTGAGTTAGTTTTGGGCAATGGCACTGCACAGTGTTGACAAATCATTTCAACTAGACAAGGGATGGGCAACTGTGGTTTCCAAGAGAACCACACTGACGTTAACCTCATCCCTAGGGGACCGATTTTTTACATTTGAAGGGTAAATAAAGCTGTCATCAGAGGTTACTGCCTATGGAAGTATATTTTACTTACATTTTTACTTTTAATGTGAAATATGAAAAAACGGGACAATCACATCCAGTTATAGCTCTATTTCAGTTGCTTTGCAAGCTCATAGTGCAAACTATGAATAATTTGTTGTGTTTTCTCTCTCATTGTGCAAAGTTTTCTCCATGAAATGAAAAAGATAGTGTAACTGCTTAGTACACACACCTCATGTAGTGGCGTTTTCAATGAATAAAATCTTCAATTTAAAGAACAATAAACAGTGAAGGCAGATGGGGGTGACTGTGTGACTGTATACTGACTCTTCTGCAGTTGCTTTGTTTGCTCAGAAGCCCCCTGGCATCCAAATTTTACACACTGTACCTTTAAAACAGGCTTACAATGCTCTGTGTGACCAAAATAAAGACATTCTCCCCATTAAGGCCAAAAAAGTCACACTTTAACTTATTATCTACACAGAGAAGGTGATATTTTGAAAGTTTCTTTGTGTGTTTGTTTGTTTTTACAGCTTTAATTATAACTCAATCTGTTCTCTTCAGATTTTGACATCATTTCCAGGGAATGTGGTACATGGCACAGGGTATTGGTTGTGATAGGAGGCAGGACGTAGATCCAGAAGAGCTCTTCACAGTGAAGATAGAGCAATTTTACACATTTTGGATAAAAGTTGGAAATGCCTTTATGGGTGTTTTGCTCTCCAAGCACCTCTACATACATGTTTGATATTTAATCAGTTGACCTCTACAGCCTAAAACATATACATAACATGCAATAATAAATAATAAATCGGAGCTTATGTAGGATTCGACTTTGAGCTGATGAGACACAAAAGGTAAAATATAAAATAAAAATAAAGGTGCTATGAGGAGAATCTATTTCGGCGACATAAAGACTCTGCTACCCCATGAGCACGTCGGCAACTGTTGTAAAGACGTGACCCAAGCCAAAGCGCGTGTTTGTTGTGATGCTAATGAATGCAGCTCGGACCTTCCTCAGAAGTCTGCATTGCGGAGGTTGGAAGGTCTTAAAGGAGAAGAATCTACGGTTCGGACCCTGTATCCTGCCGCCTGAAAGTTTTCCATGACGATGGAACAAAAATCTGACTCGGTTGAGCAGGCATCGGTGGATCTACAAGCCGGGCCTTCCAGTGAAAGTGGTTACCCGCGACACCCAGGAGAAGCTACACAGGTGGGCCGTGGCTTCCGCGAGGCGAGAAGCGCCGGCGCAGCCAGGAGGAACAACGGGATATAAGGAGAGGCTACAGATGTTCAGGCGTGACCAGCGCTAATCCTGACTTTTCATCTTATTTTCAATTTAAGACGACATTGTGATCTCAAGTCTACAGTCGAGCCAAAATAAAGGGACTTCTCCCCAGCAGGACCCGTCACCAGGGGCTGAGGGCCCTCTTGCTCAGGTAGCTCAAGGGGTTTTCCTTCATAGACTCAAGGAGGCAGTGTGTTGGATCACTGCTGGAAGTTTGGCGAAAATATTAATGGTTGAGTTAACTACCACGTTACTTGGTGTGTTTGTATGTTCTTTTTGTTATTGTTATTTTATTGGGGTTGTTCTGCCTGCTACTCTTTGGTACTCTTTACTTTTACAGGTAACTTTGTGCACTACCATATGCAAAATAATACTATAAAGCTGATCTCTTTTAATGTAAATGGGGTTCTGAATCCAGTAAAAGGAATAAAATACTATCAAAGCTAAGGAAGGAAATGGCACAGATTGCTCTACTCCAAGAGACCCATATGAACCAGACAGAACATGCTAAACTAAAAAGGATGGGTTTTAAACATATATTCTCTTCCTCTGACGAGTCTAAACAGAGGAAGAGGGGTGTGGTTATCCTTATTTCCAATACTCTCAACTACGAACACATCTCAGAGGTTTGTGATAAGGAAGGTAGATTTGTCAAGATAACTGGAAGAGTGGAGGGTTCAGAAATAACAGTTTTAAAGCGTATATGCCCCACCGAAGTGAATGGTCATTCTATAGGAGCATTTTTCGATTTGATGGTTGACTCTCAAGGTCTAATAATTTGCGGGGGAGACTTCAACATAAAACTTAATCCTAAACTGGACTCCTCCACTCTCCCTAATCATAATAATCCACTTATAAGGAAAGTTAATTCTTACATTGAGGAGTTGGGCATAATTGATGTTTGGCGAACACAACACCCTTCTACCAGAAATTACACCTTCTATTCCTGGCCGGACGCAGTTTATACCAGGATCGACTATTTTTTTCTGTTTAAGGTGGACAACTTTAGGGTTAAAGACAGTGACATATTAGTGAGGGACCTTTCGGACCATAGCCCTATTTCTATTTCTGTGTTTATGGCCAGGAAGAAACGCAGGACTCTTTGGAAGTTTAACTCGCATATATTAAATGATCCAACTACTGTATCCAAGATAAGGGAGGATATTAAAGATTACCTGAATTTTAATGATAATGGAGAAGTCTCTCCAATCATTCTATGGGACGCGTTAAAGGCAGTGTTAAGAGGAAAATTAATCTCTATCACCTCCTTCCTCAAAAAAATGAAAGGGCAGAAATTGACTGACCTCCAGGGGAAATTAAAACAAAAACTTCAAGAGGATATCAATAATCCAGCCCCCAGTGTTAAACAAGAAATTTGGAAAATACAGGGAGAAATTAATGACAGTTTTACACAAGAAGCCCAGAAGAACCTGACTTTTTTGAAGCAAAAATACTATGACATAGGAGGCAAATCTACAAAATATTTGGCATATAAATTACGCAAGCAGCGAGAGGAGAGTGCGATTTACAGAATAAAGAACCCTAAAACAAGAATAATGGAGACCAAAATAGAGAAAATCCAAGAATGTTTTGAGACTTTCTATAGAGAGCTCTACACCTCCCCCCCAGCCCCAGAGGAAAGCGGTTTTGACGCATTTCTTAACTCTCTGGACTTACCTTCGCTCTCAGAGCTGCAAAATAAGAAACTAATTGAATCCATCTCAGTTGAGGAAATAAACGCAGCAATTACTAGGTTAAAATGTGGGAAGGCGGTGGGGACAGATGGATATAACGGTCAATTTTACCGCACTCTAAGGGCTGAACTAGTTCCAATTTTACACAAAACCTTTAACTGGATCCTACAAAAAGGAGACACCCCTCAATGTTGAAGAGAGGCAATAATTTCTGTAATTCCTAAGGAAGGGAAAGACGTTCAGGAGTGTGGAAACTATCGCCCAATTAGTGTCCTCAATCTCGATTACAAACTGTTTACCTCAATCTTTGCTCGGAGGTTGGAGAAACTGTTGCCTAACCTTATCAACCTTGATCAGACGGGATTTATTCATGACACACAAACCACTGACAATATTAGAAGAACTTTGCATATATTAGATCATTTACACAAAGAAAACATTGAATCTGTTATTGTGAGTTTAGATGCTGAGAAGGCATTCGATTCAGTCAGTTGGTCCTTCTTATATAAGGTATTGAGAAAATTTGGTTTCCATAACAATTTTATTAAAATAATTCAAGCTCTTTACAGCATGCCATCAGCTTGTATTAAAATTAATGGTGACCTTTCTGAATCTTTTTTCTTGGGACGGGGCTGCAGACAGGGATCATAATTTCCCCCCCTTTTGTTTGATTTATTCTTAGAATCATTAGGACAGCTCATCAGGCAAAATCATAATCTTAAAGGGATTGTAATGGTGGGAGCTATCCACAAGGTGGCGATGTTTGCGGATGACGTTTTGGTTTGCCTGGCGGAACCTGAGAGGTCCTTTCCTGAACTAATGACCATATTGACTGACTTCGGTAAACTGTCCGGGTATAAAGTGAATATATCAAAAACCCAAGTGATGCCACTAAATTACATTCCATCTGAAACTTTTAAAAATAAATTTAAACTGAATTGGGAGAATGAAGTTATTAAATATCTTGGGATAAGCATAGGGACCTCGCGGGTCTTTACCGGGCAAACTATGATCCGTTATCCCAGAGGATAAAAACAGACTTACACAGATGAGGTCTGGTTCCTTTCCTGAGCATGGGCTCTAGAATAAGTTCAGTAAAAATGAATGTCCTCCCACAGCTCCTTTATCTGTTCAGAAACCTACCAATCGAGGTCCCTCATAATCAATTTAGAGAATGGGACAAGTGGTTCTCCAGGTTTGTCTGGCAGGGTAAAAAACCAAGAATTAGATATCCAACTTTACAATTGGCTCAGGAGAAGGGGGGGTTTGGCCTCCCATGTATGAAAAACTACTACCTTGCCACGCAGATTATTCCAATACTCTACTGGTGTAATGAATCTTATCAGGCAAGATGGAAGGAAATAGAATCTAATCTTTCTAAACAGTTCCCTATTCAAGCTGCTCTTGCTGACAGGGGTCTGATGTGCCAGTTAGAAAAAGTGGGGAACCCCTGGTTGAATCATACACTTCGAGTTTGGTCGAAAGTAACTAACAGCTGTGAAATACATAAAACAATGAGACTGTTTAGATGGTTTGCCTACGATTCAAACTTCATTCCCAACAGAGGGGACCCCTGCTTCAAACTGTGGTCGATGACTGGTCTCACCACTTATCTTTCTTTTACGCAAAGAAACTCTGTACTTTGTTTTGAATTTCTGCTTGGAGAAACATGGTTTTAAAGCAAAAGCGATCTACACAGATATTTTCAAGTCAGGTCTTATATTGAACATGAATGTAAATTAAGAGACCTCTCAGAGGTTGAATCAAAGTTTTTGTTCATTATAAAATCTGCTTTCTTAGTGACTCCCTCCAATTCTGTTTCCAAATTTTACACTGCTTTGTCCCTATCAAGCAATAACAATACTTTTTATATAAAAGAAAAATGGGAAAGGGAAGCGGAAATTGTGCTAACCGAGGAGACCTGGAATGCAATTTGGAAATTCCAGTGGACTACATCTAACTCTATGGATTGGAGGGAGCACTGCTGGAAAAATGTTATTCGTTTTTTTAAGACACCTTGCCAGGACAAATATAAAGACAATAGTATGACTTGTTGGAGACAATGTGGCTCTTCAGAGGCCAACCACTTCCATATTTTCTGGGATTGTCCCAGGCTGCTTATGTTTTGGAGGAAGTCTGGGAATCCTTATGTAAAGTTTTTAATGTTCAAATCCCTTTGAGTTTTGAATCTCTTTACCTAGGTTATAGCCCGTTTATGAAAACCAGAAAGGATATTAAATTACTACAAATTCTCCTGGTGGCTAGCAAAAAATCAGTCACTAGGAGGTGGCTCAGTCCAACCCCGCCCACAATGGATGATTGGGTAGGGATCACCCTAGAAATATATAAGATGGAAAAGCTGACATTTTTGTTAAGAAACCAAAAGGACTCATTTTTCCAAATCTGGAAGCCTTGGCTTGAATTCATTACCCCAACGAGAGCAGACTTTTTTGATCATACTTTAACCTGGTCTTTCTCTTTTCATTTCATTCTCATCTTCCTATCTTTATTACCGTGGCAGTACCTGGTAGAGCCCCCCATAAGTTCTTGTAAATAGTTCTCCTTGATGTCACATGTATCATTTTGATTTTGATCTTGGATCGATTGTTTAGGCCTGCGAAATGGTTCTCACACAGCTAACGTGGGTAGTAAGTTTTTTTTTTTTTCTTTCCTCTCCCTTTTCTCTTCTCCTTAGACTTTGATTCGGTTATGTCATTTGCTGATGTATCGCTGTATTATTCTACCATGGATTAAATTTTTTTTTTTAAGGGAGGTTTGAATTCATTCAAAGCTTGTAGAGGCGAATGTGAAACCTGCCCCGTATCACTGTCCTGATTAACCTACACAGATCCTCTTTTGTTACATTTCCTAAGCTTTGTTTCTTCATAAAATGGAAAGGGAAAGCATTGTTGTACTTACATGTAATTGTATTTCTGCCCTTTTCTAAAGAAAAATAAAATATAAAAAAAAAAAAAAAAGAAGTCTGCATTGCTTTATGACTTCTCTTTTCAACAGCTTACAGGATGCAAAGCGATGAGGTAATGTATCTCTTTCTAGTTAAGTAGCGGTAGTTTTTGATGTGGGACAACAAGCAATTTTTGGAAACTTAGTATCGTAGTTCTGTAGCCGGCTATATATCACTACTTACAGCCCGGTGCTCTAAGACATGTCTGAATAATAGAAATTTGCTGTAGTTTTAATTGTCTTGTTCCCAAAGTTGAGTATCCAGGCCAGTCCAGCCCTGTCCGACCCGACTGCGAAGTTAAGGAATAGCATTTATAGATAACCTATTTTGATGCTATAAACTCATCTTAAAATGTGTATTTCGATCAAGCATATATCTGAAAGTCAGACTTTTTTTGTAATTCCTTAGAAACTCCTCATAGCATCTTTAATTTTGTTGATGACACTGACCCATCCCACTTTGTGCTGGTCTGAATAAACTCTGTTTCTTCTTACATTTTGACTTTGAAAAATTAACATTTTCTGCGTTATCACCAAAATAAAAATAGTGTAATGTTAACAAATTGTACTACAATTCTACAGTGACAATGAATAAATACTTCTCATCTCTGAGGACTGATGTTTGTCAAGAAAACTAAAGCACATATAAAAGTTAATGTAGGACAATTTTGCACTGGCACTTTTATCAAGGAAATACTTAACTTTGGAGTTTTTTCATGGAAAGCGTGGCGCAACAAGTTTTCAAACAGGCATATAAAGGGTTGAACTTTTGACTACGTTTTTGTCTTCTTCATGAACAGAACTGATGTTTGCTAAAATAGAGATAAAATCAGTATTAAATGAATTAATGGCACTTCTCTGATATGATCACTTTTTATTTAATGTCCTGTGTAGCTTTGATGATGGGAGTCAAGTTAAAATGGACCACCTCGTTTCTTCCCTTTTCCTCGTTTCCTTCCTTTTCCTTCTTTCCGTCTATGCAAAGCAGCTTGATGCTCAGTCAAGAAATCTCGGTTGACCCTGAAGATGAGTTTGATCTACAAAAAAGGATGATGATCAGTGCTCCAGCTGAGAATGCTGTCATGTTTCAGTCTGTTCCAAATATCCCACCTTCTCCAGCATTTCCTCTCGTTGTCCACGTTGGCGGGTCCTCTTTGTCCTCCATTCCACCCATCTTTTCATAGAGGCTGAGGGCGGCCAGATGAAACTTTGCCACCTGATGTCTTTCCTTTGTTGCCGATTGCAGTCTGCGGCTGAATTTCCTGCCCTGTGACGTTGACAAGGACAACTTATCTTCAAAAACCAGATGTTTAATAGGCATGTTAAAATTCAAAATCCAACTGATGCCTCAAATAATGTTTGATACCAATGTGACATCTTCCTCATGCAACCTGTCCAGTTTGGTCTGTAGCTCTGATAGCTCTGATCTGGTTTGCAGGCCTTTCAAATGATGCTGGCTCTTGAGTGTGGACAGTGCTTCTCTCTGCTCCTTAAGCTGCTGATCAAGTTCTTTCTCCTCCTGTCGCAGCTGCTCTCTTTGGTGAAGGAGACCCTGTAAATGGCGGACAAGCTCTGGCACACTCTTGAACTGTAAGACAAACACGAGCTCAGGATTAATTACTACATTAAAAACTCATATAGTCCCAGTATGGATTAAGATATCAGAATCAGTTGTTCAATAATGGTGCAGTAAAATCTTTGGAACAAATCAGAAATGAATTTAAACTCCTGCCAACTGATTTCTACAAGTTCCTGCAACTGAGACACTTCTTGACAACACATCCAGAACTTTAGAAAGTTAAAACCCTTCTAAGCTGGAGGTTTCGCTCCAGGAGTTACAGTCCAGTAATTACTTAAAGAAGGTGATCTCAAAAGTTTATAATGTATTCCTATCCATGGATTCAAACAACATATTGCAAATAAAGAAAAAAGACGGAGGTCGAAATAGGCACAACAATTACTCTTGAAACCTGGGAACAAATGCGTGAGGATGCACATTTATACCGCTTTCACACTAAAATTAGCGGGTCTATGCCAGTTTTTTCAAAGCTGGTTAACCCACTAACAATCATCAAGTGACTCTTTTCCCACTGCCAGCAGACCCGGGTGTAACCCGCAGCAGTTGAGCTGGGTGGCTGTTTATTTTCCTCTGGCGCATCAAGCTGATGTCATCACGTTGATGACATCAGTTTTAGCGTCAGCGCTCATGACTCATCGATCACGACATTGTCTGACCAATCAGTAGCCGGCAGTCGGTGGCGTCATCTGTTAGTATGTCGACTCAGCTCGCTTGGAACCAGAGCGGAGTAGGTACTAAAACTAACTTGTTGTAGGAGGTACCAGGCCAGTGGAAACACGCTGCAAATGGAGTAGGGCCAAATAGAGTAGGGCCAAAGGCGTGCTAGTGGAAAAAGGGCCACTAGTGTCTCCGTGTAAACAGGGCCTTAGACTTCATATATCTGCTACAACACCATGGCCCCATACACCAAAGGCTCTAGCGTTAACATCTAGTCTCATGTTTCTTTACCTGACCACCTGACAGTTTGACCACCTGCACCAAGTAGTCATGAAAGACAGCATGGCTGTCTAATTGACGAGAACCTCCTCATTCTTCCGCCACCAGCATGTCGTACTCCGCTGTCATCCTCCTCTCCTCTTCCCGTATCTGGTGAACCCTTTTCCTCTCCATCTCTGTCTCTGCTCTCGCAGCTGCTGCTTCTGCTCGTGCTTCCTGCACACATGGGGAACACTGGATGTGGTTATACTGTTGCTGCTGAGTGATACGTGAGTAAATGTGAAGACAAATGCAGGAGTGATATATCAAATATTTCTCTACTCTACCTTGAGCTGCATTTGCAATTTGGCACCTTTCTCATCCTGTTCTTTTGCCATCTCCATCTCCTCCTTTAGGCGCTCTTGCAGGTCAGGTACTTAAATTGAACACAGTAGTTTACCAAATACATGCAGAATTTGTTTGATTAAAATGTGAATTTATTTTGTCTGAGAGACAGTGTTTTCCTCCTTGTTTGATGGAGTTCAGAATTGTTTTGTATCAGGTATATTCGTTAAGCTTTGTAAAAAGTTTGTGTTATTATTGAACTTCATTTTGTTGAAAATAATCACTCATTTTGAACTGGGCGCCTGGAGCACGTTCCAAAAGAACTGGGACAGGGGCAAACTGGGAAATTTAAGAAATGCTCAAAAAACACCAGTTTAGTCGGACTTTTGTTTTACTCTAAATTTTACCTTCAGTCTCAGAATCCTGAATTTAATTACAAGGTTCTACATTTAATCTCAACATTTTAACTTCAGTCTCAGAATTCTGATTTGAAGCTCAAAATTCAACATAACTTTCTCAGGATGCTGATTTACATCTCAGAATTTGGACTTTAATCCCAGGGTCTAGATTTAATATCAGAATTGTAAAAATAATACTAAAGCCGGGCCGCTGTCCTGTCAGAACTTAAGTTATAAATACATGTCAAATATATGCCAGACTGATCATTTCATTCCCCTGAAGAGCAACAGGCAAGATTAGGCGGTGCTTCTCTGTGGAGCAGAGCTCACCAACCGCTTTGAGCCTGAGAGCGACATTTCTGATGGGGATGGACACCACAAAAGTTTCTTTAACTGAAAAATCACACATTCACACATGCACATTCCCCTCCTCACATGCATGCTCATGGGCACATCTTTTTGTAGTTCATTGTTCCTCCTGTTAGTCCTTGTTTATTCCTGTTACTTAAACAGCTTTCGTCAAAAAACTAAAAAGATAAACAGCTTTTTTATCTTTGTTTGGTCTATCATTTATCCAATTGTTTCATAGCTTACATGATCATTAAGTTACTTTAACTGAGCTTTGGGTCTCTTTGAAATTAAAAATATGGCCTTGGGTGTTTTAGAAAAATACAACTTTTTAAAAGTATCAATTTTTTCCTTATTAACAATGATTAATTGAACATTTAACCAACCATTCCATTAAAAGAGACACTTTCTTGAGGGGAAAATGAAGGAATTAGTTGACATGCTTTTAAACATGATATAAAAAATTACATAAAGCCACTTGAGACTGACCAGTGGTCATTTTAAATAGTTTCATATGCTTGTTGCTAGATTTAGTTTGGGAAAATACATTTCAAAAACCAATTGAATTAGGTGGACTTGCAACATTGGAATGGCACCCATTCGAGAAAACACGCCTGGGATTTGAAAAGCATTGTTATTATTTAACCTTTGTACAAGTCTCGGGTTTTCAGCACTGTGATGGACTCAGAAAGTCCACTTAAATGTCCCCAGCAGACTGATGTGTGACTGCTGACTTCAGCATGTCTCACCTTCTTCTGCTCCTCGATCTGTGCCCTTATTTCTTGCTCCTGCTGATGTTCCTCCAGCTCGTCCAGGAGCGCAGCGGCGTCCACGTCTCCTACGGACACTCCGCCGAGCTCCTCCGTTAACTCTCTGTTCAACACAGTGTGGTCGAGACTTAGCTTCTCTCTGTGTCGGTGCTCCACACTAAACCGTCTCAGAGATACAAACAAACTCACCGTATTTGCTCCTCCATGTCCTTCTCACCCCCTGAGGCCATGTCTGTCCAGCTGTCTCAAAGATGTGTTTGCTCTTCTGTTTCCGACTTCGTTTCCAAGAACTTTCAACGCCACTGTTTCCATGGTAGCGCAGAAACCCGGAAGTTCAGGAGACAACCGGCATTTCAAGGCAGAGTACGGAAGAGTATTAGGGCCATTTAAATGTGTGACTGCACCTCATGCTGTTTACATTTATAGTCTATAATTTCTGTAAGATATATATTATTGTATATTGAGTCTATATTGCCACAAAAGAAATCCAAGAGAAGTCAAAATGTGTTGTTGTACCCAGCTACACAGTAGCCTATTTTTTCGGGATCCCCTGCTATTGGTCAACCCAAAGAGGAGATGACGTCACGTGAATAAGCTCTATAGCCATGCGCACTAACTTGATCAGTTAATTGGACAAAGAGAATATTCACCAAATAGAAGTTACAGCATGATGTTAAACACTGAAAATGTGGTTGCTGCTTCCCAGTAACAGTTGAAAGTCAGAGTTGATCATGAAGATTATCATGACCAACAAAACAGTTGTTTGACACTGATACTATCGGCATTTATCCAGGAGTTTCTTGTGAAAGCTCAGCTTTAGGGAAGGGAACCAGGAATGGCCCACGAAAATATGTCATCCCAGCATCCTTATATATATAAAACATACATACACTCAAAAGATCACTTTTATCACACAAAAAAAACACTGAACACAAACAGAAGGTCTGCATTGCTCATTTTGCAAGATCCAATTCAGTCATGTTTGAGGCCTCTTGAAGGTTTATTTGCAACAATCACTCTTTTACTGTTTGCTTTCATTCTGGTACACAAATGCTCCGAGCGGAGGAGAGGACACACTCTTCCACGTGTCTATCAGCTTCAACTCCTGCTTAGTTTGAATGAATCTCCACAGAGATGTTCCAGTGTTGGAAGATGACTGTTGTTTGTCTCACTCTGTTTCTGCACACTCCCTGTGAGTTAGTTTTGGGCAATGGCACTGCACAGTGTTGACAAATCATTTCAACTAGACAAGGGATGGGCAACTGTGGTTTCAAGAGAACCACACTGGCGTTAACCTCATCCCTAGGGGACCGATTTTTTTTCTTTTTTTTCCAACAATATATTTATTGTTTTAACAAGCTTAATGCAAACACATCAATGCACGTAACACATCTATGTGCATAAAAACCAAACATCACTCAGGTACACAAAAAAGGGTCATGAAGCATAATAATAAGGATTTGTGTGTAAAAACAAACAAACAACAAAATAAATAATAATAATAATAATAAGAAGAAGAAGAAGTAAAAGGAAGGGGAAAAAAAATAAAAATAAAAATAAATATATATATATATGTATATATATACATACACACACACATAAATATATATAGATAGATCCATGTACATACCCTCACACACATATATATTTACATAAATACCCACATACGCATACGCACACACATATTAATGAACATACATATGTATCACATGTAAGCATATGATGGGAAGTTAAGTTAGAACTCAAGTTGTTGGTGTTTTTAAATCAAGATAGAGACAGTAATTATAATGATAGTTATGCCTATACAAATACGTGTATAAATATGTACACATATATATATACATACACACACACACACACACATAAATTTAGAAATTAAGCAAATATGTAATAAAATTAATAAACTAATATAAAATAATAATCATAATCATAAATAAATAAATAAAGTTAGAGAAAAAAAAGGAAATATTTTAAATAAATGAATATGTACAGGATAGAAAGACAGTTCCTGTATTTATCAGGTGTTTAAGCTGGGGAGTGATCAAATTGATATGAAACAGACCAGTATACAAATATCTATTGTGGTAATCACAGAGGGCTAACTATTCTTCCTCAAATGCCTCCAATAGATGTGACATGTTTATGTTCTCTAGATAAATTATGAAGGGGCTCCAGATATTATTAAAGAGTGACTCCTTCCCCCTCAAAGTGTACGTAATCTTTTCTAAGGGCAGAGTTGTGGATAGTTCAGAAAGCCATTTTTCAAACTTGGTGTCCCGACCTTCTTCCATGAAGTAGCAATTACTCTTTTAGCCAAAACTATAGCCAGTTCCAAAAAACCTTCTGTCTATTTCTAATGTTACAAACCTCTGGGTATAAACATAGTATAAAAAGTTTAGCGTCTAGAGGGATTTGTATCTTTAATATGTCTTGAATACATTTCCTAACCCCATCCCAAAACTGCTGTATTTTATCACATTGCCAAAAGCAGTGGAAAAGTGTTCCCTTTTCCTTTCCACACTTGCCTTACCACAAATGTCAGGGATATTACTGTTGTATTTATTGAGCTTTTCAGGAGTAATGTATGTTCTCATCAACCAATTATACTGAAGTAATTTCAGACGTGTGTTGATCGACAGCAATTGTGCTTTAATGCATGCTCTCTCCCAGTCAGTGATAGTTATCTCATCATGTAAATCATTTCTCCATGCCTCAAGCTTCTTTACGGATGATTCCGAGGACTCAGCCACTAAAAGGTTATACATTTTGGAGATTATGCCCCTCCTAAAACAGTCCCCAGTCAGTGCCTTCTCTATTTGTGATAAGGGTGGAATCAAAAGCGATTGATCTTGTTGTGTCCTAATAAAATTTCTTATTTGTAAATATCTGAAAAAAATGGTTATGGCCTATGTTATATTTATCAGCTAATTCTTCAAATGTTCTCAGATGTTTTGTAGCAGGGTTATATAGGTCTCCTATCTTTTGTATTCCTTTCCCAGCCCATAATTTGAATCCTCCGTCTGATTTTCCAGGGAGGAAGAACAAGTTTCCCCAGATTGGACTGAAGAGTGACAGGGATTCAGTATCCCCAAGATGTCTTTTGACTTGGTGCCATACCGTAATCATGTTTCTGACGATTGGATTTTTAATGCCTTTTTAAGCTTTTTAACACTAGTAGAGTATAGGAATAAAGGAAGAGGTAGGTTAAGTCCAAGGCCCTCCATTTCTTTCCAAAGAGGGCTTTCTTTTCCTATAAAGTAGAACATCAAAGATCTTAACTGTGCTGCCCAGTAATACCAAACTGGGTTGGGGCACTTGAGTCCCCCTATCTTAGGGTAAATACAGCAGTGATAGCGTAACCTAGGCGTCTATTGTTCCACAAGAATTTAATAAATAGTTTCTTTAAATAAGGGAAAAAGTTTGATGGAGGCGGCAGTGGTACATTCTGAAATAAAGCGATTTAGGCATCACATTCATTTTAAGGACATTTAATTTCCCTAACGACATTGGTATAATTGACCATCTATCCATTAATTTTTGGATTTCATGTATCAGTGGTCCATAATTAACTTCAACAATATCCTCAAGACAGGGCACAACTTGAATGCCTAAGTATGTAAAACAGTCAACAACTCTGAATCGAGAAGTTACATTAGGTGGGGTTTTTCTTTCTAAATGATTTAGTAAAAGAATCGAGGTTTTACTTTTATTTATCTTATACCTGATAAACTTCCAAATGTCTTAATCAGATCAAGCAAAGCAGGGATAGAGTTTTCCAGTTTTTAAGAAAAAGCGATTATATCATCGCATATAATGCCAGATGATGTTCTCTCCCCCCAATTGTTATTCCGGAGATACAACTATGAGTCTTCACTGCAATGGATAAGGGCTCTATTGCTAAGATAAATAATAAGGGGGAGAGAGGGTCACCCTGTCTGCATCCTCTTTGTATTTGAATAGGTTTAGAGATTATATTATTAGTTACCACTTCTGCATATGGTTCAGTATACAATAACTTTATCCACTTTCCAAATTTCCCACCTAAGCCGAATCGATTTAAAATTTCAAACAGGTATGGCCATTCAACTCGGTCGAATGCCTTTTCTGCATCTATTGACAGAAGAGCAGTGTCTGATTCCCCCCTTTGGCTATGAAGAATATTCAAAACCCTTCTAACATTATGGAATCCCTGTCTGCCTTGAACAAAACCACACTGATCATTTCCAACTATTGTTGGTATTATTCCTTCAACCCTTCTAGCTAAAATTTTACACAACACTTTCAGATCAACATTTAAAAGGCTTATCGGATATTCTCGCATTTATTATTTGGTTTACCAGCTTTTGGAAGTAGGGTAATCAGGGCTCCCCTCAGAAAGGGAGGCAGTATTCCAACTGTTAGAGATTCTGTCAACATTTCCAAAGGGGACCGATTTCTTACATTTGAAGGGTAAATAAAGCTGTCATCAGAGGTTACTGCCTATGGAAGTATATTTTACTTACATTTTTACTTTTAATGTGAAATATGAAAAAACGGGACAATCACATCCAGTTATAGCTCTATTTCAGTTGCTTTGCAAGCTCATAGTGCAAACTATGAATAATTTGTTGTGTTTTCTCTCTCATTGTGCAAAGTTTTCTCCATGAAATGAAAAAGATAGTGTAACTGCTTAGTACACACACCTCATGTAGTGGCGTTTTCAATGAATAAAATCTTCAATTTAAAGAACAATAAACAGTGAAGGCAGATGGGGGTGACTGTGTGACTGTATACTGACTCTTCTGCAGTTGCTTTGTTTGCTCAGAAGCCCCCTGGCATCCAAATTTTACACACTGTACCTTTAAAACAGGCTTACAATGCTCTGTGTGACCAAAATAAAGACATTCTCCCCATTAAGGCCAAAAAGTCACACTTTAACTTATTATCTACACAGAGAAGGTGATATTTTGAAAGTTTCTTTGTGTGTTTGTTTGTTTTTACAGTTTTACTTATAACTCAATCTGTTCTCTTCAGATTTTGACATCATTTCCAGGGAATGTGGTACATGGCACAGGGTATTGGTTGTGATAGGAGGCAGGACGTAGATCCAGAAGAGCTCTTCACAGTGAAGATAGAGCAGTTTTACACATTTTGGATAAAAGTTGGAAATGCCTTTATGGATGTTTTGCTCTCCAAGCACCTCTACATACATGTTTGATATTTAATCAGTTGACCTCTACAGCCTAAAACATATACATAACATGCAATAATAAATAATAAATCACGGAGCTTATGTAGGATTCGACTTGAAGCTGATGAGACACAAAAGGTAAAATATAAAATAAAAATAAAGGTGCTATGAGGAGGATCTATTTCCGGCGACATAAAGACTCTGCTACCCATGAGCACGCGGCAACTGTCGTAAAGCGTGACCCAAGCCAAAAGCGCGTGTTTGTTGTGATGCTAATGAATGCAGCTCGGACCTTCCTCAGAAGTCTGCATTGCGGAGGTTCGGAAGGTCTTAAAGGAGAAGAATCTATGGTTCGGACCCTGTATCCTGCCCGCCTGAAAGTTTTCCATGACGATGGAACAAAATCTCTGACTTCGGTTGAGCAGGCATCGGTGGATCTACTTAAGCGGGGCCTTCCAGTGAAAGTGGTTACCCGCCCGGCGACACCCAGGAGAAGCTACACAGGTGGGCCGTGGCTTCCAGCGAGGCGAAGCGCTCGGCGCAGCCAGGAGAACACGGGATATAAGGAGAGGCTACAGATGTTCAGGCGTGACCAGCGCTAATCCTGACTTTTCATCTTATTTTCAATTTAAGCGACATTGTGATCTCAAGTCTACAGTCGAGCCAAAATAAAGGGACTTCTCCCCAGCAGGACCGTCACCAGGGGCTGAGGGCCCTCTTGCTCAGGTAGCTCAAGGGTTTTCCTTCATAGACTCAAGGAGGCAGTGTGTTGGATCACTGCTGGAAGTCTGGCGAAAATATTAATGGTTGAGTTAACTACCACGTTACTTGGTGTGTTTGTATGTTCTTTTTGTTATTGTTATTTTATTGGGGTTGTTCTGCCTGCTACTCTTTGGTACTCTTTACTTTTTACAGGTAACTTTGTGCACTACCATATGCAAAATAATACTATAAAGCTCATCCCTTCTAATGTACATGGGGTTCTGAATCCAGTAGAAAGGAATAAAATACTATCAAAGCTAAGGAAGGAAATGGCACAGATTGCTCTACTCCAAGAGACCCATATGAACCAGACAGAACATGCTAAACTAAAAAGGATGGGTTTTAAACATATATTCTCTTCCTCTGACGAGTCTAAACAGAGGAAGAGGGGTGTGGTTATCCTTATTTCCAATACTCTCAACTACGAACACATCTCAGAGGTTTGTGATAAGGAAGGTAGATTTGTCAAGATAACTGGAAGAGTGGAGGGTTCAGAAATAACAGTTTTAAACGTATATGCCCCACCGGGGAGTGAATGGTCATTCTATAGGAGCATTTTCGATTTGATGGTTGACTCTCAAGGTCTAATAATTTGCGGGGGAGACTTCAACATAAAACTTAATCCTAAACTGGACTCCTCCACTCTCCTAATCATAATAATCCACTTATAAGGAAAGTTAATTCTTACATTGAGGAGTTGGGCATAATTGATGTTTGGCGAACACAACACCCTTCTACCAGAAATTACACCTTCTATTCCTGGCGAGCGCAGTTTATACCAGGATCGACTATTTTTTTCTGTTTAAGGTGGACAACTTTAGGGTTAAAGACAGTGACATATTAGTGAGGACCTTTTGGGACCATAGCCCTATTTCTATTTCTGTGTTTATGGCCAGGAAGAAAGCATGAGACTCTTTGGAAGTTTAACTTCGCATATATTAAATGATCCAACTACTGTATCCAAGATAAGGGAGGATATTAAAGATTACCTGAATTTTAATGATAATGGAGAAGTCTCTCCAATCATTCTATGGGGGGCCAGCGTTAATGGCAGTGTTAAGAGGAAAATTAATCTCTATCACCTCCTTCCTCAAAAAAATGAAAGGGCAGAAATTGACTGACCTCCAGGGGAAATTAAAACAAAAACTTCAAGAGGATATCAATAATCCAGCCCCCAATGTTAAACAAGAAATTCGGAAAATACAGGGAGAAATTAATGACATTTTTACACAAGAAGCCCAGAAGAACCTGACTTTTTTGAAGCAAAAATACTATGACATAGGAGGCAAATCTACAAAATATTTGGCATATAAATTACGCAAGCAGCGAGAGGAGAGTGCGACTTACAGAATAAAGAACCTAAAACAAGAATAATGGAGACCAAAATAGAAAAATCCAAGAATGTTTTGAGACTTTCTATAGAGAGCTCTACACCTCCCCCCCAGCCCCAGACGCAAGCGGTTTTGTCGCATTTCTTAACTCTCTGCACTCACCTTCGCTCTCAGAGCTGCAAAATAAGAACCTAATTGAATCCATCTCAGTTGCTCAAATAAACGCAGCAATTACTAGGTTAAAATGTGGGAAGGCGGTGGGGACAGATGGATATAATGGTCAATTTTACCGCACTCTAAGGGCTGAACTAGTTCCAATTTTACACAAAACCTTTAACTGGATCCTACAAAAAGGAGAGACCCCCCCCCCTCTTGGAGAGAGGCAATAATTTCTGTAATTCCTAAGGAAGGGAAAGACGTTCAGGAGTGCGGAAACTATCGCCCAATTAGTGTCCTCAATCTCGATTACAAACTGTTTACCTCAATCTTTGCTCGGAGGTTGGAGAAACTGTTGCCTAACCTTATCAACCTTGATCAGACGGGATTTATTCATGACAGACAAACCACTGACAATATTAGAAGAACTTTGCATATATTAGATCATTTACACAAAGAAAAAATTGAATCTGTTATTGTGAGTTTAGATGCTGAGAAGGCATTCGATTCAGTCAGTTGGTCCTTCTTATATAAGGTATTGAGAAAATTTGGTTTCCATAACAATTTTATTAAAATAATTCAAGCTCTTTACAGCATGCCATCAGCTTGTATTAAAATTAATGGTGACCTTTCTGAATCTTTTGTCTTGGGACGGGGCTGCAGACAGGGATCATAATTTCCCCCTTTTGTTTGATTTATTCTTAGAATCATTAGGACAGCTCATCAGGCAAAATCATAATCTTAAAGGTATTGTAATGGCGGGAGCTATCCACAAGGTGGCGATGTTTGCGGATGACGTTTTGGTTTGCCTGGCGGAACCTGAGAGGTCCTTTCCTGAACTAATGACCATATTGACTGACTTCGGTAAACTGTCCGGGTATAAAGTGAATATATCAAAAACCCAAGTGATGCCACTAAATTACATTCCATCTGAAACTTTTAAAAATAAATTTAAACTGAATTGGGAGAATGAAGTTATTAAATATCTTGGGATAAACATAGGGACCTCGCGGGTCTTTACCGGGCAAACTATGATCCGTTATCCCAGAGGATAAAAACAGACTTACACAGATGAGGTCTGGTTCCTTTCCTGAGCATGGGCTCTAGAATAAGTTCAGTAAAATGAATGTCCTCCACGGCTCCTTTATCTGTTCAGAAACCTACCAATCGAGGTCCCTGATAATCAATTTAGAGAATGGGACAAGTGGTTCTCCAGGTTTGTCTGGCAGGGTAAAAAACCAAGAATTAGATATCCAACTTTACAATTGGCTCAGGAGAAGGGGGGGTTTGGCCTCCCATGTATGAAAAACTACTACCTTGCAGCAGATTATTCCAATACTCTACTGGTGTAATGAATCTTATCAGGCAAGGTGGAAGGAAATAGAATCTAATCTTTCTAAACAGTTCCCTATTCAAGCTGCTCTTGCTGACAGGGGTCTGATGTGCCAGTTAGAAAAAGTGGGGAACCCCTGGTTGAATCATACACTTCGAGTTTGGTTGAAAGTAACTAACAGCTGTGAAATACATAAAACAATGAGACTGTTTAGATGGTTTGCCTACGATTCAGACTTCATTCCCAACAGAGGGGACCCCTGCTTCAAACTGTGGTCGATGACTGGTCTCACCACTTATCTTTCTTTTACGCAAAGAAACTCTGTACTTTGTTTTGAATTTCTGCGGGAGAAACATGGTTTTAAGCAAGCGATCTACACAGATATTTTCAAGTAAGGTCTTATATTGAACATGAATGTAAATTAAGAGACCTCTCAGAGGTTGAATCAAAGTTTTTGTTCATTATAAAATCTGCTTTCTTAGTGACTCCCTCCAATTCTGTTTCCAAATTTTACACTGCTTTGTCCCTATCAAGCAATAACAATACTTTTTATATAAAAGAAAAATGGGAAAGGGAAGCGGGGATTGTGCTAACCGAGGAGACCTGGAATGCAATTTGGAAATTCCAGTGGACTACATCTAACTCTATGGATTGGAGGAGCACTGCTGGAAAAATGTTATTCGTTTTTTTAAGACACCTTGCCAGGACAAATATAAAGACAATAGTATGACTTGTTGGAGACAATGTGGCTCTTCAGAGGCCAACCACTTCCATATTTTCTGGGATTGTCCCAGGCTGCTTATGTTTTGAAAGGAAGTCTGGGAATCCTTATGTAAAGTTTTTAATGTTCAAATCCCTTTGAGTTTTGAATCTCTTTACCTAGGTTATAGCCCGTTTATGAAAACCAGAAAGGATATTAAATTACTACAAATTCTCCTGGTGGCTAGCAAAAAATCAGTCACTAGGAGGTGGCTCAGTCCAACCCCGCCCACAATGGATGATTGGGTAGGGATCACCCTAGAAATATATAAGATGGAAAAGCTGACATTTTTGTTAAGAAACCAAAAGGACTCATTTTTCCAAATCTGGAAGCCTTGGCTTGAATTCATTACCCCAACGAGAGCAGACTTTTTTTGATCATACTTTAACCTGGTCTTTCTCTTTTCATTTCATTCTCATCTTCCTATCTTTATTACCGTGGCAGTACCTGGTAGAGCCCCCCATAAGTTCTTGTAAATAGTTCTCCCTTGATGTCACATGTATCATTTTGATTTTGATCTTGGATCGATTGTTTAGGCCTCTTGAAATGGTTCTCCACACAGCTAACGTGGGTAGTAAGTTTTTTTTTTTTTCTTTCCTCTCCCTTTTCTCTTCTCCTTAGACTTTGATTCGGTTATGTCATTTGCTGATGTATCGCTGTATTATTCTACCATGGATTAAATGTTTTTTTTTAAGGGAGGTTTGAATTCATTCAAAGCTTGTAGAGGCGAATGTGAAACCTGCCCCGTATCACTGTCCGGATTAACCTACACAGATCCTCTTTTGTTACATTTCCTAAGCTTTGTTTCTTCATAAAATGGAAAGGGAAAGCATTGTTGTACTTACATGTAATTGTATTTCTGCCCTTTTCTAAAGAAAAATAAAATATAAAAAAAAAAAGAAGTCTGCATTGCTTTATGACTTCTCTTTTCAACAGCTTACAGGATGCAAAGCGATGAGGTAATGTATCTCTTTCTAGTAAAGTAGCGGTAGTTTTTGATGTGTGACAACAAGCAATTTTTGGAAACTTAGTATCGTAGTTCTGTAGTATATATCACTACTTACAGCCCGGTGCTCTAAGACGTGTCTGAATAATAGAAATTTGCTCTAGTTTTAATTGTCTTGTTCCCAAAGTTGAGTATCCAGGCCAGTCCAGCCCTGTCCGACCCGACCGCGAAGTTAAGGAATAGCATTTATAGATAACCTATTTTGATGCTATAAACTCATCTTAAAATGTGTATTTCGATCAAGCATATATCTAAAAGTCAGACTTTTTTTGTAATTCCTTAGAAACTCCTCATAGCATCTTTAATTTTGTTGATGACACTGACCCATCCCACTTTGTGCTGGTCTGAATAAACTCTGTTTCTTCTTACATTTTGACTTTGAAAAATTAACATTTTCTGCGTTATCACCAAAATAAAAATAGCGTAATGTCAACAAATTGTACTACAATTCTACAGTGACAATGAATAAATACTTCTCATCTCTGAGGACTGATGTTTGTCAAGAAAACTAAAGCACATATAAAAGTTAATGTAGGACAATTTTGCACTGGCACTTTTATCAAGGAAATACTTAACTTTGGAGTTTTTTCATGGAAACGTGAGTGCAACAAGTTTTCAAACAGGCATATAAAGGGTTGAACTTTTGACTACGTTTTTGTCTTCTTCATGAACAGAACTGATGTTTGCAAAAACAGAGATAAAATCAGTATTAAATGAATTAATGGCACTTCTCTGATATGATCACTTTTTATTTAATGTCCTGTGTAGCTTTGATGATGGGAGTCAAGTTAAAATGGACCACCTCGTTTCTTCCCTTTTCCTCGTTTCCTTCCTTTTCCTTCTTTCTGTCTATGCGAAGCAGCTTGATGCTCAGTCAAGAAATCTCTGTTGACCCTGAAGATGAGTTTGATCTACAAAAAAGGATGATGATCAGTGCTCTAGCTGAGAATGCTGTCATGTTTCAGTCTGTTCCAA
Source organism: Scarus forsteni (assembly GCA_036419115.1). Classification (NCBI taxonomy): domain Eukaryota; kingdom Metazoa; phylum Chordata; class Actinopteri; order Labriformes; family Labridae; genus Scarus; species Scarus forsteni. The sequence goes on along the minus strand of JAZDUH010000359.1, from coordinate 6,834,551 downwards.
ATATCCCACCTTCTCCAGCACTTCCTCTATGTTGTCCAAGTTGACAGGGTGCTCTTTGTCCTCCATTCCACCCATCTTTTCATAGAGGCTGAGGACGGCCATATGAAACTTTGCCACCTGATGTCTTTCCTTTGTTGCCGATTGCAGTATGCGGCTGAATTTCCTGTCCTGTGACGTTAACAAGGACAACTTATCTTCAAAAACCAGATGTTTAATAGGCATGTTAAAATTCAAAATCCAACTGATGCCTCAAATAATGTTTGATACCAATGTGACATCTTCCTCATGCAACCTGTCCAGTTTGGTCTGTAGCTCTGATAGCTCTGATCTGGTTTGCAGGCCTTTCAAATGATGCTGGCTCTTGAGTGTGGACAGTGCTTCTCTCTGCTCCTTAAGCTGCTGATCAAGTTCTTTCTCCTCCTGACGCAGCTGCTCTCTTTGGTGAAGGAGACCCTGTAAATGGCGGACAAGCTCTGGCACACTCTTGAACTGTAAGACAAACACGAGCTCAGGATTAATTACTACATTAAAAACTCATATAGTCCCAGTATGGATTAAGATATCAGAATCAGTTGTTCAATAATGGTGCAGTAAAATCTTTGGAACAAATCAGAAATGAATTTAAACTCCTGCCAACTGATTTCTACAAGTTCCTGCAACTGAGACACTTCTTGACAACACATCCAGAACTTTAGAAAGTTAAAACCCTTCTAAGCTGGAGGTTTCGCTCCAGGAGTTACAGTCCAGTAATTACTTAAAGAAGGTGATCTCAAAAGTTTATAATGTATTCCTATCCATGGATTCAAACAACATATTGCAAATAAAGAAAAAAGACGGAGGTCGAAATAGGCACAACAATTACTCTTGAAACCTGGGAACAAATGCGTGAGGATGCACATTTATACCGCTTTCACACTAAAATTAGCGGGTCTATGCCAGTTTTTTCAAAGCTGGTTAACCCACTAACAATCATCACGTGACTCTTTTCCCACTGCCAGCAGACCCGGGTGTAACCCGCAGCAGTTGAGCTGGGTGGCTGTTTATTTTCCTCTGGTGCATCAAGCTGATGTCATCACGTTGATGACGTCAGTTTTTAGCGTCGCTCATGACTCATCGATCACGACATTGTCTGACCAATCAGTAGCCGGCAGTCGGTGGCGTCATCTGTTAGTATCGACTCAGCTCGCTTGGAACCAGAGCGGAGTAGGTACTAAAACTAAGCTTGTTGTAGGAGGTACCAGGCCAGTGGAAACACGCTGCAAATGGAGTAGGGCCAAATAGAGTAGGGCCAAAGGCGTGCTAGTGGAAAAAGGGCCACTAGTGTCTCCGTGTAAACAGGGCCTTAGACTTCATATATCTGCTACAACACCATGGCCCCATACACCAAAGGCTCTAAACGTTAACATCTAGTCTCATGTTTCTTTACCTGACCACCTGACAGTTTGACCACCTGCACCAAGTAGTCATGAAAGACAGCATGGCTGTCTAATTGACGCAGAACCTCCTCATTCTTCGCCACCAGCATGTCGTACTCCGCTGTCATCCTCCTCTCCTCTTCCCGTATCTGGTGAACCCTTTTCCTCTCCATCTCTGTCTCTGCTCTCGCAGCTGCTGCTTCTGCTCGTGCTTCCTGCACACATGGGGAACACTGGATGTGGTTATACTGTTGCTGCTGAGTGATACGTGAGTAAATGTGAAGACAAATGCAGGAGTGATATATCAAATATTTCTCTACTCTACCTTGAGCTGCATTTGCAATTTGGCACCTTTCTCATCCTGTTCTTTTGCCATCTCCATCTCCTCCTTTAGGCGCTCTTGCAGGTCGCCAGGTACTTAAATTGAACACAGTAGTTTACCAAATACATGCAGAATTTGTTTGATTAAAATGTGAATTTATTTTGTCTGAGGAGACAGTGTTTTCCTCCTTGTTTGATGGAGTTCAGAATTGTTTTGTATCAGGTATATTCGTTAAGCTTTGTAAAAAGTTTGTGTTATTATTGAACTTCATTTTGTTGAAAATAATCACTCATTTTGAACTGGACGCCTGGAGCACGTTCCAAAAGAACTGGGACAGGGGCAAACTGGGAAATTTAAGAAATGCTCAAAAAACACCAGTTTAGTCGGACTTTTGTTTTACTCTAAATTTTACCTTCAGTCTCAGAATCCTGAATTTAATTACAAGGTTCTACATTTAATCTCAACATTTTAACTTCAGTCTCAGAATTCTGATTTGAAGCTCAAAATTCAACATAACTTTCTCAGGATGCTGATTTACATCTCAGAATTTGGACTTTAATCCCAGGGTCTAGATTTAATATCAGAATTGTAAAAATAATACTAAAGCCGGGCCGCTGTCCTGTCAGAACTTAAGTTATAAATACATGTCAAATATATGCCAGACTGATCATTTCATTCCCCTGAAGAGCAACAGGCAAGATTAGGCGGTGCTTCTCTGTGGAGCAGAGCTCACCAACCGCTTTGAGCCTGAGAGCGACATTTCTGATGGGGATGGACACCACAAAAGTTTCTTTAACTGAAAAATCACACATTCACACATGCACATTCCCCTCCTCACATGCATGCTCATGGGCACATCTTTTTGTAGTTCATTGTTCACTCCTGTTAGTCCTTGTTTATTCCTGTTACTTAAACAGCTTTCGTCAAAAAAAACTAAAAAGATAAACAGCTTTTTTATCTTTGTTTGGTCTATCATTTATCCAATTGTTTCATAGCTTACATGATCATTAAGTTACTTTAACTGAGCTTTGGGTCTCTTTGAAATTAAAAATATGGCCTTGGGTGTTTTAGAAAAATACAACTTTTTTAAAAGTATCAATTTTTTCCTTATTAACAATGATTAATTGAACATTTAACCAACCATTCCATTAAAAGAGACACTTTCTTGAGGGGAAAATGAAGGAATTAGTTGACATGCTTTTAAACATGATATAAAAAATTACATAAAGCCACTTGAGACTGACCAGTGGTCATTTTAAATAGTTTCATATGCTTGTTGCTAGATTTAGTTTGGGAAAATACATTTCAAAAACCAATTGAATTAGGTGGACTTGCAACATTGGAATGTCACCCATTCGGTGGAACGGCCCTGGGATTTGAAAAGCATTGTTATTATTTAACCTTTGTACAAGTCTCGGGTTTTCAGCACTGTGATGGACTCAGAAAGTCCACTTAAATGTCCCCAGCAGACTGATGTGTGACTGCTGACTTCAGCATGTCTCACCTTCTTCTGCTCCTCGATCTGTGCCCTTATTTCTTTCTCCTGCTGATGTTCCTCCAGCTCTTCCAGGAGCGCAGCGGCGTCCACGTCTCCTACGGACACTCCGCCGAGCTCCTCCGTTAACTCTCTGTTCAACACAGTGTGGTCGAGACTTAGCTTCTCTCTGTGTCGGTGCTCCACACTAAACCGTCTCAGAGATACAAACAAACTCACCGTATTTGCTCCTCCATGTCCTTCTCACCCCCTGAGGCCATGTCTGTCCAGCTGTCTCAAAGATGTGTTTGCTCCTCTGTTTCGACTTCGTTTCCAAGAACTTTCAACGCCACTGTTTCCATGGTAGCGCAGAAACCCGGAAGTTCAGGAGACAACCGGCATTTCAAGGCAGAGTACGGAAGAGTATTAGGGCCATTTAAATGTGTGACTGCACCTCATGCTGTTTACATTTATAGTCTATACTTTCTGTAAGATATATATTATTGTATATTGAGTCTATATTGCCACAAAAGAAATCCAAAAAGAAGTCAAAATGTGTTGTTGTACCCAGCTACACAGTAGCCTATTTTTTCGGGATCCCCTGCTATTGGTTAACCCAAAGAGGAGATGACGTCACGTGAATAAGCTCTATAGCCATGCGCACTAACTTGATCAGTTAATTGGACAAAGAGAATATTCACCAAGTAGAAGTTACAGCATGATGTTAAACACTGAAAATGTGGTTGCTGCTTCCCAGTAACAGTTGAAAGTCAGAGTTGATCATGAAGATTATCATGACCAACAAAACAGTTGTTTGACACTGATACTATCGGCATTTATCCAGGAGCTTCTTGTGAAAGCTCAGCTTTAGGGAAGGGAACCAGGGATGGCCCACAAAAATATGTCATCCCAGCATCCTTATATATATAAAACATACATACACTCAAAAGATCACTTTTATCACACAAAAAAAAACACTGAACACAAACAGAAGGTCTGCATTGCTCATTTTGCAAGATCCAATTCAGTCATGTTTGAGGCCTCTTGAAGGTTTATTTGCAACAATCAGTCTTTTACTGTTTGCTTTCATTCTGGTACACAAATGCTTCGAGCAGAGGAGAGGACACACTCTTCCACGTGTCTATCAGCTTCAACTCCTGCTTAGTTTGAATGAATCTCCACAGAGATGTTCCAGTGTTGGAAGATGACTGTTGTTTGTCTCACTCTGTTTCTGCACACTCCCTGTGAGTTAGTTTTGGGCAATGGCACTGCACAGTGTTGACAAATCATTTCAACTAGACAAGGGATGGGCAACTGTGGTTTCCAAGAGAACCACACTGGCGTTAACCTCATCCCTAGGGGACCGATTTTTGTCTTTTTTTCCAACAATATATTTCTTGTTTGAAGAACACTAATCCAAACACATCAATGGACGTACCACATCTATGTGCATAAAAACCAAACATCACTCAGGTACACAAAAAAGGGTCATGAAGCATAATAATAAGGATTTGTGTGTAAAAACAAACAAACAACAAAATAAATAATAATAATAAGAAGAAGAAGAAGAAGAAGAAGAAGAAGTAAAAGAAAGGGGAAAAAAATAAAAATAAAAATAAATTATATATATATATATATATATATATATATATATATATATATATATATATATATATATATATATTATATATATATATATATATATATATATGTATATATATACATACACACACACATAAATATATATAGATAGATCCATGTACATACCCTCACACACACATATATATTTACATAAATACCCACATACGCATACGCACACACATATTAATGAACATACATATGTATCACATGTAAGCATATGATGGGAAGTTAAGTTAGAACTCAAGTTGTTGGTGTTTTAAATCAAGATAGAGACAGTAATTATAATGATAGTTATGCCTATACAAATACGTGTATAAATATGTACACATATATATATACATACACATACACACACACACACACACATAAATTTAGAAATTAAGCAAATATGTAATAAAATTAATAAACTAATATAAAATAATAATCATAATCATAAATAAATAAATAAAGTTAGAGAAAAAAAAGGAAATATTTTAAATAAATGAATATGTACAGGATAGAAAGACAGTTCCTGTATTTATCAGGTGTTTAAGCTGGGGAGTGATCAAATTGATATGAAACAGACCAGTATACAAATATCTATTGTGGTAATCACAGAGGGCTAACTATTCTTCCTCAAATGCCTCCAATAGATGTGACATGTTTATGTTCTCTAGATAAATTATGAAGGGGCTCCAGATATTATTAAAGAGTGACTCCTTCCCCCTCAAAGTGTACGTAATCTTTTCTAAGGGCAGAGTTGTGGATAGTTCAGAAAGCCATTTTTTCAAACTTGGTGTCCCGACCTTCTTCCATGAAGTAGCAATTACTCTTTTAGCCAAAACTATAGCCAGTTCCAAAAAACCTTCTGTCTATTTCTAATGTTACAAACCTCTGGGTATAAACATAGTATAAAAAGTTTAGCGTCTAGAGGGATTTGTATCTTTAATATGTCTTGAATACATTTCCTAACCCCATCCCAAAACTGCTGTATTTTATCACATTGCCAAAAGCAGTGGAAAAGTGTTCCCTTTTCCTTTCCACACTTGCCACAAATGTCAGGGATATTACTGTTGTATTTATTGAGCTTTTCAGGAGTAATGTATGTTCTCATCAACCAATTATACTGAAGTAATTTCAGACGTGTGTTGATCGACAGCAATTGTGCTTTAATGCATGCTCTCTCCCAGTCAGTGATAGTTATCTCATCATGTAAATCATTTCTCCATGCCTCAAGCTTCTTTACGGATGATTCCGAGGACTCAGCCACTAAAAGGTTATACATTTTGGAGATTATGCCTCCTAAAACAGTCCCCAGTCAGTGCCTTCTCTATTTGTGATAAGGGTGGAATCAAAAGCGATTGATCTTGTTGTGTCCTAATAAAATTTCTTATTTGTAAATATCTGAAAAAATGGTTATGGCCTATGTTATATTTATCAGCTAATTCTTCAAATGTTCTCAGATGTTTTGTAGCAGGGTTATATAGGTCTCCTATCTTTTGTATTCCTTTCCCAGCCCATAATTTGAATCCTCCGTCTGATTTTCCAGGGAGGAAGAACAAGTTTCCCAGATTGGACTGAAGAGTGACAGGGATTCAGTATCCCCAAGATGTCTTTTGACTTGGTGCCATACCGTAATCATGTTTCTGACGATTGGATTTTTAATGCCTTTTTTAAGCTTTTTAACACTAGTAGAGTATAGGAATAAAGGAAGAGGTAGGTTAAGTCCAAGGCCCTCCATTTCTTTCCAAAGAGGGCTTTCTTTTCCTATAAAGTAGAACATCAAAGATCTTAACTGTGCTGCCCAGTAATACCAAACTGGGTTGGGGCACTTGAGTCCCCCCCTATCTTAGGGTAAATACAGCAGTGATAGACGTAACCTAGAGCGTCTATTGTTCCACAAGAATTTAATAAATAGTTTCTTTAAATAAGGGAAAAAGTTTGATGGAGGCAGTGGTACATTCTGAAATAAGTAAAGCGATTTAGGCATCACATTCATTTTAAGGACATTTAATTTCCCTATTAACGACATTGGTATAATTGACCATCTATCCATTAATTTTTGGATTTCATGTATCAGTGGTCCATAATTAACTTCAACAATATCCTCAAGACAGGGCACAACTTGAATGCCTAAGTATGTAAAACAGTCAACAACTCTGAATCGAGAAGTTACATTAGGTGGGGTTTTTCTTTCTAAATGATTTAGTAAAAGAATCGAGGTTTTACTTTTATTTATCTTATACCCTGATAAACTTCCAAATGTCTTAATCAGATCAAGCAAAGCAGGGATAGAGTTTTCCAGTTTTTTAAGAAAACGATTATATCATCCGCATATAATGCCAGATGATGTTCTCTCCCCAATTGTTATTCGGAGATACAACTATGAGTCTTCACTGCAATGGATAAGGGCTCTATTGCTAAGATAAATAATAAGGAGGAGAGAGGGTCACCCTGTCTGCATCCTCTTTGTATTTGAATAGGTTTAGAGATTATATTATTAGTTACCACTTCTGCATATGGTTCAGTATACAATAACTTTATCCACTTTCCAAATTTCCCACCTAAGCCGAATCGATTTAAAATTTCAAACAGGTATGGCCATTCAACTCGGTCGAATGCCTTTTCTGCATCTATTGACAGAAGAGCAGTGTCTGATTCCCCCCTTTGGCTATGAAGAATATTCAAAACCCTTCTAACATTATGGAATCCCTGTCTGCCTTGAACAAAACCACACTGATCATTTCCAACTATTGTTGGTATTATTCCTTCAACCCTTCTAGCTAAAATTTTACACAACACTTTCAGATCAACATTTAAAAGGCTTATCGGGCGCATATTCTCGCATTTATTATTTGGTTTACCAGCTTTTGGAAGTAGGGTAATCAGGGCTCCCCTCAGAAAGGGAGGCAGTATTCCAACTGTTAGAGATTCTGTCAACATTTCCAAAGGGGACCGATTTCTTACATTTGAAGGGTAAATAAAGCTGTCATCAGAGGTTACTGCCTATGGAAGTATATTTTACTTACATTTTTACTTTTAATGTGAAATATGAAAAAACGGGACAATCACATCCAGTTATAGCTCTATTTCAGTTGCTTTGCAAGCTCATAGTGCAAACTATGAATAATTTGTTGTGTTTTCTCTCTCATTGTGCAAAGTTTTCTCCATGAAATGAAAAAGATAGTGTAACTGCTTAGTACACACACCTCATGTAGTGGCGTTTTCAATGAATAAAATCTTCAATTTAAAGAACAATAAACAGTGAAGGCAGATGGGGGTGACTGTGTGACTGTATACTGACTCTTCTGCAGTTGCTTTGTTTGCTCAGAAGCCCCCTGGCATCCAAATTTTACACACTGTACCTTTAAAACAGGCTTACAATGCTCTGTGTGACCAAAATAAAGACATTCTCCCCATTAAGGCCAAAAAAGTCACACTTTAACTTATTATCTACACAGAGAAGGTGATATTTTGAAAGTTTCTTTGTGTGTTTGTTTGTTTTTACAGTTTTACTTATAACTCAATCTGTTCTCTTCAGATTTTGACATCATTTCCAGGGAATGTGGTACATGGCACAGGGTATTGGTTGTGATAGGAGGCAGGACGTAGATCCAGAAGAGCTCTTCACAGTGAAGATAGAGCAGTTTTACACATTTTGGATAAAAGTTGGAAATGCCTTTATGGATGTTTTGCTCTCCAAGCGCCTCTACATACATGTTTGATATTTAATCAGTTGACCTCTACAGCCTAAAACATATACATAACATGCAATAATAAATAATAAATACGGAGCTTATGTAGGATTCGACTTTAAGCTGATGAGACACAAAAGGTAAAATATAAAATAAAAATAAAGGTGCTATGAGGAGAATCTATTTCCGGCGACATAAAGACTCTGCTACCCATGAGCACGTGCGGCAACTGTTGTAAAGACGTGACCCAAGCCAAAGCGCGTGTTTGTTGTGATGCTAATGAATGCAGCTCGGACCTTCCTCAGAAGTCTGCATTGCGGAGGTTCGGAAGGTCTTAAAGGAGAAGAATCTACGGTTCCGGACCCTGTATCCTGCCCGCCTGAAAGTTTTCCATGACGATGGAACAAAAATCTACGACTCGGTTGAGCAGGCATCGGTGGATCTCGCAAGCCGGGGCCTTCCAGTGAAAGTGGTTACCCCGCCGGCGACACCCAGGGAGAAGCTACACAGGTGGGCTTCGTGGCTTCCCGCGAGGGCGGGGAAGCGCTCGGCGCAGCCAGGAGGAGCAACGGGATATAAGGAGAGGCTACAGATGTTCAGACGTGACCAGCGCTAATCCTGACTTTTCATCTTATTTTCAATTTAAGACGACATTGTGATCTCAAGTCTACAGTCGAGCCAAAATAAAGGGACTTCTCCCCAGCAGGCCCTCTTGCTCAGGTAGCTCAAGGGGTTTTCCTTCATAGACTCAAGGAGGCAGTGTGTTGGATCACTGCTGGAAGTTTGGCGAAAATATTAATGGTTGAGTTAACTACCACGTTACTTGGTGTGTTTGTATGTTCTTTTTGTTATTGTTATTTTATTGGGGTTGTTCTGCCTGCTACTCTTTGGTACTCTTTACTTTCACAGGTAACTTTGTGCACTACCATATGCAAAATAATACTATAAAGCTGATCTCTTTTAATGTAAATGGGGTTCTGAATCCAGTAAAAAGGAATAAAATACTATCAAAGCTAAGGAAGGAAATGGCACAGATTGCTCTACTCCAAGAGACCCATATGAACCAGACAGAACATGCTAAACTAAAAAGGATGGGTTTTAAACATATATTCTCTTCCTCTGACGAGTCTAAACAGAGGAAGAGGGTTGTGGTTATCCTTATTTCCAATACTCTCAACTACGAACACATCTCAGAGGTTTGTGATAAGGAAGGTAGATTTGTCAAGATAACTGGAAGAGTGGAGGGTTCAGAAATAACAGTTTTAAACGTATATGCCCCACCGAAGTGAATGGTCATTCTATAGGAGCATTTTCGATTTGATGGTTGACTCTCAAGGTCTAATAATTTGCGGGGAGACTTCAACATAAAACTTAATCCTAAACTGGACTCCTCCACTCTCCTAATCATAATAATCCACTTATAAGGAAAGTTAATTCTTACATTGAGGAGTTGGGCATAATTGATGTTTGGCGAACACAACACCCTTCTACCAGAAATTACACCTTCTATTCCTGGCGAGCAGTTTATACCAGGATCGACTATTTTTTCTGTTTAAGGTGGACAACTTTAGGGTTAAAGACAGTGACATATTAGTGAGGACCTTTCGGACCATAGCCCTATTTCTATTTCTGTGTTTATGGCCAGGAAGAAAGCAGGACTCTTTGGAAGTTTAACTCGCATATATTAAATGATCCAACTACTGTATCCAAGATAAGGGAGGATATTAAAGATTACCTGAATTTTAATGATAATGGAGAAGTCTCTCCAATCATTCTATGGGACGCGTTAAAGGCAGTGTTAAGAGGAAAATTAATCTCTATCACCTCCTTCCTCAAAAAAATGAAAGGGCAGAAATTGACTGACCTCCAGGGGAAATTAAAACAAAAACTTCAAGAGGATATCAATAATCCAGCCCCCAATGTTAAACAAGAAATTTGGAAAATACAGGGAGAAATTAATGACATTTTTACACAAGAAGCCCAGAAGAACCTGACTTTTTTGAAGCAAAAATACTATGACATAGGAGGCAAATCTACAAAATATTTGGCATATAAATTACGCAAGCAGCGAGAGGAGAGTCACGATTTACAGAATAAAGAACCTAAAACAAGAATAATGGAGACCAAAATAGAGAAAATCCAAGAATGTTTTGAGACTTTCTATAGAGAGCTCTACACCTCCCCCCCAGCCCCAGAGGAAAGCGGTTTTGACGCATTTCTTAACTCTCTGGACTTACCTTCGCTCTCAGAGCTGCAAAATAAGAAACTAATTGAATCCATCTCAGTTGAGGAAATAAACGCAGCAATTACTAGGTTAAAATGTGGGAAGGCGGTGGGGACAAATGGATATAACGGTCAATTTTACCGCACTCTAAGGGCTGAACTAGTTCCAATTTTACACAAAACCTTTAACTGGATCCTACAAAAAGGAGAGACCCCCCCCTCTTGGAGAGAGGCAATAATTTCTGTAATTCCTAAGGAAGGGAAAGACGTTCAGGAGTGCGGAAACTATCGCCCAATTAGTGTCCTCAATCTCGATTACAAACTGTTTACCTCAATCTTTGCTCGGAGGTTGGAGAAACTGTTGCCTAACCTTATCAACCTTGATCAGACGGGATTTATTCATGACAGACAAACCACTGACAATATTAGAAGAACTTTGCATATATTAGATCATTTACACAAAGAAAAAATTGAATCTGTTATTGTGAGTTTAGATGCTGAGCAGGCATTCGATTCAGTCAGTTGGTCCTTCTTATATAAGGTATTGAGAAAATTTGGTTTCCATAACAATTTTATTAAAATAATTCAAGCTCTTTACAGCATGCCATCAGCTTGTATTAAAATTAATGGTGACCTTTCTGAATCTTTTTTCTTGGGACGGGGCTGCAGACAGGGATGCGCAATTTCCCCCCTTTTGTTTGATTTATTCTTAGAATCATTAGGACAGCTCATCAGGCAAAATCATAATCTTAAAGGGATTGTAATGGTGGGAGCTATCCACAAGGTGGCGATGTTTGCGGATGACGTTTTGGTTTGCCTGGCGGAACCTGAGAGGTCCTTTCCTGAACTAATGACCATATTGACTGACTTCGGTAAACTGTCCGGGTATAAAGTGAATATATCAAAAACCCAAGTGATGCCACTAAATTACATTCCATCTGAAACTTTTAAAAATAAATTTAAACTGAATTGGGAGAATGAAGTTATTAAATATCTTGGGATAAGCATAGGGACCTCGTGGGTCTTTACCGGGCAAACTATGATCCGTTATCCCAGAGGATAAAAACAGACTTACACAGATGAGGTCTGGTTCCTTTCCTGAGCATGGGCTCGAGAATAAGTTCAGTAAAAATGAATGTCCTCCCACAGCTCCTTTATCTGTTCAGAAACCTACCAATCGAGGTCCCTGATAATCAATTTAGAGAATGGGACAAGTGGTTCTCCAGGTTTGTCTGGCAGGGTAAAAAACCAAGAATTAGATATCCAACTTTACAATTGGCTCAGGAGAAGGGGGGGTTTGGCCTCCCATGTATGAAAAACTACTACCTTGCCACGAAGATTATTCCAATACTCTACTGGTGTAATGAATCTTATCAGGCAAGGTGGAAGGAAATAGAATCTAATCTTTCTAAACAGTTCCCTATTCAAGCTGCTCTTGCTGACAGGGGTCTGATGTGCCAGTTAGAAAAAGTGGGGAACCCCTGGTTGAATCACACACTTCGAGTTTGGTTGAAAGTAACTAACAGCTGTGAAATACATAAAACAATGAGACTGTTTAGATGGTTTGCCTACGATTCAAACTTCATTCCCAACAGAGGGGACCCCTGCTTCAAACTGTGGTCGATGACTGGTCTCACCACTTATCTTTCTTTTACAAAGAAACTCTGTACTTTGTTTTGAATTTCTGCGGGAGAAACATGGTTTTAAACGAAACGATCTACACAGATATTTTCAAGTAAGGTCTTATATTGAACATGAATGTAAATTAAGAGACCTCTCAGAGGTTGAATCAAAGTTTTTGTTCATTATAAAATCTGCTTTCTTAGTGACTCCCTCCAATTCTGTTTCCAAATTTTACACTGCTTTGTCCCTATCAAGCAATAACAATACTTTTTATATAAAAGAAAAATGGGAAAGGGAAGCGGGAATTGTGCTAACCGAGGAGACCTGGAATGCAATTTGGAAATTCCAGTGGACTACATCTAACTCTATGGATTGGAGGGAGCACTGCTGGAAAAATGTTATTCGTTTTTTTAAGACACCTTGCCAGGACAAATATAAAGACAATAGTATGACTTGTTGGAGACAATGTGGCTCTTCAGAGGCCAACCACTTCCATATTTTCTGGGATTGTCCCAGGCTGCTTATGTTTTGGAGGGAAGTCTGGGAATCCTTATGTAAAGTTTTTAATGTTCAAATCCCTTTGAGTTTTGAATCTCTTTACCTAGGTTATAGCCCGTTTATGAAAACCAGAAAGGATATTAAATTACTACAAATTCTCCTGGTGGCTAGCAAAAACTCAGTCACTAGGAGGTGGCTCAGTCCAACCCCGCCCACAATGGATGATTGGGTAGGGATCACCCTAGAAATATATAAGATGGAAAAAGCTGACATTTTTGTTAAGAAACCAAAAGGACTCATTTTTCCAAATCTGGAAGCCTTGGCTTGAATTCATTACCCCAACGAGAGCAGGCTTTTTTGGTCATACTTTAACCTGGTCTTTGTCTTTTCATTTCATTCTCATCTTCCTATCTTTATTACCGTGGCAGTACCTGGTACAGGCCCCCATAAGTTCTTGTAAATAGTTCTCCTTGATGTCACATGTATCATTTTGATTTTGATCTTGGATCGATTGTTTAGGCCTGCGAAATGGTTCTCACACAGCTAACGTGGGTAGTAAGTTTTGTTTTTTTTTTCTTTCCTCTCCCTTTTCTCTTCTCCTTAGACTTTGATTCGGTTATGTCATTTGCTGATGTATCGCTGTATTATTCTACCATGGATTAAATGTTTTTTTTTAAGGGAGGTTTGAATTCATTCAAAGCTTGTAGAGGCGAATGTGAAACCTGCCCCGTATCACTGTCCTGATTAACCTACACAGATCCTCTTTTGTTACATTTCCTAAGCTTTGTTTCTTCATAAAATGGAAAGGGAAAGCATTGTTGTACTTACATGTAATTGTATTTCTGCCCTTTTCTAAAGAAAAATTAAATATAAAAAAAAAAAACAAGTCTGCATTGCTTTATGACTTCTCTTTTCAACAGCTTACAGGATGCAAAGCGATGAGGTAATGTATCTCTTTCTAGTTAAGTAGCGGTAGTTTTTGATGTGTGACAACAAGCAATTTTTGGAAACTTAGTATCGTAGTTCTGTAGCCGGCTATATATCACTACTTACAGCCCGGTGCTCTAAGACGTGTCTGAATAATAGAAATTTGCTCTAGTTTTAATTGTCTTGTTCCCAAAGTTGAGTATCCAGGCCAGTCCAGCCCTGTCCGACCCGACCGCGAAGTTAAGGAATAGCATTTATAGATAACCTATTTTGATGCTATAAACTCATCTTAAAATGTGTATTTCGATCAAGCATATATCTGAAAGTCAGACTTTTTTTGTAATTCCTTAGAAACTCCTCATAGCATCTTTAATTTTGTTGATGACACTGACCCATCCCACTTTGTGCTGGTCTGAATAAACTCTGTTTCTTCTTACATTTTGACTTTGAAAAATTAACATTTTCTGCGTTATCACCAAAATAAAAATAGTGTAATGTTAACAAATTGTACTACAATTCTACAGTGACAATGAATAAATACTTCTCATCTCTGAGGACTGATGTTTGTCAAGAAAACTAAAGCACATATAAAAGTTAATGTAGGACAATTTTGCACTGGCACTTTTATCAAGGAAATACTTAACTTTGGAGTTTTTTCATGGAAACGTGAGCGCAACAAGTTTTCAAACAGGCATATAAAGGGTTGAACTTTTGACTACGTTTTTGTCTTCTTCATGAACAGAACTGATGTTTGCTAAAATAGAGATAAAATCAGTATTAAATGAATTAATGGCACTTCTCTGATATGATCACTTTTTATTTAATGTCCTGTGTAGCTTTGATGATGGGAGTCAAGTTAAAATGGACCACCTCGTTTCTTCCCTTTTCCTCGTTTCCTTCCTTTTCCTTCTTTCCGTCTATGCAAAGCAGCTTGATGCTCAGTCAAGAAATCTCGGTTGACCCTGAAGATGAGTTTGATCTACAAAAAAGGATGATGATCAGTGCTCCAGCTGAGAATGCTGTCATGTTTCAGTCTGTTCCAAATATCCCACCTTCTCCAGCATTTCCTCTCGTTGTCCACGTTGGCCAGGGGTCCTCTTTGTCCTCCATTCCACCCATCTTTTCATAGAGGCTGAGGCGGCCAGATGAAACTTTGCCACCTGATGTCTTTCCTTTGTTGCCGATTGCAGTATGCGGCTGAATTTCCTGTCCTGTGACGTTAACAAGGACAACTTATCTTCAAAAACCAGATGTTTAATAGGCATGTTAAAATTCAAAATCCAACTGATGCCTCAAATAATGTTTGATACCAATGTGACATCTTCCTCATGCAACCTGTCCAGTTTGGTCTGTAGCTCTGATAGCTCTGATCTGGTTTGCAGGCCTTTCAAATGATGCTGGCTCTTGAGTGTGGACAGTGCTTCTCTCTGCTCCTTAAGCTGCTGATCAAGTTCTTTCTCCTCCTGGCAGCTGCTCTCTTTGGTGAAGGAGACCCTGTAAATGGCGGACAAGCTCTGGCACACTCTTGAACTGTAAGACAAACACGAGCTCAGGATTAATTACTACATTAAAAACTCATATAGTCCCAGTATGGATTAAGATATCAGAATCAGTTGTTCAATAATGGTGCAGTAAAATCTTTGGAACAAATCAGAAATGAATTTAAACTCCTGCCAACTGATTTCTACAAGTTCCTGCAACTGAGACACTTCTTGACAACACATCCAGAACTTTAGAAAGTTAAAACCCTTCTAAGCTGGAGGTTTTCTCCAGGAGACACAGTCCAGTAATTACTTAAAGAAGGTGATCTCAAAAGTTTATAATGTATTCCTATCCATGGATTCAAACAACATATTGCAAATAAAGAAAAAAGACGGAGGTCGAAATAGGCACAACAATTACTCTTGAAACCTGGGAACAAGTACGTGAGGATGCACATTTATACCGCTTTCACACTAAAATTAGCGGGTCTATGCCAGTTTTTTCAAAGCTGGTTAACCCACTAACAATCATCACGTGACTCTTTTCCCACTGCCAGCAGACCCGGGTGTAACCCGCAGCAGTTGAGCTGGGTGGCTGTTTATTTTCCTCTGGCGCATCAAGCTGATGTCATCACGTTGATGACATCAGTTTTGGGCGTCGCGCTCATGACTCATCGATCACGACATTGTCTGACCAATCAGTAGCCGGCAGTCGGTGACGTCATCTGTTAGTATCGACTCAGCTCGCTTGGAACCAGAGCGGAGTAGGTACTAAAACTAGCTTGTTGTAGGAGGTACCAGGCCAGTGGAAACACGCTGCAAATGGAGTAGGGCCAAATAGAGTAGGGCCAAGGCGTGCTAGTGGAAAAGGGCCACTAGTGTCTCCGTGTAAACAGGGCCTTAGACTTCATATATCTGCTACAACACCATGGCCCCATACACCAAAGGCTCTAAACGTTAACATCTAGTCTCATGTTTCTTTACCTGACCACCTGACAGTTTGACCACCTGCACCAAGTAGTCATGAAAGACAGCATGGCTGTCTAATTGACGAGAACCTCCTCATTCTTCGCCACCAGCATGTCGTACTCCGCTGTCATCCTCCTCTCCTCTTCCCGTATCTGGTGAACCCTTTTCCTCTCCATCTCTGTCTCTGCTCTCGCAGCTGCTGCTTCTGCTCGTGCTTCCTGCACACATGGGGAACACTGGATGTGGTTATACTGTTGCTGCTGAGTGATACGTGAGTAAATGTGAAGACAAATGCAGGAGTGATATATCAAATATTTCTCTACTCTACCTTGAGCTGCATTTGCAATTTGGCACCTTTCTCATCCTGTTCTTTTGCCATCTCCATCTCCTCCTTTAGGCACTCTTGCAGGTTCGCCACGTACTTAAATTGAACACAGTAGTTTACCAAATACATGCAGAATTTGTTTGATTAAAATGTGAATTTATTTTGTCTGAGGAGACAGTGTTTTCCTCCTTGTTTGATGGAGTTCAGAATTGTTTTGTATCAGGTATATTCGTTAAGCTTTGTAAAAAGTTTGTGTTATTATTGAACTTCATTTTGTTGAAAATAATCACTCATTTTGAACTGGACGCCTGGAGCACGTTCCAAAAGAACTGGGACAGGGGCAAACTGGGAAATTTAAGAAATGCTCAACAAACACCAGTTTAGTCGGACTTTTGTTTTACTCTAAATTTTACCTTCAGTCTCAGAATCCTGAATTTAATTACAAGGTTCTACATTTAATCTCAACATTTTAACTTCAGTCTCAGAATTCTGATTTGAAGCTCAAAATTCAACATAACTTTCTCAGGATGCTGATTTACATCTCAGAATTTGGACTTTAATCCCAGGGTCTAGATTTAATATCAGAATTGTAAAAATAATACTAAAGCCGGGCCGCTGTCCTGTCAGAACTTAAGTTATAAATACATGTCAAATATATGCCAGACTGATCATTTCATTCCCCTGAAGAGCAACAGGCAAGATTAGGCGGTGCTTCTCTGTGGAGCAGAGCTCACCAACCGCTTTGAGCCTGAGAGCGACATTTCTGATGGGGATGGACACCACAAAAGTTCTTTAACTGAAAAATCACACATTCACACATGCACATTCCCCTCCTCACATGCATGCTCATGGGCACATCTTTTTGTAGTTCATTGTTCACTCCTGTTAGTCCTTGTTTATTCCTGTTACTTAAACAGCTTTCGTCAAAAAAACTAAAAAGATAAACAGCTTTTTTATCTTTGTTTGGTCTATCATTTATCCAATTGTTTCATAGCTTACATGATCATTAAGTTACTTTAACTGAGCTTTGGGTCTCTTTGAAATTAAAAATATGGCCTTGGGTGTTTTAGAAAAATACAACTTTTTTAAAAGTATCAATTTTTTCCTTATTAACAATGATTAATTGAACATTTAACCAACCATTCCATTAAAAGAGACACTTTCTTGAGGGGAAAATGAAGGAATTAGTTGACATGCTTTTAAACATGATATAAAAAATTACATAAAGCCACTTGAGACTGACCAGTGGTCATTTTAAATAGTTTCATATGCTTGTTGCTAGATTTAGTTTGGGAAAATACATTTCAAAAACCAATTGAATTAGGTGGACTTGCAACATTGGAATGTCACCCATTCGGTGGAACGCTCCTGGGATTTGAAAAGCATTGTTATTATTTAACCTTTGTACAAGTCTCGGGTTTTCAGCACTGTGATGGACTCAGAAAGTCCACTTAAATGTCCCCAGCAGACTGATGTGTGACTGCTGACTTCAGCATGTCTCACCTTCTTCTGCTCCTCGATCTGTGCCCTTATTTCTTTCTCCTGCTGATGTTCCTCCAGCTCGTCCAGGAGCGCAGCGGCGTCACGTCTCCTACGGACACTCCGCCGAGCTCCTCCGTTAACTCTCTGTTCAACACAGTGTGGTCGAGACTTAGCTTCTCTCTGTGTCGGTGCTCCACACTAAACCGTCTCAGAGATACAAACAAACTCACCGTATTTGCTCCTCCATGTCCTTCTCACCCCCTGAGGCCATGTCTGTCCAGCTGTCTCAAAGATGTGTTTGCTCTTCTGTTTCCGACTTCGTTTCCAAGAACTTTCAACGCCACTGTTTCCATGGTAGCGCAGAAATCCGGAAGTTCAGGAGACAACCGGCATTTCAAGGCAGAGTACGGAAGAGTATTAGGGCCATTTAAATGTGTGACTGCACCTCATGCTGTTTACATTTATAGTCTATAATTTCTGTAAGATATATTTTATTGTATATTGAGTCTATATTGCCACAAAAGAAATCCAAAGAGAAGTCAAAATGTGTTGTTGTACCCAGCTACACTGTAGCCTATTTTTCGGATCCCCTGCTATTGGTTAACCCAAAGAGGAGATGACGTCACGTGAATAAGCTCTATAGCCATGCGCACTAACTTGATCAGTTAATTGGACAAAGAGAATATTCACCAAATAGAAGTTACAGCATGATGTTAAACACTGAAAATGTGTTGCTGCTTCCCAGTAACAGTTGAAAGTCAGAGTTGATCATGAAGATTATCATGACCAACAAAACAGTTGTTTGACACTGATACTATCGGCGTTTATCCAGGAGCTTCTTGTGAAAGCCCAGCTTTACGGAAGGGAAGCAGGGATGGCCCACGAAAATATGTCGTCCCAGCATCCTTATATATATAAAACATACATACACTCAAAAGATCACTTTTATCACACAAAAAAAACACTGAACACAAACAGAAGGTCTGCATTGCTCATTTTGCAAGATCCAATTCAGTCATGTTTGAGGCCTCTTGAAGGTTTATTTGCAACAATCACTCTTTTAATGTTTGCTTTCATTCTGGTACACAAATGCTCCGAGCGGAGGAGAGGACACACTCTTCCACGTGTCTATCAGCTTCAACTCCTGCTTAGTTTGAATGAATCTCCACAGAGATGTTCCAGTGTTGGAAGATGACTGTTGTTTGTCTCACTCTGTTTCTGCACACTCCCTGTGAGTTAGTTTTGGGCAATGGCACTGCACAGTGTTGACAAATCATTTCAACTAGACAAGGGATGGGCAACTGTGGTTTCCAAGAGAACCACTGTTACAGCCCGGCTCATAAGGCTGCAACAAATAAAGGGGAGGACACAGAAGGCAACGTTTTAAACCCTTTGTTAGAGAGTTTATTAATTAAACAATAAATTAAACTGTTATATTACTGGAGTCAGTAAATGGATGGTGTGCTGTCGGTGCGTGTGTGTTTGTGAGAATCAGTAAGAAAACAGATGTATGTAAGTGTTGAAATGCGTGTAGGTGCACCAAAGTAATGTGGCTGCTGCGTGGCCGGCCGAAGGATGTCGGATGAGATCGAGAGAGAGAGAGGCCGCGGCGGAACACACTGGGCCCGAGTGATCCCCGTAACGTCCGCTGCTGCACCTCAAATAGAAAATGTTATATATTACCCAGTAAGGGACCGTAACACCCCCCGCCTTAAAGCGAAGGTTCCACCATCAGGAACCCTGAGCAACATCATCCTCAACTCCCAGTGCAGGCAATAGAAACAAGTGACATAATAGACAATGTGCAAGCTATACCCAGCCACCGGTTACGTTTAAATTTTAGTTACTTATAACTTTTACATTTTTTTTATTAAATAAAACGTCAGACCAATTCTGAAGACACAGGAAGACCCCATGATTTGGACCAGCCCATCCTCTCATACGGCCACTCTCCAACCTCAGCAACTGATGCACTCAGAAGCCCTATTTAAGAGGGAGGAGGGGTGGGGAAGTGAGAGAGAGCAAGGCAAAATTCTACAAAACAGGCGCGCGAGACAACGCATCAGCTACAACATTTTCTTTTCCTTTTATGTAACGGATGTCTAAACAATAAGACTGCAGAAAAAGCGACCAGCGAACCAATCGCTGGTTTGGACATTTAAGTGACGTCAAAAACGTAAGTGGATTATGGTCAGTGTGGACTACAACCGGAGTCCCGCCACTAAGGTAGACGTCGAAATGTTTTAAGGCCAGGATAAGAGCAAGTGTTTCTTTTTCTATAACGGAGTAATTTAGTTGGTGTCTGTTGAACTTTTTGGAAAAATAGCTCACAGGTCTGCAAATACCAAGATCGTCCTGTTGAGCCAGCACAGCACCAGCACCCTCATGGCAAGCATCCACGTGCAGTTGGAAAGGTTTTGACGGACGCGGAGCGGCCAGAACTGGAGCAGCGCAAAGGAGGTTTTTCACCCGTTCGAATGCCTGCTGACAAATAGAAGACCAAAGATATTTCACACCTTTACGAAGAAGATCAGTCAACGGAGCTACCACAGACGAAAAAAGAAACACCTGTAATAACCCACGAGGCCAAGGAAACGCATGAGTTATCTTTTAGTTGTAGGGACAGGGAACTGCTCAACGGCTTGCACTTTAGCTGCCACGGGACGGACCTTGCCCTGGCCTACCACCCGGCCTAGGTAAGTCACAGTTGCCCTTGCAAACTCACACTTTGCGAGGTTCACTGTAAGTCTCGCCCCCGCCAAACGAGTGAAAAGCTCCCGAATGCGCTCTACATGACTGTCCCACGTGTCAGAAAACACCACCACGTCATCTAAATAGACCGCACAACCAGGCATATCCCCAATAACCCTGTTCATAAGACGTTGAAAAGTCGCGGGTGCATTACGAAGACCAAATGGCATAATTACCGTATACGAATACAACCCGGTAGGAGTCACAAAGGTGGCCAACTCGCGCGCACGCTCCGAAAGTGGCACCTGCCAGTACCCTTTTAAAAGATCAAACTTACTGACAAACTTTGCTGCGCCTACTTGGTCAACGCAGTCATCCATTCTTGGAAGCGGAAAGGAGTCAGGTTTAGTGACAGCATTAAGTTTTCTAAAATCTGAACAAAACCTGGGCGTATTATCAGATTTGGGCACGAGGATGCAGGGAGACGCCCAGCTGGACGTGCTCGGCTCAGCTATCCCATTTTCAAGCATATACTTTACCTCCGAGTCTAGATATTTACGTTTTTCAAAATTGACTCGGTGAAAACGCTGTTTTATTGGTTTTGAATCGCCTCCGTCAATGTCGTGCTCAATCAAATGTGTACAACCAGGGGTATCTGAAAACAAGCATGGAAATGTTTTAATCAGTTCAGACAACTCATGTGCGCGCTCAGAAGGCAAGTGCATTAATGATTCACCCAAACGACACAAAGCCTCCGAATTTTTTAAACGGCCATGAATCAATGCGCTGTCCAAGGTACCACTGTCACTGTCCTCGCTACTGTTATAGGCGCTGTCCATGGTGCTGAGGTCACCTGTTTGCGCTGAACTTACTGTACACGCGGCCTTTGCATCACGAGTATAATACGGCTTTAACAAATTAACGTGACACAGCTGTGTCCTTTTCCTCCTCTCCGGTGTAGAAATTAAATAATTCTGATCAGAGTTCTGTTTTAGGACCGTGTAAGGGCCAGTGAATTTAGCTTGAAACGGAGATGTCAATAGCGGATAAAACGCTAAAACCTGATCACCTGGCAAAAACGACCGGACCTCAGAGCGGCGATCAAACAGAGCTTTCATTTTAGCTTGAGCCGAAGTAAGCTTTTCTGTTGCCACTTTATGGCAGCATAAAGGCGACGTCTGAATCCATTTACATAATCCACCAGGCTTTTAGGGGGGTCTGGCTCCCTTAACTCATTTGCAACGGCCGCTAATGGACCTTTAACCCATTTTGCCCCACCGGCAACAATTGTTGCCGAGGTACATCACTGTCATTTTCTACTCACAACAAAAAATGTCAGCGGTAGTAATGCAACTTTTTGCACTTATGTGTTAGTAGACAACTTGGATAAAGATTTCGGCTCATAAAATATAATTTTCAAGTAGTCCCTGTCACATGACATCGTCTGCTTCCTGCCCCTTTCGGTGGAAGACATGGAGGATGCAAATCTTCTGGGAAAGAGGTCATTTTCATACATTTCTAATGCTTTCCCCAAAAATATATTTGTGATTATTTAATCATTCAAGTCTCTTGAGTAACCCTCTACCATTTTTTTTTTACCTGTTATAAATATTTTTTTGTTCATAGGCTTATTTCTGTGAGTGGCAACAAAAGTTGCCGGTGGGCACATAGCTTGTAACTAACTAAAGGAAAACACTGTCTGCAGGATTTCTCATAAATTACTAATTTCAAATTGTAGAATGATGAACACTGGTGCATTTAGGTCCTGATAGAATACTCTTCCAAGCTAAATAAATTCACAGGTATTCAAGACCTGTGTCTGTAGGATTTTGATACATTTCCATAAATTTTCTTGCTATTTGCGAAGCAATCTTTCTCTGTCAACTAACATCAGTGTGGAAAACCGTTTCCGCAACTATATAAAAAGGAAATCGGGAAACTAAAAATAAATAAATACATACTAAGTCATAATAATGTGATAAAAAGTCAAAAATGTTGATGTGCAGTTGGAGCTGCACCTTTCTTGACACACACTCATCATAGCCAATGGCCACACCTACGTCGCCCCCCCCCAACACACACACACACACACACACACACACACACACACACACACACCCACACACACCCACACACCCACACACAATTTTCATAAAATAACAGGCCAAAATACAAATTTATTATCTATGTTGTTCTTTCCTTCAGTACTCTGTAACAGAGGTCCTGGCCATGCTGCAGGACTCTGAAACAGTGACCTAGGTACAAGCTATGTGACTACCGGCAACAATTGTTGCCAGTCATAAAAATGCTATTTTCTTTGAAACAAAGTACAAAATGGAAAAAAGAAATACATAACATTATTCAGAGGGACTCAACTGATAAAATTATATGCCTTACAACTCCAAAAAAAATTTGGGCATAAATGGGTTAACGTGATGCGCGAACACTAATTCATTTGGACTGAATCCAGTGCTTTCTTGAGTTACCTCTCTCGCTGCAAGCATTAACCAAGGTAAACCCTCCTCCCAGTCCTTACCCAACTCGGT
Source organism: Scarus forsteni (assembly GCA_036419115.1). Classification (NCBI taxonomy): domain Eukaryota; kingdom Metazoa; phylum Chordata; class Actinopteri; order Labriformes; family Labridae; genus Scarus; species Scarus forsteni. Next base: position 6,811,260 of record JAZDUH010000359.1, on the reverse strand, counting down.
GCAGTATGCGCGCAGGAGTGATGTAAGCGTTTGGTGGAATCGCTCGAAAGCCCCCTGGCTCTCAGCGTGATAAGCTGTTGCCTTGTTATGTCGCACTCGAAGTTGTTTAAGGACCTGAGAAAACAAATGTGAGGTTAAATTGGTGCTTTGGTCAGATTGAATCACTTTAGGAATGCCAAACACGGAAATAAACTGAGAGAGTGCGCGCACCACAGATTTAGCAGTTATTGTGCGTAAAGGATAAGCAGCCGGATACCGAGTGCTCTGACACATTACAGTGAGTAAATAAATGGAACCAGACTTTGATCTAGGCAGAGGACCTACGCAGTCAATGATCAAGTGTTCAAACGGCTCAGACACTGTCGAAATAGGACTCAAAGGAGCAAGCTTTAATGTTTGATTAGGCTTTGATGTAAGTTGACACACATGACACGTTTTAGTATAAGCTGAGACGTCTCTTTTAATCCGTGGCCAGAAAAACTGTCTCAGGACCCGGTCATATGTCTTCCTCACGCCTGAATGTCCGGACTCGTCATGCGCAACCTTCAGCACAGCAGAGCGAAATTTGGTTGGCACAACAATTTGAAAAACCGGCTCACCGACAATGCCATGGTGTGGTAACCATTTCCTGACCAACAACGAGTCCTGTAGGAAATACCCGCACGCGCAGTCGGTCTCCTCGTTCACAGGGCGCACCTGATCAAAGAGCCCTTTTAAAGTTACATCAGCTTGTTGCTCCGCCACCAGCTCACTGCGAGACAAAAACACAGGAAAATCAGACAGGGGTAATGCAATATTTTTAACATTTTCCTCCTTCACCTCTCCAGAACGCGCCATGGCACGAGTTACCGCGCATGCAGTAAACACCTCAGGAAACTCCCGAGTGCTGTCGTCAATTTCGGTGATAATGAGCGGCTCAGGCTGCGCCTCTACAGGCACCACTGATGCAGCCACATCAGCCCACATACGCGCTCCTGCTAAATCATTCCCCAAAATCACCGAAACGCCTTCAATCGGTAACGCAGGACGCACAGCCAGAGCAGCTTCACCACAGAACAGTTCACAGTCCAAGCACACTTTATGCAGCGGAACAAAGAGCACATTAAGTCCCATACCCCGCACTGGAACACAAGTGCCTGTCTCCGACGCGTCAGACAGAGGCAACACATCCGCTTGAATAAATGAATCAAACGCCCCGGTGTCCCTCAAAATCTTGACACGCACTTTTTCCATCACTGCCGACCAAGGATACATAACCCTCTCGAATAAACGGGAGATAGCAGTCATCCGAACCACCGTCTTTTACCTCTTTTTTAACGGTATTACGCACGGGCGCAGCTAAACCAGCTCCTTTGGGGTTTGAGTGAAACGTCCTGGACTTTGTTTTCAGCAAAAAACAGTCAGCTTTAATGTGCCCTCGTTTGTGACAATAATTACAGACTCTGACATTATCACGCGAACCCTGAAATTTGGCATCAAACTGACGCGCACCACTGGAGTGACTCGCTCCATCTCCACGGTTACCGTCTCTTACCCCAACATTTTGCACAAACTCCCGATGGGTCAGCACATACTCATCTGCTAAGACCGCGGCAGCGGACACTGTCATAGCTTTTTGTTCATTTACATAAGTTGAAATTCGCTCAGGCAAACAGTTCTTGAATTCCTCCATCAAGATTAAATCACGCAACTGCTCATAAGTTTTAACATTTTGCGCAGCGCACCAGCGGTCAAACAATACAGTTTTTTCCCGACCAAATTCAACGTAGTTTTGACTTTCAGCCTTTTTGTATCGGCCAAATTTTTTTGTCTATACGCCTCTGGCACGAGCTCGTATGCGCGGAGAACTGCACTTTTTACTTCGTCATATTTTAAACTCGCATCTGCAGACAAAGAGGCATATGCCTCCTGGGCTTTACCGGTAAACACGCCCTGTAGTAACAATGGCCAAACATTCTGAGGCCAACTCAATGTGGTCGCCACTCGCTCAAACAAAACAAAATATTTATCCACGTCCTTTTCTGTGAACGGCGGGATTAAGCGAATGCATTTATTGATGTCAAACGCTGTGTCAACAAAAGAACTGCTACTAGATTGACTGGCAAAAGGCATTGATTCGCGTCTTGAAACCGCCTCAATTTCCAGTTTACGCAGTTCAAAATACTGTTGGAGCTCTTTTTCCTTAAGCTCCAAACGCCGCATCTCCAATTGTAGCTCTAATTTACGCAGCTCAGGGTCAGCCGCCTCAACTCCAGCATGAGGAGTAACAGTGCTCACCGGCGTAATTACTTTTTTCTCAGCCAACGCGGTGTGAAGTTTAAACTTAAGGTCCTGCTTTTCATCCTGCTTCGAGACAGGTATTTCATACTGCGCAGCAATGGACCACAGATTGGCTTTAGTACATAAATCCAGCTTCTCCGGACTGGGATGAGCCACAAAATCCTCCAAATCAAACTCCATCCTTGACAGTAAAACGCGCACACAAAAGCGAAAAAATATTTTTAGCTTTAATCCACCAAAACAATCCTTAACCGGACTGAACTAAGCGCGTTACAAAAATTACAACAAATAGAAATACACTGTGAAGTGAATTGCAGACTCAAACTAGTGCACAACTTTACCACCAAAACACCCCTCTGTTCTTTGCCTTCCTCACCAACTTCTCACCTAGTTTAACTAATGCCTGGCTCTTCACGTGTTCAGCGGCGGCTTTTTATGCACTGTTGCACCTACTCCCTCAAAAATAAGGTGCATACCCGGCAGGTTTGAAAGGCAATCCGCAATAGACGACCCCCCAAGATCCCACGGACGTGCTGCCGAGAACACTGCTCGCGCAGTGAACACACAACCGCCTCCCACGACACGACAAAAAATAACAAATAATAATAATAATAATCTTTATTATAGACTCAACAAGATGATGGTCCATTCACATACACAACACATCTATAAAACAAAAGAAAAAATGAAAACAACAGTAATAATAATAATAATAATAATAATAAAATAAAATAAAAATACAGAACAGCAATATACTGTATGTTTAAAAAAGGTACAGACTATTGTGCCAGTGCTTCCGAAGCCTGGATGTACACCGAAAACCCATACAGCAGGTTAAGGCCTTAATAACGCAGTTTTCTGACAAATCCAGTCGACACATGAAGTTAAACATTAGCTTTCGCAACAGTGCCAGACATGTTGGTACATTAACAGACACAAATAACTGGCTGGCACTGTGCCACCTAGGAACACTTAACAATAATCTCAAAGCGTCGTTATAAGCCACTTTAAGCCTCTGCATACTTTTCCCTCTGTAAGTGGACCAGAGATGAGCTGTATACAAGGGAGTGACATAAGCCCTGAATAGTGCGCATTTAACATCAACAGAGCACATATAGAATTTTCTTAACAACACATTTGCCTGTGCATATATTTTACAGCATTGACGTCGGATGTCACCATCATCCATCAAATCATCAGAGAATACATGTCCAAGATATTTCAAGTCCTTTGTCGTTTCTAGGGGACCATCTGAGAGATGGAAGGCAGGAAAAACCGATTTCCTGTCCTCTTTAGATCTCACAACCATGACCTTACTTTTTTCGCATTATAATTGATTCCAAATTTTCTGCCATATTGTGTACATATTCTTAACACTTGTTGTAACCCAGCAGTATATGGACAGAGTACAACAAGGTCATCAGCATACATAAGATGATTGACAACTTGGTCTCCCACAATACAACCTGTTTTACATTCATTCAACTGTCTTGACAAGTCATCGATGTATACATTAAAGAGGACAGGAGATAAGATTCCTCCCTGCCGGACCCCATTACTCACATGAAAAGGAGCTGAGATAATATTATCCCACTTTACCTGAAATGTTTGCTGAGCATACCAGAACATAAGAACTCTAACAATATATTTAGGGACATCTCTTTCAAGTAATTTAACAAATAATTTGGCATGATTAATCCTGTCAAATGCTTTAGAGGCATCAATAAAACAGAGAAACACAGAGGAGTTGTGGCTTTGGTACTTTGCAACTAACTCCTTTAATGCATAAATGCACAGATCAGTACTATGCTTTCTCTTAAACCCAAATTGATTGTCAGTAGTTAATAAATACATTTCCATCCTATTTAAAATAATCCTTTCCAGCACCTTAGACAGGATACTGGCAAGGGCAATAGGCCTATAATTGTCCATGCTGTTTAGTTTTCCAGCCTTCTCCTTAAGGACAGGGACCAATAAAACAGATAGAATAGAATCAGGGAGAACACCATGCACCAGGAAGCCAGTAAAACACATAGCTAACAATGGAGAGAGCCTATAGTTGGCATATTTGAGATGCTCAGCAGCAATACCATCTGTGCCACAAGCTTTGTTGTTATCAAGCATCCCGATAGCATCTGACACCTCACCAGGTCTTACTATAACATTAGTGTCCAAATCTACACTATTAACAGCAACAACATTACTCTTAACACACTTAAAAAGCTTGAAAAAGTGCTCACGCCATAACTCTGCAATGTTATTAGAGCCACTGACACCTTCAATGTCATATGGTAAAGATGTTTTATGATTATTCATCACTTTAGTTGCTTTCCAAAAGTCAGCATGGCTATTATTTTGTAGCTTCCTGGCAAGCAAGTCAGCTCTGATAGTGTTCTCGTTATTCTTAATATAACGAAGAGCATATTTATATCTAGCATTAGTTTGTTTCTTATTGTGGCAGGGCTAAGGTGATCAGAGGAGCTCGACAACGCCACCTGGGGGAATTTCGCCCCCAGGAATGTAGTTTGGTTTTGTTAACCACTAGAGTAAGGGTACACAGGTTCAACACCACGAGGGAGACATGATTCACTTTGTAGAAAAATACAAATTTTATTTATTGTTCTTTAAAACACATTTTGTTCATTAAAACACTGGGAAAGGTAATAACTAAAGGAAGATGCACAAGGGAGAGGCAACGCATAAAGCAGGGCTGGGGCTTACCACGGCGGCAGGACAACCAAAAGGGAAAATATCCAAACCAAACACCCGTGCATCAACCAAAATAACTTGTGAAAAACACCACCACCAAGGAAGGGGACTGCCGCTCGTTTGGGCCCACAGCACCTGTAAAACAGAAAACAAAGAAATGTCAGGGTTGCCTCTCTCCTGGTGCTACCAATGTTTTAACTGTAACACATAAACTCAAACTTATATACAAAAAAAGGAAACAAAATGAAAACCAAATGTTCAAATTATTGAAATAATGCAACAACCAAAATTAACACTTTTTAACCCAGAAAATGCCTGCACTCAAGGATTAACAATCAGTCAAAAATAAGGTACCAACGAAAAGAAAATAATCACAACAGAATAGAACCAAGAAAGATGGTGACTTTCCCAGTCGATGTCTATAAAATGACTCCCCGCCTGGACAGATGGCTACCAAACAAAATAACAAAACCTAAATATGTATGATATCAACCTAAATTGTAAATGAATAAACCCTGACAAAAGAAAACTACCACTAAGGAAACTAAAGCAACCCCCCCAAATGAAGGAATGCAACTAAATATAAAGACAATGAGACCAAAATGAGAAATTAACCCAAGAAAACAAAATAAAGTTAACTATACATAACAGTAGGTTTACAAAATAAAAAAACCATATAAATGAAACCAATTTAACTGAGATAAACTTAAATCCTAGTTGAACCAAATAAAACTGCAGAAAACAGCAGCAGAAAACAGCAGTGTAAAACAGCAGTGTAAAACAGCAGTGTCCGCCTCCTGGCTGGAGCAAACCGCTCCCTCCCTCACCTCAGGTGAGGGAGAGCAAATTGAGGGAGAGACGCTGCACAGCTTGGTGTTCCTTTATGAGCTTGGAAGAGGCACCTGTCCAAAAGAGAGAGCGCGTCACAGCCTGGTCTTCACATCGTTAAAAAAAGACAAGCCGAACAACCAGACAGCTTACCCCGATGGTTACGCTGTGTCGGGCGCGCGCACTCCGGCTGCCGCCCAGCGCACAGACTCGACCGCGGCCGCTCGCACCACCCCGCCAGCCGAACCGTGCTGGCCTTAAGCTATAGCACCTGCAGCTTCCCTCTTCTCCTGCACCAGCCGTGCTGCACAGAGAGGGAGCAATGATCTATAATGACTGTGTAGGCTGACCCACGCAACACAGTGAGGGATCAGAAGCAGCTTACCTTCTTGATCAGACGTGAAAGACGCCGTGAAAGGGTACCCACGCCACGCACTCAGTGTCACAGCTGAGGGTAAAGCAGCCTCTACCCCGACGTCACGCCAAACGCTGTCCTGCCAGGACCGGAAGAAAGGGCGAGGCACGGTGTCAGCCCCCCTTTTAAAGGTGCGCACCGCCCAACACCTTACGCCACAGGGGAGCCAGTGCAGCGCCACACAAAGGCCAGGAGTGCCCCAAAGGGCACCTGGTCACATTATGCTCAAACACATCACCCTGTCTAGGCCTTCCTGCAATAGACCAGAGTTTAAATGCATCCCTTGCAGCAGCATGATGTTCAGCCACATACTCATTCCACCCAGGTTTGATGTTAGATGCCTTCTTACGACTGCAGAGACACCCAGCAGAAGCATGAAGCCCCTTTATGATGTTATCATATAGGCCACAAAGGTCAACAGCATGCTGTGTATCAGTACAGTTCATATTGAGACATGTTATAGCATCCCTCGGCAAAACAACTTGATTTAGTAAACTGTCAGACAAGACAGTATATCTATCAATGTCCTCCTTATACAAATTAACCCAGTTTAATTTGTCTGAGTTGACAGAATTCCCGGAATCCACCAGGAGAGGCACGGCCTCAACATTTAGCACCATAGCTATTGGTATGTGGTCAGAGGAAGCCAGACCATAACAAATTTCCATATTTTCTATAGAGGCATGAGCATCAGCTGTACACAGACAGTGATCAAGCCAGGAGGTTGTGTGCCATGCCTCACTTACATAGGTAAAACTGTTCCTAGGTAAAAATACTGTGCTAGACAAAACAAGATTATTTTCATTATAGAAATGTACCAGATGTTTTGCAAAAAGAGAATTTTTATCAGTTACATCAGCATTAAAATCCCCAATTACATATATACAAGTTGAATCATGGTCCTCAATAAAGGAGTAAATAAAAGCTAGTCTATTCAAAAATTCGTCCTCATTCTCATAAGATTCATGAGGTGTATGTATATTTAAGATGCTAATTTTCTTACCATATAAATGAATATCAATCCCTGTGGCCCAATCACAATCTAATCTGATCACTTTTACCATGGGGTCATATTTGCGATTCCAAAGGATGGCTACTCCTCCAGCTATTCTGCCTTTAATTAGTTTTGTCCTGAGGTCAGTAGTAGATTCTCCGGCTCCATGAAAATCCTTGTGTATTGTATTTAACTTATCCAAATCCTGTTTGGCAAGCCAGGTCTCTTGGAGACACAGAATATCACACTCATTTAGCAAGGAATCAACAACATATCGTCTTGATATATCTGTGGCATTATGTCCCACACGTAAACCACGTACATTGTATGATACAACCCGCATAGTGTTCTTCAATCCGGGATATTGCTCGTGCACAGCAGCCACATCAGCAGTCGCTCATTGACTGGCAGACAGCTGATTGGGACTCCCCAACGCCGTCCACAGGTTGTATTGCAAGTGACCGGGAGCGTGAATTACCTTCCTGGCCGACTGTCTCAACGCCAGCGCCTCTAAATTGGCGTGGCTCAAAATAACGTCTTACAAAAGAGCCAGCAGGCCACAGATGCGGTTCATACATCTCTGCTACATTGTTACATTCAGCAGTGACACAAAATGAGCTGAATCTACTTCGAGATGTTTCAATTTTACGACAGATCACCTCCCGTCCCAGTTTATCTTTCAAATAGGCAGAGAGCGTGTCAGCATTCAGGTGGGGGTCAAACTTTGAGGCAAAAACACTCACCATCTTCGTTGTGATAGTTTTTATGTTACTTGCTGTGCCCGTACCGATTATTCCCGTCTTCTTTCTCTCCGATCTCACTGGCAGTTTAGCCTGATGGAGCTTGTGCTGCACCGCAGCGTTACCCGGTGCTGGCTTAATACGGCCCTCTTTCTTCACTACCGTGGTCCAGGCAGGGGATTGTGTTTGACTCGATACCCGAGCCGCCACGATTGGTGTTCAGGCTGTAGTATCCCTCTGGGCAGTTGATGTTGGAGCTGCGGTCTCCCTTTGGCCAGTCGCGTCTGGAGTCTGTGCAGCGGCCACGGGTCCCTTCGCAGGGGGAGGCGGCTGCTCCACAGCAGTCAATCGCCCATCAATGACCACTGTCACCGCCCGCAAACCTTCACAAACATTTGTCTGTATTTCAAGAGTTCTTTTCATACAGCAGATCTCGCTGTTTAGTTGTTCCATTCTGCCTAGCAGCGTTGATACGTCTATATGGTTAAATGAGACAGGTGGCAAGTCGTCCAGAAAGTGAGACACGAATCTCGGGATATCCTCCCCACACTCGTTCAGCACTCTCATGCACAGCTTAACATTATTACTGTCTTTCTGTTGGCCTTTGTAGGTAATGCACCGCTGAGACGTATCAGGGCAGACCTCAAACAGGACCTTCTTGGCGGCTTCAATCCGTTCAGAGGAGAAACTACTTGTTACCAGTAGAACAATCTCGTCGTGACTTAAAGTTCTCATTTTAACCACAAGAAAGTTCAATATTTCGTCTTCCACGATTACTTTACCGTCATTAGTTTTATAAATCTCCGGTTTTAATCGTGAAAACGCTGAAGCAGTAGCTGAAGAAGCAGCACGCCGTGGTTGCCCGTCCACCTCGTCCGCCATATCTGTGTCCCAAAAAGGCAACACCTCTCCACCTAACAGGAGCGCAATGGCAGTCTTAACAGCCACAAAGCAGTGCACGAGCCAAAACACTTCACTCACCTGTATTTCCCGGCATGTACGAGCCACAAACAAGCCAAAAGTTACCCCGAAGCCGTGTCTCCCCTGCGCGCACGCTCCCGCTCTCCGTGCGCTCCAGCGCAGTACCTGGAACACTCCCACACTGACGTCAGGTGACTTCATTCACAAAAAGCAAAAGTAGGTCAGTGGGTCAGGCATTTGGCGCGCAAAAGAACAAAGACCGACGCCGAAAAAGATACATACACAAACTTTAGATACAAAACGCGAGATTTGTCTCGTGGCATACTTTACCAACTCCACGATTTAAAATCTTTTCGGACGAGCCCCCACTTGTTACAGCCCGGCTCATAATGCTGCAACAAATAAAGGGGAGGACACAGAAGGCAACGTTTTAAACCCTTTATTAGAGCGTTTATTAATTAAACAATAAATTAAACTGTTATATTACTGGAGTCAGTAAATGGATGGTGTGCTGTCGGTGCGTGTGTGTTTGTGAGAATCAGTAAGAAAACAGATGTATGTAAGTGTTGAAATGCGTGTAGGTGCACCAAAGTAATGTGGCTGCTGCGTGGCCGGCCGAAGGATGTCGGATGAGATCGAGAGAGAGAGAGGCCGCTATAGTCCGGGAACACACTGGGCCCGAGTGATCCCCGTAACGTCCGCTGCTGCACCTCAAATAGAAAATGTTATATATTACCCAGTAAGGGACCGTAACAACCACACTGACGTTAACCTCATCCCTAGGGGACCGATTTTTTACATTTGAAGGGTAAATAAAGCTGTCATCAGAGGTTACTGCCTATGGAAGTATATTTTACTTACATTTTTACTTTTAATGTGAAATATGAAAAAACGGGACAATCACATCCAGTTATAGCTCTATTTCAGTTGCTTTGCAAGCTCATAGTGCAAACTATGAATAATTTGTTGTGTTTTCTCTCTCATTGTGCAAAGTTTTCTCCATGAAATGAAAAAGATAGTGTAACTGCTTAGTACACACACCTCATGTAGTGGCGTTTTCAATGAATAAAATCTTCAATTTAAAGAACAATAAACAGTGAAGGCAGATGGGGGTGACTGTGTGACTGTATACTGACTCTTCTGCAGTTGCTTTGTTTGCTCAGAAGCCCCCTGGCATCCAAATTTTACACACTGTACCTTTAAAACAGGCTTACAATGCTCTGTGTGACCAAAATAAAGACATTCTCCCCATTAAGGCCAAAAAAGTCACACTTTAACTTATTATCTACACAGAGAAGGTGATATTTTGAAAGTTTCTTTGTGTGTTTGTTTGTTTTTACAGTTTTACTTATAACTCAATCTGTTCTCTTCAGATTTTGACATCATTTCCAGGGAATGTGGTACATGGCACAGGGTATTGGTTGTGATAGGAGGCAGGACGTAGATCCAGAAGATCTCTTCACAGTGAAGATAGAGCAGTTTTACACATTTTGGATAAAAGTTGGAAATGCCTTTATGGATGTTTTGCTCTCCAAGCGCCTCTACATACATGTTTGATATTTAATCAGTTGACCTCTACAGCCTAAAACATATACATAACATGCAATAATAAATAATAAATACGGAGCTTATGTAGGATTCGACTTTAAGCTGATGAGACACAAAAGGTAAAATACAAAATGAAAATAAAGGTGCTATGAGGAGAATCTATTTCCGGCGACATAAAGACTCTGCTACCCATGAGCACGTGCGGCAACTGTCGTAAAGACGTGACCCAAGCCAAAGCGTGTGTTTGTTGTGATGCTAATGAATGCAGCTCGGACCTTCCTCAGAAGTCTGCATTGCTTTATGACTTCTTTTTCAACAAGTTACAGGATGCAAAGCGATGAGGTAATGTATCTCTTTCTAGTTAAGTAGCGGTAGTTTTGATGTGTGACAACAAGCAATTTTTGGAAACTTAGTATCGTAGTTCTGTAGCGGCTATATATCACTACTTACAGCCCGGTGCTCTAAGACGGTCTGAATAATAGAAATTTGCTCTAGTTTTAATTGTCTTGTTCCCAAAGTTGAGTATCCAGGCCAGTCCAGCCCTGTCCTAATTCGACCGGGTTAAGGAATAGCATTTATAGATAACCTATTTTGATGCTATAAACTCATCTTAAAATGTGTATTTCGATCAAGCATATATCTAAAAGTCAGACTTTTTTTGTAATTCCTTAGAAACTCCTCATAGCATCTTTAATTTTGTTGATGACACTGACCCATCCCACTTTGTGCTGGTCTGAATACATTCTGTTTCTTCTTACATTTTGACTTTGAAAAATTAACATTTTCTGCGTTATCACCAAAATAAAAATAGTGTAATGTTAACAAATTGTACTACAATTCTACAGTGACAATGAATAAATACTTCTCATCTCTGAGGACTGATGTTTGTCAAGAAAACTAAAGCACATATAAAAGTTAATGTAGGACAATTTTGCACTGGCACTTTTATCAAGGAAATACTTAACTTTGGAGTTTTTTCATGGAAACGTGAGTGCAACAAGTTTTCAAACAGGCATATAAAGGGTTGAACTTTTGACTACGTTTTTGTCTTCTTCATGAACAGAACTGATGTTTGCTAAAATAGAGATAAAATCAGTATTAAATGAATTAATGGCACTTCTCTGATATGATCACTTTTTATTTAATGTCCTGTGTAGCTTTGATGATGGGAGTCAAGTTAAAATGGACCACCTCGTTTCTTCCCTTTTCCTCGTTTCCTTCCTTTTCCTTCTTTCCGTCTATGCAAAGCAGCTTGATGCTCAGTCAAGAAATCTCGGTTGACCCTGAAGATGAGTTTGATCTACAAAAAAGGATGATGATCAGTGCTCCAGCTGAGAATGCTGTCATGTTTCAGTCTGTTCCAAATATCCCACCTTCTCCAGCATTTCCTCTACGTTGTCCACGTTGACGGGGTCCTCTTTGTCCTCCATTCCACCCATCTTTTCATAGAGGCTGAGGACGGCCAGATGAAACTTTGCCAGCTGATGTCTTTCCTTTGTTGCCGATTGCAGTATGCGGCTGAATTTCCTGTCCTGTGACGTTAACAAGGACAACTTATCTTCAAAAACCAGATGTTTAATAGGCATGTTAAAATTCAAAATCCAACTGATGCCTCAAATAATGTTTGATACCAATGTGACATCTTCCTCATGCAACCTGTCCAGTTTGGTCTGTAGCTCTGCTAGCTCTGATCTGGTTTGCAGGCCTTTCAAATGATGCTGGCTCTTGAGTGTGGACAGTGCTTCTCTCTGCTCCTTAAGCTGCTGATCAAGTTCTTTCTCCTCCTGACGCAGCTGCTCTCTTTGGTGAAGGAGACCCTGTAAATGGCGGACAAGCTCTGGCACACTCTTGAACTGTAAGACAAACACGAGCTCAGGATTAATTACTACATTAAAAACTCATATAGTCCCAGTATGGATTAAGATATCAGAATCAGTTGTTCAATAATGGTGCAGTAAAATCTTTGGAACAAATCAGAAATGAATTTAAACTCCTGCCAACTGATTTCTACAAGTTCCTGCAACTGAGACACTTCTTGACAACACATCCAGAACTTTAGAAAGTTAAAACCCTTCTAAGCTGGAGGTTTCGCTCCAGGAGACACAGTCCAGTAATTACTTAAAGAAGGTGATCTCAAAAGTTTATAATGTATTCCTATCCATGGATTCAAACAACATATTGCAAATAAAGAAAAAAGACGGAGGTCGAAATAGGCACAACAATTACTCTTGAAACCTGGGAACAAGTACGTGAGGATGCACATTTATACCGCTTTCACACTAAAATTAGCGGGTCTATGCCAGTTTTTTCAAAGCTGGTTAACCCACTAACAATCATCAAGTGACTCTTGACTCCCACTGCCAGCAGACCCAGGTGTAACCCGCAGCAGTTGAGCTGGGTGGCTGTTTATTTTCCTCTGGCGCATCAAGCTGATGTCATCACGTTGATGACATCAGTTTTGGGCGTCCCGCTCATGACTCATCGATAACGACATTGTCTGACCAATCAGTAGCCGGCAGTCGGTGACGTCATCTGTTAGTATCGACTCAGCTCGCTTGGAACCAGAGCGGAGTAGGTACTAAAACTAGCTTGTTGTAGGAGGTACCAGGCCAGTGGAAACACGCTGCAAATGGAGTAGGGCCAAATAGAGTAGGGCCAAGGCGTGCTAGTGGAAAAGGGCCACTAGTGTCTCCGTGTAAACAGGGCCTTAGACTTCATATATCTGCTACAACACCATGGCCCCATACACCAAAGGCTCTAAACGTTAACATCTAGTCTCATGTTTCTTTACCTGACCACCTGACAGTTTGACCACCTGCACCAAGTAGTCATGAAAGACAGCATGGCTGTCTAATTGACGCAGAACCTCCTCATTCTTCGCCACCAGCATGTCGTACTCCGCTGTCATCCTCCTCTCCTCTTCCCGTATCTGGTGAACCCTTTTCCTCTCCATCTCTGTCTCTGCTCTCGCAGCTGCTGCTTCTGCTCGTGCTTCCTGCACACATGGGGAACACTGGATGTGGTTATACTGTTGCTGCTGAGTGATACGTGAGTAAATGTGAAGACAAATGCAGGAGTGATATATCAAATATTTCTCTACTCTACCTTGAGCTGCATTTGCAATTTGGCACCTTTCTCATCCTGTTCTTTTGCCATCTCCATCTCCTCCTTTAGGCGCTCTTCCAGGACCGCCAGGTACTTAAATTGAACACAGTAGTTTACCAAATACATGCAGAATTTGTTTGATTAAAATGTGAATTTATTTTGTCTGAGGAGACAGTGTTTTCCTCCTTGTTTGATGGAGTTCAGAATTGTTTTGTATCAGGTATATTCGTTAAGCTTTTGTAAAAAGTTTGTGTTATTATTGAACTTCATTTTGTTGAAAATAATCACTCATTTTGAACTGGACGCCTGGAGCACGTTCCAAAGAACTGGGACAGGGCAAACTGGGAAATTTAAGAAATGCTCAAAAAACACCAGTTTAGTCGGACTTTTGTTTTACTCTAAATTTTACCTTCAGTCTCAGAATCCTGAATTTAATTACAAGGTTCTACATTTAATCTCAACATTTTAACTTCAGTCTCAGAATTCTGATTTGAAGCTCAAAATTCAACATAACTTTCTCAGGATGCTGATTTACATCTCAGAATTTGGACTTTAATCCCAGGGTCTAGATTGAATATCAGAATTGTAAAAATAATACTAAAGCCGGGCCGCTGTCCTGTCAGAACTTAAGTTATAAATACATGTCAAATATATGCCAGACAACCAGAGCGGAGTAGGTACTAAAACTAGCTTGTTGTAGGAGGTACCAGGCCAGTGGAAACACGCTGCAAATGGAGTAGGGCCAAATAGAGTAGGGCCAAAGGCGTGCTAGTGGAAAAGGGCCACTAGTGTCTCCGTGTAAACAGGGCCTTAGACTTCATATATCTGCTACAACACCATGGCCCCATACACCAAAGGCTCTAAAGCGTTAACATCTAGTCTCATGTTTCTTTACCTGACCACCTGACAGTTTGACCACCTGCACCAAGTAGTCATGAAAGACAGCATGGCTGTCTAATTGACGCAGAACCTCCTCATTCTCCGCCACCAGCATGTCGTACTCCGCTGTCATCCTCCTCTCCTCTTCCCGTATCTGGTGAACCCTTTTCCTCTCCATCTCTGTCTCTGCTCTCGCAGCTGCTGCTTCTGCTCGTGCTTCCTGCACACATGGGGAACACTGGATGTGGTTATACTGTTGCTGCTGAGTGATACGTGAGTAAATGTGAAGACAAATGCAGGAGTGATATATCAAATATTTCTCTACTCTACCTTGAGCTGCATTTGCAATTTGGCACCTTTCTCATCCTGTTCTTTTGCCATCTCCATCTCCTCCTTTAGGCGCTCTTGCAGGTCGCCAGGTACTTAAATTGAACACAGTAGTTTACCAAATACATGCAGAATTTGTTTGATTAAAATGTGAATTTATTTTGTCTGAGGAGACAGTGTTTTCCTCCTTGTTTGATGGAGTTCAGAATTGTTTTGTATCAGGTATATTCGTTAAGCTTTGTAAAAAGTTTGTGTTATTATTGAACTTCATTTTGTTGAAAATAATCACTCATTTTGAACTGGACGCCTGGAGCACGTTCCAAAAGAACTGGGACAGGGGCAAACTGGGAAATTTAAGAAATGCTCAAAAAACACCAGTTTAGTCGGACTTTTGTTTTACTCTAAATTTTACCTTCAGTCTCAGAATCCTGAATTTAATTACAAGGTTCTACATTTAATCTCAACATTTTAACTTCAGTCTCAGAATTCTGATTTGAAGCTCAAAATTCAACATAACTTTCTCAGGATGCTGATTTACATCTCAGAATTTGGACTTTAATCCCAGGGTCTAGATTTAATATCAGAATTGTAAAAATAATACTAAAGCCGGGCCGCTGTCCTGTCAGAACTTAAGTTATAAATACATGTCAAATATATGCCAGACTGATCATTTCATTCCCCTGAAGAGCAACAGGCAAGATTAGGCGGTGCTTCTCTGTGGAGCAGAGCTCACCAACCGCTTTGAGCCTGAGAGCGACATTTCTGATGGGGATGGACACCACAAAAGTTTCTTTAACTGAAAAATCACACATTCACACATGCACATTCCCCTCCTCACATGCATGCTCATGGGCACATCTTTTTGTAGTTCATTGTTCACTCCTGTTAGTCCTTGTTTATTCCTGTTACTTAAACAGCTTTCGTCAAAAAAACTAAAAAGATAAACAGCTTTTTTTATCTCTGTTTGGTCTATCATTTATCCAATTGTTTCATAGCTTACATGATCATTAAGTTACTTTAACTGAGCTTTGGGTCTCTTTGAAATTAAAAATATGGCCTTGGGTGTTTTAGAAAAATACAACTTTTTCAAAAGTATCAATTTTTTCCTTATTAACAATGATTAATTGAACATTTAACCAACCATTCCATTAAAAGAGACACTTTCTTGAGGGGAAAATGAAGGAATTAGTTGACATGCTTTTAAACATGATATAAAAAATTACATAAAGCCACTTGAGACTGACCAGTGGTCATTTTAAATAGTTTCATATGCTTGTTGCTAGATTTAGTTTGGGAAAATACATTTCAAAAACCAATTGAATTAGGTGGACTTGCAACATTGGAATGTCACCCATTCGGTGGAACGGCCCTGGGATTTGAAAAGCATTGTTATTATTTAACCTTTGTACAAGTCTCGGGTTTTCAGCACTGTGATGGACTCAGAAAGTCCACTTAAATGTCCCCAGCAGACTGATGTGTGACTGCTGACTTCAGCATGTCTCACCTTCTTCTGCTCCTCGATCTGTGCCCTTATTTCTTTCTCCTGCTGATGTTCCTCCAGCTCGTCCAGGAGCGCAGCGGCGTCCACGTCTCCTACGGACACTCCGCCGAGCTCCTCCGTTAACTCTCTGTTCAACACAGTGTGGTCGAGACTTAGCTTCTCTCTGTGTCGGTGCTCCACACTAAACCGTCTCAGAGATACAAACAAACTCACCGTATTTGCTCCTCCATGTCCTTCTCACCCCCTGAGGCCATGTCTGTCCAGCTGTCTCAAAGATGTGTTTGCTCTTCTGTTTCCGACTTCGTTTCCAAGAACTTTCAACGCCACTGTTTCCATGGTAGCGCAGAAACCCGGAAGTTCAGGAGACAACCGGCATTTCAAGGCAGAGTACGGAAGAGTATTAGGGCCATTTAAATGTGTGACTGCACCTCATGCTGTTTACATTTATAGTCTATAATTTCTGTAAGATATATATTATTGTATATTGAGTCTATATTGCCACAAAAGAAATCCAAAGAGAAGTCAAAATGTGTTGTTGTACCCAGCTACACAGTAGCCTATTTTTTCGATCCTGCTATTGGTCAACCCAAAGAGGAGATGACGTCACGTGAATAAGCTCTATAGCCATGCGCACTAACTTGATCAGTTAATTGGACAAAGAGAATATTCACCAAATAGAAGTTACAGCATGATGTTAAACACTGAAAATGTGGTTGCTGCTTCCCAGTAACAGTTGAAAGTCAGAGTTGATCATGAAGATTATCATGACCAACAAAACAGTTGTTTGACACTGATACTATCGGCATTTATCCAGGAGTTTCTTGTGAAAGCGCAGCTTTAGGAAGGAACCAGGGATGGCCCACAAAAATATGTCATCCCAGCATCCTTATATATATAAAACATACATACACTCAAAAGATCACTTTTATCACACAAAAAAAACACTGAACACAAACAGAAGATCTGCATTGCTCATTTTGCAAGATCCAATTCAGTCATGTTTGAGGCCTCTTGAAGGTTTATTTGCAACAATCACTCTTTTACTGTTTGCTTTCATTCTGGTACACAAATGCTCCGAGCGGAGGAGAGGACACACTCTTCCACGTGTCTATCAGCTTCAACTCCTGCTTAGTTTGAATGAATCTCCACAGAGATGTTCCAGTGTTGGAAGATGACTGTTGTTTGTCTCACTCTGTTTCTGCACACTCCCTGTGAGTTAGTTTTGGGCAATGGCACTGCACAGTGTTGACAAATCATTTCAACTAGACAAGGGATGGGCAACTGTGGTTTCCAAGAGAACCACACTGTCGTTAACCTCATCCCTAGGGGACCGATTTTTGTCTTTTTCCAACAATATATTTATTGTTTTAACAAGCTTAATGCAAACACATCAATGCACGTAACACATCTATGTGCATAAAAACCAAACATCACTCAGGTACACAAAAAAGGGTCATGAAGCATAATAATAAGGATTTGTGTGTAAAAACAAACAAACAACAAAATAAATAATAATAATAATAATAATAAGAAGAAGAAGTAAAAGGAAGGGGAAAAATAAAAATAAATATATATATATATGTATACATATACATACACACACACATAAATATATATAGATAGATCCATGTACATACCCTCACACACACATATATATTTACATAAATACCCACATACGCATACGCACACACATATTAATGAACATACATATGTATCACATGTAAGCATATGATGGGAAGTTAAGTTAGAACTCAAGTTGTTGGTGTTTTAAATCAAGATAGAGACAGTAATTATAATGATAGTTATGCCTATACAAATACGTGTATAAATATGTACACATATATATATATACATACACATACACACACACACATAAATTTAGAAATTAAGCAAATATGTAATAAAATTAATAAACTAATATAAAATAATAATCATAATCATAAATAAATAAATAAAGTTAGAGAAAAAAGGAAATATTTTAAATAAATGAATATGTACAGGATAGAAAGACAGTTCCTGTATTTATCAGGTGTTTAAGCTGGGGAGTGATCAAATTGATACTAAACAGACCAGTATACAAATATCTATTGTGGTAATCACAGAGGGCTAACTATTCTTCCTCAAATGCCTCCAATAGATGTGACATGTTTATGTTCTCTAGATAAATTATGAAGGGGCTCCAGATATTATTAAAGAGTGACTCCTTCCCCTCAAAGTGTCGTAATCTTTTCTAAGGGCAGAGTTGTGGATAGTTCAGAAAGCCATTTTTTCAAACTTGGTGTCCCGACCTTCTTCCATGAAGTAGCAATTACTCTTTTAGCCAAAACTATAGCCAGTTCCAAAAAACCTTCTGTCTATTTCTAATGTTACAAACCTCTGGGTATAAACATAGTATAAAAAGTTTAGCGTCTAGAGGGATTTGTATCTTTAATATGTCTTGAATACATTTCCTAACCCCATCCCAAAACTGCTGTATTTTATCACATTGCCAAAAGCAGTGGAAAAGTGTTCCCTTTTCCTTTCCACACTTGCCACAAATGTCAGGATATTACTGTTGTATTTATTGAGCTTTTCAGGAGTAATGTATGTTCTCATCAACCAATTATACTGAAGTAATTTCAGACGTGTGTTGATCGACAGCAATTGTGCTTTAATGCATGCTCTCTCCCAGTCAGTGATAGTTATCTCATCATGTAAATCATTTCTCCATGCCTCAAGCTTCTTTACGGATGATTCCGAGGACTCAGCCACTAAAAGGTTATACATTTTGGAGATTATGCCCTCCTAAAACAGTCCCCAGTCAGTGCCTTCTCTATTTGTGATAAGGGTGGAATCAAAAGCGATTGATCTTGTTGTGTCCTAATAAAATTTCTTATTTGTAAATATCTGAAAAAATGGTTATGGCCTATGTTATATTTATCAGCTAATTCTTCAAATGTTCTCAGATGTTTTGTAGCAGGGTTATATAGGTCTCCTATCTTTTGTATTCCTTTCCCAGCCCATAATTTGAATCCTCCGTCTGATTTTCCAGGGAGGAAGAACAAGTTTCCCCAGATTGGACTGAAGAGTGACAGGGATTCAGTATCCCCAAGATGTCTTTTGACTTGGTGCCATACCGTAATCATGTTTCTGACGATTGGATTTTTAATGCCTTTTTAAGCTTTTTTAACACTAGTAGAGTATAGGAATAAAGGAAGAGGTAGGTTAAGTTCAAGGTCTTCCATTTTTTTCCAAAGAGGTCTTTCTTTTTCCTATAAAGTAGAACATCAAAGATCTTAACTGTGCTGCCCAGTAATACCAAACTGGGTTGGGGCACTTGAGTCCCCCCCTATC
Organism: Scarus forsteni; assembly: GCA_036419115.1. Lineage (NCBI taxonomy): Eukaryota > Metazoa > Chordata > Actinopteri > Labriformes > Labridae > Scarus > Scarus forsteni. The sequence goes on along the minus strand of JAZDUH010000359.1, from coordinate 6,791,680 downwards.
TTAGGGTAAATACAGCAGTGATAGACGTAACCTAGAGCGTCTATTGTTCCACAAGAATTTAATAAATAGTTTCTTTAAATAAGGGAAAAAAGTTTGATGGAGGCGGCAGTGGTACATTCTGAAATAAAGCGATTTAGGCATCACATTCATTTTAAGGACATTTAATTTCCCTATTGACATTGGTATAATTGACCATCTATCCATTAATTTTTTGGATTTCATGTATCAGTGGTCCATAATTAACTTCAACAATATCCTCAAGACAGGGCACAACTTGAATGCCTAAGTATGTAAAACAGTCAACAACTCTGAATCGAGAAGTTACATTAGGTGGGGTTTTTCTTTCTAAATGATTTAGTAAAAGAATCGAGGTTTTACTTTTATTTATCTTATACCCTGATAAACTTCCAAATGTCTTAATCAGATCAAGCAAAGCAGGGATAGAGTTTTCCAGTTTTTTAAGAAAAACGATTATATCATCCGCATATAATGCCAGATGATGTTCTCTCCCCCCAATTGTTATTCCGGAGATACAACTATGAGTATTCACTGCAATGGATAAGGGCTCTATTGCTAAGATAAATAATAAAGGAGAGAGGGTCACCCTGTCTGCATCCTCTTTGTATTTGAATAGGTTTAGAGATTATATTATTAGTTACCACTTCTGCATATGGTTCAGTATACAATAACTTTATCCACTTTCCAAATTTCCCACCTAAGCCGAATCGATTTAAAATTTCAAACAGGTATGGCCATTCAACTCGTCGAATGCCTTTTCTGCATCTATTGACAGAAGAGCAGTGTCTGATTCCCCCCTTTGGCTATGAAGAATATTCAAAACCCTTCTAACATTATGGAATCCCTGTCTGCCTTGAACAAAACCACACTGATCATTTCCAACTATTGTTGGTATTATTCCTTCAACCCTTCTACCTAAAATTTTACACAACACTTTCAGATCAACATTTAAAAGGCTTATCGGGCGCATATTCTCGCATTTATTATTTGGTTTACCAGCTTTTGGAAGTAGGGTAATCAGGGCTCCCCTCAGAAAGGGAGGTAGTATTCCAACTGTTAGAGATTCTGTCAACATTTCCAAAGGGGACCGATTTCTTACATTTGAAGGGTAAATAAAGCTGTCATCAGAGGTTACTGCCTATGGAAGTATATTTTACTTACATTTTTACTTTTAATGTGAAATATGAAAAAACGGGACAATCACATCCAGTTATAGCTCTATTTCAGTTGCTTTGCAAGCTCATAGTGCAAACTATGAATAATTTGTTGTGTTTTCTCTCTCATTGTGCAAAGTTTTCTCCATGAAATGAAAAAGATAGTGTAACTGCTTAGTACACACACCTCATGTAGTGGCGTTTTCAATGAATAAAATCTTCAATTTAAAGAACAATAAACAGTGAAGGCAGATGGGGGTGACTGTGTGACTGTATACTGACTCTTCTGCAGTTGCTTTGTTTGCTCAGAAGCCCCCTGGCATCCAAATTTTACACACTGTACCTTTAAAACAGGCTTACAATGCTCTGTGTGACCAAAATAAAGACATTCTCCCCATTAAGGCCAAAAAAGTCACACTTTAACTTATTATCTACACAGAGAAGGTGATATTTTGAAAGTTTCTTTGTGTGTTTGTTTGTTTTTACAGTTTTACTTATAACTCAATCTGTTCTCTTCAGATTTTGACATCATTTCCAGGGAATGTGGTACATGGCACAGGGTATTGGTTGTGATAGGAGGCAGGACGTAGATCCAGAAGAGCTCTTCACAGTGAAGATAGAGCAGTTTTACACATTTTGGATAAAAGTTGGAAATGCCTTTATGGATGTTTTGCTCTCCAAGCGCCTCTACATACATGTTTGATATTTAATCAGTTGACCTCTACAGCCTAAAACATATACATAACATGCAATAATAAATAATAAATACGGAGCTTATGTAGGATTCGACTTGAAGCTGATGAGACACAAAAGGTAAAATATAAAATAAAAAGAAAGGTGCTATGAGGAGAATCTATTTCGACATAAAGACTCTGCTACCCATGAGCACGTGCGGCAACTGTCGTAAAGACGTGACCCAAGCCAAAGCGTGTGTTTGTTGTGATGCTAATGAATGCAACTCGGACCTTCCTCAGAAGTCTGCATTGCTTTATGACTTCTCTTTTCAACAGCTTACAGGATGCAAAGCGATGAGGTAATGTATCTCTTTCTAGTTAAGTAGCGGTAGTTTTTGATGTGTGACAACAAGCAATTTTTGGAAACTTAGTATCGTAGTTCTGTAGCCGGCTATATATCACTACTTACAGCCCGGTGCTCTAAGACGTGTCTGAATAATAGAAATTTGCTCTAGTTTTAATTGTCTTGTTCCCAAAGTTGAGTATCCAGGCCAGTCCAGCCCTGTCCGACCCGACCGCGAAGTTAAGGAATAGCATTTATAGATAACCTATTTTGATGCTATAAACTCATCTTAAAATGTGTATTTCGATCAAGCATATATCTAAAAGTGAGACTTTTTTTGTAATTCCTTAGAAACTCCTCATAGCATCTTTAATTTTGTTGATGACACTGACCCATCCCACTTTGTGCTGGTCTGAATAAACTCTGTTTCTTCTTACATTTTGACTTTGAAAAATTAACATTTTCTGCGTTATCACCAAAATAAAAATAGCGTAATGTCAACAAATTGTACTACAATTCTACAGTGACAATGAATAAATACTTCTCATCTCTGAGGACTGATGTTTGTCAAGAAAACTAAAGCACATATAAAAGTTAATGTAGGACAATTTTGCACTGGCACTTTTATCAAGGAAATACTTAACTTTGGAGTTTTTTCATGGAAACGTGAGCGCAACAAGTTTTCAAACAGGCATATAAAGGGTTGAACTTTTGACTACGTTTTTGTCTTCTTCATGAACAGAACTGATGTTTGCTAAAATAGAGATAAAATCAGTATTAAATGAATTAATGGCACTTCTCTGATATGATCACTTTTTATTTAATGTCCTGTGTAGCTTTGATGATGGGAGTCAAGTTAAAATGGACCACCTCGTTTCTTCCCTTTTCCTCGTTTCCTTCCTTTTCCTTCTTTCCGTCTATGCAAAGCAGCTTGATGCTCAGTCAAGAAATCTCGGTTGACCCTGAAGATGAGTTTGATCTACAAAAAAGGATGATGATCAGTGCTCCAGCTGAGAATGCTGTCATGTTTCAGTCTGTTCCAAATATCCCACCTTCTCCAGCATTTCCTCTACGTTGTCCACGTTGACGGGGTCCTCTTTGTCCTCCATTCCACCCATCTTTTCATAGAGGCTGAGGACGGCCAGATGAAACTTTGCCACCTGATGTCTTTCCTTTGTTGCCGATTGCAGTATGCGGCTGAATTTCCTGTCCTGTGACGTTAACAAGGACAACTTATCTTCAAAAACCAGATGTTTAATAGGCATGTTAAAATTCAAAATCCAACTGATGCCTCAAATAATGTTTGATACCAATGTGACATCTTCCTCATGCAACCTGTCCAGTTTGGTCTGTAGCTCTGATAGCTCTGATCTGGTTTGCAGGCCTTTCAAATGATGCTGGCTCTTGAGTGTGGACAGTGCTTCTCTCTGCTCCTTAAGCTGCTGATCAAGTTCTTTCTCCTCCTGACGCAGCTGCTCTCTTTGGTGAAGGAGACCCTGTAAATGGCGGACAAGCTCTGGCACACTCTTGAACTGTAAGACAAACACGAGCTCAGGATTAATTACTACATTAAAAACTCATATAGTCCCAGTATGGATTAAGATATCAGAATCAGTTGTTCAATAATGGTGCAGTAAAATCTTTGGAACAAATCAGAAATGAATTTAAACTCCTGCCAACTGATTTCTACAAGTTCCTGCAACTGAGACACTTCTTGACAACACATCCAGAACTTTAGAAAGTTAAAACCCTTCTAAGCTGGAGGTTTCGCTCCAGGAGACACAGTCCAGTAATTACTTAAAGAAGGTGATCTCAAAAGTTTATAATGTATTCCTATCCATGGATTCAAACAACATATTGCAAATAAAGAAAAAAGACGGAGGTCGAAATAGGCACAACAATTACTCTTGAAACCTGGCCACAAGTACGTGAGGATGCACATTTATACCGCTTTCACACTAAAATTAGCGGGTCTATGCCAGTTTTTTCAAAGCTGGTTAACCCACTAACAATCATCAAGTGACTCTTTTCCCACTGCCAGCAGACCCGGGTGTAACCCGCAGCAGTTGAGCTGGGTGGCTGTTTATTTTCCTCTGGCGCATCAAGCTGATGTCATCACGTTGATGACATCAGTTTTGGGCGTCGCGCTCATGACTCATCGATCACGACATTGTCTGACCAATCAGTAGCCGGCAGTCGGTGACGTCATCTGTTAGTATCGACTCAGCTCGCTTGGAACCAGAGCGGAGTAGGTACTAAAACTAGCTTGTTGTAGGAGGTACCAGGCCAGTGGAAACACGCTGCAAATGGAGTAGGGCCAAATAGAGTAGGGCCAAGGCGTGCTAGTGGAAAAGGGCCACTAGTGTCTCCGTGTAAACAGGGCCTTAGACTTCATATATCTGCTACAACACCATGGCCCCATACACCAAAGGCTCTAAACGTTAACATCTAGTCTCATGTTTCTTTACCTGACCACCTGACAGTTTGACCACCTGCACCAAGTAGTCATGAAAGACAGCATGGCTGTCTAATTGACGCAGAACCTCCTCATTCTCCGCCACCAGCATGTCGTACTCCGCTGTCATCCTCCTCTCCTCTTCCCGTATCTGGTGAACCCTTTTCCTCTCCATCTCTGTCTCTGCTCTCGCAGCTGCTGCTTCTGCTCGTGCTTCCTGCACACATGGGGAACACTGGATGTGGTTATACTGTTGCTGCTGAGTGATACGTGAGTAAATGTGAAGACAAATGCAGGAGTGATATATCAAATATTTCATTCTACCTTGAGCTGCATTTGCAATTTGGCACCTTTCTCATCCTGTTCTTTTGCCATCTCCATCTCCTCCTTTAGGCGCTCTTGCAGGGAGGCCAGGTACTTAAATTGAACACAGTAGTTTACCAAATACATGCAGAATTTGTTTGATTAAAATGTGAATTTATTTTGTCTGAGGAGACAGTGTTTTCCTCCTTGTTTGATGGAGTTCAGAATTGTTTTGTATCAGGTATATTCGTTAAGCTTTGTAAAAAGTTTGTGTTATTATTGAACTTCATTTTGTTGAAAATAATCACTCATTTTGAACTGGACGCCTGGAGCACGTTCCAAAAGAACTGGGACAGGGGCAAACTGGGAAATTTAAGAAATGCTCAAAAAACACCAGTTTAGTCGGACTTTTGTTTTACTCTAAATTTTACCTTCAGTCTCAGAATCCTGAATTTAATTACAAGGTTCTACATTTAATCTCAACATTTTAACTTCAGTCTCAGAATTCTGATTTGAAGCTCAAAATTCAACATAACTTTCTCAGGATGCTGATTTACATCTCAGAATTTGGACTTTAATCCCAGGGTCTAGATTTAATATCAGAATTGTAAAAATAATACTAAAGCCGGGCCGCTGTCCTGTCAGAACTTAACTTATAAATACATGTCAAATATATGCCAGACTGATCATTTCATTCCCCTGAAGAGCAACAGGCAAGATTAGGCGGTGCTTCTCTGTGGAGCAGAGCTCACCAACCGCTTTGAGCCTGAGAGCGACATTTCTGATGGGGATGGACACCACAAAAGTTTCTTTAACTGAAAAATCACACATTCACACATGCACATTCCCCTCCTCACATGCATGCTCATGGGCACATCTTTTTGTAGTTCATTGTTCACTCCTGTTAGTCCTTGTTTATTCCTGTTACTTAAACAGCTTTCGTCAAAAAAACTAAAAAGATAAACAGCCTTTTTAATCTTTGTTTGGTCTATCATTTATCCAATTGTTTCATAGCTTACATGATCATTAAGTTACTTTAACTGAGCTTTGGGTCTCTTTGAAATTAAAAATATGGCCTTGGGTGTTTTAGAAAAATACAACTTTTTTAAAAGTATCAATTTTTTCCTTATTAACAATGATTAATTGAACATTTAACCAACCATTCCATTAAAAGAGACACTTTCTTGAGGGGAAAATGAAGGAATTAGTTGACATGCTTTTAAACATGATATAAAAAATTACATAAAGCCACTTGAGACTGACCAGTGGTCATTTTAAATAGTTTCATATGCTTGTTGCTAGATTTAGTTTGGGAAAATACATTTAAAAAACCAGTTGAATTAGGTGGACTTGCAACATTGGAATGTCACCCATTCGGTGGAACGGCCCTGGGATTTGAAAAGCATTGTTATTATTTAACCTTTGTACAAGTCTCGGGTTTTCAGCACTGTGATGGACTCAGAAAGTCCACTTAAATGTCCCCAGCAGACTGATGTGTGACTGCTGACTTCAGCATGTCTCACCTTCTTCTGCTCCTCGATCTGTGCCCTTATTTCTTGCTCCTGCTGATGTTCCTCCAGCTCGTCCAGGAGCGCAGCGGCGTCCACGTCTCCTACGGACACTCCGCCGAGCTCCTCCGTTAACTCTCTGTTCAACACAGTGTGGTCGAGACTTAGCTTCTCTCTGTGTCGGTGCTCCACACTAAACCGTCTCAGAGATACAAACAAACTCACCGTATTTGCTCCTCCATGTCCTTCTCACCCCCTGAGGCCATGTCTGTCCAGCTGTCTCAAAGATGTATTTGCTCCTCTGTTTCTGACTTTTCGTTTCCAAGAACTTTCAACGCCACTGTTTCCATGGTAGCGCAGAAACCCGGAAATTCAGGAGACAACCGGCATTTCAAGGCAGAGTACGGAAGAGTATTAGGGCCATTTAAATGTGTGACTGCACCTCATGCTGTTTACATTTATAGTCTATAACTTCTGTAAGATATATTTTATTGTATATTGAGTCTATATTGCTACAAAAGAAATCCAAAAAGAAGTCAAAATGTGTTGTTGTACCCAGCTACACAGTAGCCTATTTTTTCGGGATCCCCTGCTATTGGTTAACCCAAAGAGGAGATGACGTCACGTGAATAAGCTCTATAGCCACGCGCACTAACTTGATCAGTTAATTGGACACAGAGAATATTCACCAAATAGAAGTGACAGCATGATGTTAAACACTGAAAATGTGGTTGCTGCTTCCCAGTAAGAGTTGAAAGTCAGAGTTGATCATGAAGATTATCATGACCAACAAAACAGTTGTTTGACACTGATACTATCGGCATTTATCCAGGAGCTTCTTGTGAAAGCCCAGCTTTAGGAAGGGAACCAGGATGGCCCACGAAAATATGTCATCCCAGCATACATATACACTACATTGCCAAAAGTATTTGCTCACCCATCCAAATAATCAGAATCAGGTGTTCCAGTCACTTCCATGGCCACAGGTGTATAAAATCAAGCACCTAGGCATGCAGAATGCTTTTACAAACATTTGTGAATGAATGGGTCGCTCTCAGGAGCTCAGTGAATTCCAGCGTGGACCTGTGATAGGATGCCACCTGTGCAACAAATCCAGTTGTAAAATTTCCTCACTCCTAAATATTCCACAGTCAACTGTCAGCTGTATTATAAGAATGTGTAAGTGTCTGGGAACCACAGCAACTCAGCCATAAAGTGGTAGGCCACGTAAACTGACAGAGCGGGGTCAGCGGATGCTGAGGTGCATAGTGTGAAGAGGTCGCCAACTTTCTGCAGAGTCAATCACTACAGACCTCCAAACTTCATGTGGCCTTCAGATTAGCTCAAGAACAGGGCAGAGAGCTTCACTGATGGGTTTCCATGGTCGAGCAGCTGCATCCAAGCCTCACATCACCAAGTGCAATGCAAAGCATCAGATGCAATGGTGTAAAGCACGCCGCCACTGGACTCTAGAGCAGTGGAGACGCGTTCTCTGGAGTGGCCAATCACGCTTCTCCATCTGACAATCTGATGGACAAGTCTGGGTTTGGAGGTTGTCAGGAGAACAATATTTGTCTGACTGCATTGTGCCAAGTGTAAAGTTTGGTGTAGGGATGATTATGGTGTGGGGGTGTTTTTCAGGAGCTGGACTTGGCCCCTTAGTTCCAGTCAAAGGAACTCTGAATGCTTCAGCATACAGAGACATTTGGGACAATTCCATGCTTCAACTTTGTGAGAACAGTTTGGAGCTGGCCCCTTCCTCTTCCAACATGACTGTGCACCAGTGCACAAAGCAGGTCCATAAAGACATGGATGACAGAGTCTGGTGTGGATGAACTTGACTGGCCGGCACAGAGTCTTGACCTCAACCCAACAGAACACCTTTGGGATGAATTAGAGCGGAGACTGAGAGCCAGGCCTTCTCGTCCAACATCAGTGTGTGACCTCACAAATGCTCTTCTGGAAGAATGGTCAAAAATTCCCATAAACACTCTTAAACCTTGTGGACAGCCTTCCCAAAAGAGTTGAAGCTGTTATAGCTGCAAAGGGTGGACCGACGTCATATTGAACCCTATGGATTAGGAATGGGATGTCACTTAAGTTCATATGTGAGTCAGGGAAGGTGAGCGAATACTTTTGGCAATATAGTGTGTATATGTGTGTTGGAGCTATTTATTTATTTTTTGTATTTAGTGGTTTATCTTTAATTTGGAAGTAAGTTGAAGTATTAGTTTTTAGATTTAGCTATACATTTTTCTGTCTTATGATAAATTTAGGTTAGATTTTTGGGGTTGAATATATAAATAAATATATATATTGGGTAGTTATTTGTTTTCCATCATTAGATGTTTTGCAAATTTTATTATTATTAGTTTTGTTTGTCTGGTAATGACAAACTGTGGGCACCGGATGTTATTTAGGTAGGTAGGTGACGGCCAGCCAGCATGCACCGGGGTGGGCCTATGGTTTTTTACCAGCGTGAGAGAGGCAGCAGGAGCCGTGATCTCCTTTGTTCTTTTTGTTTGCTTGTTTGCCAAAGAATAAACCATTGGAAATCGCAGAACTTTTGGACATTGGACTTCTTTTGCTCATGCGTAAATTACTTCCCCACAGTGCATCAGTGATCCATTAAGTTTGGCTAAAGTTTCAGCTTGATATTTCGATTTTTTCTTTGAGTTTTTTAAACAAGTGGTCACTACAATGTGTGTGTGTGTAATACAAGACACGAGTTAGCTAGGTTAATGCACTTAAAAAACACCCATATGTAGCGTACTCTTAAACTGTGGGAAAACTTTTTTAATTGGACTTCTTGTAGGCGGAGAAAATACCCTTTGTTTTTGGTACTGTACTTTCCTCTAGTGTCTATTTCTTCGTCACAGACTCTCACAGACTGTGGCTTACTGAGGGAGAGGAGAGAACTTTCTACTGCATCTAATGTCCTTAGTGGCCATATTGAGCTCATACAAACCCACTTCAAAAAAACTGAACTATCCCTCTAAGCAATGAGAGCAGGCGAAGACCAAAAAGGATTGTGAACAGGGCATCATTTATAACAGTGACAGGGTGAGGGTTTTTCATACATATTTATAACTATTATTTTGATAGATTATAGGTCAGTTAAGATGATGATTATAGGTTTTGTAAACTTTGTAGACTCATATTTGAAAATCGAGCTTTGCTTTTTTGTCCACAGAACACACCCGTAAACAACATGGCAGATCGTTATGTCAGCCACCACAGAGGGGAGACTCGAGGTACCTAGAAATATAAAAGATTTTTCTAACTTAATAAAAGAAAAACAAAATGTTATGAGGATGATTGTTCACCTGTTTTGACAAACTTTAAATACAAATAGAAACATTATATCCAATATTCACCATTTCTACACTTCTACACACTACACCTTTAACATCAATGAATAAATACTGAGCTATAATAAAATCATACATCCCATTCATACGGACACTAACACGCACAGACAACCTTCCTTTGGATATTGCACATTTCCCACTTAACTAGCAGTGTTCAGAGCAGCGATGGCTCAGGGATAAGAACTCTTCCTTCGTCTACAAGAACAGAGGGTGACCAGGATGAGATGAGTCCCTCACTGTGTTCTTGGCTTTTGTGAGGCTTTCAGTGAAGGGAGTGGGCAGCCGATTATCTTCTGAGCGGTGTTGGTGACTCTTTGCAGCGCTTTTCTGTCTGCGGCTGTGCAGCTGGCAAACCAAACACAGACGCAGTATGTCAAGATGCTTTCAATAGTGTAACAGTAAAAGGTTACCAATAGCTTCTCAGAAAGTTGAGGACATACAATCTCTGCTGGGCCTTCTTCACGAGTAGGGGTGTAACAAAATTTCTTGCCACGAAATTTCACGAAATAAAAAAATGACAAAATAAAACTCAAAGACGCACAAAATAAAAGCACAAAATAAAATATGCACCACTGAGACTGGTGATTTTTTACCCTCCTCGCCTACCGTAGCAAAACACTCGCTTCAGAATGGAGGAAGAAGAGGTCGAGGAATTAGCTGACACGCCTTAGTCAAATAAATCAGTTGTGTGGACCTTTTGGCTTCCCATGTAAAAGACGAGAGAAAGGAGAGTAGATTGCGGACAAAACAACAACCGCGTACCATTAATGTACCATGTACCATTTATTAATAATAGATTTTTGCACAACTTCCTACTGTTGGGGATTTTGTATCGTGAGTATTTCATATTGTGAGCCGTGTTTCGTATCTCATATCGTTTCTTGATTTGACCATTTTGTTAAACCCCATTTCACGAGTGCTGTGGTGTTGGCCTTCCAGGTGAGGAGGTCCTGCTCGATAGTGACGCCCAGGAACTAACCCAGGACCCCTCTCACCCTGGACACCACGGGCTCTAATTTCGTAGACCAGGTGCAGTCACAGGCGCACCTGCCCTGCGCTGGCCTTCACCGCGCAGACAGTGTGTGACCGGCGCAACTTTACAAGTTTGCTCCACTGCCAAGAGAGGCGCACTTAAGGCGCAGAGATCCAGAGAGGGAGAAGAAAAGGCGTGAGTGGGTTTAACACAGCCGAGTGCTGTCTTCACCAATCAAATGACCGCCTCTCCTGTTTTTAAATGCGCTGCATCGAGGCGCAGCGCCTGATTGGTCTGAATGATCCCGCCACAGCGAAACAGTGTGCTGGAAAGACCCGGTAGCAGAGACGGTCAGAGCTGCTGTCACTTCAGCAGCTGGGAGAACGGAACTGGCCATTGGGGCGCCGAGATCGGGGCAACGGCGCCACAGTGTGGGCCAGCTCCCGGGACCAATGTAATCTGTTCCTTAGTTATTAATAGGAGTACAAAATTAAGAGACAGTTACACCGGCAGGCTTATCCATTCATAATGCTTGTGATCCACCTGCACTCCTGGTTTGTCATCGCCAAATAGCAGAGCCTTTAGTGATATACTGTATACTCTCCAGTTGTCTCTGTCTCATCCTCCTTACAATAATGTACTCCATCTTTTAGATCACGTTAAAAATAAAGACTAAAATAGAGGAATATGGGAAATCACGGGTAAATCCTGAGTGACAATAATTTATTTTCTCTCTTAGTCTTAGTCTTTTTTTTCTCCCTCTTTTCTTTGAATTTAATGAAATGAGAGAAGCCAGATACATACTCAGTATCAGATGTTAAGGCTGTTCATTGTTGACTTGTAAGATGTGCATCAAACTTCCAGCTGCCGTCAGGTTAAGTTTCCATTATGACAAACGGCTTTAATCCGACATCAGGTGTGACGGCACAGTTGATGTAGATACAAGTGTATATGCTGGTTCAGATTAGAACTGAAATGATTCCTCGAATATTCGCGAGTACTCGATTACAAAATATCCTCAAATTAAATTTTGTGCCTCGAAGCCTCGTTTAATATATAATTATACATATAAATATATATCTGGACTACTATACAGTGCACTGTATTTGACACGGACGGTCATTTCTGTGGCACAACGCGCCTGCTACCTCCGCTGCTGCGCAGCTTATACAATCATGAGGGAAGAGAAAAGAGAGGGACAGAAAGGAGAGAGTCCGCAGAAGAAACGGCAGAGAGTGTCCCAAGTGTGTGGTCCCTACAAGAAGGGACGAAAAGAAAACACAGTGCAGTGTGTCTGATGTCAAAAAGAGTTAGCTTAGCATGTAATTTACCATGATAGCACGTCATTAGGGCTGCAACCATTACCATTACAGCATTTCAAATATGCTCATCACAGACATGCGTCCTCTTTCCATGGTGGCGGACACAGGATTTAAGAACATGATCAAGGATTTCAATCCAAACCTCCAGAACACACTTCACAAATATAATTGCAGAATTATATTACTGCTTTGTAAATCAGTATTGTATTGGCTTTGTTTTAAGCCAGTACTGGTTTAAACTTTGAAAGTTTTTAAAATAAAAACCCTTTTCTGAGGAATAAACAGCATTTGGTTGCTCATTTTGAAAGCCCTAACATGTTGCATTGTATACAATTGATTTATTTGTTTAAAAACAAAAAAGTATATTTTGTTAGAGTACTCGAGTACTAGAAGAAATAATTGACAGAGTACTCGATTCCAAAAATACTCAATAGTTGCAGCTCTAGTTCAGATGGTTACATTAAACAGTGTTTGCTGTGATTGTTTATTGCATTAAAATGTGCCTAACACCAAATTACAGCTGCGGAGGGTGCGCTTCGCTTGCACCGAGAATAGACCAGGTTGGAGATGGCGAGCTTTCAGCGCACTTTCTGCGCTGTTTTTGGCACGAAATTGTCACTGCGCCAACATGAATCTGCCGACACCTCCCCTTGGTGCGCCGTCACACCCATCTCTGCGCAGACGGTCTACCAAATTGTCAAATTGGCTGCGCATGGCGGTGCGCCGGATGAAGTTAACACTGTGCGGGGTGCGCCAGGCTTGCGCCCGCTGCGCTGTGCCACAAAATTAAGGCCCCACATGTTTAATCTGTTACCGTCAGGCAGGCGGTACAGGTCAATCACTGCAAGGACAAACCAGTTTCAGAGACAGTTTCTACCCAGCATGCATGCTAGGTCGTCACGCTCATGACTCATCGATGACGGAATTGTCTGACCAATCAGTAGTCAGCAGTCGATGACGTCATCTTTCAGTATTGACTCAGCTCGCTTGGAGCCAGAGCGGAGTAGGTACTAAAACTAGCTTATTTTAGGAGGTACCAGGCTAGTGGAAACACGCTGCAAATCGAGTAGTAGGAAGAGTAGGGCCCAGGCGTGTTAGTGGAAAAGGGCCATTAGACAAAGTTTTTTATATCTATGTACTTCAGGTCTCCCCATTGTGGAGGCTGACATGACGATCCGCCATGTTGTCTACTGGTGGGTTTTGGGGACAAAATGAGAAAAAAGCAATTTTTTAATATGAGTCTACAAAAGTTTACATAACCTATAATCATCGTCTTAACTGACCTATAATCTATTTACAAACATCAATGAAAAACCCTCACCTCATAACTGTTGAAAATGATGCCCTGTTCACGATCCATTTTGAAGTTTTAGAAACGGACGGACTCATTCCAAATCTGAACACTAGATGTCGCTAAAATGCCAGCGTGTACACACTGCACCTTGACTGAAACAATGTACTTCTTATAAAAGGTCTTAAAGAACATTTGTTGGGGCACTTGTTTAATGGTGTTGAAAGTTTGCTGATGAAATGAGCTCATACGCGTAGGTTTGAGGTTAAACTGAAATTTCTTTAGGCTCAACAGAAAACAACTTAAGGCTAATGTTACTTATTCCTACCACTTGATGGAGCCTGGTTTACTGACTTGTGTACAGTCTTTATGTTAAACTAAGCTAACTGTGACTTTCTACAGCTCGATGCCATGGGTTTGTGATCTCATATGTGCTGGCAACTGAAGACAAAGGTGCTGTCAAACAGTATCAGGATTTCCTTATCAAACAGCTGTTTTAATAGCTGTAAATTACTCCACGCTGCATCATCTTTACCCTCAAACTGGTAGTGCATCGTCTGGTGGATCCTCTCGGTGACGCTTGCCAGCCACTGGTGGAAACCCATCGTCACAGTGCGTTCATCAACAGCCTGAGTACTCCCTAAGAAACACACGTACACACGTGAACCACAAGTTTGCTCAAAAAATGTGAGTCAAGTGCCTTCAACAGATCAACTAGGGCTGGGAAAAACATTGATCAAGTCAATTAATTCAAATTATTTTCTACAAAAGATTTGAAAATGAAAATCAAGACTTTTTTTTCTTGACTTACTCCAATTGTAAGTCATTGTAGTGTTTGAAAATACTAACACTGCACTTTTAAAGACGCATGTTTTTAATAAATCTAATTAAATATTGATCAGAGTTTATTTAGATATACTGTGAAAATACCTCAGCCCTCAGTGTTTATGAAGACAAACCTGCCTACATTTGAACAACATAATCAATATCTTCTGACACTTTAAGAGGGAAATTCTGTTTGGTTTGGGTTTATACTTTCACAACATAAAGGCAAAACTTGACTCATGTCATTTTTGTCACTTGGAGGTCAAACATTGATTAAAATTGTAAATTGAGTGTTGTGGAAAAAAATCCGGGATTTTATTTTTAGACACAACAATAACCTCTTCAGCACCAAAGTACCAGATTTCGAAATGCTTGTATGCCCCCTAACAAAAACATAAGAAGAAGTGAACTATTCATGTAGAAATATTGTCATGCTGCACATCAAATTAAACAACAAAAAATCTGCCACACGACAATATAAGCCATTATTACATAAAACAAACAAAACACCCGAAAAATAAGTCCAAAAAAAAAATAAAATCAAAACCTGTAGGGCGTCACCTGGCGAAACCTAGCATCGCTCTCGCCACCTTTTTTGCCTCAATCTCTGACCTATGGGAAGCTACACACCCAAACGAGACATCTGCAGAAAGCTGAGAGTAAGACCTTTCCATAAATACGTCGTTCTACGACTAAAACTTGGGAAACCAGCAGCCAAAAAAGATGGTAGACTGTCATGGTAGTCCAAAAATGTGTCTTACCCTTCATATTTTAGATTAAAAAATAGGCATTTTTGAGCAAAAAAATGTCAGAACAACAGTCCAAAAGAATGTATTACGAGGAAGAAATGCTACATCTACATTTTAAACACTGTATTCATCAAATTTGGCTTTTATTTGACAAAATACATCTATTTTTGACCTCTGGCTCAATATACACTGTTTTTCGGAATCCTCAGCAGGCCATGTTGTTAAAAAACCTTTCTAAATTTGCTCTGCATCACTTTATAGCAAAATTTCTTTTTGCAAGGATTATGTAAAAACTATTTTATTATTCATTTTTAGAGTTTTAAAGCCAATCCAGCATCACATCCAAGAGATATTCAATATACAATTTGTTTTATTAGGCGAGGATGAAATTTTCAAATTATTCTGACTTCTATCTTCATTTACTCTGTCCCAGTAACACATATACTGATAATTACACATCTGGACAAATCAAGTGTTATGAGTATGTCAATTGGAGCAGAAGGCCTAAAAAGGGCCTGGGGCTGAAAAGTGCAGGGTTTAGACATCCCCCTCTGTACTTATATGTAGACACATGGTGCTACGTTAGTGTTTCCATGATGTCTAAATAATGAACACAAGTTAACAAATTCTTAAGTACGTCTGGTTTGAACTCTCTAAACTAAAGATATGCACTCACTCATTACCTCCTTTGTTTCAAGAGAGACCACCCATGACACATGATCTATTGAGTCTTTACTTTTTTGAGCTCCTGTCTGCCAAATGTGATTAAAAAGGCCTGGAAGTGTTTTGTATGCCATGATTTAAATGTTAAAACACTACAGTGCGACCCTGTTCTTTTCAATAGTAGACGAGGATTAGCGCAATGAGATAAGACAGAGGAATGATAAAGATAGAGACAGATGTCTAAGAAGAGGTAAGGCTCTTTGACAGATAGATTCAGGCAGCAGAAAGATGAAAAGGCAGGGAGTGAGTGGGTTGGTGGGGAAGCAGCACCTGGAGCCTTCAGCCCACCAGCTGGTGTTTTCTCTGACCGGCTTTCTTAGACCGCAGAGCAGACACGCCTCTTTCCCGACCCCAGAGGGAGAGGCCGCTGAGGGGCCGGAAATTAAAGAACAGCAGGGTGGGAAGGATAAAGATAGAAAGAGAAGGGAGGGACAAATGGAAGATTCAGACAAACATGCTTCTGGAGCATCATCTGACTGTAGTTAGTGGTCATTATGATGGATTGTTAAAGTGGAACAGTGATAAAGATGGGAATACCTGAGATGGACTCATCCAGGCGGAGTTTCTTTGTTTTCTGATGGGAGTTGATCAGTTCAGCCTGCTGCAGAGGCTTCTCAATGGGACTGATCACTCTACTGGACACATGTTGCTGCATGCCTAAAGAAAAATGACCCATTTGTTTTTAATCAATGGGTTAAATAAATTGTAACCTTAAACATAAGAATACACTACAATTAAATAAACCAAATGAAAAACAAAGTAGAAGACCCTGAAAAGTAGCCTCAATAAAAACAATAAATGCAAAAACATTTATTTTAAAATTGCAAAATGACCACTGTGTTTAACTTCAACATAAGCAAACTCTACAACAGAATCAAATAAATTAAAAATAAATTGGAATATTTGTTTTGTTGCTGATATTGGACTGACATCGGATATCAATATCGGATCGGGACATTCCTACAGCACAACCAACAAGTCTTTTAGCCAGCAGTGCCGATCAGTTATTGCTAATAGTTGCTCATAATAAACAGAAGTTGCAACTGTGGCTATGTTGATATTGACCAGGAGTTCCTGATAATTAAGGCATCTCAGAGGCATGTAAAGGTTTCATTCTTGCTTTAAGAAAAATAGTTTTCATTTATTTTACAAAATTTAGGGCAAAACAACACAAAAAGGTAAATCCATCAAAATATGGCAGCAATGAAGGCTTGGTTACTGTACCACCAGGTGTGTAGCTGATGAAAGCAGCAAACTCTGATGCCAGTTTCTCGTCGCTTAAGAAGGCGCACACGCAGGCGTAGAAGTGAAGGCAGGGCTGTGACATCGTCAAGCCAGGAGGGGGATGAGAGCTGGCTCCATCTGCACCAGGTTTACTTCTCCTGCTGCTGCTGCTGCTCACCTGACAGGTGCAGTGAAAGACTCCCTGCTGCTGTTGCTCTATGCTCATCCTCTCACTTTTTGAGCTCTCTGACAGCCCACCTGCACCCACAGTGAAATGCAGCAGCCCCAAAGGATGCTGGGAATCTGTGTGGCACTTCACCACCAGGATGTCCTTTGTGACCACGCTGCACCAGCGGTCCTGGAGACTCGGGGCCAGCCTCCACAGCTCCTCTCTTGCTTGGATGGAGGCCTGCAGCCCCTCCAGGATGGAGCTTTTTAAGGTGAGGCGTGGCTTAGTGCGGCACTCTATGGCTTGTTTTATGTGGATGCAGAGGCTGTCCGAGGACTGTTTCGAACCTGGGACTCCTAACTCCGACTCGCCCTGATTTGATCTTTGACCTTGCCCACAAGAGGGAAGAAAGCAGCGGCCTAGGTTAATGCGGGTCAGGAGGGTTGCTCCGTCTCCTGTAGCTATTGCAGTGTCAGTCGGGACGAGTTCAACATAGCCAAGCTGCGTCGCTGTGGCTCCTCTTCCTCTGTGACACACTGAAAACACCTGCACACCCCCACCTGCAAGGACCCCCCCGCCTGCACGCTCCTTGGCCCCTCTCCTGGCTGTCGATTATCACCTTCACCGCCTCTACAGTGCACTTCTTGTTGCTCCTGCCCGCCGAGGAGGCATCTCTGAGGGGTACGCCACAGGCCTTGTTCTTGCAGCTGAGCCCACGGGTGCCGTTGTAGACGCCACACTGTGGGCACTTTCGGATGCCCCTCAAGGTGGCCCTGCCCAGGTTGGGGAGGAAGGTGGGAGTGGATGTTGCTTTTCTGGTGTCTTTCTGTTTGGCTGCCAGGTTAGCAGGGGCGGTTGATGTCTGAGGGGTGGAGGGCGAGACCACGGCGGATGAGGAGGACACTGTTACTGCAGCTTCCATTTTGGGAAGAAGAGTTAAGAAGGTCACACTTTAGAGAAGAGTGGGAAAGGGTTATCTATGGAAGTAAAAGGAAAAATGTGGAAATGAAAAATAAGAAATGAAATATTCTACACATTTCCCTGCCCTTAAAGTAGGATGACCAGATGTTCATTTTATTTTAATGGTTTACTTATATTTTTTTTTATTTGCAAAATTTAGCAAGACATACAAAGGATGAAAGTACAACATGAACAGTAAAAAACAAATAAGAAATGCATTGTACAGGAAAAGGTATCGAGACAATAACAAAATACAAAAACAAAACAAATAAACAAACCATGCTAAACAAACATAAAAACAAGACGGTGAAAGTAATAAGAATAAAAAGGCCAACAGTATCAGTCACTAGTGTTGATATGACGAAGAATACTGTTGCTTGAGTGTCTGGGCAATTAAAATGTTTGTGGTTTAAGGGCAAAACCTTAAATAGAATATTGAGAATAAAAAAGAAACATTAAAAACATAAATTAAAAAAACCAACAACCACAAACTAACTAATTAGCAATTTGAGTAAAACGAAAATCCAAATAAGAAGGAGATAACAGCAACAACACTATTGTTTTATGACATTAAATGTAATGCTCTGAGAAGAAGAGGTCCAGGTTGCTTCAAAATAATGAGGTTTGTCTTGGAGAGTGTCTGTGAGCTTTAGTTTTTAATATTCTGTTAGGACATTTAAACCAGTGTGTTTTCAGGCTTTGTGTCCCATGTCCTTACAAAAATCCAACGAATTACAATATGTCCCAATCTGGGACAGTCCCAGTCCATAATTTAACCAACTAACTAAAATACCAAAACATCTCACCCTGCTTGCAACAAATATTTGTTTGTCAAACAATGGCCAAATCTATTGCTGCTTTAACCAGTGAAAACATCACATCTACATTTAAGCTCAATGCTAATTCAGGGTTCCCACTCTTTTCTAGAAATCATTTTCCAGGACATTTTCCAGGACTTTTTCCAGTGTCACATAACCAGCTGAAGTTACATTGTTGCTGTGGGCAGTTTTCAATTCTAGTTAGCCTTCTAAAAAACGAGATTAGAGGTTGACGAACAATATCTCTAGCTATTGATCAAATTGTTCTTAGAATTTCTTTGTTTCTAACTCTCCAGCACGAACATTGTCTGTTAGCTGTTTAGTCTGACTTTTATGTGTCTTACTAAGTTTATGGTTCTACATATTTATTAATCTATATTTACTCTGCTTTTCATGAACAGATTTTGTTAATTTAGCCTAAATTTTATTTGGTCATTTCTTTTTGTCCCCTCTGTTTTGAGTTTTTATATTTTACACCTTAACTTGCATTATTTTACCTACTCACATTTTCTGGCCACTTGTACATTAGTTACCAAGTACATTTTTACTTCATTTCTTACTTCACTTGTCCATTTTCCAGGACAACTTAAGCTTTTCCAGGACATTTAACTTTTTTCCTCATTTTACATGTTTTCCATGACTGGAAAATTGGGCATTTTCCAGGTTTTCCAGGACGCGTGGGAACCCTGTAATTGTCTGTTTATGAGTCAATCAGTATCAATATAAGATACTGTTTATATGTATTATGTATTTTCATCTATTGATAAATGAATTCACTTATTTATGATTGATCTTGAATGGTTTTGTTATCGATTTTTAAGTTTGGGTCTCTCTACATGCTGTAATGGACTTAAGAATGATATTATGTATTTAGTTATTTTGATTCAACATCAGTTTTACAATACTCTCTCTTGTTTTGGACATGTATCCTCTCTGTTTTATTGTTCCTTTGTTAATCATCTCCTGGGCCGCAGTGTTACACATGCTGATGAAGCCTCGGGCTGAAACACATTCATATGTTGCTGCTGGATCAACTTTCATAACAAAGACTTTCATTGTGAGTACTAATTCTTTTGTCAGTTGGTTTCTTTAAATTTAGAGTCAGCACTGACAACAAGTGCATTGTTTATTGAGTAGAGCACACGATTACTTTAAGAATTTCGTGTCAATCAATCTCAGCATGCAGCTTTTCACAGTGACAGCTGCCTAATGTCAGGTAGAGAGTCATGTCAGCTTCAGGTGAGGCACAGCTCCCTCCAAAAATCAGAAATGAATCTGTCTTATGTTAAAGAGGACATATCATGCTTATTTCTCCTTTTCACTATGTCAGACTAGGATGTCTGTAAAGCATTTCTGCCCTCAGTACAAGCCATTTAGTTCCTTCATTACCCCACAATAGCGTTCTCAAAATCCTCATTTACCCCTTTTCCACCAAGCTGGTTCCAGGGCTGGTGCTAGTGCTGGTGCTAGAGCCGGTTCGCAGTTGGTTCAACTGCGAACCGGTTAAGAACCGTTTGCTTTTCCACAAACGGGTGCCGGGCAGAGGGCTACGTCATCATGTCGATGTATACGTCTGTATACGTCACGCTAGTTTCCCATAACAACTAGCGCCGAATTCAATTGCCACTACAAAGATGGAGGACTACGTTGCGGTTCAAGTGTTGCTGTTGGCTTTTCGAGCCTTCCTTTGTAGAGCAAAAGTTGGCGATCCAGCAAGTTAATGTTGCTCGACGACTATGCAACGAACATCGATCACGCTTGAGAAGACGGGTAAGAGTGCTTTCGTGTTTTTACTCTGCTTTGTTGCTTCCGTGTTTTTACCCGCCCCCACCCCCTGACGTAAGCCCGTAGCCCCCGACGTAAAGTGGTTCTTTCTGCTGGCCCAGCAAAGAGTTGGTGCTTGCCAAGCACCGGTTTTGAGAGCCAGCAACCGGTGCTTAGTCTGTGGAAAACCAAAGAACTGGTGCTAAGCTGGCTCTAGCTCCGAACCAGCCCTGGAACCAGCTTGGTGGAAAAGGGGTAATTTTAGGCCATTATGATGATCTGAGGATGACCTATAGTTACCTCGCAATGTCACAGCCCTTTGTGCTCTGATTGGTCAATTCTATCGGGGGTAGAGCCAGCCTGTCCTTCTTCTTCTACTGCATTTTCTGGCAGGCTCAAAGGAGCGACCGCGTATTGAGTCCCCCTACAGGCCAGAGCTGATAATGAGTAAATGTGAGCTAGGGACCTATAAACCCCTGCTGGTGGATGTGTTCCTCGGTGACGGTTTTGTGGCTAACGGACATCACAGAGGAGGAAGTGTTTTATCAGATTACTCCAATAAAAAGAAAGGTACCTCGTGTTGTCACGACGATTTAAATCTCGCGGACATCTTGCAATGACCTATTTTCAGAGGCATCAAATCTCGTTCTAGGATATCAGAAAAAATACAATATCTCATTTTTTGAAAATTAAGGGGGTGTAAGGTCTTGTTGTCAAATTTATTATATTATATCCAAGTATTAAATCATGCATCAGCATGATATGTCTCCTTTAAAAACCACAAAAACACTTTTTATTCACGCCTACAATGAGCATTTATGTAGCTGAATCCAGTTTAACGTGAACTGTATCACTATGGTCTTCATGTTAAAAAAAACTGTATGCTCTACGCCATCATTAAAAACATTGTAAGATAAACAAGTTATAGTATTTAGTATTCATCCTTCATCAGTGGTCATCTGTTAAGACAGATAAAGAACCCTTCATTATTCATCTACACAGATGTCCAAAACGTCTTCTCTCAGCCCAAGTTCATTTGATCATCTGAGATGGGCTGACGTAAAGTGAAAAAGTCTGCTGTGGTCTGACGAGTTTACATTTCTAATTGTTTTCAGAACTAATGAAGGTCTTGTCCTCCGAGCTAAAGAGGAAAAAGACCATCCAAGTTCAAAAACCAGCATCTGTGATGGTAAAGGGGTGAGTTAGTCCCCATGGCATGGGTAACTACTTCTTACACACTTATGCTGGCCGGTATGATTAAATATCTAAATGCCAATGCCAAAACAGATTTATGTATAAAAATGGAATATTAAAGGCCCAATATTCCATTTATTCTGCTCTCTAGCTCCCTCTGTGGTCGTTGGTGTAACTGCACCGTCGTAAAACCCAGCGCCGCACAAGCGTGCATTTGTTTACATAAAGAGGAAGCAGCAGCGAGCCGAAAGGACCTCCAGAGAGACATATAAACCATGTGGACTGACAAGGTACAGTCTGAGCATGTTTCTTTCCTAATATATCGTTTTTCAAGCATTAGCAGTCAGTAGTTAGCTCAGCGTTTGCATGTGTATTGTGTAAGTTTGCCCGCAGCTTTTAGCCTGGGGATAATGGCTGATGTATAATGGCTGATGTATAATGGCGACCTAGGAGGGACTCGTTGTTACCCGCTAGTAGAGAAAACTTTACGTGTTACAAACTTTGTAAACTAAGTTGAGGCCCTCTGAGACATGACTTTGGTAGGATGGCTCTATGCTCTCTGCAAAGCTGCTAAATATGAGACACAGAAAACGCCGATAATGACGGAGCAGAATGATGACACAGCTGAGCTAGACCATCATCTACAGTTTATGAAACACGTAAAGAATAAACTCCATCAGCTGTGAAAAACTTTGACACGTACGAGTTAGACAGCGGGCATTAGGCAAAAAGTTACGCTGTAACGCTACGTCTGTTCATTTGTGTAAATTTCTGCTTCGATATGTATTGTAGAAAACTTTTATTGATACTTTATTTTGAAGGTCTAAGCTGCCACCACCTTTGTTTATCCGGTCTGGTCCGGTGTCAGAGGCAAGAGAACACAGAGGCTTGGTCAAGTATAAAAATATAACCTTTATTTAATCACAAATATATTAAATATGAGTCTGTGTCTTGGATCTCACTGAGTTCTGCGCCTGCTGAAAGGGACAGCCCTAGCCCCTAAGAACGCCACAGTGAAACACACATAAAATACACTGCACACTGATTTGCCATAACCATGCACAGACCAATAAATAAAGTGAACTGCATGCGTCTCTAAACTAAGGACCACTACACACTAGGCGGGTCCGAACCACTACAAGCACCAGAGGGGGGCAGGGAGCTACCCTGGAGCACGGCGCCACCCCTCGGTGAATCTCAGACAGAGCTCAAACAAAATTATAAAATAGGCCTAAACACAAAACAAGAAAACAAAGATTATTCACACAATGGATGAGTTTTAACCTGACACAGCGGGGTGAGAAGGCGTACAGACAGCCTGGCACGTGGAGAAACTGCACCCAGACACGGCGAGGCAGGAAGGCGTGTGGGCGACCTCATACGTGGAGAACCTGCACCCCAAAACGGCAAGGCAGGAAGGCGTGTGGGCGACCTCGTGGCTCCAGTCAAGGGACTCACTAACCCCCCCCTCTCTACCTAAAGGAGGCGACCAGCCTCCCCTCCTAGCGCAGGAACCGCTCCCCTATCTAACTGTCTTCACTGCCGGTGACACTAAAAGTCACGGGCAGCCTGCTCGGTTTGTTTCTCTGTCCCCCAGCCACGGCCACAGGCGCCAGCAGTCCAGCTCCTCTCACCCTCGCCGCTCATTCAGATCCTTTTTCTTAACCCCCACAGTGTCCCTCCACCTCCTACCACAGGTGAGTGTGATCAGCTAATCAGTGCCTCAGTTCACCGCCAACACAGGGCCTCTATCCCCCTCAAGTGACCACAAAGTGCAAAACACTCAAAACTTAGTTTCACTACAGTATGTTAGACACAGGACTGAGAGGACCCCTGAGAGAAGAAGAAGAATCAGAGATGAGGAGGTCTGGAGGAGCAGCAGAGATATCCAGCTGACCAGAGGAGACCTTCTAATGTGTTTTATGTTATGATGTGCAAAACTCACAAATATAATACTGTGTAACTCATTTTATTAACATTAATAAAGTATATGTCATATAAACTGCAGACCTACTCATTTCAATAACAAAAAACTTAATTTGTTCACAAAAGGCAGTTCAAATCTTGGGAGTAGGTTGGTTCAGGACGTTGAATATCGAGTTATTAGGAAATCTGGGTTATGTCGTGGTGTTTGCTGAAGTACAAAATAAAACTACTTACCATTATTCAATCAGAACAAATACAGAAAAAATTAGGCGATAGTAAAACTGAGTGTCGGGCTAAAATAATACAACAGAGATAAAGATCGAATTGGAAAATATAAAAATGCCTGAAAGGCAAGAGAAAAAGTGTTACAACACTGAATATCAACTTATAGAAGCAAGTAGAAATGTTTTTATTCAGAGTAAATATGCAGGATATCAGACATGATTAAAGAATATTCTCATGTGTCAATACTTCAGTGTTTGCTAACTTGTAAAATAAAGCTGTCCCAGATCTCCCACTTATTTACTGTATCATACAGAGAAAGAGCTGAAGTGGAAATGAAAGAACTGGCAGCAGGTTTCTGGGATCATTGAAGGCTCGGTCCATTTTGAATCCTCATCAGAATAACGGCTTTCTGAAGGTCTTGATGTAACTGTGATCTTCTGTGTCTTTAAAATCCTATAAACTCCAGCTCTGGGATATTTTTGATTGCAGTTCTGTTGATACCTTGAAAAAGAAAAGCAATTTGTTTTACAGTTTTTTATTTCACATCTGTTTAGTTTGTAGTTGTCAAATACCAAGTATTTCGAGTACATTTTGTTGTGTATGAAGATTAGATGGATTGCAATGAGTAAACCTGTTTGTTATTTCACCATGAAAGAAAAAAATCTTTATGAATCCCCCCCCCAAAAAAAGGCACATTGTTACTGTAAATATGGCAGGTATAGAAGAGATCAGAAATAAAATACAGTATTTATTACACTATTTGCAACCCACTCTCACTCAACGGCGTACATATTGCACGGTTTTACACTTTCAAAATACGTGGAATGTATACGCCAAAGTCAAATTTCGCGTGCAGTTGATACGCATAATGCTCCAATGACACCTATGGAGACCGGTGCGTCTTATATGCACGCGTTCACGTTCACGTGATCGGAGAGGCTCGTACTTTCAGAGGAGACAAGCCCATCGAGCGTTAGAGAATCCACAAGAGGTAAGGAAAAAAGCGTTTAAATGTTTAATCAGACTGCTTACATTTGTGCTATTAATGATCCAAAAGACTACATCGTCTTTACAATTCCTAGCCCTGAAAATAGTAAATCAAGAACATATCTCTCAGTTTTATGCCGGTTAAAGAAGCCCGTTATACGAGCCAATGCTGGCATCTGGGATCTGCTAAAACACCGGGCAGGCTAAACCTTGTTGTTTCCCGCACAAATGTGATAAGCTTTACACAGCCTGCCTATACATTTGCGATCGACAGTCTTAACATCAACTGTACCGTTATTAGCCCTTAAAAGAATAAATCAAGAACACATCTCTCCGTTTTATGCCAGCTAAAGTAGCCCGTTATACGAGCTAATGCTGTCAAAGTTTAGCTGTTCTCAGGTCAGTTTGTGCGGCAAAGGCAGCGTTATGTGTGGGAGCTAGGAACTGTTCTGGGATCTGCTAAAACACTGGGCAGGCTAAACCTTGGTGGTTCCCGCAAAATGTGCTAATCTTTACACAGCCTGCCTATATATTTGCGATCGACAGTCTTAACATCAACTGTACCGTTATTAGCCCTAAAAACAATAAATCAAAACATATCTCTCCGTTTTATGTCGGTTAAAGTAGCCCGTTATACGAGCTAATGCTGTCAAAGTTTAGCTGTTCTCAGGTCAG
Organism: Scarus forsteni; assembly: GCA_036419115.1. NCBI lineage: Eukaryota > Metazoa > Chordata > Actinopteri > Labriformes > Labridae > Scarus > Scarus forsteni. The sequence goes on along the minus strand of JAZDUH010000359.1, from coordinate 6,766,029 downwards.
TTTGTGCGGCAAAGGCAGCGTTATGTGTGGGAGCTAGAAACTGTTCTGGGATCTGCTAAAACACTGGGCAAGGTAACCTTGGTGGTTCCCGCAAAATGTGCTAATCTTTACACAGCCTGCCTATACATTTGCGATCGACAGTCTTAACATCAACTGTACCGTTATTAGCCCTAAAAACAATAAATCAAAACATATCTCTCCGTTTTATGTCGGTTAAAGTAGCCCGTTATACGAGCTAATGCTGTCAAAGTTTAGCTGTTCTCAGGTCAGTTTGTGCGGCAAAGGCAGCGTTATGTGTGGGAGCTAGAAACTGTTCTGGGATCTGCTAAAACACCGGGCAAGGTAACCTTGGTGGTTCCCGCAAAATGTGCGAATCTTTACACAGCCTATATTTGCGATTGACAGTCAAAAACATCAACTATATTATGGCCAGCTTTGACATTAGTTAACAGAATAATCGTCATTTGTTTTTATGCCCGTTAAAGTACGACGCTCATCGACTATCTTTGGCGAACATTAGCTTTTCTCAGGTCAGTTTTTCATAGCCAAGTAGCATTTCCAAATGCATATTTCAAGGGTACAAGCTGTTCTGAAATCTGCTGAAACACCGAAACACCAGATCTGTCCCCGACCTGCACCTGCTGATGGCGTCACATATCTACGGCAACACGGACAGACAATGCTATGTTTGATAGACTGATATATGTTTGATAACATGATGCATTTATAAGTCTGTACTGCGTTACTTCTGTTACTCATATTAGGTAAAATGTTATTTTGGCTATAAATTTGTTTAAACGCTATTGGACGATTAAATGACACAATAAACATATAACTGTTTAAAAAAAAGTAATTGCCACAATATCACCCTAATTGCAAGAATTTACATATACTAACTATAAATAAGTATGGCAGTTAGTAATAGAAATTACACAAGATGGATGTTCTTTTGAATACTGAATACTTTGGTCACACATTTTTGGATGAAACAAAATACTGAAATCTACATGATCATCTAAATGATCAGCAAAAACTCAGTCTACAGTCGATTTCTGTCTCATCATGCTCCAATTGAATCCCAAACCACCCTCTACACACTACCCCTTCACTAATGAGTGTCACTCCAAAATTAAGTCACACGTTGCTATGGAGGGCACTATCACTGAAGGGGGAAGGTATGTGAACATGATGGCCCAATCCCAAACCGCCCACTACACACTCTCCCTCCGTTTGCGCGTTCTTGCAGAGGGTCTGCCATATTAAGGGCTATCCCAAACCACGTAGTGTGGAGGGGGAGTGGACCGTTCAGCCATTAAACAGCGAGTCTGCATCGATGCAGGCTTTCAACGACATTTGCAGGGAGTGCAAATGTCGTGCAACGGGAGAGGAAACAACATAATTGTAAGTGCTGCATGTGTCCATATGTTCCCCACATCTTTGTCACACTGACAAAAGATATCACAAAAAGCGTGATTTTAAAAGATTTAAACGAAACAAGCAAATCATACTCTATGCTTACGTTTGATATGATTGTGCAGCCCTGGCACCAATGTGAGCACAATTGGCAGAATTTGTTCATTTCTTTAATTGGAATTGTCAGATGGTAATCGGATTGAAAGACATGTGGAATCACTTAAATAATTTGTAGTCTAAAACTCCTGTCCGAGGGCGTCACAGTTATTGCCACAGCGTAACTGCCAACAGCAATACACTGGGTGTCTTTCTGTTGCTATGGCCACAATTTTTTCTGTTTTCCGGTGAAGTGAAGAGGGCCTCCCACTCCTGCCCGTCATATTTACATACCCTCCCCTTTCATTGGAAGTGCCCTCCATATCTACGAGTGTGACTTAATTTTGGAGTGACACTCGTTAGTGAAGGCGTAGTGTGTAGGGGGCTGTTTGGGATTCAGCCGACGTGCAGGGATGGGAGGCCCTCTTCACTTCACCGGAAAACGGAAAACCTCATAGCCATTACAACAGAAAGATGCCCTGTGTATGACTGTTGGCTGTTGCACTGCAGCAACGATAGTGATCCATAGAACAGGGGCTGCGTTGTAGCCTACTTCACATTATTTAAGTGATACCACATGTCTTTCAATACGATAACCATCTGACAATTCCAATCAAAGAAATGATGATGAACCATAGTGGAGATGTTAAATAATGTGCTCACATGTTATGGTGCCGGTACTTTTCCATTAGCGTCTTTTCTTCGTCACTAACTCTTACAGACTGTGGCTTTCTGGTGGAGAAGAGAGAACTTTCTACTGTATCTAATGTTCTCAGTGACCATATGGAGCTCATACAACCCCACTTCAAAAATACTGAACTGTCTCTTTAATATGGCAGAGGCGCAAACTAAGTGGTAGTGGGTAGGGAGAGTGTGTAGGGGTTAGGTCTTTATTAAGACAACCATTGCAAGGCTGGCACACTATGGCCATCAACAGACCCATGTTATTCGAAGTTTTTTGACAGTAGATAGTTTGTGTTTTTATGGCAAAAAAAAAAAACGTCTATGAGTAAAAACTTGGCTGATCAGTGATGATAGCAGCAGTAACCTTCGTGAACAGACATTTAATTACAATCATTAATGTTACTGTTTTTCATTTGCAATTCCAAACTAGATTTGAATTTGTGTTTCTTTGTTGTGGTGGTGGTTGTGATGTGTGGTTTACATGGGAGACTGGGTTGGAGAGAAGGGATGGATGGAACAATAGACTTTTCTAAATAGCACCTGTCATATAAGACATTGTAACTCAAAGTTCTTTACATTGCTGGAATGTATGTATCTTTATCATTGATAAATAATTATGGAACACCCTTGACAGTGAAAAGATGCTGGTTAAAAAAACTTTGATTCAGACTCACAATAAATAAACATAGACAATAAGACTTAAAAGAAAAAATCAGTTTGAATTTGCAAGGGATTCTGTTCTCAGTGGGATGGTGATTTTAAATGGCTGCAACATTACCTGTATTTGCTGCTTGTTTGGGCTTGACTCAGGTCATTTTCTAGGTGAGATAGTTAATTTTTTGAGGTAAAAGCCTATGTAAGATATGCTGCATCAATTGCAAATACATAAAAATATTGCACTGCAAATAACCGTTTTTTTGCAGAAAGAATGCCTGGTTCCACCTTTCGCCAGTGCCCCCACTGCACGGAGAAGTTAAACTGTGCAAACAGAAGATGCACCAAGGTAAAAATGTGTTATAATCCATGGCATTATTCTCCTTTTAACATCTCTTTTCATTAATTTAATGGTCAGCTTGGTCAGCATCTAAAATAATTTATTTGTAGAACATCAATTGTCTATTATAGCCTATTTGACTCATTAAGATTGGGACAGTTTATTTAAATTACACAGTATTTAAACAGACTTTTGTTTCTTGATTCTGTATTAATCAAGTGTGGCAATAATTAATTTACATTTTGATTTAGAACATGCCACTATTTTACTTAAAATAAAAACTTAGATTTTTTTTCCGAAAACATAAGTAAAACATACTGAATGTTAATGAAAACACTGACTTTTTTAGGATTTGTTTTGGATAACGCAGACTTAATGCCCTTACTGGTCTGTTGATAATTAATAGTTAGTGTTCATTTTGCATTTTGCATACTTGCAAAACCCAAGTATGTTACAATCTCTACTTTCTAGAAACATCTAAATGGCTTGATTGTACATGAGATCTGGCCGATTGATCAAATTTTATTCTCAATTACAATTTTGCTTTCCAAAAATTATGTAAATCGTGATAAAACACATTATACTTTACACTTTATTTCTATAGCATACACTTCAATTTGCCTCATTTGTTTTGCAAGGTTACTCTCGTTTTGTCTAGTGTCATTCATTTCCATATTTTTAATGTGGGTTTTTATTTGAATTGTATTTAAATTTTAAGAAAATTCACTATTTAAAATGACATTATTGTAATTAAATTTCAAGTAATGCATGATGTTTCCTAAGTCTATGAGAAATCATGTTGAATAACTGAGTCCTGACCAAAATAACCATGTTTATTGTTTTTGCCATTATCAAGCCACCAGTGGAGATGTTTAATACATTTAATCCTAGACATATATTTCCATGATATTTATCATAAATTATGTTGAATTCGAATAAAATCTTATCCATGTCTTGTAGATGGCAACTCTAATATTTAAGCTTGCATTTCCCTTTCTGAACTGTCTTAGTGTGGAAAGCTGTTGGCCCTTAAAGCCCGTCAAACAGCCCGCATGGGCAAATTTCGTGCATGTGCCGATGAGTGGGCCGCAAAAATGAAAAAATCAAGGAATCAGAGCAAAGTCTTTGACAACTCTGCTTTATTGGTAAGTAACAGCATCTGATCTGTCAAAATTATTGACATTGAACTGTATGACTTTAAATATTGTTAGAGAACTAGATTTTATTAGATGATAATTGACAATTTAAGGTTGTTGCCATAATGTCAATAAATCAATCAATCAATCTTTATTTGTATAGTGCCAATTCATAACAAGTGTTATCTCAAGACACTTTACAATAGAGCATAAAGCTCTTCATGTTATGGATACACATATATGTATAGATACATATGAAACCTTCTGTTAAGCAGCAGGAAATCTTGAATGTGGATCCCATTCTCATGATGAACAGCAAATCCACACCATGCTGTGTTGGTGTGAGGGCAAAATAAGGGAGGTAAAAGGAGACAAGTGAACTAGAATAAGAAGTAAAGTCAGGGACAGGTTCATGAACCATAGACCTGTCGTCTGATTTATTAGAGGTTAGCCTCTTGAGATGCTACATCTGGTTTTCAGGAGGGTCCTCATGTCTGAATGGTTGTGGTGATCATTTTCTAGAAGTATAATCTTAGATATTCTTACAGAAAATAAGAATTTATGGTAGTGACGAACTCATGGGTGCCCAGACCACAAGTGCATCCCAACCATATTTGTCTCCGTTAAGTATAAATGTATTAAAGGCCTCTTGAGATGTGCCATCCCATTTTCAAGAGGGACCACATGCCTATGTTGTAATTACATATAGATACTGTAGATGTATCGATCATGGATATGGAGATCATGCTAATATCTACATTAACAACTATAGTAATGTATAATAATTCAATATATTATAATATATAATAATACAACTATATAATGTAATACAATACTGTGAATTTATCCTTTACATTTAGCATTTACACAATCATTGTATCAGCGTAGGACACAATGCACGTTTGTTCATTCTGTGAGCCCCAGTAGGGCTAAACTCACAGCCAAGCTTCCCAGAGTCACACTGTAAACTAGTCTGGTGATACCAGAGGTATAGAGCTCGACTTGAGAGTCAGTCTACACTGTAAATTTACAGCAAAGTTGATGCAGCAACAGTGTTGGAGTTCTGACACATACACTTATGTACATATTTATGCAAACTGAGTAATTGTAATTAGATAGCAAAATGATAAACCCTTTAAAAAGAACATGTTTCCACTGTCTGTATGGGAATGTAATGATGAAATAATTTTACTAAAATTTAAAAAGGAGGAGCATGTGTGTGTTACAGTAATACATTTCAGTTGAATCTTCACCTGACTAAACTGACTGCTAAAAAGTTTCGGCATAGCTTCCGTACATAGCATTGCTTCCTGTCAGTACTCCTCTATTCTTCCCCAAAGTAGGGCCAAAGCCCATTGCCATCTACTGTTTGTAAAACACTGACTATACAAAGCACCTCAGACTGTACCACAGATTTGATTTCCAAAGAAGATTATTCAGAAAGACTTAATTGTATCTTTAAAGACATATTGACATACCATTGGCATGTTTACTTGTTACAGGAATGTACCAAGACGTACTGTGGCTCAGCTAATTCACCTGGTTCAGTTAACCTTTGAGTAATCCAGCAGCTGACTGTTTTAATATTTTGCATCTGTTGAATTCAGTAAATAGGAAAAAAATCACTGGAAAAATATTCATCTATACACAGATTACCTTGGCTAAAATGAGCATTGTTTACAATATGTCAATTGTATGTACTCTAATCCCTTTCAGTTACTTTATGAAATGAATCATGAATTTATTTTTAAGCATTTGCGGGTTGATCCCAAAACATTTTTTCTTTGTGCATGATTCATACTGTCTTCTTCCTGCTTTAGTCTGAAATTAAATTCTGTCTGTACACTAATAATATTTTCTGTGGTCTAGCTTGAGAAACTCAAGGCCCTTGGGTTTGCCCCCCTCCTACTCATGGGTAAATACAAAGCCGGGGAACAAAAATGGACTGCCCAGCTGCAGTTTCCATTTGATGTTCCTGTTGCAGTCCATGCCATCTTTGAGAAAATGACCCTTTTATTTGAAGGTTTGTTAGAGGGTAAGTACTAGTCTTTGAACATTGTCAGTTTAATGAATGTATTTGTAAAGTACATTTTAAATACATTTAAATATTTTATCATGTGTTAATAGTTTTGTAAGTTACTTTTTGTTGGATAACAAAGTATACCTGGGATGTTTAATTTACTTTGTTTTAAAAGCTTGGAATCCTGAGAGGGAGCAAAGACAGGAGAGGACAGAGGAGGACAAACAGGTAGTGGCAGGGCAAGAAGGGGAAGTAGCAGAAGAAGAAGAACAGATAGAAGAGGAGAATGAACAGGAAGAAAGAGAGCACAGGATGGAGCTTGAAAAGGAACTTGAAGTCCCTGGACAGAGAGAGGGAGAAGAAAGAGAGACAGGAGAGATGGAGGAAGAGGAGGCAGGGCATGCATTTCAAGAAGAAAAAGGACAGATCGAGGGAGGTGTGATAAACAAGTAAGTGTGACAGTCGAGCAAGATATAAGAAGCCACAAATAATGGTGTGGAGCATGAATAAGGTAGTGGAAGGTTGAGGTGGACTGTTTAACTCAAAAGTTGAGTATGAGCAAGGAAAAACTCACAAATCCTTCAGTGAATGCTTGGCATTAAAATGTTTCTATGGGTGAATCACCAGGAGGCTGTCTTACATTTTTGTGAAGAAGCAACAGGAAAAACAATAGATATCTCACATAGTCTGTGGAGCTTTGTAAGTCGTTCTTTGCTTCAATAAAACAGGTCTGCATCAGTCTAAAAAATCAACCAGCTCGCCTTCTGCTCACATCCTACCTTAGAATGAATTACCTCAGCTTAACCAAAAACAGAATTTGTTCAACGATTGTAAAGTTCTACGCTCTTCAATTACTATGAAATTACAAAGGCGTAACAGGCAGAAAAATGAAGTAACAATATTTACATACACTCAAGTATAGGGCTCCACTGCCACGAATGAACCAAATGCAATCTGTTTCAGCCTAGATACTGCAATATTTACCACTGCTGGATTTAGGTTCACATTTTCTGTTGGAACTTGTTAACATTTTTCTTTTACTGACTTACTCCCAGCATACCTTGAATTGAGGATGCATCACTGTATACAGCAAGCATCTATGTGAATAAAAATCTGAGAATGAGCTTTTGTATACAGAATGCAGTTTAAAAATGCAGACACAATATTCAAAGAACTTCCCTCCCCTGAGCCACCACCTTATCGTGGTGGGAGGGTTTGCGTGCCCCAATGACTCCAGGAGCTATGTTGTCGGGGGCTTTATGCCCCTGGTAGGGTCACACCAAGGCAAACAGGTCCTGGGGGAGGGCCCAGACAAAGCGTGGCTCCAAGGACCACTATGAAGAAGAAGACCAATGGATCCACGTTTCCCTTGCCCGGAAGTGGGGTACCGGGGCCCCCCCCTGGAGCCAGGCCTGGGGGTGGGGCTTGCAAGCGGCGCCTGGTGGCCGGGCCCCTATGCCCACGGGGCCCGGCCGGGCCCAGCCGAAGGAGGCGTGGGACCCCCCTTGCATAGACCCACCACCTGTGAGAGGGGCCGTAGTGGTCGGGTGCCATGCGAGCTGGGCAGTGGCCGAAGGCGGGGACCCTGGCGGTCCGATCCTCGGCTGCAGCGTCTGGCTCTAGGGACGTGGAATGTCACCTCTCTATCGGGGAAGGAGCCGGAGCTTGTGTGCGAGGTTGAGCGTTTCCAACTAGATATAGTCGGACTCACCTCGACACATAGCGTGGGCTCTGGAACCAGTCCTCTTGAGAGGGGTTGGACTCTCTTCTTCTCTGGAGTTGCAGATGGTGAGAGGCGCCGGGCGGGGGTGGCAGTTCTTGTCTCCCCGCGGCTCGAGGCCTGTACGTTGGGGTTCACCCCGGTGAGCAGAGGGTAGCCTCCCTTAGCCGGGTGGGGGGCGGAACCTGACTGTTGTTTGTGCTTATGCACCAAACAACAGCTCAGAGTTTCCACCCTTCTTGGATTCCCTGGAGGGTGCTGGAGGTGCCTTCTGGGGATTCCTTTGTTCTACTGGGGACTTCAACGCGCTCACATCGGCAATGACAGTGAGACTTGGAGGCGTGATTGGGAGAGCGGCCCCTGATCTGAACCCGAGCGGTGTTCTGTTACTGGACTTCTGTGCTCGTCACAGATTGTCCATAACAAACACCATGTTCAAGCATAAGGATGTTCATATGTGCACTTGGCACCAGGACACCCTAGGTCGCAGTTCGATGATCGACTTTGTAGTCGTATCATCGGACTTGCAGCCGCATGTTTTGGACACTCGGGTGAAGAGAGGGGCGGAGCTGTCAACTGATCACCACCTGGTGGTGAGTTGGCTCCGATGGAGGGGGAGGATGCCGGTCAGACCTGGTAGACCCAAGCGTGTTGTGCGGGTCTGCTGGGAACGTCTGATGGAGTCCCCTGTCAGAAAGAGTTTCAACTCCCATCTCCGGGCAAAGTTCGACCATGTGGCGGGGGAGGCAGGGGACATTGAGTCCGAGTGGGCCTTGTTCCGGGCCTCTATTGTGGAGGCCGCTAATCGGAGCTGTGGCCGTAAGGTTGTTGGTGCCTGTCGTGGCGGCAACACCCAAACCTGCTGGTGGACACCAGAGGTGAGGGATGCCGTCAAGCTGAAGAAGGAGTCCTATCGGGCCTTTTTGGTCCATGGGACTCCGGAGGCAGCTGACGGGTACCGGCTGGCCAAGCAGAATGCAGCTTCGGTGGTCGCTAAAGCAAAAACCCAGGCATGGGAGGAGTTCGGAGAGGCCATGGAGAACGACTTCCGTACGGCTTCGAAGAGATTCTGGACCACCATCCGATGTCTCAGGAGGGGGAAGCAGTGTGCCGTCACTGTCTATGGTGGGGATGGTGTGCTGCTGACCTCGACTCGGGATGTTTTGGATCGGTGGAAAGAATACTTCGAAGACCTCCTCAATCCCACCAGCACGTCTTCCAGTGCGGAGGCAGACCTGGGGGACTCTTAGGTGGGCTCTTCTATCTCTGGAGTTGAGGTTGCCGAGGTGGTCAAGAAGCTCCTCGGTGGCAGGGCTCAGGGGGTGGATGAGATCCGCCCGGAGTTCCTTAAGGCCTTGGATGTTGTAGGGCTGTCTTGGTTGACCGTCTCTGCAACATCGCGTGGACATCGGGGACAGTGCCACTGGATTGGCAGACTGGGGTGGTGGTTCCTCTTTTCAAGAAGGGGGACCGGAGGGTGTGTTCCAACTACAGGGGGATCACACTTCTCAGCCTCCCCGGGAAGGTCTATTCAGGGATACTGGAGAGGAGCAATGTGGTTTTCGTCCTGGTCGTGGAACTGTGGACCAGCTCTATACTCTCCAATGGGTCCTCGAGGGTGCATGGGAGTTTGCCCAACCAGTCCACATGTGCTTTGTGGATTTGGAGAAGGCATTCCGACCGTGTTCCTCGTGGGGTCTTGTGGGGTGCTCGGGAGTATGGGGTAGCGGGCTCCCTGTTACGGGCCGTCCGTTCTCTGTATGACCAGTGTCAGAGTCTGGTTCGCATTGCCGACAGTACATCTGAGTCGTTTCCGGTGGGGGTTGGACTCCGCCAGGGCTGCCCTTTGTCACCGATTCTGTTCATTACTTTTATGGACAGAATTTCTAACCAGGGTGTTGAGGGGTCGGTTTGGTGACCTCAGGATTGGGTCTCTGCTTTTTGCAGATGATGTGGTCCTATTGGCTTCATCGAACCGAGACCCTCAGGTCTCACTGAACCGGTTCGCAGCTGAGTGTGAAGCAGCTTGGATGAGAATCAGCAACTCAAAATCCGAGTCCATGGTCCTCACCCGGAAGAGGGTGGAGTGCTCTCTCCGGGTTGGGGAAGAGATTCTACCCCAAGTGGAGGAGTTTAAGTACCTCGGGGTCTTGTTCACGAGCGGAGGAAGGGTGGATCGGGAGATCGATAGGCGGATCGGTGCTTGGCGTCAGCAGTAATGCGGCTCTGCACGGTCTGTAAATGGTAAAAACGGAACTGAGCCGCAAGGCGAAGCTCTTGGTTTACCGGTCGATCTTCACCGCTATCCTCATATATGGTCATGAGCTCTGGGTCGTGACCGAGAAAACAAGATCACGAGTACAAGCGGCCGAAATGGGTTTCCTTGGGGTGGCTGGGCTCTCCCTTAGAGATAGGGTGAGAAGTACGGTCATTCGGGAGGAGCTCGGAGTAGAGCCACTGCTCCTACGCGTTGAGAGGAGCCAGATGAGGTGGCTCGGGCATCTGGTCCGGATGCCTCCTGGACGCCTCCCTGGTGAGGTTTTCCGGGCACGTCCCACCGGTAGGCGTCCCTGGGGTAGACCCAGGACACGCTGGAGAGACTATGTCTCTTGGCTGGCCTGGGAACGCCTCGGGATCCCCCGGGAAGAGCTGGACGAGGTGGCCGGGGAGAGGAAAGTCTGGGCTTCCCTGCTTAGGCTGCTGCCCCCGCGACCCGACCACGGATAAGCGGAAGAAGACGTGAGACGTGAGACGTATTCAAAGAACTTATTTTGGAGGATATTGGTGTGTTTGTTAACTAATTCATGTCACTGTGGTGGTATAGCTCTATGGTTGATATTTCTTTGAAGATGATTAACTTAAAAATGATTGAGACTATGAATAAATTTCATCTACTAGTACCTTTTTTAGGATATAACTGCATTTTTCTTCTTTCCTTGGATAAAGCCAAGCAGACAAAGTAGCATTTGAACTCTTACTTGCTTTTTAGGAGAAGAACAAAATAAGGATCATTTAATTTGATTAATCCATAAACTCTGGCATATCTCAGACATGACTAGCTTGGAACTCCCCTCTGCCATTGTAGGGTATTATTTATAGGATTTTAACCAAGAGTGCAGTGACAGCCACAGTGACTTTATTTCAGTGACATTGATTGAAGTTGCTTGATTTTAACAAGCCTTTTTCCATCAGATGCATGGGATCCCTTTTTATGGTGTCTTGCTAATTATTGTAGTACCTCTTACTGGTAATCGTTTATCTTATGTCAGCCCAAAGGAACACATCTTACCAGGAATGGTAGTCAACTACTCCCATGTAGTCCATGAGGAGGATGCCACAATAATTCAATAATATTTTATTGAGACACAACATAATAATACTACAATACTATATTACTACCATAATGGCTGCTGGATGCAATGTCAGCGAAATCAATTGTTGAACTCATTCCTATGCAAACATAGAACATGTTCCATATGGTACAGTACAATTATCTAGTTAATTTATCAGTTGTTTTGAGATGAAGTGGGGTTTTTTTTTATCTATGTAGAACACAATATTACCATTAACAATCTGAACTGAATGTGCAGCTCAAGCTGTTGAATCTTTAAGCCTTGAGTTGTGGAAAGTTGTAGATTGACCACTGCAGGAATCAAAACAAACAACCAATATGGTGTCACTAATCTTTTAGATTTTTAGAAGTGATCTACCACATGTTACCATTGCTATGGACTATGATTTTTAGACATTAGACTTTATTGTCTTCTTGAGGAAAGTGTTTTTCACAGCACATTATGTGTTTCTGCAGACACAGACAATATGTAGACAGGACATTTTGTGTAGTCAAAAATGTTTTGTGTTACAACAATGTGTGTCATGTCCTTGCAGGTCTGCTGTCAAGATCACAGGGAAAAAAAGGGGTAAAGGCAGGACAAGGAATGACGAGAGTAGGTGAACATTTTTGTGTTTCCATATTTGACTCTAAATTTCAGATAAAAAACGGTTACAGTTAATCAGTTATGGTTTTTAGTAAGTGTCTAATGAACATGTTTGGTGAATGCACATTTGTGAAAAATTTTTGTATGCAGTACTCATTGTAGGAATTCTAGGAGCACATGGGGAGTTCATTGGAAATGTTTTGCCCTCCAACATGCCTGTGTTAATGTGTTGAAAATCCAGAGAGGGTTTACTCCGTGAAAAAGTAAACTTAACTGATTAATTATACTGGATGTCTGCAGAGTAGCCGAGATCTTTGGCAGTACTTTGAATGACATACACATCACACCTTCTTGGTGAAGATAAAGGGTCAAACGAAGCAGCTTGCTTTGTTTGACATGTTACATCTATCTGTCTCTCTATATGCCTAAATACATTTGCAGTGAAAACTTAATTTGTGTAGTGAGACTCTATTCTACATATTTAAGGGGTATTCCAGATAGAAAAACAATGATACAAAATCACTAAAGATAAGAGTAAGACTCTTTTTCTGGACATCGGTGTCAAAATGTGTGGAGGAAAGTTGCATGAACAGAAGCAGAAATCTGAGACATATGTTTCTTTATTATGACATGGTCTCAAAATTATGGGAGTGTGTAATTATAACACAGTAAGTCATAACTCATACATAAGAGACTAGGTCTGTTGTGAATAGAAAAAATGAATAAGTCACATCTAGCACTGCTGTCTCACAGCAAGAAGGTTGCCAGTTTGAATCCAGGTTCAGGCAAGGAGGGCCTTTCTGTGTGGAGTTTGCATGTTCTCCCCATGCATGCATGGGTTCTCTCCGGGTACTTTTGCTTCCTCCCACATTCCAAAAACATGCTCATTGGGTTAATTGGTGATTCTAAATTGCGTATAAAGGAATGACAGAATAAAAGCGCTTCTGAAAAGCGCTTAACAGCATATTATGTTGTTAATTTCTTCAGTGTTATTAGTCATACATATTATTCTTTAATGCAATTTACAGGTTGCTCATACCATCAAAACCTGGAGGTATTTCCGGTGCAGTTTGTATCGAAGCATCGTGAAAGAAAGGTTAGTAATTGGGGACTCAGTATTTATGTAAACGTGGTCTATGACAATGGTGGTGAAAAGTCATTGTTGCAGAATGAGGGATGTGCCCTCTGTCATTTTCCATCCAACTTGATTGAAAGAAGGTGAAATGTTGTAAATAAATGTTGATGAGTGTCAAGTGGCTTTAAGTTCACTGAAATGACATAAAACACAGATACTGTAATTTTCAGACTACTGAGTGCACATGAATATAAGCTAAACCCACTAAAAGAAGAAAAAATCTACATATATAGGACACACTTGGTTTGTTTGTCTGGACCTGTGTCTGCCATAAATATTTTATTATTAGCCTCGGTGTCCAGTGAGCGGAGCTGATCTGGATTGCGAGCAGAAGGACCTTTGCCAGAGTGCGGAGCGCTTTAGTCTAAAAAGCTGGAGTGCACTGTCATAGCTTACGTCTTGTAAGCATGTCTCACCCCTAATGCATCTGTGTATAGCTTAATTAATTGCTCAACCACCCACACTGTTTTCTGTCGGAACAAAGTACTTCAAAAAGGATGCTGAGAGGTCATACAAATGTACAATTCCAGTGAGACGAATGGATGACGACAATCTCATCAATAGCCTCGAGATTATACGAATGTTATTACATAGTGTTATGAATATATCTTGTAATTAATAAACAAAAAAAAAACATCTGTAAATCCTCTCACAGTGGTGGTGATGGCACTATCGTAGTAAATTGGCCATTACCATTATCCTAATTTAAAACGCTGGGAAATGCTGATGTTTTTAAGATTTAATGATTAAGGCTGTCAGTTTTCCCCCAAATCAAACTTGAACAGTTTTCAAACATGCACCCAAATAATTGAGATATTTGGTTGTTGCCCTCTTATCCATCCCTCAAGCTGCCATCAAGGACAAAGACCCTGCCTAACAAAAAGCAGTCACACAGTTTGACCTCTGCTGCACTCGGCTGTATAACTTGGAATATGAGCAACTGCTTTGCTCATAACCGACCCAGAGTACAACCTTTGATTTTAAAGTTGACATCAACGGTTTAGAACCAAAAATACGTCCACACAGCACTCCTAAGATGATTTGGTGTTTTTAATGTACACTCGGAGAGGCACCTCTTTGTATACTGAGGTCAAAAGAGCAGCGTATGTGTCTGTGTCAGGCTGCGCTGAGATTGCCCTCTGTTGGATGAAAATTTCCACCGTTCCAGATGCCTTAATGTGCTGCTAAACCCAACATTGCAGATTTGAATGTTTATTTGCTCTTCACTTATGGACATTTTCCCCATATTCAAACACTTCTTGGAATATCGAATATAAGGTGACAGCCCTGATTAGGGTGTTCTTAATATTAGTATGTCAACACTGCGCAGGCATCTCAGGTCTCTTGGATTGTTCAGGCGAAAAGCCCAGTCTGTCAGATGGCACTGTCTTTTAGCAGGAGCAGTTGAACTAACCCAGGATGCTTCATGGATACAAAGTCATGCATCTGAAATGCATCCAGTTAGTTTGGTAATGACTCAGAGAACTTCCTTCAACAGCTGCTGCAATCACACAGACGGCTGTGGAATGAGACAGTGCTGTGCTATCCTGACAAATGGACCGAATGGACCAGCGGATAGTGCAAAAGCTATCAGACCTCAGTGCAGGTCACTTGCAGTCCTCTGATCTTCTTTTTAAAAAGTGAATGACATGCACTTGCGTATTTGTGTAGTGTGTGGTGAGTGATTTGAGTGGAGCGAAGTTTGAAGTGAAACATGGATGTGGTGTGTATCCCCTCTAAATGGATGAGCAGATGCAAGGAAGAGCTCTGTGCGCAAGGAGAGGAAAATATCATTGCTCCACTCCATTCACATGATCTGGCACTGTCCACGTTTTAACATGAGATATTTACTCAGAAACACATTACACATAAAGTTTTTTTTTTTACTTCTAATTGAATCTGATGTGACGAGGCTAAATGTAATGTTATAAATCCATACATAAGCCGCATCATTGTTGAAGTCACAGGGATCAAAGGGTGTGAAAAAAGTAGCAGCTTATAGTCTGAAAATTGCCGTATTCACTGACAAGACCTGGTGTCTTGGTTGTCTAGTACCACTGTATAGAATGTAGTAGGTGTATTCTATAAAACTGTCTTATATATTAATACGACTTTAACCATAACCTCTGTTCTTCTTCAAGGGTCAAAAAGAAGTACTTGTGAACTGGTTTCCATGCCCTGTATGGTAAGTAGATTAAATTCTGAAGTGCCATAACGTGACCATATAGAAAATCATATCAGTTTATTCAAATGCTGAATAGTACACATATCCATGTACATTGCATTGTACAGTTCTTTGTAGTTCTTGTAGGTTTGCTATAAAATCATTTTCTAATTTTAAGTGTGGTACTTGAAATAAATTTAAGTCTTAATATTCTTTTGGTATGTGTAATTATGTAACTACAGATTTTTTTGCAGTTATATAAGATTGTTTTCAGTTTTGATGAGCTTTTTATCTTTATACTTGTCTTGTCTATGTCACCTAAAACTATAAATGGTATATTTTTCTTTCTTTTTGCAGCAAAAAGGTCTGGCCTCCATCCTGGGAACCTCAACAAAACATTTCCTTGGTTTTATCCACCAACACTCCACCTTAGGCTGTGGAACAAAACTCTGCTAAGCCACATGCCAATGTTTTTGGGTTAATTAAAGTTAAAGGGACTTTGAGGAGTTTCTAAGTAATTACACAAAAGTCTCACTTTTACATATATGCCTGATTGAAATACACACTTTAAGATGAGTTTTATAGCATCAAAATAGGTTATAAATAAATGCTATTCCTTAGCATTCTGGGCGCGTCGGACAGGGCTGGACTGGCCTGGATACTCAACTTCAGGAACAAGACAATTAAAACTAGAGCAAATTTATATTATTTTATTATTTAGATTCCACGTCTTAGAGCACCGGGCTGTAAGTAGACATATATAGCCGGATATAAAACTACCATACTAAGTTTTCCAAAAATTGCTTGTTGTCACACATCAAAAACTACCACTACGTAAGTAGAAAGAGATACATTACCTCGTGGCTTTACAACCTGTAAGTTGTTGAAAAAAGAAGTCGTAAAGCAATGCAGAGTTCTGAGGAAGGCCCGAGCTGCATTCATTAGCATCACAACAAACCCACGCTTTGGCTTGGGTCACGTATTTTGGTGTGTTCCAGTTGTTGTCAGAAGTAGGAATTTCCGAGTTCAGAGTAGAAAACTGCAACTGGAACGTCCCCCAAAGTCTGAATGTCCTACTGGGAACTCGGTGAAACCTCACCACCCCCGAGTTGACAATCAAAGATGGATGCCCCCAGTGTGAACAGTTATTTAGCTCCTATAATAATCAATTTATTTGCACTTCTGACTGGGGTGTGTCGCTCTAGATCAGCATGTTTTTTTTTTTTTTACTTCAAATGGAACGCCGATAAGTCAGAGATGATGTCACTCCCAGTTCCGAGGTTACTGGAAAGCAGCATTAAGACAGTCGCCGCACGTGCTCATGGGTAGCAGAGTCTTTATGTCACTGGGAAACAGATTCTCCTCACAGTCCCTTTAATAAACCTGTGTTAACGTTTTTTCTAAAAAAATTGCTTGCGGTTCTCCTTTTGTTATGTAGTGAAGTTATGTCAGATAACATGAGTTCTCTAGAATGATAAATGTTTTTCTACAATGTATCATTTCAGAAACACTATATTGCCAAAAGTATTCGCTCATCCATCTAAATAATCAGAATCAGGTGTTCCAGTCTCTTCCATGTCCACAGGTGTATAAAATCATCACCTTGGCATGCAGACTGCTTTTACAAACATTTGTGAAAGAATGGGTCGCTCTCAGGAGCTCAGTGAATTCCAGCGTGGAACTGTGATAGGATGCCACCTGAGCAACAAATCCAGTGGTGACATTTCCTCACTCCTAAATATTCCACAGTCAACTGTCAGCTGGATTATAAGAACAAGTGTTTGGGAACCACAGCAACTCAGCCACCAAGTGGTAGGCCACGTAAACTGACGGAGCGGGGTCAGCGGATGCTGAGGCGCATAGTGAGAAGAGGTCGCCAACTTTCTGCAGAGTCAATTTCTACAGACCTCCAAACTTCATGTGGCCTTAAGATTAGCTCAAGAACAGTGCAGAGAGCTTCATGGATGGGTTTCCATGGCCAAGCAGCTGCATCCAAGCCTCACATCAAGTGATATGTAAAGCGTTGGATCAGTGCTGTAAAGCACACCACCCCTGGACTCTAGATTAGTGGAGTGACGAATCACGCTTCTCCATCTGACAATCTGATGGACCAGTCTGGGTTTGGAGGTTGCCAAGAGAATGATACTTGTGGGACTACATTGTGCCAAGTGTAAAGTTTGGTGAGGGGGGGGTTATGGTGGGTGTTGATTGTATTTTAGCTCATATTGTAGGTGGTGTTTACTAAGACATATTGTTCCAATAAACATATTTGAAAACTCTACCACCAAATCCCAGCTCCTCAATCTAATTCCATCTGGAATTCAAAATTTGAAAACATTAACTGGAATTCAGCTCGAATTTTTGATCAGAAATACTGTCACAAATAAAACCAAGAAAGTGGCATTCAAAATAATGCATCTGATTTATAGCCATACATTTTGGTTAGATGTAGAGCAAATATAATGCTATAATGCCTATGATGGTGAACATAGAAAATGTAAGGAGATGTATTGTCCTTTTTTAATTATACAGGAAATATATTTTTATAAGTCTAAATGGATACAAAAAAATTACCAAAAAAGAAGCCATTCAAGAAGGAAATAGAATATCATATGGGCTCACAGAAAGAATGGGAGACAAAAGAGCAAAGACAACTCTGAACATAATGTTAAAGCATTTTTAAGATGCCTCTTCATATGCATGTTTGTGTAAATATGTATATAATGTAAAAAAAAGAAAAAAACAGTTGGCGTTTTATTTTATTTCTATCACTGTTTATAGCACTTCAGGGCCGTGCAGCCTCATGCACTCAGTCACTTTCCAGGAGGTGCAGTGACTTAGGTCAGTGAGGGCTCGGAGCTCGGGGTTTAGGGAGGAGATTGAGATTCAGCCATAGATTTTTACTCCGCTGTCTGGATGAAAAACTGTCGGTCACAGTACCGTCACACGCACACACCACTGATTGGCTGTTGCCGCATCGCCACATGACATCGCCTGAAAACTTATTTTTTAACTTTGGCATTGCATCCCTTCAATTCGCCCGAAAAGCCAACATTTGTCAAAGTGTTGAAAACTTTTGACGGACAATAATGACACAAACAACTCAGTTATAATAGGGTCCATTTCTTTTTGATGATTTGTATTTAGGCCTACATATAGGTTTTTCCCAGGAAAGTCCATTTAATTTTCATTGCTTTTTCTGTCTTTTTGTTTAATTTATGATGTTGTATAGTTTATTTTATTTCAATAATTGATCTTCTAAATATAGTTAAACATTCTTAAGAAATTAAAGTTAATTGCATGTGATATGGCATACATACTTTATTATGACATATATTAAAATTACATTAATGAAAAATACATTGACCACGTTGTTTCATGAGTCTACATTAAATAAAATGCCGGATTTTACTGCAATTTTTTGAAGTGCTTAAGGCAAGATGTTAATATTGAATATTAAGTAATCATATGGTCTTGCTGTTCATTGATCACAATCTGCAGCTCAAGAAATGAGGTAAGTTTTCATTTGAGAGTGAGACTATACAACCTCATCATGAAGCATCTCATTGTATGGATGAAATGGTCAGAAACATTTTATGCTACACCCATATTTTTATAGAAACTTCAAAACTTAATTTAGACACTATTGCTTGAATTTTTATTGAAAGAAGATAAGGTCAGATTTTTACCGATCCCCAGGGAGAAAATTAGATCTTGCAGAGTACAGAGACAAATTGGCAACTAAAATACAGGATAAGAAGTGCAGCTATAAGAAAGTACAAATGTGGTGTATATGCTGCATCTGTAAAACTAGTAGCCTAAGTGACAAGTAAAAAGGACATTTATGTGATGACATTGTATGCAGGATGAGATAATATAGTATAGTATTAATTTATTTTATGACATTTTATCTTTACACGAATCCTAATGTCAGTAGGATGAACTCAGGGTATGAAGAAAGATACAGTTATCTGGCAAAAGTGTGTAGTCATCCTCGCTGTTACCAAGACATTCAAGACTATGCGCCGCAGCATTTTTATTTATGTATTTATTTACTTCCAAATGTTCGTACACAGCATTTCATTGCGTGGATTACTAATTATATTATACATCCATATATTTTTTTCCGCAGTGTACAAACTTGTACCGCTGGCCTCTAGGGTATGTTCAGGAACCACGTAGAATACTGTTAGCTACCCGCAACTGATAAAGGTTATTATTAATACGTCTGATTGCTGGTGCACTGAGTTGCACCGTCTAATCTGGCATCACGTTGTATGTATAGATATTTTAAACAACATTACTACCTAACAGCAAAAAAATAAATAAAATAAAAAATAGAGAGACAAGGTGTGGATGTCCACAACGAAACGTTGCTAATTCCGTTCTGTCCTTGAACACCCCCTTTTCAGCTTCAAACGGATCCAATGAATTTATGGCTACAACCGTACAAATAATCAATATGTCATTGTTTTTAAAGCATAAATTTGCTCATGGTTCCACCTTTCCTGTTTAATTGTTTATTTCTGCTGAAAAATATCGGCAAGTATGTGTTTTTCAAAACCCTAATGTCCGAGTCTAACCCTACCCGGAAGAACGATCTTAGAACTACAAAAACGACCATGATGCAATTGAGGTTACTTTACACAGATAGGAGCGGTGCGCCATGTTTGTAGTTACAAGATGGTTTTCCTATTATATAAAATTGTAACCAGGGACCGAACAAGCTTCTTATTTTTTTAGAAGGGTAGGGAAGTCTTTGGTTTTGTTAAAATTAATTTTTCGTATTGGTGAAAGGGTGAAAACTAATTTTTTTCAGGTTTTGACCATACTCAGTGGCGCCCCCTATTGGCTTGGCTTCGGTTATGGTAGTAGAGGTCAAGACCTTTCCAAAGCTGTTAACCCTATGTCTGTAGCATGTTTTGTTGCTGACTTGTGACCCTTTAAAAATGTCTCAGGGTCAAGGTTCAAAGGGCACCCCTATAGAGCAAGAACCCCTTACAATCCCCATAATGACATATGTTACTCTGTAGGTCGAGACCTTTCAAATGATGTCTGAACTGTTATCCTACGACAAAGTTTAATTTTCATCCTTCCCCATACCCATGCTCTTTCAAGCATACTTTCCAAGAGCCTTTCAGGGCCAAGCCGGATACAAACCTTTCAAATATGTTTTAAGAGAAATTTGGTGGCCAAATGTGTTCTAGATATTGATGTATGTTGTATACACAGTCATACTTTTCAATTTGGACCAGTTTAGACCCAGTTTTCCCAATAATCTAGATAACGTTTCTTAGAAATATTTCCCCATAACCTTTATATGGCTGTTAAGAGGCCCCTGTATCTCCTTGCCCTGGCTGACAGGAAGGTCCCAGATGATCAAGAGTAGTGTAGTGCCAATGCCTCGGTGTCAGCAATGTCAAGTTTGTACACATGTCTTTTAAGCCTTTGATGTGACTCCTACCAATACGATACAATCTTCCATGAGTGGGTCAGAAATGACCACAATTACAATGATTGCGTTTATGCTGTTAACTTAAGAATTTTCATTCACCTTGGTTGAAGATGATTATATTTTGATAAACAATGGAATTATTTCATATTTGACATGTTCATTTTTCAATTTTTATAGTCATTTTTATCTCAAAACAGCTTTGACAACAGTAAAAACATCCAGGAATGATCCCAAACATGAGAAGGACATCATGTTTACATACTGACTTTTTGCGGCTCATTCTGTTGAACACAATAGGCCTTTCCATTTCCTCTTTCCCTTAAGAGGCCGCATCAGAAGACTACTCTGATGTGGGTCTTGGGTAGGGGTTGATTTTGAGGTAGCCTTTGAGGTAGGTGGGCAATAGTCTGGGTCCTCTATTGGGTCCTCTTCATCTGAGATGTCTGACCCTTAGTCAAACCATATGTAGAATCGGTTGTTTATCTTCAAAGACCATTTCTAAAACAAGGTCTAAAGGAATCGTAGGAGGCATCATACTCTAGACAAGAACATAAAAACAAATTCTTTTGGTAGGCAAATTATTAAGATGTAGATACATACTTACATGCAAAGAAATTCTGATAGTATGAGATGTTCAAATGGAGGACTCTTGATACTAGACTGTGGATAATCCTAGTTTCATTGTCGGTAAAGTAGACATGGATGCCAGTGTATGCTGTCATAGTATGTTGGTCTGAATGAGGGTGTCTGTCTGAGGGTCTCTGTGTGAATGTGGGTCATCATTGATGCTTATACTGTATATGTTTGACATTCCCAACATGGCTAAGATACTGTGTTGGTATCTGCTCTGTACTTGTCCATGATGAGTGCCAGACTGTCTTTGTGATTTATCTGCAGTCTGCAGCATAGATATTGATATGTGTGTAACTTCAATTTGGGATGCATGGATAGCAAATAAAAAGATGTATTGAGTCCATAATGCTACATGAATAGGTCCATGACTCAAACATTCATGCGATCATATACTCAAACACACATGCACAAACACATACACAATAATATTACTGAGTTATCAATAACAGTATAATAGGCCACCTAATGGGTTAAATTTTATTGCAGATAGCTATAACTGGTGGCAGTTTAAGGCATGGGCAAAGCGGCATGACTGGGCATAAGCACTACAACAAAAAAATGATAATAATAATAAATAAAAAATTCTGCGAAGAGGGAGGGCACTCAGATATCCCCCCCCCCCCCCTCCCCCATGGGGTGTGCATCCCCAAAACCTCAACAAATAAATTTCAATTACAAAGATTGTAAAAAACAACCACTGGGGTCATTTTCAAGCTCACTTATGCATCTATGGGTTAAATTGACCACGCTGAACATTTCAATATGACAATGACACTTCAGTCTAGATTAGTTCTCCAATGCCCAGTTCTTTTGCAATTACAGAATTGCCCTCTAGGATAAATACAGTTTTCTGATTCTGAATGTTCATTTGGTTTCAAGTATAACTTCATATTTTCAGATAAAGATTAGGCTACATGCTATGCTACATACTTCTAGAATTTGATTGCAGTGTTGGCTGTGGGATTTTTTTTTTTACTCAAGATTCAAACATTTCCAATAACTCAAGAGCATTGCAAAGTCCAAAGTCAACATTTATTGAAAAAAGACACAATCATTTCCAAACATGTTTCAAGCTTAGGTATATTCTTAATTCATATTTTTTGCCCATTTACAAAGAACAATTTGTATGAACAGTTTGAAAGTGGTTGCTTTGTAGCAGTTCACTTTTTGGCCTGGCTTTAAACACTGCATTAAATAACAGAACCATATATACCACTTAAATAGAGATGAGAAGAGAAAACCAATTGTAGTTGAGAATCTTTAAAAGCTCCATTGAAGAATTGACATCATGAGTCTTTTTACAAATCAATTCCTTCCACTGACAGGGTTCAGAAGCATCAGAATTGTGGCTTAATTTTATACTGTTCAAGCTTAAGTGAGTAGAAACACTTTCCAGAAGCAGTTGTATATGCTGTGATGTATGTTTGACATTGGTGACAATAACAATCTACAGGCCAACATTTGCACACGCAGAAAATCAGCAGGAATCAATAACAGACTCATTAGAATATTTGATCAATTAGCAGGATTGTAAATAGCATTGGAATTGATCAAATATTTTCAATTTCCATCCCTACACTTATATAATCACAACCTCAAAAACCACTATATTGCCAAAAGTATTCACTCATCCATCTAAATAATCAGAATCTGGTGTTCCAGTCACTTCCATGGCCACAGGTGTATAAAGTCAAGCACCTGGGCATGCAGACAGCTTTTACAAACATCTGTGAAAGAATGGGTCACTCTCAGGATCTCAGTGAATTCCAGGTCGAACTGTGATAGGATGCCACCTGTGCAACAAATCCAGTCGTGACATTTCCTCGCATTGTGTCAAATGCAAAGTTTGGTGGAGGAGGGGATTATGGTAACCTGACATGCCAGATGGACAGTTCCATATTATAAATATTTTACTAATCCATCTGGGGAGGAGCCCTGCGAAAATGTTTTTAGGGCAGAACCTTCAAAAACAACAGCAGCTTTTGGTTGGACGATCCTATGGCTCATCACACTCATCATCGACTAATCCATATCAAGCAGTGCTGCTATGACGTAGCATGTGTAGCGGCTGAACTTAGCAGCAGCTTACCATATACCGCTCTGGCTAACGGCTTAAAATGGCAAACAACAGATAATGGTCATTAGACAAAGCAGCTAACAGCTGTTAGCTGAAAGCTAATCTACCTTAAGACAATTGTTTCACATTAAATTATACAACACAGATGTAACACTTAACACTTGCATGTGACATGAACCTCAACAAAGATAATCCCTACACAATGAACTTATGAGGAGAGCATATTTCGCCAAGTATAACTGAGTAACTTTTTCCTATTGCACATTTTTTGTACAATAGGTGACATCATTTCCTGTGTAGTCACTTCCTGTTGTCATCATGCCTGCAGCTCCCACTGCTCCTGCCTCTCTTTCCTGATTGGGGTGTTAAGCATTTAGCCCACAGAAACTGTTTGACAATGGAGGTTGTTGAGACAGAGATGCATGATTACAGAATCAGGCAGGTCCGTCGGCTCTGCAAGGCTATGATTATGGTGTGGGGGTGTTTTTCAGGAGCTGGGCTTGGCCCCTTAGTTCCAGTCAAAGGAACTCTGAATGCTTCAGCACACCAAGACATTTTGGACAATTCCATGCTCCAACTTTGTGGGAACAGTTTGGAGCTGGCCCCTTCCTCTTCCAACATGACTGTGCACCAGAGCACAAAGCAGGTCCATAAAGACATGGATGACAGAGTCTGCTGTGAATCAACTTGACTGGCCTGCACAGAGTCCTGACCTAAACCCAATAGAAAACCTTAGGGATGAATTGCAGTGGGACTGAGAGCGAGGTGGAACTAACGTCCACCCTGACTAATGTTTTAAACATGGACATAGATTGCTTCTCTGTTGTCTGGATGAAAAACTGTCACGGTCGCGTCACACATGCACACCGCTGACTGGCTGTTGCCGCACAACCACACACGACAGCCTTTGCAGCTACAAGAGCTTCAGCTCTTCTGGGAAGGCTGTCCTCAAGGTTTATGAGTGTTTATGTGAATTTATGACTGATCACTTTACTCGTCGTGCAATGCCAAAGTAAAAAAAAAGATTATGCCAGCAGAGCATTAGTTCCACCTTGACGGACCGCATAAAACTCACAGACGATGCTGCTGCAGTGTATCGTGTTTGATAAGTGAGTGAAAAGGATACCGATATTTACAGTTGCAAGAAAAAGTATGTGGACCCTTTAGGATTACTTGGTCCATGTGTTCACAGGACAACAGACTGTCTACAAATGGAGAAAGTTCAGCACTGTTGCTACTCTGCTAAGGTGTGGTCGTCCTGTAAATATGACTGAGAGCACAGCGCAGAATGCTCAATGAGGTGAAGAAGAATCCTAGTGTGTCAGCTGAAGACTTACAGATATCCCTGACACATGCTAACATTATTGTTGACAAATCTAAAATACGTAAAACATCTCACAAAAATGGAGTTCATGGGAGGACACCACAGAGTAAGCCATTGCTGTCCAAAAAAAACATTGCTGTATGTTTGAAGTTTGCAAAAGAGCACCTGGATGTTCCACAGCACTACTGGCAAAATATTCTGTGGACAAATTAAACCAAAACTGAGTTTTTTGGAAGGAACACACAATGCTTTGTGTGGACAGAAAAGGCACAGCACACCAACATCAAAACATCATCCCAACTGTGAAGTATGGTTGAGGGAGCATTATGGTTTATCAAGAGATTTTGCAGGAAAACTTCAGACCATCTGTCCTCCAACTGAAGCTCAACAGAGGATGGGTGATGCAACAGGACAACGACCCAAAGCATAGAAGTAAATCAACAATGGAATGGCTTCAACAGAAGAAAATACGGCTTCTGGAGTGGCCCAGTCAGAGTCCTGACCTCAACCCGATTGAGATGCTGTGGCATGACCTCAAAAGAGCGATTCACACCAGACATCCCAGAAATATTGCTGAACTGAAACAGTTTTGTACAGAAGAATGGTCCAAAATTCCTCCTGACCGTTGTGCAGGTCTGATCTACAACTACAGGAAATGTTTGGTTGAGGTTATTGCTGCCAAAGGAGGGTCAACCAGTTATTAAATCCAAAGGTTCACATACTTTTTCTACCCTGTGCTGTGACTGTTTACATATTGTGCTAAATAAAAACAAACCTAAACATGAAAATGTATAATTTTTTGTGCGGTATTAGTTTAAGCAGACTGTGTTTGTCCAGTGTTGTGACTTAGATGAAGATCAGAGCATATTTTATGACCAATTCATGCAGAAATCCAAGTAATCCCAGAGGGTTCACATCCTTTTACATGCAACTGTAAGCTCAAGTCCACTTATATCTCTAGACTTGTAGCAGTGCCATCGTCATCATCCTCTTCAGTGTCAGAGCTGCTGTCATGCAGCCAGTCCCTTTCCTCCTCAGTTTCCGTCTCCTCCTCTTCCCCAAGCCACGGAGTTGGCTCGGAACCGAGAATGCTTCTGTAGCAGTGTAATACTGTCTTTTTCTGTTCTCTGAGCTCTTCAAGTTGCCTCTTAAGCACACAGATAAGGCCTCTGGACCCCTCCTCTGAAAACCCAGTCAAGCAACCTAAACACAGGAGAAAAACATTTGTGACTCAATTGCAATAATTGACTTCTGTGACTTGCGGCACAGTAAATAAATAAAACACATTAAAATGGTGTATTGTTGCTTAAATGGTTAATATATTTTCAAACATGCTACAAAACAGTCAACAATTTCCACATCTCGCAGTCATTAAAAAAATACATTATAAGCTGGAGTGGTGCTCGTGCTCCATCAGCTCTATTTTAATCCCTAAAAAATTCAGAAGACAATATCTGCTACTCAGCCGGTCTGTAAGAGTGTCTGTTTTCTCCTGGGCAGGTTGTGTGCATCTGATGTCTGATGGTAATAGATGGTAATAGCTGCTAGAAACACTAAGACTGAATACAGCAAGTGTGCAGCACAACCATTACGTACATAACCTAAAGCAGGCTACCAAGTTCTTTCTTTTTAGATCTTGAGAGCTGTACAAGTACAAAGCAGCTGTATGTGGGTTCTCTACTAAAATTAAGGGGAAAGGCAGAAGGATATTGAGCCAGTTTTTTCAAGCTTAATAACAGGGAAACAATAGCTCATAAGTACCATGTCCTGTAACAGCTGATCGCTCAGTTGCATCAATTTGGCAACAATTTCACTAGCCAAACATGTTAGATTGCCTTTTTACTTTTTGGAGTAACTTCACTAGAATGTAGGCTATAATATAATGTTCTATAACAGTTATTCAAATTGCAAAAATAGGAATTAATTGTATTAACTACAAGGTTGAAATTAGGATTATGACACTCAAAATTCTTTGTTTTTTTCTGCTTGGGATACTTTCATAATTCTCTGTATGATCAGGTGTACTCTGTCTTATAATGGAGGAGAATATGCAAATAATCATGTCTCATGCCAGTTAAATGCTGTCATTACCGTACCGTACCATCTTCTCCCGCTTATCTGTGGTCGATCGTGGGGGCAGCAGCCTGAGCAGGGAAGCCCAGACTTCCCTCTCCCCAGCCACCTCATCCAGCTTTTCCCGGGGGATCCCATGGCGTTCCCAGGCCAGCTGAGAGACATAGTCTCTCCAGCGTGTCCTGGGTCTTCCCCAGGGACGCCTACCGGTGGGAGTGGCCCGAACACCTCACCAGGGAGGCGTCCAGGAGGCATCCTGACCACATACCCGAGCAACCTCATCTGGCTCCTCTCAACGGGAAGGAGCAGCAGCTCTACTCCGAGCTCCTCCCGAATTACTGAACTTCTCACCCTATCTCTAAGGGAGAGCCCTGCCACCCTGCGACGGAAGCCCATTTCAGCAGCTTGTACTCGCGATCTTGTTTTAATGGTCACAACCCAAAGCTCATGACTGTATATGAGAATAGGGGTGAAGATCGACCAGTAAATCGAGAGCTTTGTCTTCTGGCTCAGCTCCCTTTTTACCAGACCGGTGTAGAGCCCGCATCACTGCTGATGCAACACCGATCCGCCGATCTCCCGATCTACCCTTCCTCCGCCTGTGAACAAGACCCCGAGATACTTGAACTCCTCCACATGGGGCAGAACCTCATCCCTGACCCGGAGAGAGCACTCCACCCTCTCCCTGGTGAGTACCATGGACTCGGATTTTGAGTTGCTGATTCTCATCCAAGCTACTTCACACTCAGCTGCGAACCGGTTCAGTGAGAGCTGAGGGTCACAGTTCGATGAAGCCAATAGGACCACATCATCTGCAAAAAGCAGAGACCCAATCCTGAGGTCACCAAACCGGAACCCCTCAACGCCCTGGCTGCGCCTAGAAATTCTGTCCATAACAGTAATGAACAGAATCGGTGACAAAGGGCAGCCCTGGTGGAGACCAACCCTCACCAGGAGCGACTCAGATGTACTGTCGTCAATGCGAACCAGACTCTGACACTGGTCATACTTGGAAAGGCGGGCGTATCAGGGGGTCCGCTACCCCATACTCCCGGAGCACCCCCACAGGACCCCATGAAAGACCATTTCTGTTCCTCTTCATAGTGGTCTTCGAGCCACTCTTCGTCTGGCCCCTCTCCCAGGACCTGTTTGCCATGGGTGACCCTACCAGGGGCATAAAGCCCCCGACAACATAGCTCCTGGAGTCATTGGGACACACAAACCCTCCCACCACGATAAGGTGGTGGCTCAGGGGGAGGGGCGCTGTCATTAATAGAAATTAAACACCTTGAGCTGTCAAATATTCAATGGTTGGTAGCTTTAAACACAGGAATGTTTTGCATTCATTCTATGTTCCATGAACATGATACAGATATCAGCTAATCTTCAGTTTCTATTACTACAGTGAACACTTCCTACATTGAACAGACAGCACACAAATAGATATTAGAATACTGTTAAACTTACTTTCTGAATGATGGTCCAGAACAGTGGCCATCTGTGAGTGGACCTTTTCCAGGGAGTCCCTGATGTAAATGCAGTGCTGCATCATTTCCTTTAGAAGGATCTGCTTTTCCTCCTGTAATCTCGAAAGCAGCATCCGCTGGTCAAAAAGCCTCTTTCTGATGATCAGCGGAACCCCATCTGTTTTACAGATGTTACAGATAAAACAAAATGATAAATTACTCTTACTACATTTGACAAGAGTGACAGTTATTAAACAGAACATGCATTAAAGAAATACCTTCATTCTGTTCCTGCCATGGCCATATTATGCTCTCTTCACATTTGCTGGAGAGCTTTTTGACCACAAGATCCACATCAACATTGGCAGCAACAGGTAACTGATTATATTTACCGATCTGCTGAAGTAGCTGGTGTTTTTGTTGGGAGATCTTGTGGACGACATTCTTTCGTATTTTATTACGATCTTAAAATAAAGAGATTATTATATGAATTGATATATTTTCAAATAGAACTAACATAACATTTAAGCTATGTCTGCTCTATATAGTTCAACATACCATTTTTCCGGTGCAGATAGTGTTTCTTGTGGCAAATGCTGGTAAAGAGACTTTCTATTGACCTCTGTAATCCAGGCACTTCACCAGAAGGGACAACAGAGTTTCCTTTTGAAATGTATAAAAAATGTTTACATTATTCAGTGGTATGAAAAAAATCTTCAACAAGTTTTAATGTGACTTGAGCTGGAACTGATCCATCTTTAAGTAGCTCATAAGAAGTTGATATGACACATGTCTAAACTAAACTTTATCAAACTGTGCTTGTGGTTAACATGATGTTTGGACTGGACTGTTCGGACATCCATCCATGCATTATCTTAAACCCTCATCCTAGACAGGATCGTGGGGTCACTGCTCACTGTAAATTATCTTGACTTGTCATACTGAGTTACTCTTGTATCACATTGAAGAATCAAACTGATTATTTCCACAAAGTGCATTGACATACTTGTAAAATAAGTCTTCCAATTGATCTGAATAAACAGTGTACTTCAAATTCATTTTCTTTTTTGATACGAGAATGTGCTATTATTATGTAGATAACAGACCCATCTGTAAATGTGTCTATCGCAATAATAATATTCCAAGTTGGTCAGTGATCTTTCAACACTGTCCAGCCCCATTACAATTTGAATTTGTCATGCAGTACTGAAAGTTTGCAATATGTTAGGTACAACTGGCCTTCAAAACAAGCACTCGATACAGAAGAGTTTGTTAATATCATGTCTGTCCAAAATACAAAATACCTACAGTAAATATGAAAACATGAATTTTATATAACAATTATAATCTTACCAGTACTGGCCCACTCCTTGATCTGAGCCACCCACTGATTCAGTGTGTCATCAGAGCATTGCCACTGTTTCTGCATGTTCTTGAGGTTTACTGATGTCTCCTGTGTTTTTTAATGTCTGTGCAAGGGTAAAAATAAACAAATTTATGCTTCAAATCTCACATACATACATACATACGTATGATTTATATTACACACATATACATATATTATACATACATACATTTACATGGCTTAAGTATTTAAGCATTCTCACTGAATCATAAAGATAAGAGGAAATACATACGTTCTTTGCCATAATTTCAACCAGACAATGTTTCAACTAGACAACAATCTCAAGATGTAAGGTAACACATATGTATATTTGTACTTGTACACAGAACTTTCCATGTCGACCCACATTCAACCATTAACACAAACACATTGCACTCTTTACTGTAGATGCCTGTGTTTAGTGGTTAAATGACTCAACCTTCTGAACGAAAGCTGCTCGCTTGTTGTAAAGATTTGAATAAGGTCAATGCATATAACATGACAGTGCTTGATAAAAAATCCGAACAAACCTTCATGTATCTTGATGACAAGGCTCTGTGGAGGTTGTTCCTCTTTCGGTCATTCCACCCAATGGCATGGACCGTTAACATGTCTGTTCTTACTGTTAAGTATTCAATAAATGAACAAGCTCAATTAGCATTCAAATGCATGACAGGAGTGCGCTTATCAGAAGTTAACCATCTGAAATAGCAGGATGTGATACTTTCTACAGAAACAATGGAACAGACTGACAGACCTAAATCTTACAAGCATGTACATTCACAAACCTGACTTGGCCATGTATTTCGTGGTGACAGCACATCTTGACAGGAAACTGTTAACTTGTTCCACTTCTTCACCAATTGTGGTTCCTACCCCCTCCTGGTTCCTTGCACTAAAAGTTACCTACAGGGAGATTGTTGCTAGTTATTGCATTTATAACATAGTCACCTTAAGTATTTGTTCCTGATTGCCTGTTTAATGTTGTTAGAAACATTTATTTGGACACCTTAAGCACTGTTTTTGTGAACAGTTAGACTGCTAAACCAGTGGTCAAGAATCAGAGGTTTGTTTGTCACATATAAATAACAAAGTAATTCAATGTGAATTAAATGCACTGGTCTGCTGGTTAATGAAAAAGGAAACTGTATGATGTCTTGAAAATTAATTATAAATAAATATGTTAATTAGACTATATGCATGGTGCTGGGAAGAATATGCTTGCCATGGCGAAGGACATTCAGATGAGTTTGGCACTCAGGACGTTTTATCAGCACATCTTTTTTTGAAAAAACAGTGTTTATGTAATGTATAATTAAGATCCATTTTAGACTATTGATGCATATAAGAAATATAATAAATATGTAATGTTCCTTTTCTCCATCTTCTATTATTACAATTTTTAAAAGAAGAAACACTCAAACATATTACCTCACATTTGGTGTTGTGTGCTCTTGCATGCATTACGGATAAGCACGGCTTCATGTCTTTGAGAGGAACCAGATGATGTACCACGTCAGTTACTTTCATCAAATATGGAAAGTAGCGACAGGTTACATCCATGGCAAAAAATTTGGAGGTAGGGAACTCTTTTTGTAGGAACATTGGGTAGGCAAAGATTTCCCCCCGAAACATGTTCAGACCTTAAAGGATAAAATAAATAATCATTTGACATTCAATTTTGTAAACTGGGTTATACAGAAATATTAACATTCATATTCAAAAAAACATGAAAGAAAAAAAAATATTAAAAGATACCTTTTAGAAGAAATCCATGCCTACAAACAGCAATTTCTACACCCTCTTCATCAAGTTTGCTGGTCTGTCTGGAAGTCTCTCTGGCTGCTGTCCACTGGGACTCACCACATGGCTTTTCCACCAGTCTATCAAAATATAGAGAGTAACAGAGTGATACGATGCTCTACACATCAATTCAGACTTTTTTTTTTAAATTGTGTTTCTCATCCTCTGTAAAAACTGACTAGTCTTTCTCCTTCCTAAAGCCCCAATCACAAAATCCCATTTCTCATGGCGGTTGTGGGATTGTTATAATCGTGATGAAGTGTGCCTTGGTCGTGGTGCATGTGCTACTTGGTCTGGATCAGTGTTTTATAGCCGTTGATGAAGCGGTGGGGAATGTGGAAGGGTCCCGACTGCTTTAAACTGTTCAATACTGTTGTTGAGAAATGCCGCTCTCAGTGTAGCGGGGTGGAAGCCTAATGCTATCCAAAATGTGAAAGATGTTGGCGTCAATCAATCAATCTTCATTTGTATAGCGCCAAATACCCAACATGAATCCATATAGCCAATCATGAATCCCTCCATCATGGCTCAAGAAAAAACCTCCTGTTAAGCAGCAGGAAATCTTCAATGTGGATCCCAGTCTCATGATGAACAGCAAATCCACACCATGCTGTGATGGGTGTGAGGGTAAAGAAAGGGAGGTAAGAGGAGACAAGCGGACAAGAATAAGAACTAAAGCTAGTGACAGATCCATGAACTATAGACCTGTTATCTGCTTTATTAGAGGTTAGCCTCTTGAGATGCTACATCTCGTGTTCAGGAGGGTCCTCAAGCATGTAGGGGGCTCAATCGGGCTGATCACGGCTGAATCCTAAAACCTTTCTGAGGACAATTTAAGAAGATTGTGCCCCAACTGTGTCCCGGTGCAAACTGAGCAGGGCTGTCGTCATCTCTGCTGAAAACTCATGGAATCCTCGTCACATGGTTGTATTGAGATAATTAGAACAGGACGAACGCCCCCAAAAGCGCTGTATAAGCGTTCCTCGTATTTAAAGGATGTGTCTGGGGGATAGGCAGTCATTTCATCCTGTATCATGCCGATCACACCAGCCTTGCCAAAATGTACAGTTGTGCACAATCACCATGACAAACACGAATGTGTGACAGGGGCATAAAGGAAAGACCACAGAATCGTAGAGCTGTGAGTGAGTCTAGTCTTACCTGTTGAGAAAAAAACATGAAATTTTGAGTTTCAAAATAATATTCTAAACTGAAAATGAAATGTCTTCATAGTTATATATGGGTAGGGCTCTTTTGATGTCTTTAAACAATGTGTATGTTTTGCTGCAGAGAAATTACAAAAAGTACGGGCAAAGAGATGTAAAAACAGTTTCCTGCAATCCTATGCCATGAGTGCACCCTATCATTGTGGTTCTTGATAAGCTTACTTCTGTTGTTCAGAACATCCTGACTAGTTCTCATTGCTTCACATCTCCATCTCATCTCTCTAAAGCTGGATCTTCAGACAAAGGGGTAAATATTTTGGCTGAGATGTATTCCATAAATCACACCATAGTGTTGCTGTTGGCTATAGTTTATACTGATGATAAACCTACACTCTTGACCGCTCCACGGACCTCCTCAACAAAACTTGACACCTCAGAGTCTTTTGCCAAGAAGACCCCGTCAAAGAAGCCAGGCTCCTTATCCCTATAAGAAAACAATACTGTATTGTCAATAAATAAAAGCAATTGTGTTTACAGAACATAAAGATGCACACTACTTTGGCTACATATTGCCTGTGGTGTGGGTTGTCTGTGTGCTGTACATAAAACTTACTGATTTCCACTTTGGAACCTGTAAAGCTTCCTGTTGCCATCCAATGAAATGACTAATTTGTCAGGCACACAGGCAGGACAGACAAATGGCTCTGTTCCAATAAGTTGCCTTTCTTCAAATTTGCAGTAAATGTACTGCAAAAAGCTTCTTTGGAAGGCATCTGAATTAACTTTGCCCATCTGCAATACAAAAACACAAAGTTTTGGTAGACACTGTTTGAAAGAAGAAATTACTGGCTTATCATTGTTGTGTACTCCAGAATTATAAGCTAAGTTTTGAGAAAAAGCCCTTTCAAGTTTGCCAGATCATTTGCTGCTAGCTTGTTATCATGTCTTTAAAAGCTTTGAAATTGTATTAATGGTCTGAATTTGTCAAGGTTTATTCTAAAATTCAACAGCTTTCTGTACATAAACTCAAACATAAAATGACCAAATTTAATATGTTGCCATAAATCTGTTTTGATAGATCATGCCACATTACATGTTTAACTTTTTAAGTAATGCATATGCTTTTACTGTATGTTGACACATACAATTACAATGGATGATTATTAATATCCTAAAAAACAGATACTGTAAAGGAATTTCATTTCCTGGTCAATCACTCAGTCCTTCTCATATTCACACCTTATGACAGTGTTCTACATTGATTACATTTTTGGTTGGATAGTACTAAATGTTCATTGTAATCACTCACTCTTCCAAAGTGCTTTGTCCTCTGGTCCAGCATTGCTGTGAAGGCCTGTCGGGACATCCCTGGGGCTGTGGTCTTCATAGCCTCAAAAGACTCAAACAGGTCCTGTTGGAAAATTGTCTGTGCCTGCATTGTTGTTGGCCAGTAGCCACTCCTCACAAAATCAGCCACATCAGGAGTCCACTGACTCTGACAGTGACTGCATGTAATTTGTGGCACACGAAGATCATAACGGCCTGAAAGCAGTAAAAATATAAAATAAGATACATTTAATTGGTAATGTAATATGTAAAGGTATTATTAGAAAACATTCAGTTTACACACCATTTATGCAAACCAGAATGACAGGTCTACCAGCAGCAAAAGTGAAATCAGAGCTACCACAGCAGTCTCTGGGTGGGATTTTGACTGGCAGCAAACATTCTACAGGGACAAGGATGGATAAGAATATTATCTTGAACATCTGAATTTCAGGACAGTAATATGGATCAAAAATTTAAATAGATTGCAAGGTGTGCAATGACAAGTAAGGTCAATTAAGTTGAACATGTCATGCTACAATTTTTTGCAGATTGATACAAAATGGTTCTCATGTTTCATGATTAATCTAGAAATCTGTCTGCTATAACCTAATTTACTCTGTTTTGAGGGTTCTTGTAAACACAAGTTTGACACTAGTGAGTGAAATGTAAACTCTGCATGTACAGCTAGCCACCGATAAAAATTACTCTGTTTTAACATGGAGTATATAGTAGGGGTTTAGAAAGATATCGCTATCGCAATATATCGCGATATTTTGACTCCCGAATATTGATATTTCAAATATTAGTATCGATACTTTTGTAAAAATAAAAACTTATTTTTTACCAGAGTTGGAGATAAAATACAACTTATAAATATGCATGCACAGTTTTTTTTCCATGCACTATTCAGTTCAGACAGTGACAAGAGAAATATGTTACTTTTTTAACTTACTGTTGTGCTGTAAGTAACTCAAAGCACTTTGTTCTTCATGTGTTAATTGCAGTTTGAGCTGCACTACAGGTTAGGATGATTTCAATACTTTGTTAAAGGAAAACGATAATAATTTCTTTGCAACATTAGTTTAATTGACTTGATGCACTCTGTGTTCAGTGTAAGTGTGTAACACTACATTTGACATATTTCAATACCAATAAAATGGAAAAGTTACATATTCACTGTCTCTAGGTTTTTCCTAGTTGAATGTAGAATATCTCAAAATATCACAATATTGTGATATTGTGATATAACATGATATTATCGTGTCGTGACCAAAGTATCATGATCGACGAATCGTGAGGCTCTTCCCAATACACACCCCTAGTATATAGCCCCCTGTAATTTCACAGCTTCATGAGATGACAGTAACATTTGACCACCAAAGTCTAATTAGACTTTCTGATATACTATGTTCACAAGAATGGAGATGAACATATGGACAGATGATAGCTTTGGCTGTTGCACAGAGGCATTAAGAGAAACACTTACCCTGCTCACAGATGCTGTATTTCCCATCCTGAACAGTCACTGAGTCTGATGGAGCAATGTATTTGTAAAAACCATCAATAATTGTTTGCCTGTTGTGCAGAATGTGTAGCTTGTGGATGGCACGGTCACATGCTGCACAAAACCACTCAACAGGCATACAATCATTGCAACAAATGACAGCTCTGTCAGACTTGCAGTGACTGCAGCATCTGTCTGTGGTGCTCTGGGCTGCCAGTAGATTGTCAAGATTCTGCTGTCTTGACTGTTGCCAGTGTTGCTGAACCTCCCTCTGCCTTTTAGTCCAGGTAGATAACGTTGGCTGTTGGCCACTATCTGGATTGTCGTCCTCCCGAAATAGGTCCTCTAGCTTTTTCAGAGAAAAATCTTAAAAATATATAGAAAAGATTGTCATTTAGTGAAATTAGAAGTATAAGTACATTACACAGTCATTAGGACACTTCTTATGCTGCAATGAAAATTATATATCTAGACATTTCAAAAAAATAACTGTGCTTTCAACTTACCAGCATCTATGTACGAGGTAGGCATTGACGTAGAGGCAAAGGGGTCATTAGCATGTACACCTGCTTAGAAAAAAAAATATCATAGATAAGAACTGAGCCCTCTTTGTTTGTTGAACTATTCAGTTAAAGTTACAATTTTTGAAATTGAAGGCTAACAGGCAAATTAAAAAATCTATTCAATGCTGTTTCAAAAAAGAAGGAGAGCTTTAAAGACTTGGTAAAACCGATGGTCAAATTCAGTTGAACTCTCACAATACTTTATTGAGTTATATTTGTTCTGTCTCTCTAAATCCTTTGTTCAAATAATGTTGTATTATTACAAAGTTGGTAAAATTTACAGTTTAGCCCACAGATATTTTAACCCAACTTTAATATTAAGATTTACATACATTACATACATTTATGCAACATAAAACTTACCGGCAGAAGATAACTTTTTTTTCTTTCTTTTATTTTCTGTCACCCTCTGACCATCAACATCCCTCTTCCACCACTTCACCTTTCCATGCTTCACAGCACCCTGAGCTTGCTCATTTTCTTTCTGTACAGAGAGCTTTTACAATTAGACTGAGGAAGATGTTAAACTTTAGGATTACTCTGGAAATTTGTTTAATATGGTAGCCATTAACAGTACTTGCCTGCAACTCTTCAATAAATGCATCTCCAAGTTGAAGCAAAGCTTCAAGCTTTGGATTTGAGGTTCCAGCTGACATTCTGTAACTTAAAAAAGGCTTACATGAAGATTTTGAAAGGTACATCTTTGTTGACACTCAAAATTAAAATGCACTTACAGAAGAAACAGATACATGACCAGCAAAAACATCAAATTTCACAGTCTACATCTTGCTTTACAAACATGAACACTGTTATCTACCACCTTGTTGGTTTAAAATCAAACATGCATCATTTTTTCCTTTATATATATATATATATATATATACATACAGACATATACATATATACATATATATATGTGTATATATATGGGTAATTCTCCAGCTACAGTCAAATTTGGATGTGAAATTTTTCATAAAATCCAACACATATTTTTAGAAATCACCACAATATATACAAACATTAACTGATGGTGGTTGTAATAAAACTTCATAAATATTATATATTTTTTGTTGTTTTAGTCCAGCATTCAGAGGAAAACGTCATTTCCATCACACCACAAAATAATTTTTTTCAAAAAAACTACTTGCATTATCCATCTTTTCAAAATATTTAATTGTCATCAATAGATGTACCCATATTTGTAACTGTACTTATTTTAAGTATTAAAAAGATAAGATTTTCTCATCTAGATGGCAAAGGCCTTTTTTATAACTTACTGAAGTCTTTTAATTGAGGTTTTACATCGAATATGCATGAGTTTTCCAATCCTAGTCATTTACTGCAACCATTAATGCATAGTTTTCAAAACTCCGACACATCATTAGTGTAGCTGTGTTATTAGTATGAATTTTGTGTAAAAATATGTGTTGTGATGGACATGACACTGTGTGGTGGTAAAAGACAGCATGTGTTGGAAATGACACAGGTCATGGTTGAACATCAGTCACTTTTATTGTTTTTACATCAAGTAGAAATTTCATTTTGTTTTTTGCAGATCTGATTTTATCCTTTCTCTTTATGCTTGTGATCTCTCTGCTGTGGTCTTGCGGGCCATCTACAACCCAAAACCAGTGAAGTTGGCACGTTGTGTAAATCGTAAATAAAAACAGAATACAATGATTTGAAAATCCCTTTCAACTTTTATTCAATTGAATACACAGCAAAGACAAGATATTTAACGTTTAATCTGGTAAACTTTGTTATTTTTTGCAAATATTAGCTCATTTGGAATTTGATGCCTGCAACATGTTTCAAAAAAGCTGCACAAGTGGCAAAAAAGACTGAGAAAGTTGAGGAATGCTCATCAAACACTTATTTGGAACATCCCACAGGTGAACAGGCTAATTTGGAACAGGTGGGTGTCATGATTGGGTATAAAAGCAGCTTCCCTGAAATGTTCAGTCATTCACAAACAAGGACGGGGCGAGGGTCACCACTTTGTGAACAAATGTGTGAGCAAATTGTCCAACAGTTTAAGAACAACATTTCTCAACCAGCTGTTGCAAGGAATTTAGGGATTTCATCATCTACGGTCCGTAATATCATCAAAAGGTTCAGAGAATCTGGAGAAATTACTGCACGTAGGCAGCAAGGCCAAAAACCAACATTGAATGCCCGTGACCTTCGATCCCTCAGGCGGTACTGCATCAAAAACCGGCATCACTGTGTAAAGGATACCACCACATGGGCTCAGGAACACTTCAGAAAACCACTGTCAGTAACTACAGTTCATCTACATCTGTAAGTGCAAGTTAAAACTCTACTATGCAAAGCCAAAGCCATTTATCAACAACACCCAGAAACACCACCGGCTTCACTGGGCCCGAGCTCATCTAAGATGGACTGATGCAAAGTGGAAAAGTGTTCTGTGGTCTGACCAGTCCACATTTACAATTGTTTTTGGAAACTGTGGTCGTCGTGTCCTCCGGACCAAAGAGGAAAAGAACCATCCCGACTGTTATAGGCGCAAAGTTCAAAAGCCAGCATCTGTGATGGTATGGGGGTGTATTAGTGCCCAAGGCATGGGTAACTTACACATCTGTGAAGGCACCATTAATGCTGAAAGGTACATACAGGTTTTGGAGCAACATACAGTATGTTGCCATCCAAGCAACTTCTTTTTATGGACGCCCCTGCTTATTTCAGCAAGACAATGCCAAGCCACATTCTGCACGTGTTACAACAGCATGGCTTCATAGTAAAAGAGTGCGGGTACTAGACTGGCCTGCCTGTAGTCCAGACCTGTCCCCCATTGAAAATGTGTGGCGCATTATGAAGCGTAAAATACAACAATGGAGACCCCAGACTGTTGAACAACTTAAGCTGTACATCAAGCAAGAATGGGAAAGAATTCCACCTGAAAAGCTTCAAAAATTGGTCTCCTCAGTTCCCAAACGTTTACTGAGTGTTGTTAAAAGGAAAGGCGATGTAACACAGTGGCAAAAATGCCCCTGTGCCAACTTTTTTGCAGTCTGTTGCTTCCATTAAATTCTAAGTTGATGATTATTTGCAAAAGAAAAAAAAGTTTCTCAGTTCGAACATTAAATATCTTGTCTTTGCAGTGCATTCAACTAAATAAGTTGAAAAGGATTTACAAATCATTGTATTCTGTTTTTATTTATGATTTACACAACATGCCAACTTTACTGGTTTTGGGTTTTGTAAACAAATGGTTTTGCATTGAAAAATCTATTCTACTCTTGTAGTTTGTGTATTTACAAAGTATGAAATAGAGTATGAAATGTTTTGCATAGTTTAATACAAAACATTTTAAGTGTTCTAAGCCTAATAAATGCATTTGTGGCCCTAACACTGTCATTTCCATCACAACATGTCTTTTCCATCACAATAAATAAAGTGATGGAAATGACTGTTGTGGAAAAGACAATGTTTAGCATTTTTTTTTTTAAATCTTGTGACATGTTCGCATGCTAATCTCTATTTTACAATTAGCATAAAAATAAATCTAAAATACACAATATAAGCTGATTTTTTTTTTTATTATTTGTACATTCAAAGGAAACACAAGCTGTTTGGAAATGACAACTAATAAACCTACTCTTGGTTTAGCAAAACTTTACCTTGTTTTTTTGCCTTTTTCTGTTGCTTCCAAAGCGCTTAAACTGCTCTACAGCCATAAGCTCTCCTGTCACATGGCAACTGATGTGGTTGGAAGTACACAGATTATAAAAACAATCTCTGACGTTATATTTTGTGGTGTGTGGTGGAAATGACAGTGAACCCTAGGGACAAGTGTTCTTCTTATAAAAAATAAATAAAATAATCACATGTCTTACAAGCTAATGATATATTTTATTAAAATAAGGACTTTTGTGTCATTAGTCAATAAAGTTCCTGTTAAATCAGAATTATTTTGAATCTTATGAGGGACTGAGGGTCCAAAATCTGGTCATGGGACATAGGTCATATAGCACGCATATAAAACCATATTTTATATAGTAAAAAAAGTAATTTATCCGTCATTTATTTTTTCTAAGTTCCATTTTGTATCAAGTAAGTGTAGCATAAATAAAAAATGACAAACGTGTTTTGGTTTTTGTTATTTCTGCGTGGGACACAAATTCTTTGATAGTTGGAGAATCACCCATATATACATCAAATATCATATATATACACATATAGATACACAGATATATAGACAGATAGATAGATAGATAGATAGATAGATAGATAGATAGATAGATAGATAGATAGATAGGTAGGTAGGTAGGTAGGTAGGTAGGTAGGTAGGTAGGTAGGAAGGGAGGGAGGGAGGGAGGGAGGGAGGGAGGGAGATAGAGCTTTCCCGGTGTTTTAGCAGATCCCAGAACAGTTTCTAGCTCCCACACATAACGCTGCCTTTGCCGCACAAACTGACCTGAGAACAGCTAAACTTTGACAGCATTAGCTCGTATAACGGGCTACTTTAACCGACATAAAACGGAGAGATATGTTTTGATTTATTGTTTTTAGAGCTAATAACGGTACAGTTGATGTTAAGACTGTCGATCGCAAATATATAGGCAGGCTGTGTAAAGATTAGCACATTTTGCGGGAACCACCAAGGTTTAGCCTGCCCAGTGTTTTAGCAGATCCCAGAACAGTTCCTAGCTCCCACACATAACGCTGCCTTTACGCACAAACTGACCTGAGAACAGCTAAACTTTGACAGCATTAGCTCGTATAACGGGCTACTTTAACCGACATAAAACGGAGAGATATGTTTTGATTTATTGTTTTTAGGGCTAATAACGGTACAGTTGATGTTAAGACTGTCGATCGCAAATATATAGGCAGGCTGTGTAAAGATTAGCACATTTTGCGGGAACCACCAAGGTTTAGCCTGCCCAGTGTTTTAGCAGATCCCAGAACAGTTCCTAGCTCCCACACATAACGCTGCCTTTGCCGCACAAACTGACCTGAGAACAGCTAAACTTTGACAGCATTAGCTCGTATAACGGGCTACTTTAACCGACATAAAACGGAGAGATATGTTTTGATTTATTGTTTTTAGGGCTAATAACGGTACAGTTGATGTTAAGACTGTCGATCGCAAATATATAGGCAGGCTGTGTAAAGATTAGCACATTTTGCGGGAACCACCAAGGTTTAGCCTGCCCAGTGTTTTAGCAGATCCCAGA
Source organism: Scarus forsteni (assembly GCA_036419115.1). Classification (NCBI taxonomy): domain Eukaryota; kingdom Metazoa; phylum Chordata; class Actinopteri; order Labriformes; family Labridae; genus Scarus; species Scarus forsteni. The sequence goes on along the minus strand of JAZDUH010000359.1, from coordinate 6,724,751 downwards.
ACAGTTCCTAGCTCCCACACATAACGCTGCCTTTGCCGCACAAACTGACCTGAGAACAGCTAAACTTTGACAGCATTAGCTCGTATAACGGGCTACTTTAGCCGGCATAAAACGGAGAGATGTGTTCTTGATTTATTCTTTTAAGGGCTAATAACGGTACAGTTGATGTTAAGACTGTCGATCGCAAATGTATAGGCAGGCTGTGTAAAGATTATCACATTTGTGCGGGAAACAACAAGGTTTAGCCTGCCCGGTGTTTTAGCAGATCCCAGATGCCAGCATTGGCTCGTATAACGGGCTTCTTTAACCGGCATAAAACTGAGAGATATGTTCTTGATTTACTATTTTCAGGGCTAGGAATTGTAAAGACGATGTAGTCTTTTGGATCATTAATAGCACAAATGTAAGCAGTCTGATTAAACATTTAAACGCTTTTTTCCTTACCTCTTGTGGATTCTCTAACGCTCGATGGGCTTGTCTCCTCTGAAAGTACGAGCCTCTCCGATCACGTGAACGTGAACGCGTGCATATAAGACGCACCGGTCTCCATAGGTGTCATTGGAGCATTATGCGTATCAACTGCACGCGAAATTTGACTTTGGCGTATACATTCCACGTATTTTGAAAGTGTAAAACCGTGCAATATGTACGCCGTTGAGTGAGAGTGGGTTGCTATTTGATTTACAGGTTTACAGAAGCACACTGCATTGTACCTAATAATCATTTAATACAGACTGACAATAATAATAATACTAATAATAATAACCTTCACACAGTTCATTTTTAACTATTTGGATAGATCAAGCACACAAAGGTTCATTAATGACAGTAAACAGTGAAACTATAATCATAAACTTTGAGCCCTGCAGACATTTCAGAAAACATACCTCCTGTTTTCTGACTCCTGTGGTGGTGTTAGTGTCTCCTGTCTGAAGCTGATGCTGATCACCTGAGCTGATACCTGAAATAAATACTGAGGTCAGTGCTGCAGTGAACTGGACAGAATATATAATCGTCATCTCATGCACCTGCGTTACGTTTTCTATGTAATCATCTCCAATATTACAGAATAACAGGACATGAGCTAACTTCAGATCATCTGATTGTTGGTTGACAGCCTCTGAAGTGTTCAACACTCAACATCACTGCTGTACTAATCATAATAATATTATCAGATTTTAATATAATCGATCATAGCTCATAACAATAGCATGTGAGGCTAACACACATGCTAACAGTAACGACCGAGCCTCGTTACAGTAAGGGCGTATTTCTTTCTTATTTCTTTGATCAGTAAAGTGACAGAATAAAAACCCCAGCAGCTCAAATCAAGTAACAAACATATAAAGACTTCTTTACTCACCCTCTGACAGCAGCAGAAGAGCTCACAGTCTGACTTCAGCCTGTTGATCCACGTAGTTCAAAACATCGCTAAAAGTCCGTCCAATCTTCTCTCTGGTCCGGCTTTTTACTCGTTTTTTCCTCCTCTTTCTTTCCCAGTCCTCATCCGTCAAAGTCCTCTTTCATATCATAGCCTCAGCTTTCATAAAAACCGGACACACGCGTCTGTGATCCTCTGTTTACATCGGCCATAAGCTGAACTCCTCGGGAGCCGTACAGCAGTTGAACCGCTTTACGGCAGTAAACCACGGCTCGCGCCGAAGAGTTACAGAGCGCCAGTGAAGCTGTCACGGCTGCACAGGGGGGAGAGGGAGTGACTATTCGCATTATTTACTGACTCTCCACTGTTAGAAGGCCTTGAAAACAGTTAAGATAGGGTGTTAAAGTTACATATTGTTACTTTAAAGGATAACTTCTAGTGGTGGTGAGTTGAAGCCTCATGAGGCATTGAACCACTTGAGCCAACTGGTTCGAGAAAGGGTTCATCTCATGAAGCTTCATGTGCACACGAAACCACCTACTGGCCAGGTGTATAATCACAGATAGCTTTATCTTAACCATACAATGTGTGAAGCATTGTCTGTTGTGGCTCTTGGAAATGACTATGGATTAAAAAATAACATTGCTTCATTTTCATTTTCAATATATCATTTCATTTCATAGATAGATAGATAGATAGATAGATAGATAGATAGATAGATAGATATGTATATATGTATATGTATATGATCAAGTAATTTCTCGACATAATTTAACATATATGTGTGTAATAAAATATTTTGGAATGTACTGTGTGTTTAAAGTATGACTTTCCTTGATTGTCATTGTCAATTGCGTTTGATTTGGGTTTCTTTGTTCGTTCTTTGGGAGGAGGAGGGGTGGGGGCATCAGGAGGAGTGAGAACTGCATTCGTTGGGTTTAATTGTGCATTTTGAGATTTTGAATTGACAAAGAACTTTAGATATTTGGAATTTTGGATCTAAATATATTTGGACATCTCTGTGTTTGATGAACTGCCTGCAACATTCTAAGTTTTTCTCTTTGATGGACTGAAAACAAGTTTACAGACTTGCTTTGAAGAACTTCATACTTTAAGAGAATTTTGGACTTCATTCCTAAGCTCTTTGGGAATCTACATTTAAATAAAATTGAAATTTTGTGGATGTTTTTTTTTGTTAAAATTATAAGTTTTCTATCGTGTGGTTTAATTGTCCCTCACTTCAGGAGAGTGTGATGTGCTTAAGCAGAGGACAGTGAAAGTGCTTGTGGAACTGAGAAGAGGGCACTTAATATGCTTGTGCTTGTGTAACTTGGACAATGATGATGAACAGGAGGTTTTATTCATTTTTATTTAGAAATAACAGTTTCTCAACAGTTTTTGGTTTTAAACGATTTCTTTTTTTGGAAACAACTTCTCCGGCCTTTGAAAAGACCCTTTCACAGGGGACGGAAGATGCCGGTGTGCACAAAAATGTAAGTGCAAGTTCATATAAAGTTGGATATGATAGCTTTTGCTTCTCCCAGTACTCCAGAGGGTTTTCCATCCTGCTTATATTTGGTTCAGAGAGATAGCGCTGGACTTCGACTGTGGCATCAGCTGTAACATTCTGAGTCCTCCGTGCCTCCATTACACTGGTGTCCAGGCGATGCCAAAGTTTGCTACCTATGAGGAAACCACAGATCATGTTAGTAAAAGTTTTCCAATAGGAATTAATCATTTCAAAATGTCAAACAAAATTTTACCTCCACTGACATCATGAGAGGTGGAAGGCTGAGGGATTTCCTCTCTGCCTTGTCTGGACCTAATAAGCATGGCACACTCAGATGTCAATCGTTTCACTGCATCAGCTGCTTTCGTTGGACTGAAAAATCCAATGGTCTTAAACCGGGGGTCCAGGAGTGTCGCAAGAGACATTATGCTCATGGACTGCAAAAGGTGAAGCCTGTCCCTTAGTTGTCTGATCAGCTGTTCACCAATTTCCAATGCAACGGCAGGTGCTGGCTTGGTGATCTCCTCCTGAAGTGTTTGCTCCAGCATTTTCATGAGTGGAACAACTTTGGAGGCAGACACATTCTCCTCCGTGGACAGCTCCACAGTTGCATCATAAAAGGGAGACAGCAGGGACAAGCACCCTCCAACAATGCAGAACTCCTCTGTATTGAGAAAAGAGATGTCATGCTGTAGCCCAGCTAGTGCTGCCCCCACTGGCTCCCTCAGCTCCACCAGCCGTTGCAACATCAAGTACGTGCTGTTCCATCTGGTCTCCACCTCTTGGATTAGCTTCAAATTTTTCATTCCCAGATGTAGCTGCACTTGTGTAAGCTTCTCCTTTAAAGATACAGATGAGTAGGCTATTAAATCACTGCAGTAGGAACATAGATAAACTTTTAGCATTATTAAAAATTGGAATAAAAGGACACAGCATACCTTTGCAGTGGTGCTGCTTCTGAAGTAGCCAACCAGCTTCCTTGCTTTGGCACGGATGCTACAAAGCACAGGGTGCTGGTCAAGCGCCTTCTTAACAATTAGGTTGAGCGTGTGTGCAATGCATATATGGTGCCGAAGCTTCAGCTCTCTCACACAGGCAACCTTGGGAGCACCGTCAGTGACCATACACGTCACCTTGTTTGTGATTCCCCATTCCTCCATCAGGGAGGCCTTCACACGAGCTATATTTTCAGCTGTGTGCGACTGGGGGAATGCCTGCACTCCCAACAGCACAGAACTCAGCCTAGTGTTGTCTCCCACCAAATGACATGTCACAGCAAGGTAGGCATCCATGTTAATGGATGTCCACATGTCGGACGTCAGGCTAACAGCAGGCGCCTTTTTTACTGTTGCCTTTGCCTTCTCTTTGGCTGACTCATATTTGGCCTCCACCATGGCCTTTAGAGCCTAAAAGAAAAAAAAAATTAAGTGCTCCATTTTGAGATATACAATAAAGTAACCATTTTGTTTCATTCATACACCAATACATACCTGCCTTGTAGGGAGAACATATTTCGGATCCAGTTTGGACACGAATGTCCTGAATCCTTCATCCTCCACAATACTGAAGGGCTGTGTGTCCTTCACTATCATGGAGACAAGGGCCTCATCCAGCTCTTGTTTTCTGGTGGCTGGTTAAAACAGAATAAATACAGTGTCTCTTAACTATCTTTATTAGTATAATAAACAGAAGTCAACATAGACTAAATGTGTCAATGTGTTTGTAATATTGTAATAACTTACCTTGGCTAGATGAAGCTCCGGTTTCCTCCCGATTTTCATGCAAGGCACGGTAATGCCTTAGCATGGATGAGGTGTTGTTGTTGTACCCCAACTCCTTGGAACACAATAAACACCTCACCTTTGAATAAAAAATAAGAAACAGTGAAAAATACATTTCTTGATGAGCAAATCTAATGTGTCTGAAATACGTTTCTATGTTATTCACTTACCTTATTCGGGGTAATCAAATCAAAATGTTCCCACACAGGGGAAATCCTCCTCTTTCTAGCTGGCTCCATCCTCTCACCTATCCTCTCCTCACTCTCCTCACTCTCCTTAATCTCCAATCTGTCTCTAACTCACTCTAAACTCTCCAAACTATCTCAAAACTATATAAACACTATCCAAACTCCTGTATCCAAACTATCCAAACTATCCAAACTCTATCCAAACTCTCAACTGACCGCAACTCTCCTACAAACACCCACATTTTGAATGGCGCCTGAGGGGTTAATAACGCTGTCAAACCTCGCGGCACAATCTGAACCGCTTCCTGAAGCAGTCACGTGGTACGGCCAGGCAGCAAGGCTTCAGACGTCATCGGTTTTGGCCCCTCCCCTAAATGAAGCAAGCCTCGATACGCGCTTTGAAGAAACGCCCCCTCCATTACTCGGCACACGCTTCGAAGCCTCGGCACAGCTCGTAACATCACTAATAACTTCAGTATTTTTCAACCTGGGTCCTATTGCCCCAAGTGTATGTGTGTATACGATTGACGGGTACAACTCGATTTTAAAATTGGCTCAGTACCAAGGGAGCGGATGCAGCCGCAGCCGCTGCCAGATAGGGGGGCAACTGCATCCCGTATAAGTTTGAGCATTAAAAGTGTTTATTTCGCCACAGACCGGTTGCGATCGCCGGTGCTAGCTCTCTAATTAGCATTGTAAGCGTTCCATTTTCCTTCACGTCCTCTGACCTGTGTGACGTCATTTCCTGTGAGCTTGTTGCCGGAAGAAAACAGAGGAGCCATGCAGTGCGCCGAGCTGCAGGACTGTTGAAAGTTTTACTGCATTGGGATCATGGCTGAATATTTACCAGATTACGAGAGTGAAGACGAACCTTTTCATTACGACGGCCACCCGTATTTATTTGAGCCAGAGTATACGGATGAGGAGCTCCTACAAATTCAAGAGCAAACGAGGATAGCAACAGAGGGCCAACGAGCAGACGAGGGTGAAGCAGCGGCGGCATGAACGCGAATTTCTGAGGACTGATGGTGCTCCTGTGGTTGCTGTGACTCTATGCCCACAGAGGAAGAATGTCTGTGTTGCAACGAGTGGGACCTGTTGCCCAATATTCATGGTCTCGATGTGTCGTGGGATGATACAGAAAGTACCCGACGCTGTGTAACTACATTAGAGGATCTCCCCCCTCTGATCAACAGGGCAGTGCTGGATACCTTTTTTCATGTACCCAAAATAAATTGGAGGAGGCGACAAAAACCACAGGGACCAAATGGTCAACTATCCATAAAGTAAGTATAAATAATATATCTTTATGCATACAATACTTATATCTAGATTTGTCTCCGACACACACATTTACTGTTGCCCTAAATCCTCTTCACTTTCTTTGTCTTTCTTTGTCTGAAGTGATAACTGCGTTCTCAAACTTTGAAAATCCCTGTAGTCATGTCTAGTAAATGTGAATGGGTACATACAAAAAGAATTACTATATCTAAATTTACCAAAGCATAAGTTATTGTTTACATTTCATACACTCTGAAGACACGTCCAGACAACTGCATCTACCTCTATAATTATTAATTTCTACTGCTAAAAAGGAAAATAATCGAACATTGTTTATATAACATTACCTCCACTGTGTCTGTAGCTCTCTGACCATGGGACAGCCGTTTTTTGAGAAAGAGGTGTTTCGGGACTGGATTTCTTCTCTTCGGCTGGCAGTAGTCATCTTGGGAGAAGTGAGCACTGCAGACCCGATGGTCTGCAAGGCGCAGTGTCTGGACAGGAGTGTTAGCATCCATTTTTAGCACAATTAGCCACAACTTCAGCATCTCGCCGCTCGATAAAAGGCAGCCTATGAAAGCTGTACGGGTGTTATGCGACATCCTGTTCTTGCAATTCGGATAAGCACAAACACGAACCATTGTTATTAACCGCTGCAGTAAAATTTCCAACTGTCCTCCGGGATAAGCAGCTTCACTCTGAGCGGCGCACTGCATGGCTCCTCTGTTTTCTTCCGGCAACAAGCTCACAGGAAATGACGTCACACAGGTCAGAGGACGTGAAGGAAAACGGAACGCTTACAATGCTAATTAGAGAGCTAGCACCGGCGATCGCAACCGGTCTGTGGCGAAATAAACACTTTTAATGCTCAAACTTATACGGGATGCAGTTGCCCCCCTATCTAGCTTCGCGGCTGCCGGCTGCATCCGCTCCCTTGATACTGAGCCAATTTTAAAACGAGTTGTACCCGTCAATCATATACACACATACACTTGGGGCAATAGGACCCAGGTTGAAAAATACCTAAGTTATCCTTTAAGTTGAACAAAGAGTATTATAAAGTAGGGCTGAACAATTTGAGAAAATAATCTAATTGCGATATTTTTCCCCAATATTGCAATTGCGATTTACTCTGCGATTGTTTTAATGTGACTCATCTTATGTATTCTTAAACAAACATAAGCACAGGATCGCTTTTATAGTATAACCAATATGACATTAAATCAATCTAAGGATAACAGATTTGAGAAAAAGTGAAGACGTGAAGAACAGAAGCAAAATAGGTATGAAATTGTAAAAACTGGGTTAAAAAAATGGTTCGAAAGCAGAAACAAGTTAATAGGTGCAAAAAAGGTAGGAAATTGCAAAAAAAAAAACAGCAAAAGAAAATTGAAAAGGGACTAAGGAAAATTGATTATAGCAGCAAAATTGGGATTAAATTTCAAAAACCATGTAAAAATTCCAAACATGGTCTGACAGTGGCCAACAAAAAAAGATGAATTGGAGCAAGATAGGCATAAAGTTGTAAAAACTGGGTTTAAAAAGGTTAAATTGGCATGGAATTGCAAGAAACTACATCACAAAGCCAAAATGTTAAACACATTTTGGGTAAAAAATATTGCACTGTCTGCGATTTAAAAATTACAACAAGCCATACTGCGATTTAATCTAATTTGCAATTAATTGTTCAGTCCTATTATAAAGTAACATAAACTTTAATATTGCAGTACGTCCTAATACTATTTAACACCAATAAAAATGACAAATTAAGGAGCAGCTGTCACGTATCATAAAACAAAAAAAATAATATATTCAAGAAAGAGTTGTGAATGTAAAGATGTAGCCAATGCAGGAAATTGTCCGGTTTAAGCATATCTTTAAAAGCAATAACATTATCATTACTACTACCAATATTTAACAATGATAAAGAAAAGAAAGAAAGAAAGGGAACAGTATTGTGATAAAGTAGCAAAAAGAAATATTGATAAAAACAAGAAGAGTAGCAAAAGAATATCTATTAATTTTCAAAAACAATTATTTTGTTGATATTATTGTTTTTGATACATCATTCAAACACCGTTTTTGTCCATTTACTGGTTGTACTGTTTGTAAGTTTCATTGATTATTTAACTAGCTTATTGTCAGGTTTATCACAGTCTCCTGCATTAAATGGGGTACTTAACACTACACGGCAACACCTCGCAATAAACACACTTACGGGTTTAAAAACTCTCCTCTGCGTGTGTTTACCGTATGAAATGTTCAAACTACCTGTGTTCCTCTTCTGTTTGGTCAAATTCAGATCAACTCATGGTGCGTTCCAGTTGTAGTCGGAGGTCGGAATTTCCCACTTCCGAGTAGGAAATTTCATCTGGAACGCCACCCGAGGTCGGAATATCCTACTAGGAACTCGGGGGAACCTCGCCACCCCCGAGTTGACAAACCAAGATGGCAGCCCCCAGTGTGAACAGTTATTTAGCTCCTGTAATAATCCATTTATTTGCACTTCTGACTAGTGTGTGTTGCTCTAAATCAGCTGTATACATAGTATTGTTAGACTTATATTTACAAAAATGCTGCCATAGTGATAATCACATTCTTCATGTGATATTTGTGAACAACAACGCAGGGTGTGCTAACAACAGCTAACAATAGCCTGGTCGATCGGCACGTTTTTTTTCCGACTTCAACTGGAACGCCGACAAGTCGGAGATGACGTCACTCCCATTTCCCAGCTCCCAGTTCCGAGGTAAATGGAACGCAGCATCAGGCCTCCAAAACCGTCTCGACCGTCGCCATTCCTCCTTACATCCTAACAGCCGCATTGCGCCTGTAACGACACTCGTGATTGGTCAAAGACGATCACATGGGAGAAAAGGAAGGGGGCCAACTCTCCAGGACTGTTGAATCATGGGAAATGCAGTTCTTGTCTCCCCCAGGCGCACGCTGCGATTTCTCTCTCTCTCTCTGCATCTGCTTTTGCCCCGCTTGTTTGCTCCTGTACTGCCTCTGGCTCTTGTCTTGTAGGTGGCCTGGGATCCTTGGTGGAGACTGCCTGCTGCTGTGGAGTCACGAAGCCTCAAAACTACAATTATAAACATGACACATAGTTGACCATTTTATTAGGAACACTCCATTCCTATTATCATTATAGCTATTTATACAGATACTAGCATGATCTCCATATCCATGATCGATACATCTACAGTATCTATATTTTACTACCACATAGGCATGAGGACCCTCTTGAAAATGGGATGTCACATCTTCTTATTTTCAGTAAGAATATCTAAGATTATACTTCTAGAAAATGATCACCACAACCATTCAGACATGAGGACCCTCCTGAAAATGAGATGTAGCATCTCAAGAAGCTACCCTCTAATAAATCAGACGACAGGTCTATGGTACATGAACCTGTCCCTAACTTTAGTTACCATTCTAGTCCACTTGTCTCCTCTTACCTCCCTTCTTTTGCCCTCACACCCGACACAGCATCGTGTGGATTTGCTGTTCATCATGAGACTGGGATCCACATTCAAGATTTCCTGCTGCTTAACAGAAGGTATTTTCTTGCCGCCATGATGGAGGGATCCATGATTGGCTATTTGGATTCATGTTGGGTGTTGGATGTATATATTTGTATATATATGTATATGTGTATTTTATATGTATATATGTATCTATGCATATATGTGTATCCATAAAATGAAGAGCTTTATGCTCTATTGTAAAGTGTCTTGAGATAACACTTGTTATGAATTGGCACTATACAAATAAAGATTGATTGATTGATTGATTGATTGATTGATTGATTGATTGATTGACCCCGGTAGACGAGAGGGTAGCCTCCCTTCGCCTTCGAGTGGGGAGACAGAACCTGACTGTTGTTTGTGCTTATGCACCAAACAGCAGCTCAGAGTTTCCACCCTTCTTGGATTCCCTGGAGGGGTGCTGGAGAGTGCCCCTTCTGGGGATTCCCGCGTTCTGCTGGGGGACTTCAATGCTCACATCGGCAATGACAGTGTGACTTGGAGGGGTGTGATTGGGAGGAACGGCCCCCCCGATCTGAACCCAAGCAGTGTTCTGTTATTGGACTTCTGTGCTCGTCACAGATTGTCCATAACAAACACCTTGTTCAAGCATAAGGGTGTTCATATGTGCACCTGGCACCAGGACACCCTAGGTCGCAGTTCGATGATCGACTTTGTAGTCGTATCTCGGGTGAAGAGAGGGGCAGAGCTGTCAACTGATCACCACCTGGTGGTGAGTTGGCTCCGATAGTGGGGGAGGATGCCGGTCAGACCTGGTAGACCCAAGCCTGTTGTGTGGGTCTCCTGGGAACGTCTGGCAGAGTCTCCTGTCAGAAAGAGTTTCAACTCCCACCTCCGGGCGAAGTTCGACCATGTGGCGGGGGAGGCAGGGGACATTGTGTCCGAGTGGGCCTTGTTCCTGACCTCTATTGTTGAGGCGGCTAATCGGAGCTGTGGCCGTAAGGTGGTCGGTGCCTGTCGAGGCGGTAACACCCGAACCTGCTGGTGGACACCAGAGGTGAGGGATGCCGTCAAGCTGAAGAAGGAGTTCTATCGATCCTTTTTGGCCCGTGGGACTCCGGAAGCAGCTGACAGGTATCAGCTGGCCAAGCGGAATGCAGCTTCGGTGGTCACTAAAGCAAAAACCTGGGCATGGGAGGAGTTTGGAGAGGCCATGGAAAACGACTTCCGTACGGCTTCGAAGAGATTCTGGACCACCATCCGGCGTCTCAGGAGGGGAAGCAACGCCCAGTGAGTGTTCTTTAGCCTCCCAGAGGCGCTGCTTTTCTCTCAACTGTTCTCTTTTTCATTGACGAGAATGGGGTTTGGACTGTAACTGCAAGCTGAAGAGATGTGGCCGTCCTCGCTACACTTGAAGCAGTACCATGGCCTCGGCTGGGTGCTTGTCTTTGAGTTGATAGGTTTCCAGCTCGGTGCTCTGGGCTAAAGTTTAGACAAGTTTAGCTGGCCCACCTGAGGGATGCTCATTAATTCCTTTGGGTTTCTGGGCTTTCTTGGTTTTCTTAGACATCAGCGTGGTGAGGTGGCTCTGCAGAGATGCTACCTGCTGTTTAAGTTCTGCCAGTGAATCCGGCTCAGGCTGGGACACTGCTTGCTGACTACAGGCGCATACACTTTGAGAATTTGCCATAGCCCGCTGCTATGAGACACCTCTTCACAGTAGCTGCCTGTCTATCCTCTTCAGTGCGGATAAACAACAGGAGCTCTGAGAATGCCAGCGGGTGACTTTTCTTTTCCTCAAGGTTGAAGTCAGAGAGTAGGGTGTTGTCCCAACACCCACGACAAAACTGCTTCAGGATATGTCTATCAGCTTCCCCAGCAGCAGCCTCTCCTCTCTTGACAGCAAGATCCAGGGCAGCTTGAAGGCGTCAGAGGTAAGTTGAGGCCTTTTCCCCAGGATCCTGAAGAGTATTCATGAACTGAACGAAAAGTTCTTCACCGTCTTCCTCAGTTCCAAAGGCTGCATCCAGAAATTGGATGGCAGATCAACATCTCACTTACAGCTTTGTTGGACTGTAGTTGTCTGGCTGATGCTCCAGTCTTGTGCAGCATCTGATTTTACGGTTCCACAGTAATCCTTGTCAGTTTTATCAGGTCTGCAATGTCCTTCAGATGTAATCTTTAAGCATCTCGATGGATTTCCCAATACGCCTGAGAGGTCTGTATGGAAATACAGCTTTGCTGGGCTGTGTCGTAGATGTCTGCCTGATGCTACTTCCTTGTGCAGCAACTGATTTTATAGTTCCACAGATTACTTTGTCAGTTTTACCAGGTTTGCACAGCCCTCCAGATGGAGTCTCTGACCACCCTGTTGGCAGACGGTTAGTCCCCTTGATCGGCGGTAAAGCTTTGCTGGGCTGTGTAGTAGATGTCTGCCTGATGCTACTTCCTTGTGCAGCAACTGGTTTTATAGTTCCACAGATTACTTTGTCAGTTTTACCAGGTTTGCACAGCCCTCCAGATGGAGTCTCTGACCACCCTGTTGGCAGACGGTTAGTCCACTGACTAGTTCCCTTGATCAGCGGTAAAGCTTTGCTGGGCTGTATAGTAGATGTCTGCCTGATGCTACTTCCTTGTGCAGCAACTGATTTTATAGTTCCACAGATTACTTTGTCAGTTTTACCAGGTTTGCACAGCCCTCCAGATGGAGTCTCTGACCACCCTGTTGGCAGACGGTTAGTCCACTGACTAGTTCCCTTGATCAGCGGTACTACTTTGTCAGTTTTACCAGGTTTGCACAGCCCTCCAGATGGAGTCTCTGACCACCCTGTTGGCAGACGGTTAGTCCCCTTGATCGGCGTGTAAAGCTTTGCTGGGCTGTGTAGTAGATGTCTGCCTGATGCTACTTCCTTGTGCAGCAACTGATTTTATAGTTCCACAGATTACTTTGTCAGTTTTACCAGGTTTGCACAGCCCTCCAGATGGAGTCTCTGAGTCTCTGTTCTTTTCCTCATTCTGCGCCCACCTTGCATCCCACTGGTGGAAAAGGTCCGGAGGACTCTCCGTGGAGAGCATTCCTCTTCCACGTGCTTCTCTTCTATCTTCACCTCCTTGTGTATGGGCATGAGCTTTCACGGACTACCCGCCTATTCTCACAGAAAGATCTTTCCATGCACCTTTCCTCCCTCTCCTCTTAGTTTCTTTTACTCTCTCAGTTTTTGTCTCTCAGCTTCTCTGAATAAGATGTGGCTCTGTCTGGTAAACTTTCTCTGGTCTTCCTCTGGGAACTCATCAAGCTTATCGAGCTGGTAGCAAACAAACTCCTCGATGCTTGAAAGTAGACTGTCTAGGCAAAGGAAGATGCAGAAAGAATTCAAGCTCATGTCATCGTACCTCCTTCGCCTTTTGCTTTCCATGAATTTAACAAATAAAATCTTTTCCTTTCGGCAAGTTCTGCATAAACAGTAGTGAGGCATTCTTTACGAATACATGGCCTCCTGCATCCCTTTCCTTTTTCTTCATTTCATTAACCTGTGATAGCCACTTCTCTTCTGTCTTTGTATACTCACTTTTTATGTTGCTTTGCTTGTCATTGAAAATAATCAGCTGATCTTTTTTCTCGCAATTTGATTTTTTTCCATTTCAGGCAATCTGATGTAAGACCCAGCCTCTGCAAAAGAATATTCTTGGGAAGCGAAAGAAACTTGTTCATATCCATACCAGAAACTGAGTGATCATTTGAAGTAGGGTCATGGGCGATTCGAACTCTGGCTTCAGATGGCAGTAACTGGAAATAATATCTTTGAGCGGTTTGCACAGATGTAAGAGTTCTTTATTCTGTGCCAGCGAACTTCTGATATTCCCGGTTGTCAGATAAGGCCACAGTTTTCAAAAGTGATTCCTCACCCTCCAAACATAAGGCTTCTTTTGCCCTGCACTCTCTTTCTTTTGTCCAAATGAGCATTTGCAATTTCCTCATTATTGGTCTCATGTAACTGGTTCTTCTTAGCATGGAGCAGTCGGAATACTTCCAATTTGGCCTCTGTCTCTTCAATGGCTTTTTGAAGCGCCTGCTGTTCTAGTTTGGCTGAGTTTTTTAAATGATCAGACTTAGGAATTTTGTCCATTTTGACTGCAGTAGACATAACGCTTCAGCAGCTGAGTAAGTGCCCTCAGTGGCTGTTGCCCTGCTTATATCTCAGTCTGGCTGCAGCCACAGTCCCTTGAATCAAAGGAACACTGACTAAAAAGAACATGGAAGAATGAAGAAGACATTCTAGAATGTCAAGCCCCGCCCTCTTCAAGGCACGATCTCCTAGGTTACTGTTGCTTGGTGAAAAAAGGCCTTCTTTGAAAACACTTGCTGTTTTCGAATCCACCTTCTACACTAGCAGTGCGTACTGATTCGACCGAAATGTAGTATGCAGTATACAGTATGCAAACAAAAGCCAAGTTGCAGTATGCAAAAAACACCCAGATGACATACTGATTAAGGAAAAAATTCACAGCATGGCTCCGCCTTCTACCATGTAACGGATTTGAAGCCAAAATATCCCCAGTCAGGGCGCTGCCATTGTGCAGCCAGTGGAGAATCTGGACCATAGCTGGACGCAGCTGTCGTAAACAGTCGCAAAACTCCACAGCACACAGCCTGGAACCTCACGTAGTTGTTTCACGACATAAACTTTTGCCCTTCCGCTCCAATTACGAAGTTGTACAAAGCTAAGGGTAAGTACAATTTATAGCCTTATCAAAGTTATATATCTCAAGAAACTGAATTTAGAAGCTGGAAATATCACAGTGACTCGATAATAACTGTAATAAAACAAATAATCTTTTAATTGGCGGGCAGATCATCTATCTTGGGCAGAAATTCTTTATTTAAGCTAGTTTAGCACCTCAGACTGTGACAGGTCTTATGCAGGTCCAAAAATATGTCGAAATATGATATCATTTAGTTGTTATTGATGCAACATACATCTATTATTCTTTTGTATCTTAAAATTAACACATATGAATAAACAGCTAATCATTATTTTCCTAATTTTAGAAAGAAAATTAAATTCCATCTGTCATGAAGGCAAGAACAGCCACAGAGGCCAGAAGTAACTATCAAAATCATTCTAAAAGATGTCAATGTAAAGCCAATTTGGATTTCTGTATGATTTTAATTTTACTGAAAAAACAAGCTCTGTTTCCTAGTTTAATAACATGTCTTTTATTTAGCCTTGACAAATAATACAAATAATGAGTTTATATTGACACTCCATACAATGTTTTAATGACATTTTACGTGTAATTTTTTTTTTGTACAATCAACCGAACCACACATCTTCATCTTGGGGCACAGCTACATTCGTCGTGGGGAAAGAAGAGCAAGGGAGACCACTGGGACCAACCTTGGTCTGGATGCCCGTGTCCTGTACTTTGGCTGGGGTGGCATGGTTTGGAGGAACCTTCTCCCCTTCTTTCTGCAGTGCTTTGGAGGAAGAGCTGTGCCAGATGTCCTGCTTATTCACTGCGGTGGGAATGACCTGGGGATCGTCAAAATGATCAAATAATCGTTGCAGCAATGAAGCAGGACCTTCGAGATCTCCACCAGCAGTTCCCGAGGATGAGGATAGTTTTCTCTGCCATCACCCAGAGAAGCCGGTGGAGATCTGTTCATCCTAAAAAAATGGACAAAGCTTGAAGATATGTGAACAGTGTGATGGCTACCTTTGTTTCATCCGTAGGTGGAAGCATTGTGCATCATCCTTAGATAAAGCACAGAAACCCTGCTCTTTTTTTGAATGATGGAGTTCTTTTAACCCCTTTGGGTAATGATATATTTTTAAATAACATTGCCATGTGTTTGAAGGATCAAATCCTGTAGGGTGGTGCTGGATTTGGTTTTCCAATCACCTTTTCTTGGTAGAATAAAAATGCCCAGGGTTTATGTGTTTTATTTGATGTTTGAGTTTGTTTAAGTTATTTAGTCAACACTATTTTGTGTTTGGGTAGCCATCACACTGTTCAGTTCTGTCACAGCTCTTCCTCTTTCTCCCCTCCTTTCTTTCTTCTTCTGTCTTTCCTCCAAACTCCCTGCTTTACCCCAGCCATTCCACCCAGTGGTCTTCCTTGCTCATTTCTCCCCACGCATTTAATGTAGCTGGGCAAATGTAAAAAGTTATGTATTGTTTCCAGATTAAAAATGTTGAAGCTGGAATGCTTGCCTTTGAGTCAATTTAACAGGAGAGCTTTTGCTGTTACATGACACTACAGATTAGGAAACACAGCATGCTGAATGATATCAGAGTAAAGTATCTGTCTCAAAATACCAATAAAGCCCAAAAATGACATTCATTTCTATTTAAAGCTGTCAAAAGAAACTTAAAAACAGTTGCAAAATGAATCAATTTCTCATGGACTCCTGGGCGAGTTGACAAAAGACACATCCATGCTTGTGTGAGACAAATAGCTTTTACACCACTTCAACACCAAACTGCCTGAAAATAAGTAAAGGACAGCATGTAATTAAGGTGAGTCAACGTGACACAGACACATGAGAGGACAATTTGAAAGTATTATCACTCAGTTACAAAACACATATCAAACAAGTTTGACTGTTTTGCTAAAAACATGTTCCACAAATGACTGAAGAGGTATACTCCAGCATTAAGACAAAGAGTTTAACCAAGTGTGGATGGAAAACAGGTCACACAGGAAAAGTCTTCCATGTTGTCAGTGGTTGGTGACGAGGTCCGACTCTGGCAGGAGCTTCTGTAAAAACACAGAACTATAGTAATCATTAGGGCTGACCGATTTGAGAAAAGAATCTAACTGCGATTTTTTCCCCCAATATTGCGATTTACTCTTCGATTAAATGTTCCTCATCTTATGTATTCTTAAACAAACATAAGCAGTAGATCTTTTTATAGTAACCAAAACCAATATGACATTAAATTGATCTAAGGATAAAGGATTTGAGAAAAAGTGGAGAAGTGAAGAACAGAAGCAAAATAGGTATGAAATTGTAAAAACTGGGTAAAAATGGTATGAAAGCGGTAAAAGGTTAATAAATAGGTACAAAATAGGTATGAAATTGCAAAAAAGGGGAAAAATTGGCAAAAAAAATCCAAAAGTGGCTTAGGAAAATTGATTATGGCAGCAAAATTGGGAATTAAATTTGAAATTAGATTTCAAAAACCATGTAAAAATTCCAAAAATTGTTCTGACAGTGGCCAAAAAAAGATGGATGGGGGCAAAATAGGCATAAAGTATTAAAACAGGGTTAAAAAAAAAGGTAAAATGGTCCAAAAGTGTGAAAAAAGTGTATGAATAGAGGTTAAAAAATAGGCATGAAACTGCAAAAACTACATCACAATGCCAAAATGTTCAACACATTTTGGGCTGAAAATATTGAACCTTCTGCGATTTGAAAGTTGCAACAAGCCATATTGCGATTTAATCTAATTTGCAATTAACTGTTCAGCCCTGGTAATCATAAAGTTGATTGTGAATAGCTCATGGGACGCTTCTATTTAAAAGCTGTTTGAAGCTCTGCCCTGCTACTACAGAGGTTCTGATCATTTTTTTCAAACACAAAATCCACTTAACTGACGAGAGAAAGAATTCATGTTACTTGACAATTATTGTCTTTGACTAAATCAGGCACTGCTCTGTATGACATGAAACACACATCTGAATACCATGATCCAAGTAATAAAGCTATGAAAGTCAAAGCTGATGCTTTTCTCTTTACCCAGCAGGGCACTTGTTTGACCAAAATAACAGAAAGTCTGTAACCTGATATCTCTTCAGATTTCTGCTGCTGCATGATTCCTGCCTGATCCCCGGTTTGTGCTCCACTTCAGACTGCACCTGCCTCAGGAGCTAACAAAAAACTGACCAGCAGATGGAAGCAGAGACTGTGACTTAATGCAAATAATTAAAGAGGACATATCATGCTCGTTTCTCCTTTTCACTATGCCAGACTAGGATGCCTGTAAAGCATTTCTGCCCTCAGTACAAGTCATTTAGTTCCTTCATTACCCCACAATAGCGTTCTCAATATCTTCATTTTAGGCCATTATGAAGCTCTTGTTGAAACACTCGGCCACAAGGCTGACCTAAAGTTACCTCGCAACGTCTCAACCCTTTGTGCTCTGATTGGTCAGGTCTATCAGGGGTAGAGCCAGCCTGTCCTTCTTCTTCTACTGTATTTTCCGGCAGGCTCAAAGCAGCGACATCATATTGAGTCCCCCTACAGGCCACAGCTGGTAATGAGTGAGTGTGAGCTAGGGATCTATATACCCCTGCTGGTGGATGTGTTCCTCGGTGACGGTTTTGTGGCTAACGGACATCACAGAGGAGGAAGTGTTTTATCAGATTACTCCAATAAAAAGAAAGGTACCTCGTGTCGTCATGACGTTTGAGATCTTGCGGACATCTCGCAATGACCTATTTTCAGAGGCATCAAATCTTGTTCTAGGATATCAGAAAAATACAATATCTCATTTTTTGAAAATTAAGGGGGTGTAAGGTCTTGTTTTCAAATTTATTATATGTAAGTATTAAATCATGCATCAGCATGATATGTCTCCTTTAAATGTAAAGATTTAATCATTTAAACTTGTCAAGCTTAGGTTTTTACATTTTATCTTATGACTCTTTGTTGCTGACTGAACTTAAAAACAGCACACTGTTTAATGTACATTAGTTTTATGACCTTAAGGGTAACAGTTAGAGATTCATCATTATGTATTATACAATGAAACACATCCCATAATAACAACATATTAAATAAAATAATAAAATGTAGTTGTTTTTATTAGACCACAAATTATACAGAGCTCTCAGGTATCAAACTGCAGCTCCTTATTCTCTTCACCATGTGTTTATTTTTACTTGCCCTTTGACTACTGTTGACTGTTTTTGTTCTGATTTTTTTTCTCGTGTGGCTATTTAAATAAAAATTGGAAAATATATATACTCTTTGAGCTTTGTCCTACCTCTAACAACACAATACATATAATGAGCATTTCAACACAGGTGGCCCATCTTAGTTGAAAGCCCACTCACCACGGCTAGGTGCAGGCCATGAGTGGGGACACAGGACAAGACATACTTGGCGAACAGGACAAACTGTGACGGGACAAACATATATATACATAAAAAAGTGCATAGAAAAACTCAGAACTGGAACAAAGAGAGCACACATGAAACATGGATTGATGGGCAATAATTGCACATTTCTTACAGATTTACAGATCACCTGAAGTAATGCAGCTGATATGTAAGTAAACACACTTTAAACATTTGACTGAATTTTTTTTTTTCCCAGATGGTATTTTTTTACGTATTTATTTTTGGTTTGATTTTAAAGCTATAATCCGAACTTGAAAGAGCAAACATGCAAACAGACTCCATTTATAACAGAACAGTCAAACTACAACCCCCCCAAAAGCAGTATTTACAAACCATAACTTTTAGAGGTAAAGTAATAGGGTAGTACAAAACAGTTATAAAATGCATTCAACCTATTTACATTACACTGTTGTGAGAAGTTTGTTTCCAGAGTATGAATCAGTCCTGTTTATGCTGACTGTGGTTATACAATGGTGGCCAAAATGACACTTCGCATATTTAAGAAATTGTCTATTTAAATACCCATAAAACAAATTAAAGGGACTGTGAGGAGTTTCTCAGTAATTGCAAAACAGTCTCACTTTTAGATATATGCCTGATCGAAATACACACTTATTGATGAGTTTTATAGCATCAAAATGGGTTATCTATAAATGCTATTCCTTAGCTCCTTGGTCGGGTCGGACAGGACAGGACAGGGCTGAACTGGCCTGGATACTCAACTTCGGGAACAAGACAATTAAAACTAGAGCAAATTTATATTATTCAGACACGTCTTAGAGCACCGGGCTGTAAGTAGCGATATATATCAAGCTACAAAACTACGATACTAAGTTTGTCAAAACTTGCTTGTTGTCACACATCAAAAACTACCGCTACATAACTAGAAAGAGATACATTACCTCGTCACTTTGCATCCTGAAAGTTGTTGAAAAAAGAAGTTGTAAATCAATGCAAAGTTCTGAGAAAGGTCCAGGCGACAACACAACAAACATACGCATTGGTTTGGGTAACATGTTGTGGTGCATTCTAGTTGTAGTCAGAAGTAGGAATTTCCAAGTTCTGTGTAGGAAACTGCAGCTGGAACGTCCCCCGAAGTCGGAATTTCCTACTTGGAACTCAGTGAAACCTCGCCTTCCCCGAGTTGACAATCGAAGATGGATGCCCCCAGTGCGAACAGTTATTTAGCTCCTGTAATAATCAGTTTATTTGCACTTCTGACTGGGGTGTGTCGCTCTAGATCAGCTGTATACATAGTATTGTTAGAATTATATTTACAAAAATGCTGCCATAGCAAGGTATGGTTTTGGGAAAAACAATAATCACACAAAGATTTTTTAATCCATTTAAATGCATTAAAGGAATACTACACCCAAACAACGATTTGGCCTCATTTTCTACTCACCCTCATGCTGAACAACACTGTGGAGTAGTTTTGGAACATCTAGGATGCAGCCGGAGATCTGGGGGGATCCTCGCTGTCCACTGACATTGATATCATGACTTCGGTCAGAGCCCGAACGAACAGTGTCCTTAAAAGTCCACAAAAAGTCCACAAAAAGTCGGCAATATCCTCCATACTGCTCGTGCGCTGTAATCCAAGTGTCCTGAGTGGGTAACGTCCACCATTTACTCGAAACGACATCATTTAGCACATGTTTATAGCCTAAACAGTACTACTTCGCATTTCTATGATACTCTTACGGGTGCCTACGGGAGCCGCGGATGACCAAACAAAGGAATGCGCACTCTGCAATAACTAGGAGCCTAGAGCAAGAAATCTCACATTCTGCTGTGAGCAACGGAGCCGTGGACAGACACAAGAGGGGTCAGCAGAATGTGAATCCGTGTATGGTTCGTTCTGGATTTCTTGGGTTCTTTTTTCTTTTTCTTTTTCTATTACTATTTTTAATTACATATTTACTTATTTACAGGATTGTTATTTTGTGGTAAGGGTATTTGTATTTTAGTTCAGATTTTTTTGTATTAATTTCAATTTGATCGGTATGTAAACTTGGTGACATTTTATGTAAATTACCAATGGAGGGATGTTCTATATAAACTCTTGTACAGGATAGGGCTGGCTCAGAAAAAATCACAAGCAAGTATGGGGAGACATTTTAAAAGAAACTGAAGGAAACCCACATCTATTAGGAGTAATTGCATGTTATACAACTTTGACCTTGATGCAATATATATAAAATTACAGCGAGCTTGCTGTATTTCAGTTTGAATTACAATATCTTTCGATTTTTGTTGATCATTTATTAACAAGATGCATTAAAATAACATGCATCATTTTTATAAAAATAATTAACTCAAACATCTGTTTCACAAAAAACTGTCAAAGATTGAGTGAAAGAAAACTTGCCTTCTGTTGGTCCTTAGGCAAAATGAAATTCTCTCTTGATCTATTCCCCTTTTCGGTAATTTACTTTATAAACTTTTTACAATTGGTATCTGTTGATATTATGGTAAAACACTGTTTATTTCACATAGATCAATTTGTTTTCCCTCAACCTATTGCCATTTAAAGGTGCTATGAGAAGAATCTATTTCTGGCGACGTAAAGACTCTCGACTGTCGTAAAGACGTGACCCAAGCCAAAGCGTGTGATGCTAATGAATGCAGCTTGGACCTTCCTCAGAACTCTGCATTGCTTTACAACTTCTACTTTCAACAACTTACAGGATGTAAAGCGACGAGGTAATGTATCTCTTTCTAGTTACGTAGCGGTAGTTTTTGATGTGTGACAACAAGCAATTTTTGGAAAACTTAGTATCGTAGTTTTGTAGCCGGCTAAATATCGCTTCTTACAGCCTGGTGCTCTAAGGCGTGTCTGAATAATACAAGTTTACTCTAGTTTTAATTGTCTTGTTCCCGGAGTTGAGTATCCAGTCCAGTCCAGCCCTGCCCGACCTGACCGCAAAGCTAAGGAATAGCATTTATAGATAACCTATTTGGATGCTATAAAACTCATCAATAAGTGTGTATTTCGATCAGGTATATATCTAAAAGTGAGACTTTTTTGTGATTACTTAGAAACTCCTCATAGCATCTTCAAAGTAATTTACTGAATAGATTTTTACAGTAGATAACTGTAGATATTATGGTAAAATATTGTTCAGTTTAAAAAAATCAATTGCAGTGTATGTATAACCATAATGCTCACTGGTATTATAGTTCTAACTTAGTGGCACTGATTTTCCTTTTTGGTCTTCTGACACCTAAGCATTGTGGACACCTCCTTCTTGAACATTGTTGATCCAAAAAAATAGACCAGAGGATCAAGGAGGCAGTTGAGGCTCCCCAAACACAGGAAAACCAAGTACAGTACATAGACGCTATCTGTGTTCACCTTGTTTTCCAGGACCTTGGCTTCATTGGAGAAATTGACTTGGTGAATAATCATGAGGAGGTTTGTCGGCATGAAGCACAAAACAAACATCACCAAGACTGTTGCACTCAACATGACTGCTCTTCTTTTTTTAAGGGAGTGGTCTGGAACTCCTGGTTGGTCCTTGTTCAGGGTTATGATCACCCGAGTGTAGGACACGGCAGTGATGATCAGGGGCAGGAAGAAGAGAAGAACAGAAAGGGTGATGTAGTATATCTTGTAGTGGGGGAAAGGTTTTTCAGTTTGGACGTCATAGCAGGTAGTGATGTTCAACTCAGAGAGATGGAAAGTCTGTTCAGTGAACAGGGTGTGTACAGAGCCAGCAAAGGACAGAATCCACATGGCTCCACAGGCTACGAACGCCTTTCTGGGACTCCTCCAAGACAGGGAATTGATGGGATAGACCACAGCGAGGAGCCGGTCCACGCTGATGAGGGTGATGAGCAGAACAGAGCAGTACATGTTCCAGTAAAAGACTGCGGAGGACACTCGGCACATGGCGCTAATATCCAGTTGTTTCCATTAAAGTGGTAGGTGATCTTAAAGTGCAGCACCATGGCAAAGAGCAGGTTGGCAAAGGCCAGGTTCAGCATGCAGATCGTCGCTGGCTTCTTTGGTTTGATTCTTCCAGTGAGGACCAGCAGTGCACAGATGTTGACGGGCACACTGATGAGGCAGACCACCGTGTAAAAGGACGGGATGATGATGGTGGACACGGGGCCGGTCAGAAACAGCCGTGCCTCCTCTGAGAGAGAATTTGCCAGCTGATGTTAGACACGGTCAGGCGGGTTAAAGAGCTTATGTTGGCTCTTGGTGCAGCATTAATGCATACAGTTGATTGATTGTAAGGATTTTTGTCATCACAATTTAATGTTCTGTTGGTGTGGTTCTGTCCCGTTGCATTACCTGTAAAGACAGTTGAATATTTTAAATAGGCATTACAAGATGCCTCATTAGGCAGACTCTTTTCCCCATTACCTGAGTTAGTCATTTTTAACCTAGACCAAAACAAAAGTTAAAAAAAAAATCTAAAGTCAAATTCATGAAGTGAATTTCTCAGCATTCATTTTAATGCATTTTAATGACAGCCAAGGCCAAAGGCATTATGTCTCAAGGGATTTTCTATCCTCAAAAAAACTATTTCCAATTTACCCCTGCTTCTCTGCATTCACGCTTTAGAAGGCTGACACACAAAACACCGCTAAATAAGGCTCTAGTTCTCACAGCGCCGTGAAACAGCCTCCGCGGAAGAGCCACAGCTGTGGCTGCAGAGCCTCCACTGCAGCTCTGGCTCTAACTAGAGCCTTATTTAGCGGTATTTTTGTGTGAAAGTAACGCGCTGAAAATTCTCCAAATAAAGCGTGAATGCAGACTGATATCAGATTTTTTCGCTGGGAGTCCGTTAATGTGTGTTTTTGGTCAAGTAAAAATATGGCCCCGTCTGAGTGCAGAGGGATCGGCAGACGAGCAGGACCGGAGCAGGGAGGGGGAGTTTAGTGTGGATGCCCTGGGCTTCTGCTGCACAGAAACACCACTGTAGGGGTAATTTCTGCCCTAAACCTTGTGATAGGACCCAACTTGTTCCATCCCGGAATATCACTTTAAGGCCCACTGAAACCCACAGTATTTCTGTTGTTGCTGATTTGTGTCTTTGGTTTTGCAGGGTAGAGTTTGACCTTGTAGATGTAGCGACAAACTCTGTAAACCATTAATGGTTTTCCAAAGAGTTCCTGAACCCATGTGGTAAAATCCTTAAAAGAATACACAGATATAAACAGTGGGGGGACCGTTCTTTTGCTGTTGCTGCTCCTACATTGTGGGACAGGCTGTTCCCAGACATCCGCACAGTCTTTTTAAATTTAAACTAAAAACTCACTTTTTTAGAATGGCTTTTAACCCAGACTAAGGTTTCCAGGTCTTATGGTCATCTTAGTTTTATTTTGTTTTATCTTTTCCGAATGGCTTTTATACACCTTGCTGCTGTGTCACACCTCCTGTTGCCTTTTTATGTATTTTTTTCTTTTATGTACTGTTCTTACAATATTGTTTTATGTTGCTTGTATCCATAGTGTTCTTATTTATTTTCTGACACTGCTTTATTGTCCCCTGAGGGAAATTTGCAGTGCAAGCAAGTAAAAAGAACATCTGTACATAACAAATAATCCATAAAAACAAAAACACAGGACACATTAACAAAAAGAAGCAACCGTGAGCAGACCAAAGCTGGAGCCATCCTAAAGACAATTGCAATCAGTGTTGAAGCTGAATCAATTTTTGCTTTCAGTTCTGTTATGGCTTGAAAGATGAATAAGTTTTTCTTTCTATTTGATTTGGCTACAGGTAGCCTGCATCTTTCGCCTGAGGGCAAGAGACCAAATTCCGCATGAAGAGGATAATCAGGTCACTGGATGATGTCCCAAGCCTTGGATCTTACTCTCTCAAAATATGTTGGATAGATTAGGCAGTTTAACACTAGTGATTTTACTGGCTACTTTTGCAGTTCGTTCAAGCCTCTTTTTTTTTGTCAACCAAGGCAAGGCTCCAGAACCAAGGAGTAAAAACAAAGGTGAAAACAGAGAACAGTGCTTGTGCCTCAGCCTTTCAGAGATGCTACTTTTATGCGCAGTCATGGCACTCACCTGTTTGCAATTAACCTGTTTACCTGTGGAATATTCCAAACAGGTGTTCTTTAAGCATTTCTCTACTTTCCCAGTCTTTTTGTTGCCCCTGTTCTAGCTTTTTATAACATGTTGAATGAAATTAAATTCCAAATGACTAAATATTACAGTCTTTGCAATGTATTAAATTGATAAGGGGTCAAAAAATATTTGCAACTCTGTTTAATGTAGATTTTATACATCATCCCAACCCCATGAGAACTGAAGTTTGCACGGTCAGGGCTACACATGAGTGATTTTACAACAGACAACCTGAAAACATAAATCCCTTGGCCATGGCTCTCTCTTGTGGGGCAGACATGACCAGCAGCAGAAAATGGTGCTTGTCTGAGTTGATACATGAAGCAGTATAAGGGATATCGAAGACTGTGAGCTTTCCTTACCTTCATTTCCTGAATCAACCAGATCAATATATTCCTTCACAGATGGTCCTTCTGCAATGTTGAATCCACGTATGAAGTGACTTATTTCAGGTTCTTTTCCTATGACAAGTGTTAGTTGTGTTCCTGAGCCCTCTGTCATTTCACTCTCTGAAATGAGAAAGTAAAACCAGCCCGACTGCAAATCAGTGATAATAACTGTTACAAATTACTGACAATTTGTATAAAAATAAATGTAAATTAATCTGGAAGTGAAAGTGGTCTTGAAAGAGGATGAGATGTAACAAAGTACACCAACATCTTATTATTGTAATATTATAACAAATTTTAAAAAGGAAAGGAAACAAAACAACAAATGAAGAAAACATGATGGCAAACAAGAACACAATGGAAGAATAAATACAACAGAATAAGAATGAAAATGGTTACAAGAAAACACAACAACATGCAAAAAAAAACCCCCAAAAAAACAAGAGGAAACAACAAAAAATAAAGAAAAATAAAGAAAATCAGGAAACATCTAAGACAACATAGCAACAAAAGAAAAATACAATACCAAAAGGAATCACAACAAAAGAGGAGTACGACAACAAATACAGAAGGGAACAACCAGGAAACACAGCAACATGTAAGACAGCACAAAAAAAAGAGATAACACAGCAACAAATGAAGATATCATAATACAAACAGGAAACATATATTAAAAAAACATTAAAAACATGTATCAGCAGCCTTTAAAAAATAAGATATGATTTTTGGTCTTTATTGCCCCATATTGATTTCTACAGGTCACAATAATATTTCAGCAATTCAAAATATAATACACTGCACAAATTCTTGGCTGGCATCAAATAAACAAAAACAAAAACTCTGATTTGTCATCGGCTTTTGAGGTCAGATCCTCAGCACAGCGTATGCTGTCTTACCGTTGCCTCTGTATCCAAAGAGATCAGGTTTAAAGGACCAGTGCTCGGTAAATGTTGTGTCATCATAACCTGAGGCAAGTCCACTTTCCCGGTCTGAAGGAGAATTCACACCTGTCCAATCAGAAACAGCTCAGAGGCAAATTTGACTTATTTTCTCATTTACAATCATGTTGGGAGACAAACATTAAATTGTGTCGGATGGATATTATTTCAAACAAAAACAGAAAGAGAAGTAATTTACAATCATCTTTATTATGATAATTGTAATAGTGATATTATTTTAAGTATATTCTTTTAATTGTTATTATAATTTCTTATTAGTATTTCTAGTAACACAAGTAGTTGTAGAAGTATTATTCGAAGCAAGTTGTTACTGTATGCAATTCTAGGGTATTATTACTAAAGATGTATTGTCATTGTTTTAATTGCTATAGTTGTATTTTTAGAATTGTCACTAAAATACAGCAATAACTCAACTGTAATTTCTATTTTATTTTAATTATTATTGTTAAAGTGTAATTTCATATTTATTATTGTGACTATTGTTATATTTATCTACAATACCCAAAACCAGTGAAGTTGGCACGTTGTGTAAATCTTAAATAAAAACAGAATATAATGATTTGAAAATCCTTTTCAACTTACATTCAATTGAATACACAGCAAAGACAAGATATTTAATGTTTGAACTGAGAAACTTTATTTTCTTTTACAAATAATCATCAACTTAGAATTTAATGGCAGCAACACGTTGCAAAAAAGTTGGCACAGGGGCATTTTTACCACTGTGTTACATCGCCTTTCCTTTAACAACACTCAGTAAACGTTTGGGAACTGAGGAGACCAATTTTGAAGCTTTTCAGGTGGAATTCTTTCCCATTCTTGCCTGATGTACAGCTTAAGTTGTTCAACAGTCCGGGGTCTCTATTGTTGTATTTACGCTTCATAATCGCCGCACATTTTCAATGGGGACAGGTCTGGACTACAGGCAGGCCAGTCTAGTACCCGCACTCTTTTACTACGAAGCCACGCTGTTGTAACACGTGCAGAATGTGGCTTGGCATTGTCTTGCTGAAATAAGCAGGGGCGTCCATGAAAAGGACGTTGCTTGGATGGCAACATATGTTGCTCCAAAACCTGTATGTACCTTTCAGCATTAATGGTGCCTTCACAGATGTGTAAGTTACCCATGCCTCGGGCACTAATACACCCCCATACCATCACAGATGCTGGCTTTTGAACTTTGGGCCTGTAACAGTCCAGCTGGTTCTTTTCCTCTTTGGTCCAGAGGACATGACGACCACAGTTTCCAAAAACAGTTTGAAATGTGGACTGGTCAGACCACAGAACACTTTTCCACTTTGCATCAGTCCATCTTAGATGAGCTCGGGCCCAGCGAAGCCGGTGGTGTTTCTGGGTGTTGTTGATAAATGGCTTTGGCTTTGCATAGTAGAGTTTTAACTTGCACTTACAGATGTAGATGAACTGTAGTTACTGACAGTGGTTTTCTGAAGAGTTCCTGAGCCCATGTGGTGATATCCTTTACACAGTGATGCCGTTTTTTGATGCAGTACCGCCTGAGGGATCGAAGGTCACGGGCATTCAATGTTGGTTTTCAGCCTTGCCGCTTACGTGCAGTAATTTCTCCAGATGCTCTGAACCTTTTGATGATATTACAGACCGTAAATGATGAAATCCCTAAATTCCTTGCAATAGCTCATTGAGAAATGTTGTTCTTAAACTGTTGGACAATTTACTCACACATTTGTTGACAAAGTGGTGACCCTCGCCCCATCCTTGTTTGTGAATGACTGAGCATTTCAGGGAAGCTGCTTCTATACCCAATCATGGCACCCACCTATTCCCAATTAACTTTCTCAGTCTTTTTTGCCACTTGTGCCAGCTTTTTTGAAACATGTTGCAGGCATCAAATTCTAAATGAGCTAATATTTGCAAAAAATAAAGTTTACCAGTTCAAACGTTAAATATCTTGTCTTTGCTGTGTATTCAATTGAATACAAGTTGAAAGGGATTTGGAAATCATTGTATTCTGTTTTATTTACAATTTACACAATGTGCCAACTTCACTGGGTTTGTATTTTACTAAATAAAAATTTTCATTATTACCTATATCCTCTTCTTCTACTACTACTACCGCTACGATTACTACTAATAATAATTATAATAATAATAATAATAATAATGATAATAATATTAATAATAATGATATTAACTGTAATTATATTACTAGTTTTACTATTTTATAATTATTTTACTATAACTGTATTATGATTACCCATTAGTTCATTATTATTGTCATTATAACATTATATATTATATTATATCATATTATATTATATTATTATCTTTATTTTCTTTACCATATTTGTATTATTACTATCCATTATGTAATGGATATTATTCACCATTTCGTTTTCTAAGGTCAATGTTAATATTGTATTATTGCAATTATTTCTTGTTATTTTATTCTGCTTTTATTCTTTTAATAACTTTGCCAAGGAGATTGTTTTTGCCAGTGTTTGTTTGCAAAATTATTTGGCAAGTCATGAACAGATTTCTCTTTGATCTCATTAAATTATTTCTTTCTTTTTGCATTTGAGTATGAATGTTGGTATGATCACATTTTATGAAAGCTTCAAATTTGCTATTTTTGTTTAGGTTTCCCCAATCACGTGTATTGGACAGTGTGTAACAAGGGAGTAATAACGGTGGTATGAGCCACTCTTGGAAAGTGAAGCTGTCCATCCCTGATCTACAGTGTATATATAATTATGTCATTTTAACTACAAAATATTACTTTTTGTACCACCTCACCTCACCAAGCTCTGCCTGACTGTGGGCAGCTTACTCATCAATAACAGCATACCTCCACTGAAAATGACAAGAATTAGCACATTTGTTGCCCCCTTTCTGACAAATGAAATATTGCTAATGTGAGGAGTATTGTAAATTACAGTTTAAGCTGAGAAAAAGCAATTAATTCAGCCATACATGGATCCTTGTTCATGATTTTTTACACCAGATACAGTATATCATGCACTGGAATTTAATTACATCAGTTACAGAGATGAAAATGACCCGCAGTTTCAAGATAATTGTTGATTTTTTTTTTTTTTGTAATTTTTAATCACAAATCATCACAATTTATTAAGTGTCATTTTTCCATTTTCCTTGTAAGTTAAGCCTGTCAGCAGGGCATGCACATCAATTAGGCCTATATTTAAATAAACTTTGTTCAACAGAGTGAATTAGATTCTTCTTACCGTTTAAGTCCAAGGCAGCACACCCAAACATCAGTGCCAGCAGCAGCAGCTGTTTCATGTGGAAACATGTCGCTGCAGAAATGAAAAGTCCTGTTTTCTGTGTTCTTCAGATCTTTTTCAGGTTCTGCTGCAGATCTTCTTCCACTGACTTGTTTTCCTTTGTCGGGCCATAATAGCTCCATCCACCAATCATCTTCAGGCCATCAGAGAGACAGACTCTTATCATCTGGTGTTGGCTTCCTGTCAAACACTCGATATACACAATCAAAAAATTAAACTAAATGCACACAAAACAAATAATTTCCTCAAAAATTGGTTCAACTGTACTTACATGAGTGAGCTGCTGATGTGTGTCAGGTATGATTTTTAAAAGCATCCTGTGTGGTTAAATATCCATTACAACTTCTGCTGAGGAGTTGATGTTTCTGCCCACATTTCTTTTATTTATTTGTTTGTGTATTGGACAACTAAAAAAGGGAACAGATTAAGAAGACATTTCCAGATAGTGCTGGTTATAGTGCAAAGAAATGTGTTTACATTTTTGTGGTGATACAAATCTGGGTGTGGATACAGGATATTTCTTATCATTGAGGGATAGAGCAGTTTTCCATATTTTCCCCAGTTAAATTAAATAACTCAAACAATTAAGAAAAAAGTTGGACAACAGAAGTATTTTTCGGCTCATTTTGTTTTTATTGTTGCAGAAGATTATTTTATTTTTGCAGGTAAAAAAAACAAAGACATGCCTTGATTTAACTCTTTAAAAGAGCACTATCACCTCCACCAAGAAGGTTTTTTTGCCAGCTTATGTCTGTATGTCAGCAAGATTGGACAAAAACTACTCGGCAGATCTGTCTGAATTTTTTAGGAGATGTTGGTAATGGCCCTTGTTAAAAATGATTAAAGTTTGGTGGTGATCTAGATAACCACAATTCGCGAATGATCATTCATGCTGCAAGGAGATTCACTAGTCTCAAATAAGAATTTACCTTCTTAAAGTCTTCAATCAAGATTTTTCTAATTGCTCAATATGGTTTCAAATAAATAAATTGTCTTTAAGTGTTGAAAAATTAAAGTTTTATTCTACTTGCTGGTCACAAATAAATATGACATTAATCAACTCAAACTACATAAATGATCAAATATTATTATCAAGGTTTAATCCACTTTTTGGGGTTTCAGATTGATCACATACTCAGCTGGAGAGATCAGGTGTGTTTGTCAAAAGGTCACTAAATCTCTCAATAAGAGGACTTATTAATAACTCTTGCTTCCTGACATATAGTTCTGTTTATCCATATTTATCATATAGTAACATTGTTTGAACCAACACGTGTATTTTTCCAAAATACTAACACACCACAGAAACCTTCAACTTTTTTTTTTCCAACTAGAGTCATGACAGACAGCATATCGTGTACAGAATTAAATTGAAAAATTTACAATGAACAAGCCAGGGGTTCAATAATTATGTTTGCATGTACAATATTTACCTATACAAAATTCATTTCTTTAAGAAACTGAAAAGTCTATGGTACTCTTTTGGTCTTCACGTTTTCAATTGAAGTGCAGTGTTGACTGAGTTCAGCAATAAAACACTGAACGCTGGGTTTTGTGGAAGTCCATTTCGATTTGTGAAGTGAAATTTCAATCAATCAATCAATCAATCAATCTTTATTTGTATAGTGCCAATTCACAACAACTGTTATCTCAAGACACTTCACAATAGAGCATAAAGCTCTTCATTTTATGGATACACATATATGCATAGATACATATATACATATAAAATACACATATACATATATATACAAATATATACATCCAACACCCAACATGAATCCATATAGCCAATCATGGATCCCTCCATCATGGCAGCAAGAAAAAACCTTCTGTTAAGCAGCAGGAAATCTTGAATGTGGATCCCAGTCTCATGATGAACAGCAAATCCACACGATGCTGTGTTGGGTGTGAGGGCAAAGGAAGGGAGGTAAGAGGAGACAAGTGGACTAAAGCAAGAACTAAAGTTAGGGACAGATCCATTTACCATCGACCTGTCGTCTGATTTATTAGAGGTTAGCCTCATTTCCAGAAGGGTCCTCATGTCTGAATGGTTGTGGTGATCATCTTTGAAATTTACCAAGAACTATAAATAGTTGAATTATATAGGTAGCTTTAACAGATAAGCCTTCATGCTTAAAATACAACATAATATCAGGTGCTTTGAGTTGTACATTTACACATTTTACTTTTATATAGTCAATTTATATAGTTTGTCATATTTGTCCAGAATAATTATGTAATCACAATGAAAAAAACCAGTGAAATACATTTTCCTTTTCTGAATTGCAGAATACACATGTATTATCTGAGATTAAATCGCTTCATAACTTCTTTCACTGGATAGATTCTGTGTAAAATCTTTTAACAATGCAATATGTATTTAGAACACAACAAGCTTTTTTCCATTTTTAGATCACCCATGACAGAACAACAAAACAATTTGGCAGCAGAGAGTGCAACATAGGCAAATTAAGAACATTTCCAATGTCGATTACTGCATGGTTTCTTTTTAATTTTAATGTCTCCTATAAAAATTTGCTTGTCTGTAATGATGTTCCTTCCACAATGTCACTGGGATTTGTATCCATGATAACAGCATATTCTTTGGAAGACATTGGTAACATATTTTTTTTTAATTCTGAGTATGATAGTAATATGCCATCTTTGTTCATTAAGCGGCAACTAATAAGATGCCATTGTCATACCATGAGCGATAAAACAGTGATTTATTCTCATACAATATTTTTATTATTCCAAGTATAAGTATTTATGAGGACTGAAGTTGTGCTTGTATAGTAATGCCCAGTTTTCAAAGGCTTATATGTGAAAGTTGGCCGATTTCATAAGGATTTTTCCAACTAAAAAGTGTTTTGTCGACGCAACAGAAACCAACGGTCGCGAATGCCTACAAAATGACGTCACCCCCTCCTCCTTCTTCTTCTACGGTTGTATCACCGCCGCTCCATCCCGCTCTCTAGCACCACCTATCGAGCTGCCCTCCGCACTGACAGCTCCGAACATGTGTGCACATTTCATTCTCAGTCCGCGGGCTGCGAGGTGATGGTGAGGCTGTCCTGCCAGTAGCTCACAGGTGACCAGGTGTTGGGTTTCTCGGCCAGCTTCTCTCTGCCTCACCTGTCCGGGGGAAAGTGTCCGGCTGAAGAAAGTGTCTCCCCGCCTCTCACGGTGCGGTGTGCAGCAGATTAAGCTAACGTCAGCTAGCCAAGCAGCTGCAGACTCTCCTTAAAAATGGCCTCTGTTTCACTCCCTGCATGTACCAGTGCACTTCTGTTGGACATCGAGGGGACAACTACGCCTATTACATTCGTAAAGGTGAGCTAATTTACCTGGAAGTGTTGTTTTCTGCAAGTGCAGGCTAACTTATTCATTAGCTTTGTTAGCTAATATCAGGCGTTTCCTGCCTGCTGTCAGATTATTCAGCATAATTACACGGTAATATCTTTATACACTTTACACACTGTCATACTGCAACCCCTCTTGTTCTTTTAACACGGTATTCCTACATTCTTTTTCATTGTTTGATTTACTAGTCTATTTTGCTGATGGTGCGTTCAAGTGAATCTAAAGAATCGTAATTACACTTTACCTAACATCAATATGCTCTACAGTCTGTGATTATTGAAATATTAGAATACTAATACTCTAAAATATTTAGTTTCTTCAAATAAAAGGTGGGTTTAATGTACGAAAGCGATAAAAATAAAACAAATATAGAATTTATTATCAGTACCCCAATTTCAATGAATTTGGAACACTACGTTAAACGCAAATAAAGCCTTTTTTGACCAATATCCAATTGAATACTCTACAGAAACAATATGATAAATGTAATTTTCAAGCTGATAAACGTTATTGACATTCTTTTAACACTCAATATGGAACCAAGGACATAATATCTGAATACTCTTAATATTTGTACAATATTTTGATGATGAAATCCCTAGATTTCCTATCCTGTAACCATCAAATTGTAAATTGAGAAATTGTTTTTAACTGTACTTTTTGTTGTCCTCGTCCCAGCTTTTTGTTGCAGGCATTAATCAACAGAAGCGAATATTGCAAGTAAAAAACTTTAGAAGATCTAACATTATATATCTTGTCTTAGTGTATTCAATTGAATGTAGGTCAAAGGATTTGCAAATCATGTTTTAGGTTTTTATTTATTTTTACACAACGTCCCAACTTCATTGGAATTGTTTTTTTATGTTTAATACACAGTAAACACAACATTACTACTTAATCCACATTTCAGTAGAGCTAAACTGTCAATGCATTTAACTCAATCCCCCATAAAGCTCACTTTTCCACCACAAAGCTGTTATACATTATCAGAGGACATATTTTGTGTTTTCCAACCGTCCCATGTGATTTAAACGCACCATGAGTATTTATAAAGGCACATCTGGCTTACAGACGTTGAAATCCAATAAACACAGAGTTCAAGTGATAAGATATCTTTAGGCCTGTTTTTGCACATTGATTTTACTTTATATCACAATATTGGATTTTTGTCAATTCCTGAAGTGCTGAGATCTTCAAATTAAATTTGGGCGGTACTAGTACTTATATGTCCCCTGTATTAGAACTAGCCCTTTCTCTGTTATTGTCAGAGTATATTAGTTACAGTATCATTCATAAAAAGACTAATAACCAGAATAATATAAGTATTCCTTTTCAAATATAAACCTACAGTAATGAAAAACTAATACATTACTTACAATAAGATGTTGATAAATGTAGTCTTAACTGTAATAAACAAGCTCCACCTGCATTTTCCAAAAGTGCAAGTCACACTGCAACAACAAGCTAAACAGAACACAAAATGCAGCTCATAATTTCATACTGAGAATACATTTTCATGATAATTGGGTTTCCTAAAACAATCCCCGCAAGCAATGAAACAACATAAAATGATTAAGTGCAGAAAAATTGAATTAGCTTTACTTTAGACCTAAAACTTAATTTCTTGGAACAGAAACTTAAAAGTTATAAGAATAAGGACAAAAAGAGTTATTGTTGACTTTTTGTTTGTTGTTTGCTTCACTTTTCTAGAGTTTTGTAATGGTTGATGTTCATTTTAATTTTCCTTGACTTTGTGCCTTTGCTTTGTGTACAAAAACATGATGTAAACATCTGTTTATGTGACTTCTCTGGAAATAAAGTTATTGTTATTGAATTGATAGGAATTTAAACATTTTAATGGGAAGATGCACTTTTATATACTTTCAGTTTGGGTTGCAAAATATAATCAGTATTTTTGTTAGTAGTAGTAATAGAGGTAGTAGTAGTCGTGGTAGTGTTATAATAATAAAATAAAATAAAAGCATGCCACGAGCCATATTGTGGTTTTGCCTAAAGCTCCACAAGCTTACACTGTATTTGTAGAAACTTTTGCTTGTCAGTACTTAATTTATATCTCTAAGCTGTTATCCACTGTTCTTCATTTATGTCTCTCTGATGGAAGACACATATTACAAATTTTATAACTCATCTTTGTCATTTTCAGGATGTATTATTTCCATACATCAGAGAGCATCTTGAAGATTATTTGTCCTCTCACTGGGAAGAAGACGAGTGCAAACAGGACGTTCATCTCCTCAAGAAACAGGTAAGGAGAGCGGTCATGCCATCGAATTCAGCCAAAATGACAACAGTCATGCCTGGAGGAGTTCTAGCTTTAACATGCAGCTAAGTTTTCAGTTAAGGTCTCAGAAATGTAAATATGGTGGGATGCTCTAGGTAAGAAACTAGCAGGGCAAACAACCCCCATCCCGACTCAACCTGCCTTTAAAGTCAGCTTCATGAAACATGAACAAGAAAAACAACATCAAAATCTTATGATAACCAATAACTACATGTAAATGTTTCCTTTGTGAGACTGACACACAACAATTACATGGGTGTCTAAATGTATTTTTAAACTAGAAAGCACTCAGAAAGTGTAAACCTGTAACAGCGTAGCTCATGTATTGCTAGGGCTGGGTATCGATTCAGATTTTCTGGATCAATTCAATATTAAGAGGTCTCAAATTGATTCGATTCATGATTCAAATTTGTTCAGTCTGGGTTACCTCAGTAAAAATAATGGCTGTAAATGACTTTTTGACCTGGTACATTATCAAAAACTGTTTTTACATTAAGAACTGAACCCAAAGCAGTTACAATAATCACATATTAATGATATACATTAATGCATATTCTGCATGTTACTTGTTTTTTGTCCAACTTGTCTTTTCTTTCATGCTTGTTATATATCTGAAATATGTCCAAACGTCAACTTTTAAACTCTCCGGTGGTGCCCCTATAGGGCTGCTCGCTTCCACCTTGTTTTTTTGACTGTTTGCAGTAATATCTCGAGATCTTGTTCAGTGGAAAGCAGCGCTAAACGCGAGACTAGCAGAGTTGATACCACAGGCTGCTTCTCGGACCGTCCAATGACGGTCCACGTTAACAGATCAATCTTTGGATTTTATGGATCAATTATGAACCATTTAAAGGGAAATCGATTAAAATCGATTAAATTAATTTTTTTAACCCAGCCCTATGTATTGCTGTTACATCTTTTGTCAATAGTTCTTGATAAAGTTATGATTTCTTAACCCTGAAAACCCACACCTAGCACTTAGAATCATGTTGATGTCATTATTAGTTAGACATTTATTGACAGAAAAAACAATTGTTCCTTATTGGCTAGTCATCTAGTCATTTTTAAGTTGAGCCATTATCAACATCTCCTGAAAAATTTATCAAAATCTGTCCAGTAGTTTTTGCGTAATCTTGCTAACAAACAAACAGAGAGGCAGAAATATGTCCCTTCTGTCTGACACTAACCTCTTTCCTCTGATCTCAAAAACTGCATGTTTTAAAGGACATTAAAATGTACTTTTAATTGGTTAAAAAAGCATAAAATGGCTCACCAACATGGACGGTGACGTAGCAGGAGACTTGGTTACCGGGTTCACATCAGATGAGCTCTTGGTTCCCTTGTTGACGATGATATTGCATTGTTTTCCTTGCTTGCTAACTTAAACACTAACTGCTGCAGACAGTAACTCTTGAATTGACTCCATTAGACAAACACAGATCTGCTCCTGCCAGGAGCTCTTGTCTTGTGCTTGAGTTAGTCCAGGACCAGCAGCTCCTGCAGAGGCAATCAACCAACAGATCACACTTGTGTCAATTAACTCTGGCTCTGCTCACAGGATCCACACCCTCATGTGTCTCCCCTGCAGCTGAGCTGAACCCCAGCCCACTGCCACAGTGACCAACAGCTGAGGAGGTTTTCACACCCACAGCTTGTTGTTTTATTCTGACTCAGGTGAAAATGAAAGCAACAGTTTTGCCAACAGACTGTAGATCATTATGCCACAGCCAGCATTGCTATGAGTTTGAGTCATGCTGTGCATTATGGGAAAAAAGCTGCCAGGTCAAACCACAAAAACTATAATGTTTTAATGATAACAGCAGATATTAAGTGTACTTTTTAAGATTATACAGATGAGTTTATTTATTAAATTGTCACCACTTGTAAAGGAGCAACTCTCCAAAATGATCGATTTATCAAAATATCCAAAGACTAAAGTGCTCTGAGAGCACAAACCTCCAGCAAGGCATTTCCAACATTTTTGTAAAAATGTGGAAAACTGCCCAATCTGCCACTGTTAACATGTCATAGAAGACATTCCCAAATCTACACCTGGATTTGGATTACTACCAAAATCTACCTCTCCCTTTCGTCATGACTAAAAATCCCCCAAAATGTCATGGGAATCCGTTTAGAACTTATTCAATTATTAGCAAAAATGTGAGAAAACCACTGTCACACTGATAACACATCCTTATAAAATTAATTATTGGATCCACATCTGGATTTGGATCCCAGCCTAAATCAAATCACTTCTTCCTTGTGCCATGGCCAGTATCCCAGAAAGTTTCATCAAACGCCATTGAGAACTTTTTGAATTCCTAGGTTAATAAGAGTTTTTTTTCCTGACAGAAAGGATATGCAAAATACTCTGAAATACCCAGAAAACACTTTGTTTGGTGCTCGGGTAAAGTAGCCTTTGTTGACTTGAATTCTGTGTTTGTCTTGTTGAATTAAGTGTTACAATCAGCATTTAAAATAAAACATTAGCAAAAGTAAGAAATACAGTACATGTATATTGTAGAGTTATGAACAGTTTGCATTGTTAAATTAAGAGCATCTTCCAGTTAAGAATGAAATTAGTCTGAGCTGCTTGGCGCAGACCTCCACCAAGCAGCTCAGTCCCAGCTGTGACTTTCCACACCCACTGTACAACATACAACTCTGGATCACCAGGTCCAGAATAGAGCCAGGATCCAGACCAAACTCGGCACATACATGGAGGTTGTTATCATGTATGAACACAAGAGTTTTGGGAACATCACTTAATATTTGGACTTGACATGAATTATTGAATGTCATCAGTGGAATGGAGTGTTTTTTGTGATGCCAGTCTTGATTGGATCCAGATGAAATTCACCTTGGTGATAGAGACATGGACCCCATATTATCCTATTATCAATATCGGTATCGGCCAGTACTCAAGGCTGCAATATTGGTATCATATCGGAGGTGAAAAAGTAGTATTGGGACTCCCCATATTATCCTGTGAAATTGAAAGGGAATCTGTTAAGAAATGGCAGAAATATGATATTTTAAAATTCAGCCCCAAGTTAACCTATGGGCTTTTTTTCAAATAGTGGATTTTTTTACATCCAGACCAAAATCTGCATTACCACCAAATCTAGTGGCTTCTTCCCTGAACCAAACCACACCTCTGGTAAATTTTTCATTTAAATCCATCCAGTAGTTTTCTATAATCTTGCTAACAAACAAACATTTAAACCAGTTTCAGTCTTTTCAATGATTTGTTCAAAACCATAACTTCTACAACACCACCAGACTTTCCGTGTAATGACGGCAAACACGCTCTAATGTCATGTTTAATGCTCCATCTGATTCTTGCTGCAGATCGAAGAGGACATCAGACAGAACCGCTCGTGTCCCGTCCACGCCGTGGATCAGACAGTCCACACGGACGAGGAGAAGGCCATCAGGGAGGTGGTGGAAAACGTCCTGTGGCAGATGGCGGCGGACAGGAAGTCCACAGCGCTCAAGCAGCTCCAGGGTCACATGTGGAGATCGGCTTATTCTTCAGGGAGAATCAAAGGCGAGTAAGTACAATGATCCTCTTCCTCACTTTGTGATTGGTGCAGATGCTCTTGTGATTTGGCTCGGTGTCCACAAACATTATCGGCATAAATAATTGATGTTTCTTGTAGTTTCATGCTCAAGAGGAGTGCATGAAAACATCTATCACCTCCAGTTTAAAGTCATGTGATGAAAGTTAGCCGCATGGTTTACCTGTTCCTGAATGGTGTGTTTGTGTCCCATGCAGAGATCATATGGTTCTTAGAAGTGTGTTACTGCAGAGGTTTCTCTTCAGGACTGCAGGCTGCTCTTTACCCATTATAGAAGACTCCGGCAGCCTGTTTGTGACTCCATTAGCCCAACAAACCACTGAAATATTAATAACTAGAACTGCCCTAAACCTCCACCGAGGCATTTCTGACAGTCGCTGTGTTTACTCAGACAGTTACTCTTTATTATAATCATGATTTGCAAATTCTGTATACATAACCCCAGATGAAAACTAGACAGTAGCTAATAAAAACTCAAAATGATTAACTGACATTTTCATCAACAAATAAAAACTAGACTTAAACATTTGACAGACCTCATCCAATCAGACCTAATTTGGTCATGTAGAAAGTAGAGACAAGTTAGGAATGTATCCAATCAGCTACTTTGGTTTTGTGGAAAGGTTGGATGAGTTAAGAGGGGCATCCAATCACAGCTGACTTCGGTTGATGGTGGTGGGATAAGTTGTGGAGCGATCCAATCAGAGCTGCTCTCTTTATGAATTGATATATTCATGTAGAGCAGGTTCACTGTTTGTTGTCAGTTCTGGTATTGTAATGGCCCTTTTCCACTAGCACTCCTTGGCCCTACTCTATTTGCAGCGTGTTTTCACTAGCCTGGTACCTCCTAAAACAAGCTAGTTTTAGTACCTACTCCACTCTGGTTCCAAGGAAGCTGAGTCGATAATAAAAGATGACGTCACCGACTGCCGGCTACTGATTGGTCAGACAATGTCGTCATCGATGAGTCATGAGCGTGACGACCTAGCATGCTAGCGGTAGCTACCATTAGCTTACCCTCATACGTCTTTTCTTTGCAGCTCGATTGCTCTTGTCCTCGGCTTCATTCTGTTGTATAGCTTCCAAAACTCTCCTGTGCTTCTCAAGGGGTATTTCTTCTTGCCACCTGCAGCCTTCTCCTGCTTTCCTTTTTTACTCGGTTTGTGACGGAAAGCCACAGATTGTCGTGTCGTGCTCAAAATGATGTCACGGCAGTGCCGCTCACCCCGTTGGGCAGGCGACTGTGGCTAATGGAAAAGCAGCACAAGGCGAGTAGAGTAGAGTAGGGCTAATGGAAAAGGGCCATAAGTCTTGACTTGACTCAACTTTGGGGAGTCATATCAGGGTTCCCACACTTCCTGGAAAACCTGGAAAATGATTTACCAATTTTCCAGTCATGGGAAACATTGAAAATGAGGAAAAAAGTAAAATGCCCTGGAAAAGCTTGAATTGTCCTAAATTTTTTAAAATTTTCCTTCTACCTTGTTAGTGAAGAAAAGTCAAACATAAGAAATGAAGAAAATGTACTTGGTAACTAATGCACACTTAGCCATAAAATATGAGTAGATAAAATAATGCAAGTTAAGGAATAAAATATAAAAACCTCAAAACAATGGTGACAAGAGGAAATAACCAAAGTGGCAAAATAAAATGCAGTCTACTTTAACACTAAATTAGCAAAATTTATTTATATAAAAAGCAGAGTAAATAAAGATAAAAAATAAGCACAAACCATAAATTTATACTCCGAAAAACAAATTAAAAGCCAGACTAAAACGATAGCTAGCAGACAACGTTCATGACTAAGAGTTAGAAATAAATAAATCTTAAGTTCAATATGATATGGTGGAGCTAGATATTGGTTATCAACCTTTAATCTTGTTTTTCAGAGGGCTAGATTAACCTGGGAACTTCCTACACCGATATTATAACGGGTGAAAAAGTCCTGGAAAATGATTCCTTGAAAAGAGTGGGCACCTTGATATTGTATATCATGAAATTAAACTGTAAGATATGAATGTAAATATCACGTTTAACTCTTTTTAAAGAAGATCCTGATCACATGCTCATGCTCCCTGCAGGGTCTATCAGGATGTCGTTCCAGCCATCAAAAGATGGCGAGAAAAAGGACTCAAGGTTTTCATTTACTCCTCCGGGAGCGTGGAGGCACAAAAGCTTCTGTTTGGATACTCGGTTGAAGGAGATCTTTTAGATGTGAGTCACACTGTCTTCAAAATCCACAATATTTTAATCCAAATCTGTATTTTTGTTACATTGGTTTATAACAAAGTGAAGAGATTTTTTTTTCCCTTGATTGTGCATTTGTTGATTTATTTGTGCTTTATTGTGAGCGTTGGCTTGGAGACTGAAATGTTTTTATCCATTTCAGTTATTCGACGGTCACTTTGACACGACTATAGGAGCTAAAGTGGAGAGCAAAAGCTACGAGAGGATTGCAGAGAGGATCGGCTGTCCCCCAGAGGAGATCACCTTCCTGACAGATGTCACTCGAGGTCAGTGTGTTTAGGATTTTTTAAATTTCAGTTCTATTTACTGCTTACATTCTTGTTATCATCCATGTTAGCTATTTTGTTATCTACATACTTACTTACAATTACTTATTTAACTGTTTTTAAACTCTTGTTTTCTTTCTTGCCTCACCGGTTTGTTTTATATACTCAATTTTTTACTTTTTAAAATTAATTTTAACCAATTTTATTGTATGTATTTATTTTCCACCCCTCTTCTTTTCCATCTTCCTGTTGTGATGTCGTCAACTATCATCAGCAGTCATTAGTTTATCAATATGTCAATAAATCTATTATCTATTTATAGTCTTCTTTTCGTCATATATAAACAAAATGCCTTCTTAGATAATGTTCGTCATAGGTTGGTGTTGACATAATAAGCTGTACCAGTGAAATATA
The DNA here is from genome assembly GCA_036419115.1 of Scarus forsteni. NCBI lineage: Eukaryota > Metazoa > Chordata > Actinopteri > Labriformes > Labridae > Scarus > Scarus forsteni. The sequence goes on along the minus strand of JAZDUH010000359.1, from coordinate 6,683,086 downwards.
TATTCCTAAATAACTTCAGCTGTTCTGAGTTTACCATTTATTTTCCTTTTGTTGCTTTAACATGACCCTCTGCCTTTTCCTTTGACTCTTTTGGTGCCTGTTTGACCTGATAGTTGATTTATTGTCTCCAGAGTCTTTTTTCTTTCTTTTGTTTTGTTAAAGCACTTTGTACATGTTTTAAAGGTGCTATATAAATAAAATTATTATAATTGCTGTTATATCATTTGGAAATAATAGTTGTGGACCTGTTCTTTTCTGTTTAAGTAATACTTTAAGTAAATGTTTAATTGTTAAGATGTTTCTTGTTTTGTTTGGAGCACCATAAAGTAACTCAGTCAATAAACTTTTTGCCTTTTTTGCATGATCAGGAAGTTCAAACAAACTGGCATAAGCATTTGGTTAAGCACTTCCTCACAGAGCTGACAGTCTTTTTCTCAGAGGAGGTTTCCTGTATACAAAGTTTTGTTTGCTTTCAGTGTGTCGATCCCCGAGGTATAACAGATATCCGAGTCTCTTTGACTTCCTCAGAAACACCAAACCAGTTTTACTTCCTCTAAACAGACGGGTGTTTATTGCAGAAACTTTAATGCCTTTGGTTAGATTTATTAGGAAATGCTTTTTTTCTGTGCATAAGAGGTCAAACATTTTTTGATACATACCTGATTCATGAAATCCAGAAGGATCATCTAATCTTAGAACTTTACCTTTCAATACCATGTGTTCTTATATGATGCCTCATTCCTGGTTTAAAGGGACTGTGAGGAGTTTCTAAGTAATTACAAAAAAGTCTCACTTTTAGATATATGCCTGATCGAAATGCACACTTTAAGATGAGTTTGATAGCATCAAAATAGGTTATCTATAAATGCTATTCCTTAGCCTCCCGGTCAACAGGGCTGGACTGGCCTGGATACTCAACTTCGGGAACAAGACAATTAAAACTAGAGCAAATTTATATTATTCGGACACGTCTTAGAGCACCGGGCTGTAGTAGAGATATATAGCCAGCTACAAAACTGCGATACTAAGTTTTCCAAAAATTGCTTGTTGTCACACATCAAAAACTACCGCTACGTAACTAGAAAGAGAAACATTACCTCGTTGCTTTGCATCCTGTAAGTTGTTGAAAAAAGAAGTTGTAAAGCAATGCAGAGTTCTGAGGAAGGTCCGAGCTGCATTCATTAGCATCACAACAAACACACGCTTTGGCTTGGGTCCCGGCTTTTGCTGAGTTCCAGTTGTAGTCAGAAGTAGGAATTTCTGGTTTCCGAGTAGGAAACTGCAACTGGAACGTCCCCCGAAGTTGGAATTTCCTACTGGGAACTCGGTGAAACCTTGCCACCCCCAAGTTGACAATCAAAGATGGATGCCCCCAGTGTGAACAGTTATTTAGCTCCTGTAATAATCAATTTATTTGCACTTCTGACTGGGGTGTGTCGCTCTAGATCAGCTGTATACATCGTATTGTTGGACTTGTATTTACAAAAATGCTGCCATAGTGATAATCACATTCTTCATGTGATATTTGTGAACAACAACGCAGGGCATCCTAACAGCAGCTAACATCTGTTAGACTATAAGTAAAACTAAATTTAAAAGCGCTAACAACATGTGCACTGTTTGTATTCATCTTTGCAGAGGCTAAAGCAGCCGAGGAGGCGGGGGTCAACGTGGTGGTGGTGGTCCGGCCTGGAAACATGGAGCTGACAGACGAAGAGAGGGCCCACTATAGCCTCATCACGTCCTTTAGCCAACTGGAACCGTCAGGACGCGCTTAACACAGAGAGCATGGATTTTACTGATCTCGTCCTCCTCTCCTCTGCACACAAACTCCCTCCCCACACTCCCCACGTCCTCGTCCCTCCATGAGATGTTTTTCTTTGTCCCACTTCAGCCATTCAGGACGTGTGCACTGCTGGGACTGCGGTAAGCCACCTGAGAGACTGCATCGGTCTCAGCCCGTAGGAAATGTCTCTCTTGGTTTTTAAGATGCTGGTTCGCGATGAAGATCGGAGCCTCAATCTCACGGATCATATCCTTATCACAAAAGAAAAACGCATTTTCACCTCTTAGGTTGTCCTCGGTTTGTTTCCAGTTCTCGACTTTAATTCAGACTCTCCTTCTGTGTGTGCACGTGTGTTGTATTTGTCACATTTTCTAAACATTTTCCACTCGTGTGCCGTTTTCTCTCTCCGCACAAGCGCAGTCTAACCCTGTGATGGAACCGTCTCGATGTTTTAGAAAGTAGAAGCCGCAGTAGAGATGTATCGGAGAAATGGTGCTGCTGACAGGAAGTTCTCATTTCAGACCTCGTTTTGAATGTCTTAACGCGTCCCCTCGCAGGTGAACGGTGTCGATTTCAATGTGCCATCCTCGTTGATCATGACGTACTGTCGGTGTTGGAAAGTTACCTTATAAAATTGCCAAATCGATAATTTATGTGTGAAGCATATTTGGTGTTTTTCAGGACATGGTAATCAGAAAACTTCCAATAAATGCCTTGTCTTACACTCAAGTCTGTGTCCTTCCTTATTCAGAACGGATCGAATAGCGCCATTTTACAGTTGTGTTTAATGTGTAAGATATTGTTAGCAAATTTACATGCTTAACAAATTAAATACAAAAAAATCTAAAATACAGTATGAATACCCTTACCATCAGAAATAAAAATCCTTTAAATAAGTCATAAATTATAAATACAAATATCCACATCAAAAAATTTGAATAACCGTTTTGCACATTATAACTACACATAAGCTACATTATGCTAAGCAATAACTTTGACTGATTGCTGTCTTTTGTTATATTAATTGCTGTGAGCGATTCCATTTTAAGAGTTGATAGTAATAACTAGTTTAATGTAATTATGTTAAAGGTGGATATTTTTCCCGATTTGTGGCGCCCTTAGCATCTGCCTACATTTCCAAATATGCTAGCTCTGATGGAGAACATTAACAACATCCAAGCTCAATATTAACCTTTCACCTCAGAAGAAGTGTAGAACTCTCTTAAAGGGCTTTACACATGCTGCTTTAAGTAAATATTAGATTTGGAACAAGCTAACTGTTAACTATCACTCTTGATTATTTGCTGAAGCTAACTATCTGGAGCCTGTACGTCTATATTTACTCTGCTAACAGAAGTTATCTGAGCTGCTGGTCTTAAGGCTTCTCCTAAATATTGTGAACCAGCCTGGGGAGAGTAATTCATTTAATTTAATACATCATTAATTTAATTTCCCTGAAGGAGTCTTCCCTAAGGATTATGTTCTAGCTAATCTTTCCCCACAGAAAATTATGTTTAATGCTCGTAAGAAACATCTCAAGTACTTCTCAAACTAAAATGTTATTTTGCCCAAAACAGCGAGTATAAGTTGGACTTCCTGAGCCCTGTAAAAGTCCTGATGTGGTACTGACTCGATGAACATTAATTAGCTATAACAACGAGTTGTCACAAAAAGAGCTGGCTCCCAGAGGAAGATCTGTGACACCCCGTTGATTCATTCTCATTGTTTTGTGCTTTTAAATTTTGTTGAGTGTGCATGTATCAAGGTAAGCATTGCAGGGTGAGATTGGTGTCTTTGTTGAGAGTCTGGGTCGACAGTACTTGCCATTTAAATGTTGTGAATATTTTCATAAATTGACGAGCTTTTTTAGGTCTATTAGACATTTAATATATGTCTAGTCTAAAATTGCTCTACCAGTGGCACAGAAATGAAAGCATTTTAGACGTCTAAAATTAGACGAGACCTCTAATAGACGTCTAATCAACATCTAAGTCTATACCTGGGTTTCTGTTTATGGGTTTCTGATGTTTATATATACGTAGTTTAGACGTCAAATATACGTCTAGTCTACATTTAGACTTTTAAAAAACTTTGTTTTCTCTACCCCTGTCAGACCAATTTTGGACTAGACCTCCAAGGAACATTTAGACGTATATTAGACGTATAATAGGCCTGAAAATGCTCGACGGGCTACGAGCAAAAATGTGGAAATCTGAGATATCTTGCTTTGTCAAAACATCTGCAAAAAATTCCCGGATCTGCATCCAGATTCAGATCACCACCAACATCGAATCACTTCTTCTTGTCCCATGAACAACATTCCCTGAAAATTTTATCTAAAATCAGATCATTACTCTGAGTTATCTTGTTCACAAACAAAAAAAAAAACATGCAAAAACAACCAGTTTGGCAGAAATACCTGGAATTAGAATAACAATACGAAACCATTCTGGGCTTTTCGGGGCAACCAAAATCGAAACACTTCCTCTTTCCTTGACCAACATTCCCTGAAAATGTATCCAGATCATCACTCTTTTAAGTTATCTTGTTCACAAACAAAAAGCTAACAAAGTCTGAAAAAAAACAACCTCCTTGGCAGAAGTAACTGGAATTAGAAAAATATGAAAAAAAATTTAATCGGGGCTTTTATTTTACAAAAGTGAAAAGCTCTTTTCAGATCTTTCAGTTTTATGTTTCATGGCATACACATCTTCCCTTCCCAAATTGATCCTGGTTGCTTTGAAGAAATTTAGAAACTCTTCCCAAGCTTGTCTTTCAGGCTTCTGAAATGAAAAAAAAAACACTAATAAAGAAATTCTAAAAAGGAAAACTAATGTAACTTCATCCTCGATAAAAGTTAAATATATTTGGTTGATTCAGATTGCAAAGTGTGCAAAACTTGCATACATAAAATGACTAAACACATTACACCACAGGAAAAGGATGGATTATCAAATTTCAAATATCAAATTTTACATGTTTTTTTCTTTAAAATGTAAAAAAAATAAAATGGAAACATTCAGTGGAGTTTATATAGGCTTCCACTTGAGGACAGATTTATGAATGTCCTGATAAAACAGATCACACTACATTTGGTTCGGCTGGTATGTGGACGGTTCGGTGAGGACCGCTGAGTGACTCTCTGGATGTCTGTGGTAGTCTGAGGACGAGAGGTCAAAGCGGTACAGACGGAACTCGATGGCGAAGGTGCTGAGGAAGATGAGGAAGAACATGACGAGGCCCACTGGCTCTGGAGCGGCCTGCATGATGAGCCCTGAGGGAGCAGGGAGACGCCTGCACACGGCGGGTTAAGGAAAAATCACTGGATATGTGCAAACCTGTGCACTTACATACACCGAAATACACCAAAATAATGGCTCTTTCATGCAAATAACTTCATGGTCAATCACATGGCAGCAACCCAGTGCATTTAGTCACAGACATGGTCAAGACAACATGCTGAAGTTCAAATTAAAGGTGTAGTCAGCGATCTTCTAATCTTCTAATCTAATGCACTATTTGTCAAAACCACCGTATTTCTCCTCTCCATCCACAAGATGTCACCACTGACAGCATGTTGAAAAAAAAGTCCGGTCTCAATACACAGCCTTGGCTCTGAATTTCAGCAGGTACATACTGTGGCTTGGGCCAAGCCACCAAAACAGGGTACACCCCCCCACATCACACTCATGCGCAGATCAGACAGAGGGGGGAGGGGGAGTAGTAGATTGCATAGCATGCGCAGTTAGCGTAAGAGAGAGATACAATATGTGCAGTCGCAATGGCTGAAAAACAGCCCAAAAGAAAAAGGTTCAGAGGAGTGCAAAAGCAAAGACCCGAGTCAACATTGGTGTTGCTTTCCGAAGGTGGAGGGAACTCCGCGAATTGAAAGACCTGAAAATGGACGCGGATGTCGCCGTCTATCTGCTAAATAGGTTAGCAACATTAGCTTCGTGGTGCTTCACATAACAGTAACAGCCGTCGGGCATTCATCTTATAGTCTAATCTGCCAAAATGTACTGTTGTTGTGATGTTATCAAGAATGGAAGTCAGGTTGTCTGACGAGTCAGGGTTACCTTAGCTACATTAGTCAGCTACGCAGTTTCTACGGCCATGCACGTACCATCAGCTTTCGGGGGTGGAGCCAGGGACGAGGTATGAAGGGAGAGGTGGATCTAAATTCGTTTTTGAACAACCTCTCCACTCGCTTTCTCCCACATCGCTGACTACACCTTTGAGCATCAGGATGGTGAAGAAGGGCAATTGCAGATCGTGGCATGGTTGTCCCGAGTGTTTCAAAACTGTTCTATAGCAGCAGACCTCACCAGATGCCTCTCGTGTCAGCTAAGAATAGAAAATGAGGCAACAATATGCATGGGCTCACCAAATTGAGAGTGGACGATTGGTCTAATCTGGATTTCTCCTGATATATTCAGATAATAGGGGCAGAATGAAAGCATGGATCCATCCTGCCTTGTATCAGTGGTTCAGTCTTTTCTTGGCGCTCTTTGGACCCCTTAAGTCTCAGTTAATGGGATACTCCAACATCTTTAACTTTTTTTTCGTGTCTTGCCTCACTCCTGAATCCATGACAAGCAGAAAGACTCCATTCGTTGACTGCATGCAGTGACAAGGAAGAGACGGGCAGAGCTCGCCCACCGCTAATTAGCTTACCTTAAACACTGGGAGTCAATGGGTAGTGTTAGCCTGCCCCTGCCTGCTGTCATCAGATAAACTCTTCAACAACTCTATAAATAGTCCTGTGGACTTGTTGTGAGTCATTTTCCCCACATTATGTTACATTATCTTCTACTATCATGGTATTATCTTCTTCTACTCATAAACTAAAGTTTTATTTTGTTGACTTATGTCTGTGATGGTTTACGCTAAAGATGTGAGTCCAGTCTTTTGAACATCTCTTATAAGTGAATGATGAAAAACAACATGCTGCTGTGAATGAGCCTTTTGTTTGTCAGCAGTTCTTAGAAATTGCCTAAACGTCTAGCTAACGTCACATCTCTAGCTAAACCCCCAAGGAAATCAGGCAACCAAACAAAGCTGAGTAGAATAAGATAATACTATGATAGCAGAATATAACGTAAACACAATGTGATAAAACTAAATGTATTATTAAATGCAACTTGTTTGCAAATTATAGAAATGCACGGCTCTCTCACAACTGTGAATCAGTTCACTGCGTTAACTTTTAAAGAGCTGTTCAAAAGACCTGAGTCGTTTAGGAACGCCACATCTCTCCTGAAAACCACCGTGGACACAGGTCAACAAACAAAGCCTCGATTTGGGAGTAGAAGAAGACAAAATGATGATAGAAGAAGGTAACATAACATAAAGAGTTGATCTGATAACTGTAGGCAGAAGCAGGCTATTACTTCCCAGTGTTTTGGCTAAGCTAATTAGCGAAGGGCAAGCTTGTTTTTTTTCTTGTTTCTGCACACACAGTCAAAAGAATGGACTTGTCATGGACTCAGGAATGAAGAAGGACACAAAAAGAAAAGTAATGGCCCTTTTCAACTTGCCTGCCTTGGCCCTACTCTATTTGCAGCGTGTTTCCACTGGCCTGGTACCTCCTGAAACAAGCTAGTTTTAGTACCTACTCCGCTCTGGTTCCAAGTGAGCTGAGTCGATACTAAAAGATGACGTCACCGACTGCCAGCTACTAACTGGTCAGACAATGTCCTCATCGATGAGTCATGAGCACGACGACCTAGCATGCTAGCGGTAGCTACCGTTAGCTTACCCTCTTACGTCTTTTCTTTGCAGCTCGATTGCTCTCGTCCTCGGCTTCATTCTGTTGTATAGCTTCCAAAACTCTCCTGTGCTTCTCAAGGGGTATTTCTTCTTTCCACCTGCAGCCTTCTTCTGCTTTCCTTTTTTACTCGATTTGTGACAAAAAGCCACAGATTGTTGTGTCGCGCTCAAAATGACGTCACCGCAGTGCCACTCGGCTGTTTACAGCGACACTGCACCCTGTTGGGCAGACAACTGGGGCTAATGGAAAAGCAGCACAAGGTGAGTAGAGTAGAGCCGGGTAGAGTCGAGTAGAGTAGAGTAGGGCTGATGGAAAAGGGCCATAAGTTGGTTTATCCCTTTAAGCAATGCTTAAAGCAACTGTGTGAAGCTATCATACCAATATGGACCAAAAGCTTTCAGGAGTGTTTCCAGCTCCTTCTTGAATTTATGCCACTTATAATTAAGTTATTTCTGTGGGCAAGAGGAGAGCAAGGTGTACCTAATAAAGTGGCTGGTGGTAGTATATCCTGCTTGTCATGGCTTCTAAGAACATCAGTGATTTGATTTAAAATGAACACCAAACTTACAGACCCAGATTTGAAGGATACGGAGGATGAAGCAGAACGTGATGATCCCAGACAACAGGAAGCGCACGATCCCCGTCTTCCTCCCCTCGTTGTTCAGATTCACTCTCAGTGTGATGAACGACTGGATCCAGCAGTATAATGTTCCCAGGCCGAACGTCATGAAGGTTCCCAGGTTGTGGATCACCATATCGGCAAACAGCTGAACCGAAGTGAGTCAATCAGTCAAGTTTTTGGTTCTGAACCTGAATCAGACTTTCTTATTATGGACATTTTTATTAGTCACTGTGTTTACCTGGAAGTTTCCTACGAGTGTCATCCCAAAGCAGCCCAGAGAGAAAGCCACCAGACTGATAGTGTTCAGTTTTCTGTTAATTTTTTGTTTCAGCTGGAGGTATCTGAGGACAGCAATGAGGAAACCTGAAAAATAGGGTGAACAGGCGGGTTTATTTGGCTTCTAAATCGGGAACAATGCATGTAACTTGGCTTAGTTTACTCTCATTTAAATTGGACAGACTGGATGTTCTACCACTGCTTTTAGAGCTGTCCAGGATCAAAAACCAGTCACACATGAATCTCTTTACAGTCTCATTTTTACTACCAAGGAATATAATTAAATATCCCAAACAACCCTACTACTACACATATGTATATTTATGTCCATTTATCAACTGCACATAAAGACAAAAGACAAACCACCAATCAGCCCTATATCTTAACTCTTTGACTTCCAAACTAAGAAATACATTTGCAACAAATTATTTGTTGATGAGTTACTTCCTCTTCATTTTGCAATGATTTCAGGTATTAGCTTTCAAATTACCTGATCAGAAAGTAAAAATGCAGGTCAACCTCCTGGTTGGCTTGCCTATTAAGGGTTATCCTAGGTGTGAATGGATTTATTTTATTTCTGCAAGAGTTTTTGTTTTTCAGAGAACAAAATTTTGATTTGTAGCAGCTGACTCAGTTTTCTGAAGAATCATAGATACATTTTTTATCGCCAAATTTATTTCCTTCAACCAAATTATGACTGTTAGAGGGTCTGGAAATATGTGAAACGATTTTTTTCTTACTCTGTTGTATGCTCTTCCTATTACTGGGGAGCTATGCAGCAATGATTCACTTTTGATTTATTCTAGTTTTAAATCAATTATGTTCAAGTATGGTGCTCCACCCAGTGGAACACATTGGTATCACAAATGCTTTTCACAGAGATGAATCAGGAAAAACAGACAAATATGAGGTTTCAGAGGTTTACAGTGGTATGGAAGCAAAAAGTCAACCGAACAGTTCCAATGGCGGTCAAAGGGTGAAAAAACAACTTTTTATATGCCACATTGTTTGATTAGGGATGTCCAATAATTGAGGATGGAGACTGCTTTTTTGTTACAACAAGTTAAAGCTAACAATGATCTTGAATGTTCAGTCATCTGTAGTGTAGTTCCCACTTGCTGAAAACTGCAGTATTTCCCTTTTAACAAATAAATACACAGAAAACAAAATCCTTTAAGCATCTGCATCTGTTTCATTTCTCTCCTGCCTATTTGTGTTTTGCTGTGTGCAGGCAGAAGGTAAACACAGCTGCGGTTTGGTGACATATTCAACTAAAAAGAAGTCGGAAAGAACAGCATTCAGTGCAAAGGTTATACAGCGGCTTAAACAGCAGCAGATATGTGAACATTCATTTCTCACAAGTAATTATCAGTACAATATTTTAATACATTTTAATGTTAAATGTAACTTGTACTTTAGCCTCTAATTTACTACAACCATGTCTATTTATTCATGGTACTTATTGACTATATTCACTGTACTACTGTTTGTGTATAATTGTATCTGTATTCTGTATATTTTATTGTACTCGAAATCCTGACCAGGGACAAAGACTGCAAATTAGCAGAAGCTACACGTCTTATGTACATTCACATTTTCCCATTTTCTGTGGCAATGTTGTATGTATCATCCCTGTTAAATAAACATTAAATAAATACATTTTAATGTTAAATGTAACTTGTACTTTAGCCTCTAATTTACTACAACTGTGTCTATTTATTCATGGTACTTATTGACTATATTCACTGTACTACTGTTTGTGTACAATTGTATCTGTATTCTGTATATTTTATTGTACTCGAAATCCTGACCAGGGACAAAGACTGCAAATTAGCTGAAGCTACACGTCTTATATACATTCACATGTTCCCATTTTCTGTGGCAATGTTGTATGTATCATCCCTGTTAAATAAACATTAAATAAATAAATTCATTTGTCGAAATATACTCATTATTAGGGCTGGGTATTTCCAGCAACCCGACGATATGATACGCATCCCAATACACATCAATTATGAACACTGACTGCGTTTTTTACAGAATTTTCAGCAACTTTTGTTTTTATTGCAAAAGGGAAAAGAACAAAGATGAGTTTTAAATGACTCTACAACTTTAGAAATTTATTTCAGGTCTCCAAAGATGGTAGACACCAAAGTTTAAATTTGGAACACGTGCTTCATCATGTAGTTTGGCTTCTACTTTGAACTGTGCCATTGTTAATATTACCCAAAGTGTATTTACAACAACTGTCCAAACAGTGAGGCCGTATTGATTCTGTAGAATCCGTATTGATACACGTATCCCCAAGGAGTGCATGATGATATTTTGTCATATCGATGTTTTGAGCACAGACCTACTATGGTGACATTTTGGAAGGAGGGGGCAAAAACAAAACAATGTGTAATTCATCAAAATGGCTGCTTGAAAAACTGCTTTTGTGATATGGTGAGCTTGGAGATCCTTATAAGACCATCTGTTCTGTTTAAACTATTGAGAGTTTTTGATTATGGACCAAAACTAAGCTGTGGATGATGGTCGAGATGACAAATGAAATGGAAGATGTACAGTCAGCTTAATTTCCATTTGACAGACATGAGTTACAAGTATTTAATGAGTTTTATTTTGGGGTTTTAGAAGTACATAAAGTATGCATCACAGTAACATTTACTACAAATCACCCTACAGTATATTTGACAAACCCTGGTGAATCGCTCTTACCAAAAAAAGCTGCCAAGTTCATGACCTCGCTGAAGATGCAGCTCGCTGGAGGATCATTTCCTGCGAGACTGGAACAAAAGAGGAAATACATTAACGTTTCCTGCTCCTGATAAACATGATCTGCAAGTATTTTTAGTCTAAAAAGGAAATGAGAGGCACAAACCTAATAAAGGGAGGATACACAGATCCGTTTCTCCTGAAAACAAAACAAATCTCAGTGAAAACACAAGTATTATTATTATTGACTCTGTGTGTTATCCAACAGGTCTCACCTGTACACTGCACCCAGAGGAACTATCTTCTTATTTTGGAGTGCAACAAAATACCTGAAAAAAAGAACCGGTACGTCAGGAAAAGCTGCAAGCAGTTCTTAAGTGCATAAGTATCGCTGTAAGATTGATATTTAAATGAAACTAACAATGAACAGAACTTACACCAGCCACAGTCCAGCAGCAGTGAGACCTGAGAAGAGTGGAGGGAGAAGAGCCCACGGACTGCACCCCAACATCTCGACTCACCTGCAGCCACAAAGTGAAGAACTTGTTGGTTCATCATGGAAATATGAACCTGTGTGACTTTTTTTTTTTATTAAACTAATGTACTGGCACTGTTGGTTTAAGTGTGGAGACAGCTGTGCTGATATCAGGACAACAAAATACTGATATAGTTTATAACCAGCAGCAGAAGACAAGAAAAAACTGAAAGGAGACATATCATGCTTGTTTCTCCTTTTCACTATGCCAGTCTAGGATGCCTGTAAAGCATTTCTGCCCTCAGTACAAGTCATTTAGTTTCTTCATTGCCCCACAATTGCGTTCTCAAAATCCTCATTTTAGGCCATTATGAAGCCCTCGTTGAAATGCTCAGAGCTGAGGATGACCCTAAAGTTACCTCGCAACGTCACAGCCCTTAGGCTCTGATTGGTCAGTTCTATTGGGGGTTGAGCCGGCCTGTCCTTCTTCTTCTACTGTATTTTCCGGCAGGCTCAAAGCAGCGACCGCGCATTGAGTCCCCCTACAGGCCAGAGCTGGTAATAAGTGAATGTGAGCAAGGGACCTATATACCCCTGCTGGAGAATGTGTTCCTCGCTGATGGTTTTGTGGCTAACGGACATCACAGAGGAGGAAGTGTTTTATCAGATTACTCCAATAAAAAGAAAGGTACCTCGTGTCGTCACAACGTTTGAAATCTCGGACATCTCGCAATGACCTATTTTCAGAGGCATCAAATCTCATTCTAGGATATCAGAAAAAATACAATATCTCATTTTTTGAAAATCAAGGGGGTGTAAGGTCTTGTTTACAAATTTATTATATTACATGTAACTATTAAATCATGCATCAGCATGATATGTCTCCTTTAAAGTGTATTGTATATTTTTTTCGTGCCATTTAAAGTTGTGAATAAACTGAGACTGAACTGTTGTGAATATTCTAAATAACTTGTTTGTGTCCTTGGTTATCATAGAAACATACTTAATGTAATGTACACATATTTATACTGCAGGGTCTTATAATCTTGTTGTCTGTTCCTAAGGTCCAAACTAAGCAGGGAAAAAAGCCTTTAAATTTGCTGCTCCTTTTGCTTGGAATGAGCTACAAAAAGACCTGAAACTTAATGAGCTGGTCTCATTGGACACTTTTAAGAGGATGTTAAATGATGTAAATACTGAGGCATCTGGCTGCAGATGTGTTGACAGATGATCTTGCTTCCTTTAATAATCCAGCACGTCAAATGTCTTTATTAATTGTACATTCAGTGTTTTACAGGTCTGTGTATTTGTGAGTAACGCTGTGTGTGAATGTAAGACACTTTGTAAATTGTGCTGTACACTCTTGTAAAAGAGATGTCATGAATTTAATGTCAATGTGTTTATTTTCCTGCTTAAGTAAAGGTTAAATAAAACAAAAAATATTTATGTCCATCAATGTCTAAAACAAATAGATATAAAGTGCTTAAAAAAACTATCAGAAAATCTGATGTAAGGCTGATGCCACATCTGCCCTATATAACAGCACTGATAATTAACAAACTCATTCTTATGTTCCTGTAATGGTTAATATACCAGCATGTAGAAGCTCTTTAACAGAAATCATATTTAAAGGGCAACTCCGGTATTTTGACACCTGGACCTTATTTTTAGGTTTGTGCATGCTCATATTCTCACTCAGACAAACATCCTGCAGCTCGGAGTCCTTCAGAAGTTATTTAGATCCAACCGATTTAGCCGCACTTAGCGGGGGCCACGGCAATGGAGCTTCAGCGTGGGACATAATCTCTGCAAAATCGCTCGTCTCTACCACAGCCCGGTTTGTCATTGCAGAGAAATCCGAGTAGTCAGACATATATTCCTGGATAGATCCATACGCGTGTCAGCCGGTCTCAAGTCCCACTCTGAGCAGCAAACACACTCCTCTTCTGTTGCTATAGGCGAACACTGTCCACAAGCGCACCCCCAGTTCGCATTGAGTCATGGACGTGCTCCTGTTTGTTGTTCTCGAGGCAGCTGTTCTTCTCTCTTCCTCCGCATTCTTCTTTCATGGAGCTCCTCGTCCGTGTACTCAGGCTCAAACCGGTAAGGACAACCGTCAAAGTTGTCTGACTCTTCGACATCAGATAAATATTCTGCCATGTTGCTCAGCAATGCCGGCAAAAAGTAAATCAGCTGTACCTTTGTGTCGTGCGGCTATGACGTCATCGAAAGTTTGTTTACCAGGTCAGCTGACCCACCTGAAGACGGTAGACGAGCTGACTTTATGATAACACTGGCGATGGATGAAAAAATATATCTGCAATGACAAACCGGGCTGTGGTAGAGACGAGCGATTTTGCAGAGATTATGTCCCGCACTGAAGCTCCCTTGCCATGGCCCCCGCTAAGTGCGGCTAAATCGGTTGGATCTAAATAACTTCTGAAGGACTCCGAGCTGCACGATGTTTGTCTGAGTGAATATATGAGCATGCACACACCTAAAAATAAGGTCCAGGTGTTAAAAAAACGGAGTTGCCCTTTAATGCTAACATTAGTATTGTTATCAATGAATGTTCAAGTGTATTGTTTAAAAAAACACGAGGAAAATGCAGAGCTCATTATTATTTATTGATTAAGATGTCAAATTATTAAAAGTAACTTGCATTCAGAGCAGAAAATTAGTTTTAGTGGCTGAATACTGTGCTTGATTAGTTTCTGACATCTCAAAGGAGCTCACGTTTGGGTAAAAATGTGAAATCAGTTTAAAATTAATCATCCCCCACCCAAAAAAAAGCTCCAACAACAAAAATATTTTCAGTTTAAACAAGTTTTTTTTAAAGATTTATAAAAAATATATGTTTTCCTTGATTCTAAGTCAAAAGTCTGATAAATTTGCCAAACTTGAAATAACTCTTGTTCAATAAGAACATCCAGCCATCCTTTTTCTACGCCACCTACTCCTTTGAGTCGAGGAGGCTGGAGCCTATCCCGGCTGAGATTGGGCGAGAGGCGAGGTACAACCTGAACTGGTCACCAGCCAATCATAGGGCCACATGAAGAGACAGACAACTATTTACACTCATATTCTTATATGACGGCAATCTGGCGTCACCAATCAACCTAACATGCATGTTTTTGGTCTGTGGAGGGAAGCCAGAGTGCCTGGAGGGAACCCATGCATGCACTGGAAGAACATTTAGACTCCATGCAGAAAGGCCCTCAATCAGAATTCATAATATCTAACATTTAATATGATTAAACACGTAATAATACGAGCATCCGTTTTTTCTATTCATCAATACATTAACTTTTTGCCATCAGTTTTTGATTATCTCTTTTCTTTCTTTAACTGATCAGAAAAAATGGAATTTATAACACTGTCCCCTCTAATTTATTTATTTTTTGTTTGTTGTTGTTATGCTACTCAAGTGTATAGTTGTTGGAGGCCAAATCATTTAATTAAGGAAAAAAAAGGACATTTTCACATGATTGAAGGTGTCGTATTTTGTTTCTATCTTATTTTTTTATTCTGTTCTTTGATTTTAGTGCTGTTGTTACTAATATTGTCTTTTTTGATTTTTTTTTTTATATATATACCATTTTATATAAATATATGCAAATATATATATATGGGTGCTTGCAACTATGTATGGTGTGGATGTTCATGCATGTAGGTGCATGGGTGTATATGTATCTTCATTAGGTACGCATTTTGCATAATTGTCCCAAAGGCTGAAGTCTTACACTTGATTAATTATTTGTTGCTATTATTAATTTTTCAAATCTCTATAGTCATTACTTTTATTGTTAAAGGAGACATATCATGCTGATGCATGATTTAATACTTACATATAATATAATAAATTTGAAAACAAGACCTTACACCCCCTTAATTTTCAAAAAATGAAATATTGTATTTTTTCTGATATCCTCGAACGAGAAGATTTGATGCCTCTGAAAATAGGTCATTGCGAGATGACCGCGAGATTTAAATCGTCGTGATGACACGAGGTACCTTTCTTTTATTGGAGTAATCTGATAAAACACTTCCTCCTCTGTGATGTCCGTTAGCCTCACAACCATCAGTGAGGAACACATCCACCCAGCAGCAGTATATAGATCCCTAGCTCACAATCACTCATTACCAGCTCTGGCCTGTAGGGGGACTCAATATGCAGTCACTGCTTTGAGCCTGCCGGAAAATACAGTAGAAGAAGAAGGACAGGCTGGCTCTACCCTTTCGGCAGCTCTGATAGAACTGACCAATCAGAGCACAAAGGGCTGTGGGGTTGCGAGGTTACTGTAGTTCAGCCTGGGAACCGAGCGTTTCAACGAGAGCTTGATAATGGCCTAAAATGAGGATTTTGAGAACGCTACTGTGGGGCAATGAAAGAACTAAATGACATGTACTGAGGGCAGAAATGCTTTACAGGCATCCTAGTCTGGCATAGTGAAAAGGAGAAACAAGCATGATGTCTCCTTTAATAATAGTAATATTGTGTGTTCAATATTACTTTGCATCAGATAACTCTGAGGAATAACTTTTTTAAAAAGAGGTCCATATGATTATTTATTGAACATGTACTGTTGTTTTGTTTGTGCTTAAGCTGTAGCAAATTGCATATTTTACATCTTTAAAAGTATAATGAACAGAAGTCTGATTTTTTACAGGGACCAGAGATTCATGAGGCTGATGATATGATAACATTTTAAACTCTTACAATTGTCCAACTTTCAAAATTCTGTATAAAGCGTAGTTTAAATCAACCTTTATCCTGTATTTTTTCATCTGAATAGACTTTTCTCCATTGACTGAAGCTTATTAGAGTTTGTAAACATAGTAACGTGCCTGTAAATATTATAAGAGCCCGTGCAAATCATTTATCTGCAAATTTATTAATCAGTTTGCTTTACAAGAGCTGTTAGAAACCACAGAGCTGGTTGGGACAAGCCCAGATGACAGTGAAAAGCCTCAATGGTGTCACATATTATTATCAGCCCGAACAGAATGACGCCTGGCCAATCAGAATCCAGGACAGGTGATAGTTGACGTATATGGGCGCGTCATACAGGAAGACATAATTCAGCAGTGCCTTATTTTTTATTTAAATAAGACTGTATTTATATGAAGAAGTACAGGTATATACAGAGGGACACCGAGCCTCTGGGCTGATCAACCTCAGGTGTAAAACAGGATGTTCTTGTCGGTTTGTAAATAAAAAAGCTCACCTGTCCAGTCCGACCGCGTTCCCTTTTTCCGTCACTGTTTCCGGTTTGGACGGTAAAAACGTCACATCACCTTTTTATCTACATGTGTTATCGCTGTTTCTTTATCTTTGGCTGTTAATACACTGTAAACCCGCATAAGTCCCTTCATGCCTCGGTGAAGGAGTAACGTTACGTCCGTGGCTTCTTCCTGCAGATTATAAGACTTCCGGTTTGTGTTTCGGTCCTTCAAAATAAAAGCACGGCTCAAACTGACCAACGTGGTTTTTACCTCCACTTCTGTTAGCAAGATTACAGGATAACTACTGGATGGATTTGCATGAAAATTTTACAAGAACTGTAGTTTTGTCCAAAACAGAAGACACTGAATTTTGGTGGTGATACAGATATTGGTCTGGATGCAAAACATGACCAAAATTTCCAAAAATCCCATAAGTTAACAATAGGAGAAATTAAAAAAATCATAACTCTGTCAAATCTGAACGGATTCACTTCCAATTTTACAGGATTATGCAAGGTCACTGCCTCTATCATAAAGATAAATATCATCTGGATCCGATCCAGATTGATGTTGCAAAAACCATTGGACTTTATAATACGAAACCCCATTGACAAAATTCAATAACTCATTTAAAATCAAAATGTGAAATGATTCCCAAAACCTGTTTTGTTCATACAGGATAACAACCTCCATGTGTGTGCTGAGTTTGGTCTAGATTCTGGCACTATTCTCTATCTGGTGATCCAGAATTGTATATTTCACAGGGGTCGTGGAAAATTATTAATTTAATTAATTATCACTTACTTGGTTCATTGTGATGTTTTAATCTTTTTGTAAAAACAGAATGACAACTTGCCTTATTCAGGACAGCTCTAAGGCATGATGTTAACACTGTAAAGCCCTACTTCTGAAAAGAATATACTCACTTGAACCTAATTTTGATTTTTCTGTCAGGAATACATTTCCTAAAAGTTGGGATTGAGCTTGTTCATCACTATGTAGTCACCTCTTCAAGCTGTTTTATTGCATGTGCCCACCTGGAACTTTCCTTTCATGATGACAAGTCAAAATATATATGGCGTCATGGCAGAATATTTTAGTCTGTATGATTGCAATTTCTTGGAAAAGAAACACACTAAGTGAGCTGAACTGAGTAAAAAGGATGTGGAAATATGGCAAAACAGCACCTTCTCCCACTTATTTTATAACCAAGCTGTTAAGGTACTTCTTTATTATAAGACTGAAACAATTTTAACCATTAGTGCCAAAATTCAAGCATTTTCAATGATTCTGATATGAACCTGGATCCTGATAAATGCACCCAATTCAATAATACCATAAATTTTTGTTCAGTATACAAACGACAGGTTGGCAGATTAGTTGTTCTCCCTGTGCCTGCATGGGTTTTCCCTCCAGTTCCTCCTCACAGATCAGGAACAGGGTGACCCTAAAAGCTCATAGGTGTGAGTGCAGTGGATGTGTGTCCCTCTTTGCAGCCCTGTGATTGGGCTCCAGTCCTCCTAGAAAATGGATGTATATAAATCTCAGGATGCTGAAGGCTTCTCTTTTTTAGTAAGTACGTAAAAAGTGGAATAAAAGCCACAACACTATTTCGTAAATAAATACTATTTATTGAAAATATTGCATGTAGTCAATCTCAAAACAAAGACTTGTGTGTTTTTTTTCCTTTATTAACAACATAAACTGAGGTTGACCACTCAGACTGCAGCCCTCATTGTAGTTGGAATGAAAATCAAGTACACGTCTCCTTCCAGTTTCCCTCTGAGGTCGGATTAATCAGCTCAAACGTTACCTCCAATGCCATAAAGAAGACTGTGGTGTTTGTTAAAAAGCATGCATACTTTAAAATGTCATAAAAGCACAGCCTCCTCTTTAAAAAAAAAGTCCATTGCACTCTGCTGAGCAGCATGATTACGCTGAAATGAAATAAAACGACGTGAAACATCCTCGACGCGGGGACGACGTGCCCCTCAGACGACATTATCTTGGTCCTTTGTGGTTTGCAGCGACACCAGTGGTGAAAGTAAGACAGAGGAATAAGACGGAGGTGAGGAGGTATCGACGAGGCCCATTTCTGCCATAATTAATAAAAGAGACCTGCATGTTGAGATCAGAAAAAATGTCATACAAAATGACAGCATGCAGAAACTAAATATTCTGGTGCTGCGACTGAAACTAATTTTATAGAGTTGATTATTTTGAAATTGAGACACACTGCCTTTGCTGCAAATGATCTGACGCTTTAACGTCTCTATTTTGTGTTTGAGAAGTTTATAGAAAGAAATATTTTTTCACAGTTCTGCAAAGACATCCTGTGGCCTACAAATATACTTTTATCCATTCATCAGTGATTTAAACCACATTTTTATTTCCCCTCATGTATTTAAACCCCGTTAATGCCACTGCTAAGAAAGTAAACTCATACTTTGATGTTAAACTAAAGACTTAGAGACATTTTCTGTGAGTTCATGATTGTTATTTTAATATAAAAATGGTCACTTTAAAGTAAGTGAGACATAAAATCATACATTTGTCAAACAAGCTGCTTTCTTGAACATATTTATTTCTGATTACTAGATACTAATTAGTTATTCTGAGAGATGCTCCTGTATGTTAAGATTTTTGCACATTTTTATTAAGACACAAGCATACCTACTTCTTCTCAGAATGCTAAATTTAAAGCTTTTTATGTATCATTTTGAGTCAGTTTCTCATGATGTCTGATTATCTGTATTAAAATAAAGGCAGAAATGGGCTTGAAGGTGCTATGAGGAGAATCTGTTTCCGGCGACATAAAGACTCTGCTACCCATGAGCACGCGCAGCAGCGATCGGAAAGACGTGACCCAAGCCAAAGTGTGCGTTTGTTTGTTGTGATGCTAATAAAAATGCAACTCGGACCTTTCTTAGAACTCTGCATTGCTTTACAACTAGGTAGTGTGACAAGCGGCTGTCGCATCGCGGGAGGGTTAGCCCCGCCCCATCGCGGCTGTACGTTGACTTTGCATGGAGAGTAATCGCCAAGGTAGTACAAGTAGCGTGCGGTGTGAACGCAGCATAAGACGTGTCCGAATAATATAAATTTGCTCTAGTTTTAATTGTCTTGTTACCAAAGTTGAGCATCCAGGCCAGTCCAGCCCTGTCCGACCTGACCGCGAAGCTAAGGAATAGCATCTATAGATAACTTATTTTGACGCTATAAAACTCATCTTAAAGTGTGTATTTCAATCAGGCATATATCTAAAAGGGAGACTTTTTTGTTATTACTTAGAAACTCCTCATAGCATCTTTAAACAAACAAAAATCATGTTTCATGCATCAAGCATAACTTCTATTTAAGTGAGATTTATCTATTCATCCATTTTCTATCTTTAAGAAATGACTTTGTCTCTTTAATCTCCTCTTCAGCTTGATTTAAGGGTCTGTTGGAAAGTGCATCCAGGAAGTGAAGATGTTAAAAAGCATGATTTGTACTTTTATGACAACATTTATGTGTTTTTATGGCTAACAAAGGATCCAAGCTTTACTGTAGTGCACAAGTATTGAAGAATCTACTCAGATATGAAGGTGACAGACTTTAAATGATTATTTGTTAGCTTGATATCACAGTTTGGAGCCATGAGCCATTAATGCCAAATCATCTGAGATATCTATAAAGTGATTGCATTAAACTTGATCACACAAGCCGACATTAATGCCCTAAAGATTCCTAAATCCTTTTCCTATTTATGCTCCTGTTCCTGATTAATACTGATTATCAAATGTGTTTTTGCACATTATTCTGCTTTATTTCAAATGTGCCCTGATGTCTTTTTCTTCCAGTTTTGTCATCTTTTTTATGCTGCTGTACGATTGTTGCATATTTCATTGATTCTCCCTTATGAATCCATCCACAACACGGTAATTAGTCTCAACACGAAGGCGGGATTAATCGAACCCTATACCAGGGCTCAGATTTTACTTTCACCACTGAGTGTGACCGACAGCATGGCTTTAGTTTCATCAGAAAAAGAAAAAAAAAAACATAAATGGCACAAAGAAAAACCTAAACAAGCCTTCCTCTCGTCTCCGACTTCCTCGAGATTTGAGACGAATCGAGTTCCCTGTGAAATGAGCTCGACTTCTGACCCGGTCCGCTCTCCGAAAAGCTCAGAGGAGTTTTCGATCCCGTCCGATCAGACGCCGAGTTTGTTGGCTTGTGTCAGCACCACCTTGAGGACGGGCATGAACGCCGACGTCTCGCTGAAGTTGCTGCTGCTGACGATGTGCGTGTGGATGTTGAGGCCCTCGGCGTACGATCTGGACTCGATGCTCCGGGCCATGTTGTGGAGTCCTGCTACGATGGGGGGAGAGAGCTGAAGAGAAGAAGAGGAGATCAGAGTCTGAGCACGACTTATTCTAGAGCTGAGCGATATGGCTTAACCCTTTAACTCCCAGCTCAACTGTTGGGCAGAGGTCAATAAATCCAGGTACATCAAATATCCTAAAAAAATAAGTAATTTTTTTAGGAAACAGAAAAAACTAAACAACCAAATAGGGATGTAATAGTATGAAAATTTCATATCATGTTATTGTGACCAAAATTACCACGGTTAACATTGTTATTGCAGTGTTGTTGCAGTGTACTCAGAATGTTCCAAAAGTACTTTTACACAGAACTAAAATCATTTAATCCCTTTCATGTTATTATTTCAACAGTTCTTTTGTCTTTTTTGTCAATAATTGTGTCAGGAAATTATTTTTAATGAGAAACAAAAGTAAACAAACAAATTACGACTGACTAAATCCATAAAACTCAAACAATGATGGTAAAAGAACAATCTACTACAAAATATGGCAAAACACGGTGAATAAACGGCAAAAGAACGGCAAGAACTCACTGAAATTTAAGCAGAAATTATGAGGAGAAAATCAAGAATTTTGAGAACTAATTCATACTTAACATTGCATGTATTGTTAATTTTTCTCAGTCAAAGAAAAAGCCAAATCTCCTCAAAAACTTCCTTTGCAGTGGCTCAAATCCTCTTCTGTATATTAAAAGTCAGGGGGCCGGATTGAAAGCTCTGAGGGGCCTGATGTGGCCCCCGGGCCGTCAGTTGGTGATCACTGCTTTATGTATCAACTGTGAGTTTTTACGCTTTTCTTAGGGCGTTTTCACATTAGGTCCACTTGTTTCGAACCGTGCCACGGCGCGGTTCGCCATGGGTTCGCCCCCTCCCCCTCCCCCGCTGGCTTGCATTCACACTGGCAATATCGAACCATGCCCGGACCCACTTGTGTATTTACTCAGTTTGAAACAGCAGGGGGCGATATGCACGTAACTGGTTACCAAACCTGCTACGGAGGAGAACGAAGAAGAGACTACCATGGCAACCATTTCCTTTTTTTATCGTGTTTGAGACAGCATCAGCGTCCTTCTGGACCCTCGTAAATCATCGTAATCCTCAACCAGAATAAACAAATCGACAAATTGAGTAAGCAAAAGATTCAACCGCGGAATTAACAGGAAGTAATGCATCAAAAGTAGATCGGTTCGGACCACTTTGTTTCACACCAGTGAAACCGCACCAAATGTAGGGAGATGGAGCGGATCGAGACCACCCCTTCATGGAGGTCTCGGACCGGCTGATTTGGTGCACACCAAAGTGCAGTGGTTGCATTCACATTGACACTAACGTACCAAACCCTGGGCCAAAACTTCTTTGGTGCGCACTAAATGTGGTTGGTGTGAAAACGCCCCTAATCTCTGGAGTGACAGAACTCCAATCTGCACGACAAATGTACATTTAACATCATCAGAGAAATCTGGACCTTGACACTGAAGATACTTTATCTTTCTCTTAATTCTTTCCTTTTCTTTTTTATTCAAACACACATTTCCCACTGTCTCTCAGGTGTAGGAGTGAAGAAAAAGGGTCGCTCACCGTCTGCTCTCTGAGTTTGTCGTAGAGCGCTTCGAGTCGCTTGGTGGCGTCGTCAAGCTTCCTCTTAGTTTGCTGTGAGGAGACAAAAAGAAAATTATAATATGGAATTTGTCTTTATTTGCGTAGAGACGCATTATTAAACTGTTAAATTAGTCAAAGGATTACTCTTTAATACAGGGGTGGGCAACCGGCAGCTCGAGGGCCATATGCGGCCCTTCACTGCACTCAATGCAGCCAAAGTGATTCCTCGTGACTAAGCAGTACTACACAATGTACAAATTAGGAAAGGTGAAAAAATATTTCTACTAACTTATACTGCTGGCACATGCTTTGTTTATTACAAGTCATTAAAGAACTTACTTTGCTGTGTGTATCTCTAAATATCTTTTTATGGCATTAAAATTGGGCCAATATCAGCCTAAAAAGTTCAGTATTTGGCTGATATTGAACTTTTTGCAAATATTCACAGTCAATTCATCGGTCACACATATCAGCAAATTACACCAATGTACACCATTGATGCATCTTCTCATCACTGCATGGGTACATTTATGAATCAAGGGTTTCATTTTTGCAAGACTTAAATGCTGTTTTTCTTGTTTTACATCTGTTCCTCACAAAAAGATACTGTAACACCAAAGAAAGAAGTTAATTTTTGTCAAGTTCAAAGCTTGTGCTCTTAAAAAATATTATTTCATTTATTAAATAATATCGGCATATTGGACATATTGGTAAAAATCCAATATTGTGCATCCCTTATAAAAATATGACAAAATATTAGTAAAAAATTTTTGGTAAGGGGGGTAAGGGTAATATATTTGTGCTTTAAAAACTGGTGAACACTTTTTTTCTGCATAAAAAAGAAGCTTTAACTGTCTTTAATTATGCGTCATGCTCATTATATCTTGAATTTTTATTAGTGGTTCAGTTTAAATAAATAAACCTTGGTAAGATCCTTTTTTGAAGCTTAATATTTTCTATTTTTGTTAATTTATATATTTTTTCCTCATTGAAAGCACCAGACTATATGTAACAGTGTAACCTGACGGCACTGAAAAAAATGACACAGCTCTTTTAGTAGTCATTTGCCCACCCCTGGTTTAATATGGACTCACGGGATCTGTGGCTACAGCCAAACATTTCTGAATGAGACCCTCGAAGGTGGTCTTGAGGACGAGGTGCTCGTCCGGGATCGGCTTCTTCTGGATCTTTTCAGCGGGGATCGACTGCAGAGGCTGCAATATAGGTTAAAGATACAGAACGAGCATGTTAACAACTCCAGTGTCTACGTGTATATTCATCTTAATGTCCTCTTTAAGTCTTTCATGTCACTTTTGTAAATCTACAGAAAAAATATTCTGAATCAAGAAAGAAAATGAAAAAAGCATCACTTTAAATCTTCTCATTTTAAAGGCCCCTTCAAGTTTAAAGCTGTGAAAATGACCTCTGTAAATAAAAACATCACTCTGAAGATCTTTGCGTACCTGGATAAAATCCCCGGTGGGCGCTCCCGGCGCTCCCTCCAAGCTCGTTTTGGGCACGGCGGGGTTCATGGGTGGAAGTGCGAGCGGCTGCTGCTGCAGGCCTGAGTAAGGGACCTGGGCACCCTGAGGAGGACCCTGCATCATCGCCTGAGGAGGACCAGAGGGAGGGGCGGGCTGAGCCTGAGGGTCTGCACCCAGGGGAGTCATGATGGGGGCCGTGATGGGGGCCGGAGGGGTGAAATTCATCGGAACCTGCTGAAATATCAACAACAACAAAATACTTCTCAGCTTTACTCAAAACAGTGGTGGAAGAGACATTTCTGGTCCAATGGGGCAAAATCAAACACAAAGTAAGATCACTAAACTTACAAAATAATCAATTAGAAACTTTTTTCAACTTCTATTTAAAGGTGCTATGAGGAGAATCTATTTCCGGCGACATAAAGACTCTGCTACCCATGAGCACGCGCGGCGACTGTCATAAAGACGTGACCCAAGACAAAGCGTGTGTTTGTTGTGATGCTAATAAATGCAGCTCGGACCTTCCTCAGAACTCTGCATTACTTTACAACTTCTTTTTTCAACAACTTACAGGATGCAAAGCGATGAGGTAATGTATCTCTTTCTAGTTACATAGCGGTAGTTTTTGATGTGTGACAACAAGCAATGTTTGGAAAACTAAGTATCGTAGTTGTAGCCGGCTACATATCACTACTTACAGCCCGGTGCTCTAAGACGTGTCCGAATAATATAAATTTACTTTAGTGTTAATTGTCTTTTTCCCGAAGTTGAGTATCCAGCTAAGGAATAGCATTTATAGATAACCTATTTTGATGCTATAAAACCCATCTTAAAAAGTGTGTATTTCGATCAGGCATATATCTAAAAGTGAGACTTTTTTGTAATTACTTAGAACCCCTCATAGCATCTTTAAGACAGGTTTCTACAACCCCTAAGAGAGGAAGAAGAAGAACGTTGTTTTTTACACCACACATTAAAAGTCATGCAAAAAGATTTTAATATTCTGGAGTAACATTTGTTTAGCACTGACAAAGATTTTAGGGTATGAAACATATCCAGGGATGAAAAGGTCCTATATTTGAGTCTGATTACTGACAATAGTGTTTGTTTGTTTGTTTTTTAAATACCTCAATGTGTGTAATATTGTTTAATTGCCTGGAAGAAAAAAGAACCAGCAGATGGTACTGTTGAAATTCTAGTGCAAAAACCTTAAATAATGGGTGGAAATAGTAACAGAAATCTCTTTGAGACCTAAAGAAACAGCATTTGTTAAAAAATGGGAGAAATGGACAGACTTTGAAAGGAGAACAGACTGCCTATGTTGACTTAAAAGAGCCCCATACTGGATGTTTGTCTTTTTATTTTGTGTGAATAGTTTGTGTAATATTAGAAACTAAAAACACAAAGTAAAAAAGACATTTAAGAAAAAAAAACACACCACAAAACTACACTTTATTGTCAGCTTATGGGAGTGAATGAAGTCTTTAAGGCAAAAAATAAAATAAAATCAAAATAAAAGTGGAAAATAAATCAAATTTCCTCAAATTAAATAGATTGAAGTCGACATTTTCAGTGACAAATCCAAACAAAAGACAAGACTCGATTAAGAGATGTAGTTTAGTGAATAAACATTATTTTTAAATGCACCTAAGAGCTTTTTAGAGGCCTTTTTTGACCACAATTCCTTTTAATGGATGGATATATCAATTCCAACATGTTAAGAAAGATTTGAAACAAAATGAACTAAAAGCAACAAATCAAACCTAAACAACTAATAAATAAGATTTCATTTAACCCTGTAAATCCTTGATTTGATAAATAACAAC
Source organism: Scarus forsteni (assembly GCA_036419115.1). Lineage (NCBI taxonomy): Eukaryota > Metazoa > Chordata > Actinopteri > Labriformes > Labridae > Scarus > Scarus forsteni. Next base: position 6,656,941 of record JAZDUH010000359.1, on the reverse strand, counting down.
AGATATTTCTTATATCGTCTCTGATGATACCAAAGGACACGTACGTATTTAAATATATTTTAAATTACACAAAAAATTTTAATAGTATAATATCACAAACATTCCTTATAAATAACATTTTCTAATGGTAAACTACTACAATTATGTGTTTTTCTTTTTTTCACTTAATTACCATCTCCCTTAGAATCAAACAAATAGTTTTTCTAAACTTAAGTTCTTAAAAAAAGCTTTTCAGTGAGAGATTTACCTTCTTCTTTGGTGCTCTGCTCAGAGCTGGAGGGTCGTTCCAGCCGTTTTGAGGTCCTGATGAAGGAAAAACAAAGTAATCCCATTACTCATCTTCACAGATGGTTTAACCTGTAGGTCAGCTTTAATCAAATATGTACAAAGTTTGTCGTTATGAGACTTTTCATAGCAAAAGATCATTTAATAGAGCTAACATGATATCTGTACACTTAATATGAAGCTTTAAATACGATCAGGGCTGTGGTGGAAACACAAAAGTCTGACCAGGAACCTCATTCTGTGTTTTCATTTTTTGTGGACTGTTATCAGCGTCACACAGTTTTGCTTCATATCAAACATACAGAGATCAGAGCGATCAGACTTATGATTGTACTCGGCGAAATAAACACCTCATCTTCCCAAAGTGTTTGGCAAAGCTGTGGCAGCACCACATCTGCTGACCAACAGGAATTCTGCTGCAGCAAGTACAGTAATTAAAAAGCTTTTATTTTGATTGCACGTTTTCATTTATAATTACAAAAATTAAAGAACACTTTGGCTTCACAAAAGTTGATGCAGATGGTAAATTGAATGAATCAGCAAGAAGCAGCAGAAATAAAAGAAAATTTTTTACATTTTGTGTGGTGATGCTGGAAGTTGAAATTTTGGGGATATTTTTAAACGAATAAAGTAATAATTAATAAATGACACTGTAGAGATTTAAATGTAGATAATACAATCATATTATCATATAATCTGCCAATATTACAGTCCTCGTGTGGGGGTTTGTGATGATATATTGGCTGTAAACTTAAATATCTGCCAATATCAATAATCCAATTTGTGGTCTTACCTGTTGATAACAAAACTGTACTGAAAATACAATACATCCCTTAGTTTATGTTTTTAAAACAAAATATTCCTGTGAGCCTTATTTTGATTTGGACCTCATCATCAGACTGTCCAACTCCTCACTCGAGGGGCAGAGGAGTAACAGGAAGACCGAGGACGGGAAGGAGCTGTTCAGGTCTCCCTTGCAAAAGAGATCTGTTGATCTCAATGGGACGAACCTGATTAAATAAAGGTTAAATAAAATAAAAATAGTCATACATTTATTTAAATGAATTCATATTTCATTTATATAGATCTTATTAACATATCTTTTTATCTGCTTTATAACGCTGCAGGTAGTCTTCACAAGGGATTAATTAAATTCTATTATAATTTAATCTCTTCTGTTGATTAAGATTGGCCACACAGCTGCATTTGTCTCTAGTTACCCATATTTACCACAAAACAACAGTGACTTTAGGGATGGACAACTGTGTTTACTAAGAGGGTCAAACTAAAATGATCACCATTAATAATAAACACCAAATTTCATTGCTTTCTTGGATTAAATAAGATTAATTGGGCTTAGAAAAGAATCCTTGTCAATCCTTACATGCTTCAATACCCTTCAACATTTAAATCTTGCCTTCATTATACAATTCATCATTTGACTTTCGAGAAAATACATTACAAAACAAAAGGCAGTGCCCAGAAATGTATGCCATCAAGCAACTTTTCTGAACTAAAAAAGGAAAAATGGATGCTATGGATATCATAAATTAGAGCTGATGACCTCATAACATTTTTAAATAACTATATTTGTAATTATTACCTCCGCCAAGGAGGTTATGTTTTCGGGAGAGTTTGTTTGTCTGTCTGTCCATCTGTCTGTGAACAAAATAACTCAAAAAGTAATGGATGGATTTTGATGAAATTTTAAGTAAATGTTCAGCATGGGAAAAGGAAGAACTGATTCGATTTTGGTGTTGATCCAGATCAGCGTCTGGCTGCCATGGTTAAAAATGTGATTTTCATGAATAAGTACTGAACTAAAATAGATATCATTATGAATCCAGTTGCTTATGGTATGTTTTCAAGGAATCCAAATATTTAGATGAAATAAAAGTAGGACTAATATTTGTGGTCAAAATCACAATATGGGTGAGGACTGTGGCGCTGGTGGTCTGCGCTCTCCGAGTACTTTTCTAGTATTTGTAAGTATTTATTTTATTTTATTCATCCATTTATTTATTTGAATTTGTCTTCTTACATTTTATTTTAACCTCTTCCCTTACTAAGTCTGTAGGGCACAATGGGAAAAGGGTTCTTGTTGGGAGATTTCCACTGTTCAAAATGAGGCATCATTGATGTTCATATACTGCATTTGTTTTTGTATAATTGTAAAAAAAAACCCACAATAAACAGACCTTGACCAAAAAACATGAAAAGTGTTGTTGGGCAAAGGTCCTTAGTGTGTTTTTATGGTTTTAGATCAAATATGTACACTAAATTTTAAGGACCTCATAGATTAAGTCTGTTTTATTTTTCAACGGAAAGTCTAAGAATTTTCTTTCAGTGTTTTAAAAAATGGAAAATGTCAATAAAGTGTGCTGCTGTGGACTCTGTTGCAACAACTGCAGCCCTGTTATCAAACAGAAATCATGAATAAAGCAGCAGTGGGTCTGATTTGTTGAAAAAGGGTCACTTAAGGTCCTTGATTTTTAAGCAGCAGGTCAGTGTGTAAAAAAAACCTCCTGATAGTTAAAAAGGTAAATGTGTTTTTAAGCAGAGCTGAGTTTCAAGAGAACAGATTCAGTGATCAGAGCCATGCAGACCTGTTCTCCGAGAGGCGGGGACCAGCTCAGGGTCCGGTTGTGTACCTGAGACTCCGCTTGCTGTAGGAGGAGGAGGAGGCATGTACGACACAGGAGATCCTGGCCCGCCATGCTGTAAGGTCGCAGGAGCAGGAAAAGAGGAAGAGGAGGAGGAGGGCACAGCGTTTTGAAAGAAAGGAGGATGTGAGGGAGGAGAGGAGGAGAGGCACTGGCTGCTGTAAGGCTGACCCGGGTAGACCCGAGGAGCCCCGTGAGAGGGGACGGGCTGCTGAGTGTACTGAGAGAGGAAACCGGGAGGCTCCGGAGGAGGAGGAGGAGCAGAGGAGGCAGAGGAGTACTGAAGAGGGTGATAGATAGGAGCCCCCCCAGCTCCAGAGGGGTACTGGCTGACCTGGGGGTAGCCTGAGAGTCACACAAACAGATGCTGTTAGTGAAGAAACGACAACAACATGCAACAAGTTACATACAGCTCATGCTAACATGCTAACATGCTAAAAGTTTAGCTGCTGGGTGATGAACAGGCAAAGACAAACAAAGAAATATGTAAATTACTCATATGGGACATTCTCCTTTTTAGAAGGAAAAATCATCAGCAGAGAGGAGATCAAACATTTTGAGATTAAATGTCTGTCAGAGTTTTAGATAGTTCATGTAAAAAGATGGACAGTGAGACAGCTGCTCAAAAGTGAAGCCAAAACACTCTGATCAGAGATGCAGCCATCTTCATATTAACAGACATGAGTCAAACTATTAAGTCACTGGACGCCACAGTTAAAACATTACAATGTGACAATTTCATTTAGCAGATGCTTTTGTCTTAAGAAAAGTTCAGCGTTGACATGTCCAAACATCCCACAAAGTCGAATCAGACAGCCCAAATGAATAAAGGAGTAACAGCCATAAAATCCTGACAATACAGACATACAGAACATGGAAAGATTTCATATCTACATCTAAACATGTAATAATAGAGAGGGGTGCCTGTGGTTTAGTCTGTTAGTTCACTCTACCAGAGTTTGGAGGATTGTGGGCTCAAGCCCAGCACTAGCTGTCACATGTCAATGTGTCCTTGGGCAAGACACTCAAACCTAAGTAGCTCCCCCAGCTGTGTCAGTGTAGGGGAGAATTAAAGGTCGAGGATGTTTCTGAAATACTGATAAACAACTTATAAAGAAACTTCATCCATTACTGAGTGAATAAAAGTCAAGTCCATTTACTATTAGACAAATAGATGGATAGATATGAAATAAATAGATTGATATGAACTAGAGAGCTAGATATGAACTGGATATCGATAGATTGATATGAAATTAATAGAAATGAACTAGATAGACATGAACTACACAGATGGATAGATATGAATTAGACAATAAGATAGGTATGAACGAGATATAGATTGATATGAACTAGATAGATATGAACTAGATAGATAAATATGAACTAGATAGATAGATATGAACTAGATAGATAGATATAAACTAGATTGATATGAACAAGACAGCTAGATATGAACTGGATATAGATTGATAAATAGATATGAACTTAACAGAAATGAACTAGATAACTATGAACTAGACAGATGAATAGATATGAAATAGATAGATATGATTAAGGCAATAAGATAGGTTTGAAGAAGATATAGATAGATTGATATGAACTATATATATATATATATATATATATATATATATATATATATATATATATACACACACACACACACACATATATATATATATATATATATATATATATATACACATATATAAATATATACATTTATATATATACATATATACATATATATATATATGAGCTAGATATAAATAGATATAAATTACATAGATACCAGATAGTTACTAGATAGATGAGTTATTAGATAGATATGAACTAGATATAAACTAGATAAATATAAACTAGATAGATATAAGATGGATAGATATTAGGTAGATAGATGGATACAAAACAGATAGATATGAACTAGATAGATAAACAGAGACATAGATATGAACTAGATAGATAGGTAAAAAACTAGATAGATACAAACTAGATAGATAGATACAAACTAGGTAGATATAAACTAGAAAGATAGATATAAACTAGAAAGATAGATATAAACTATGTAGACATAAACTAGACAGAAAGACAGACAGACAGACAGACAGACAGACAGACAGATAGATAGATAGATAGATAGATAGATAGATAGATAGATAGATAGATAGATAGATAGATAGATAGATAGATAGATAGATAGATAGATAGATAGATAGATAGATAGATAGATAGATAGATAGATAGGTCTGAACTAAATAGACAGATGGGTGGTAGATATAAACTAGACAGATAAAGATATAAAGAATGATACCACAGTTATTTAACCTACATTTGAGATGTTGGTCATTCATTTTCAGTCACACACATCTCAGCTATGAATTACTTTATCATCTCAATACGTCAGTGCATTTTCTTTGGGGGTTTTGGCTTCACTTTTGTGCAACAAACCAAAGTTGTCCAACTTTTTATGCCACCTTTTTGTGTAGTAAATCTCTCAAAGAAGAAAAATGGCTGTATTGTGTTTATGGGTAGCATTTAACAAATCCAAATGTGTTAAAGGACTCACGCTGGTACTGATGGGAGTACATGTATGCAGGAGTGGAGGAGGGTGGAGGTGCTGCAGCAGAGCCTGAAGGAGGCATCCCGTACATCGGGTTTGGAGGCTCCACCTGCAGGAAAAAAAATCAATACATGTTAATGTAAACCTTGACTGGTGAGTGCCTTTGGTGATCATACAACAGCACCATTAAAGCATCAGTATAAAAACAGAGGGAAGAGCGGCTGTCAGTGCATGCTAAACTCAGGAGCTCTGATCTGAAAGTTCTGTACAAAGTTTTTGATTTATGTATAAAAGATGAAAAGGAGCGTTTACAGCTTTAAGTTTTACAATAATCTGAGCATCTAAAGAGAATGGTGATCCAGTAAAACTCTACACTGCAAAAAATCTACAGCAAGTGTGCTTATCTACTTTCAAGACAGAAGTATCTACAACTCTTATTCTCATCCACATTCACTTAACAAGTCCAGATACTGTATGTCTAACTACAGGAAATAAGGGGCAAAAATAAAGCACTGAACTGCTTGAAATGATAAGAAAATCTCTGCCATTAAAAGCAGATTTGACCCAGTGGGGGTCCTAAATCTCGATTTAAAATCTGCTCTAGGCAAAAAATAAATTGTTATAAATTTGCCTTGTCTCATTGGTGGATTATTTTACAGCCAACTTAGGTCTTAGTTTTAGTATTTTAGAGAAGTGTAGGAGGAAAACCTCAGATTTCTAGTGCAAACCATGGCGGAAGTAGGTCGACAAAGCAAAGCCTCTGTTTAGGAGTAGAAGATAATGCGATGTTAGTAGTCGGGATGTCCCGATCCGATATGGATATCAGTCCAATATCAGCAAAAAAGCAAATATTGGATCATATCGGCCTGCAGCTAAAATCTCCAATATAAAAACTCCTATACAAGCAGCCCATTCTAATTTTCTTTTATTTATTTATTTCAGTTGTAGAATATGCTAATGTTTAAGTTAAACATAGTGGTTATTTTACAAATTAAAAATACATTTTTTTGTTTTCATTGGATTTATGGAGGTTAATTTTCAGGGTCTTCTAATTTATTCTTTATTTACTTTATTTATTTTAGTATATCTTATGTTCAAGGTTAAAACATATATAGCCAATTGGTTAAAAACAAATTGATTGTTTTTTTTTTTTTTTTTACCTAATATTGCTTACTAATGTACTTTCTTTGGTAATCTTACTTGATCAAGCCTTCTCTTACGGTCCAAACTCCAAATTAAGTACCGGTCAATACTTAAGGCTACAATATCGGTATCTTATCAGAAGTGAAAAAGTTGTATTGGGACACCCCTAGTTGGTAGTGTTATCAACAAAAATGAGTCAGCAGGCATACAGGACTGTTTAGAGTTACTGAAGTGTTTATCTGATGACTGTAGGAAGCAGCAGGCTAACACTACCCATTGACTAACAGTGTTTGAGCTAAGCTAATTAAAGATGGACAAGTTCTGTTCGAAAGACTCTGGTCTCTATGCTTGCCTTGGGGGAAAAGGGGGAAAAAGCTGGCATATCCCTTTAAGATTTAGCACTCTTAGTAAATGTTTATTGCAGGACTTAAGTTAAAGCAACACTTTTCTAAATTAAGAAACAGAAAAATGTGGATGTTTCCTCTATGCTGGACAAAGTGGAGCAAAGACAGTCCATGCATCCAAAGAAAAGGAAAACCGAGACCACAGAGGGGGGCAGAGATGGTCAAAGCAGATGAGAAGTGACTGAATTCAGTGCAGCAGTAACAGACAGCTTTGTGAAATGAGGTAGAAGATGTGTGGTCGTGAGCAGAGGTGCGTGCGTGCATGGAGGTGGGGTGCTCAGTTTGTACCTGCTGCTGCTCTGCCTGAAGAGGAGGAGGAGGGACATTGGGGAGGGCTGTGGGAGTTTGGTTACTCCAGGAGGTGACAGTGGAGGCAGCCCTCACCTGAAGCACACAGAGACACACGGCACACAGCGGAGATGGCCGCAGCATGAAAGGAGGGGAGGGGGGGGGGAGCCAAACACCAAAAACACCAAAAACAGCACTGAACATGGGACCACAGCCAGGGTTCAAATTGTAGAAAACCCCCAACAGTTTAGAAAAGTTCAACATCCAGCCCCCCGACAATGAGCACATTTATCATTTATGTCACATTAATGAAGCAGCAGTGATTTAAACCCTGGCAACAATGGAGACTAAACTGATGACATGACTCAAACACAACAAACACTCCACCAAGAGATGAGCATCAGGATGGCAGGGGCTGTGTTTTATCAGTTTGAACATACAACAATGAAAGCTGATTCTTTTGTGCACAAACACAATTTAACCCTTTAATACCTCCAACTCAAATTTTGGAGCTGAAATGTTTATTTGTTATTATTTCACTTTCTACTGAAATCCCCCAAAATCTAAATTTCCATAAAATGCAACACATTTTTTGCATCACATTTGATACATTAGGTGTTTTGGCAACTGGAGGACATTTTTATCATTTATCAGATTGTATTCAGATGTTTTTTTTGAGTAATTTGTTGATCATATTGATTACATAGAGCTATCATAAAAGTATGTATCAAATATGATACAACAGGCTTTAAAGGGTTAAATGCAATGCTCCATCTTTCATTGGTGTTGATGTGCCTCTGAAATGTAACGTGGCATATTTTTTGAAAAACTTAGTTGACTGAACTCTCCTTCCCTTCTAAGTTCGTCTCTAAATGTCTGCATTTTTGCTTAAAAGTTCATAATTTGGAGTATGTATGAAGCTTTTACTCTGTGCACAAGTGCCTTACTTGCTTGATTTTATTTCTCAAATGTTTACACAGCAGAAAAAAAGATGCTAAACAGTGTAATATTGTTAATGAAACAAATAACATTCAAGTTAAATACTGTAAAGAAGTTAAGTTTATGCCAGTGTTTGTCTGTTTTTGTGCAAGACAGCTCAAAAAGCTTCAACAGATTTAACATTTTTCGAGAATGCTGGTCATGGTAGAAGGAAGTAGTGATTTTAGTAGATTCAGATCTATGGGAACTATGAATGAAGACTATTTTTTAAAGGATTTGTTAACACTGCAAGTTCAGGTAGTTTATCCCATTTTCTACAAAAACAATGTAAGAAATACTGAGAAAGAGCAGTTCAACTTTGGACAAGGAGAAAGGTTGTGCTTCCTCTGCTTTGCTCTGGTGTTTTGTTCAGCTTCATTTGACATTGAGAAACATAACTATTAAATAAAATGAGCAAATAATTAAGCAAGTAATAAAGTAACAAAGGTGGTAAACTACTTGTTTCAGAAGAATTCACTTTTGGTCCAGATTTATGCACTGCTCATAATTTCAAATCTTATTGAATGTGGGTATAAATTTCTTAAGATACACCGAAGATTCTTGATTCAACAATATTTAATTTTTAAATGAGTGAAACTTTCTTTGTCTCAATACATGGACCAGCAAACTAAAGCAAATAAAAGGAAAATTTGCAACATTTTTTGGTATTCACCAATAATTAATCTAAAGTTATCTTTAAACAGAAGCCTGATTAAGTTTTTTATTTTGGCCACAATCAGCTAAAATACTAGTTTTCACAAGCCAGTCCTCTCATAAGTTACCTATAATATTTCATGGTAGAGGAAAAAGTGGTGTATTCAAAGTCCAGCACCTTTTGTTCTAAAAACAGTAACATAAGATAAAGAGTAAAAACATAATGTTAAAAGGTGAACTCAGCTGTACTTACGGGCTGGTAATACTGCTGATGCTGCGCGGGGGCCGAGGCAGCAGGTAAAGGTGCAGGTACAGGAGCTGCTGCCGACAGCTGAGGCACCATGGCGGGCTGAACGGGCATGAACGGAGGCTGCTGCAGGCCGGGCTGGACCGGAGTCGGAGCAGGCTGCTGAGGCTGGACTCTCTGTGGTTGAACCGGAGCCACGGCTGCAGGAGCTGCAGGAGCTGCTGCCTGTCCCAGAGCCCGGCGGAGACGGTCACGGAGCTGCTGAACTGAAACCTGGAGGGTCCAAATCAGGAGAATTCAGATGGTTTAGTTACCTGCTGCATGTTCAATCAAAAGCTCGTTTTTAATGTAAGTTTACAAATTTAAATTCAGACTAGATGAGGTTAGATTAGGTTAGATAGAACTTTATTAATCGTTTGCAAAGACTCCCTCAGGGAAATTAAGATTCAAGCAGCATAGAAGCACACAAGGTATCAGAAAAGTGAAAAAAGTAAATACCATTTGCAGTTTTAAGTATATAAAGGGGTGCTGGTTTGGTGGAGTGGTAAGCAATCAGGCACAACCCATAGACATGCTTCAGCTGTCTTAGATTCAAATCCAGCCTGTGGCCAGTTTGCAGTCTTACCTTATACTCTCTCACCCACTTCACAAGCCTATCCAATCTCTCTTTCTCTTGTCAATAAAGGCTCTAAATGGCCATAAATTATCTTTAAAAAATATCTAAATACAAATATGAATATGGCTACTGACTACGGTTTATATACAGTTTTCTTGAACGTATGTTAATGTTTGATTTTTGTTTTTTTCCTTTAATTACCAGGATTTATTTTCCTTTAATTTGATCTGTACTCATTCTTAAGATGGTTTGCAAATAAACCCACGTTGGGTTTCTACCTCACCTGCACATGTGACTTAAGCTTAATCAGTTTTCTTTGACTCTTCTTAACTATGTGCAAATAAATAAATAAAAGTTAACAAATAAACTTGTGGCTTCACCACATCAACACAAGACTTTCAACAAAATTTAAGCCTAAGTCTAACTGTAACAGAAAACCTGTTTAGACAAAATGCTGCTTCATTCTCTCAGTTTGTACCATATTTTCCCAGAAAACATCCTTACTGACAAACTGTATATACTGTCAATCATACTTTTGGACAAATGGTGCTGACATAGACATATTCATATTTTTATTTTATATATTGTTAACTGTTAATACTGTGTTCATGACCTCATTCAGAGTCTCATTTCCACTTTATTTTTACTTATTTTCCTTCACAAGGAAGTAAATATTGCTTAAAAACTCTGCATGTTGCAACCTGTTCACTTAATTTTCATTCTTGTTTAATTTATTTTCATTTTTAGTCTTACGTTATTTTAGTTAAATTAATTTCCTCCCCTTATATTTCCGACTGCTGTACTGTGTATAAGAGCAACTGAAACAACTGAATTTTCCCTTGAGAATTAATAAAGTATCAAGTAGGGCTGAGCATTTAATCAAAAAATAATTTAAACCAACATTTAGACCCTCTATTCAAAGTAAGGCCCCTTCATACCGTCTGCGGTCACTTTCGTCAAGAGCGAAGGACGCGCTGCCAAGACAAGCGCTAATCTATCAGAGAACTTAAAAGGCAAGGAAAAAAAATGCCATCTCCGATGTTTGGGCACATTTTGGATTCTGTGCAGAGACATCGAGCAGAAAGAAGTTAAGTGTAAATACTACAGGAAGACCATTTTGATGACCGTTGGTAGCATCACCAATTGGTTTCAGCACAGCATAAAATAATTGTTTATTAATCCAGGTAAGAGCTTCGATTCATCCTGACACTGAGATTAGGTAATATCGCCCAGCCCTCCTGTCAGGCTTAACTATCTGCTCCTAAAAGTATAAACAGTGCCTGTATCAGCAGAATCCAGAGTCAGATAACAGGAATTATCACTCACCTGGTTGGTGTTGTCAGGCAGGTAGGTGATGGCCGTGGACAGGCTGCCCTGTGATGCCAGCAGGCTGGCGTACTGACTCATCTTCTCAGCCATCAGGATGCCGATGGCAGTGGCGCCATTCTGCTGCGTCAGCTCCACCGCACGCCGCAGCACCACCACCTTCTCCACCAGATCCTGAGGGATGAAAACACAGCACATCAGCATGGCTGGAGGAAAACAGAGAAGCTGCAATATTCAACGGAGAGAGCTGCAAAATCCACATCTAAGCATGTTTTTACCAACCTGTTTTTTCATTTTCAACACTCAAAAATATAACTGTCAATGCTGGCCCTTATAAAGATCAATATTTTCTATTGTTTAGCTCTGTTTCAAGCCTTTAACTGTTGGGGAGCAGCTGTGTGATTAGCAGCTACATTTACACTATGATCATCTACCATTCCTTGTTATGTTTGGTGCTTCCTGTAAAGAAAAAATGCAGTAGATAAAGAAAGTAAGGGTTACAAAGACTAAAAAAGCTCAGAAATCTGGTGAAAACTGCAGCCCACAAATGGAACAGAGATATGTAATACCTACTGTGTTGTGAATACAAAAAACATTGAATGATCCATCTTTAAATGGACATTTAAACTGTTGAACTCAATTTTAGATGTAAAAACAACTCAAACTGATAACAGAACTGTAGCTGCACTTGTCATTTTTAGATAAAGTGGCTTTTATCTATTGTTTATTTAAGCTGCTTCCCGGTTAAATGTCTTGGTTCACTCAAACATTTTTATATAGCTGTTTTTAAGGCATGGTTAAAGCTTCTGTTGTCACCATCACCTCTGTAGAATAAATGGAGAACTCACTAAAATACTTTATACAACAAGAGATGAGTTAGTAGCTTAAGAGGAACCAATCAGTTATGAAATACTGAAAATCCAGGACTACAGGCACCAGAAAACCCACTCTGTCCAAGTTTTAGACACAAAATTTAAATTTGCTTTTTTGACACACCTGCAGAGACAGCGGAGAGTGTCCGTTCTGCGCTCTGGTCCAACAAGATACGAGTTTCTCCACATTTCCAGCACAGATGTAACACAGACAGGCCTGAGCTTGAAGGTGGGCGTCATCTGCTCCCTCCAGTCTGCCTCCGAGAAGGTCTAACAACACAGAGAAGTTCAGCTTAATAACAGGAGGGAAAACAGGCAAAATAAGGAAAAGTTAAGTCCTTAAAGCTTTAGTCTTTCTACTTTTTACTTAACACTGATCAGCTGATCTCTAAAGTCTGTTAAATGACCTGGATTTTCATAAACCACAATAACGATCAAGCTTTGAACAAGAGACTTTTTAATCATCAGATTTTGCTTGGAGAGCAGTTTTAACTTTGAAAGCACTTTTTAGTTTTAGTTTTAGTTATAATCTTTTTCCTAAAACATCTTAATTGTTTAAGTTTTAGTCTTATTTTAGTTGACGCAATCCACTGTAAATTTTGTTGACGAGAATATGAAGTGTCAAGTGTCGGGCATTTTATATGTTTCTGCGAATGCTAGTAAAGTTTGAATTTATAAAAGAACAGAAACAAACTTTTGTGTGGAATGCAGTCACCTTTATTTAGCCTACCTGACAGAGCATCTCAGTTACAATACCAGAATTGACAACAAACAGCTAACCTGCTTTACATGAATATATCAGTTCATAAAGAGAGCAGCTCTAATTGGATCGCTCCACAACTTATCCCACCACCACCAAGCTAAGGCAGCTGTGATTGGATGTCACTTTGAACTCATCCAACCTTTAAACACAACCACAGTAGCTGTGATTGGATATACTTCTAACTTTACTCTACTTCCTAAAAGACCAAATTAGGTCTGATTGGATTAAGTCTGTCAAACATTTTAGTCTAGTTATTTGTTGACAAAAATGTGAGTACATTTAGTTTTAGTTTTTGTCCATGCGCTCTTGTTTTATAATTACTGTCTAGTTTTCATCAGGGGAAAAAGGTTTTTGATGAAAACTACAGAAAGCTATCGTCAACTGAACTTCCTGGTAAATTAAAAATAGATACATTTAATGTTCAGAAACAGTCTTCAGTGCTGTGTCTCACCACAGAGGGAGGAGAACTCCTCAGGTTTAGCGTAGGTCATCACAGCAGCCAGAGCCTCCCTCCAGTTCTGCAGCTCACAGGTGGTCAGAACGTCGTGCCAGTCCTTCATCACCACCGCGCTGATCAGCTGCAGGACAACAAACAGCTTTGGTCATCGTTCAATAAACTCATCAGAAATACTTTATGTAGCTTGAGGCAGGGGCTGACTAATACATCATTTAAGTCATTAAATCAGAATCATTTTTGCAGGGTATAAAATGAAAAATTGGGATTTTCCTTCTACTGTTCTTCCTCCACTTGTAAGTTGTGACAATGTTTGAAAATGTAAATACTGAAAATTTACAGTTTTTATGATGGTATGCCCATTCTTTCTCACTTTTAGGCTTGCATTTGTTTTTATAAATGAGATTGAAAACTTGTCAGTAAAAAAAGTGCAGGTTAAGGTGTTTATGAAGACAAGCCTGCTGACACTGACACTACATGATGAACATTTGATCACAATATTAGAGCCTGCACATTATCTACTGCATTCTTTATTTAAAATCCCTCATTTAAAAGACAAATTTGGTTAAGTTTTTGATATATTTTGATAAAATTGAGGCAAAATTTATTTTCATGTCATTTCAGCCAGTTGTTATTTTCTAATTAGAATTATAACTATTTTGTATTTATTTCTATTTATATTTGTGCTTGTTTATCCTTCTTTCTAATATTAAACTGCTGTTGTAATTCTTGGAAAGTTTCCCAAAGAGTTTTATCTAATTCTATTTTATGTAATCTAATCAATTTCAGTGTCACTTGGGAGTTTTTTTTTCCTTTGAGAAAAAAATTAAATATTAGACCAAATTTTGAAAAAAAGAAAAAAATGGATTTCATTATTAGGTCATATTGTCCAATCCTATTATATGACCCTCACAACATTTTATTTTATATATATTTTTTTAATTGTTTAGCTGCGGGACCAACTGTGTTGGTCCAATGTGAGTGTGTGCGTGTGTCCCAACTGTCCACATCAGCGTTTGCTTCAGCAGCTTGTGGTTTGTGTAAACTGTCTCTGTTGTGTTCAGATGGTATAATAGGTGTGCATGTGTCACCCAGAGCTACTCTGGTTCTAAATAAAACACTGGTCCATCAGTTTAGAGATTGTCTTGGACTGTGGACTGTTCATGTGTCTTGGTCACCCCTACACGGGTCATAGCTTGAAGCTGCTGTTACCTTTGTGATCTTGCTGTGAGTGTTGATGAAATATTTCTTCTGGGTTTTCTCCAAGAGCTCGGGTCCTCCGGCGATGGCCAGGATGATGCTGTCCGCCATCCTGTTGTCGTGAAGACAGAGCTCCACGGCTCCCTCGAAGTCTCCGGTCAGCAGTGCCTGTGTGATCAGACCATCGATGTCTGCAAGAGAAACACATTAAATTAGGAACATTTTTCTACACACGGTGGCCAGGAAGATAATTTATGACTTTGCTAAATGCATGAAATGATGAACATAATGCTTTAATTGTTTAATTATTTTTTTATCCCTCTTTTACTATTTTATTTTACTAAAGGCTGGAATGAAATTTATGAGTTTGCTAAATGCATGAAGTGACAAACATGATGCTTGCTTTGTTTATTTATTCATCATTCTTCTATCTTTTTAATTTTATTAAGGGCTGGGAGCTTATTTATAATTTTGCTAAATGCATAAAGTAAGTTAACCTAATGCCATTATGTATGGATTTAATTATCTTCATCCTTTTTTTTACATTATTATGGGTTGAAAGCTTGTTTATGATTTTGCTTCATGCATAAAGTGATGAACATGATGTTTGTTTTATTTGTTTGTATTTAAATTTGTGTGTATGTGCATGTGTATGTATATGTGTGTGTATTTGTTTATGCATGAATGTATGTTTATATGTATATTGATATTTTTATCATTATTTTTATCTGTTAATGTCATTTTATTATTATGTTTTTATTATTTAATGATTGTATTTTAATTTTAGTTTATTTTTTTACCTGTCATATAATTGATATTATTGTTTTTATTTTGTTTTATTATAAGTTTTATTCTTTTTTGCTACTGTCTGATAGTTGGGTGTGTGTGTTGTGTTCAAACTTCAAAATTTCAACAAAATGCATTATAAAAGAAACCAAGGGCTCCCAAAAATGTTCAACCCCTAAAATAACAGTTCCAAGACTGGGCAGCCCCACTGCCTCTCATGGTGCGGAAGGAATTCACTCTTCTTTTTAGAAACATTATCTCTGCACTACTCCTCCAGACTACAGCAGTGTGTGTGTATCTTATGAATATATACTTGCAGTAATATGTCAAGTAAACCACTTTAAATGATTATACAACATATCTTTGTTTTCTGGTGGCATGCTTTGACCCCTCAACAGTGTCTCTGAACCGACTTTGGAGGGCCACACCTTCACATAGCCCCACTCTACAAGGTCTAATCTCCAGCATGAAGGAGTTTCTACCTTGACTGACACTGAGGCTGACTGCTCCCTCTTGGGCTGGAGTCGGGGCGGGAGCTGGTGCAGGGATGGGAGATGGAGCTGAAACTGGTTCTGCAATCTCAAAGGGCTCCTCGATGAGGACCGGAGCTTGGATCTCAGCTGGTTCCTCAATGAGAGCTGGAGCAGGAGCTGGACCTGGATCTGCAGGAGGAGCCGGCGCCTCTATGGGCTCCTCGACTGGAGCAGTTATCTCTGCAGGAGTGGGCACCTCCTCCACTGGAGCTCCCTCACCCTGAAACACAAATGAAACATCCCATCAGCCAAAGTTCTGGCTCACTTCAAGGGAGTCAAATCTATAACATTAGGGCTGAACGATTTGAGAAAATAATCTAATTGCAAATTTTTTCCCCAATATTGCGATTTACTCTGCAATTGTTTTAATGTTCCTCATCTTATGTATTCTTAAACAAACATAAGCAGCAGATCTCTTTTCAGTAAAACCAATATGACATTAAATCAATCTAAGGATAAAAGATTTGAGAAAAAGTGGAGAAGTGAAGAACAGAAGCAAAATAGGTATGAAATTGTAAAAACTGGGTAAAAATGGTATGAAAGGGGGAAAAAAGTTAATAAATAGGTGCAAAATAGGTATGAAATTGCAAATGGTGCAAAATAGGTATGAAATTGGGGAATTAAATTTGAAATTAAATTTCAAAAACCATGTAAAAATTCCAAAAATGGTTCTGACAGTGGCCAAAAAAAAAGATGAATTGGGGCAAAATAGGCATAAAGTTGTAAAAACGGGGTTAAAAAAAAAGGTAAAATGGTCCAAAAGTGAGAAAGAAGTGTATGAATAGAGGTAAAAAAAAAAAAAAATAGGTGTGAAATTGCAAAAAACTACATCACAATGCCAAAATGTTCAACACATTTTGGGCTAAAAATCTTGAACCTTCTGCGATTTGAAAATGGCAACAAGCCCTATTGCGATTTAATGTAATTTGCAATTAATTGTTCATCCCGATATAATACCCGTCCCTAGATCTGTGTGCTGGTTTTCTGAGAGTTAAATGATCCACCACCCCTGAAGTTTTAGTAAGAAGAAGGGATCAGTCCAACTAAAGTATTCAGTAACACAGTATAACAAAGATGAAGCTGTACCTCATCCAAGAAGAAGTCCTCCTCCTCCTCCTCTTCTTTCTCATCCAGGAGGATCTCATCTACTATTTCTTCTGCTTCAATGATGGGAACGTCCTCCAGATCTACTGCCTCTAGCTCCTCAGGTTCTTCAGTCATTACAGGCTCCTCCACTGCTGCAGGTTCTTCTGGTTCTGGGTCAGGAGTGGAGTCCAGTTCCAGTGTGGCAGCGGGCATGAGGTTTGCAGCAGCGATCATGTCGAACGCTGCTTCAGGAGTGTCGAGGGGAGGCAAGAAGCTGAGGTCTGGTACAGGCTGCAGGCTGGCTGGAGGAAGAAGGTCCACCTGGATGATGAGAGGAGATGTGGTTCAGAATGAGGTCTCTGACTTTAATTTTAATCGCTGAGTCAAGTGGAAATCGTAAGGACATTTTTAAAGACTTAAAGGGAGTTTGAAAAAAAGTAATGGCATGACACTTCAGAAATATCTGATGAAAACATTAAATTTGGATGTGAAATCAGGAATTTCTAGGAAAATGCTTAAAAAAACAGAACTTCAATTTTTGGTGGATGTGTAAACAAATATTTTTTTAAGGCCAAAACTGCATATGAACTCTGGAGATAGAAAATAAAGGAAAAACTGCTTATTGCCAGTTTATATATTTTTTTAAATACATTCATTTTGAACATATTAACAACAAAAATATATACAAAACAAAAAAATAAGAGGAAATAATAAGAAAGTGGATAACTAAATTATAATATTAATCGGAAGTTACAATGTACATGCGCGAAAAGGAGTAGGAAGAAGTCAAACTTATCTGGTCCGACCCCTTATTCCCTGTTACATATTTGACTTATGTTCCACATATGTACTCCAATAGCCTTATCATGAAAGCAGATTACAAGGATTTATGAAATATATTTAAACTTTCACCTACCTATTTTATACACATATAAACACCCTCTACCTACCTAATTACCTACTGATAACCATAAATACTTAAACACAGGTACAAAGTACACAAAAAAAGAAATATATCAGTTTAAGCTGGAGGCTGTTGAGAAGCAAAGTTTAAAGAAACGCAAGCAGACTAACAAGACAGAGAAAACTCAGAGTCACAAATGAATTCAACATTTTAATAAAGTCACTATTTTGTGATAAAAATTCAGACAAAACGGAGTTGAGAGGAAGAAAAAACTTCTCCTGAACTTACTTGTGGAGGCTCAACAGGTATTTCCTCTGTTTCTGCTGAAATCTGTAGATGAGAGGACTCAGTCATTTCCAAAATATAACAACATATGAAGGAATAAAATAGTTCCTGTTACACTTAACATATCTTTGTTTAAAACATCTGGGATGCTTTAAAAAGGTTTTCTTTCATTAAAATATAAAAATTGCAAAACATCTTCTGAGCATGGTCTTAAATCAACATGTACCATATTTGTGCAGTTTATTGACAATTATTACATGCGTTTCATACTATTTAAGTCATACAGTAATAACAAGAATACAATTATTTATAAATTTCAGACAAACTTAAACTGATTAGGTGTTAAGTTACCAGTTCAGGCTCAGCAGGTATTTCCTCCGGTGCTGCTAAAGTCTGACAACAAAGACAAATAAAAACTACTTAAAGTTCTGCTGAAGGAAATTTCAATTAATCAATAAGTCAAAAAACTAAAAGGACCCCAAGAGCACAAACCATCACCAAGGCATTTTTTTTTAAATTTCTGACATTGTAGCAAATATGTGGAAAAACTAGCCCATTGTATAATTTTAACAAATATTTTCTGCACATGCACTGGCATCACCACCAAAATCTGTTTACTTCATGCATGTGTCTTGACCAACATTCCCTGAAAATGTCATCAGAATCCATTGAGAAATTTTGGAGTAATCTTTCCCAATAACCCAAAAAACAAACACACCAAACCAGCCAGCAAAAACATCACCTCTTTGGTTGAGGTCACAAAACATGGAGGTGAAGCAATACAAGGAAATTAACTTTACATTTTGTGTTACACTTGTAAAAATACAGGACTTTTCTAACTGTTTTCAGTTTAACAACTTAAAGTATGATCCCTGGGCATCTATTATTTGTCACTGTCTTGTTTTTAAATTTAGAAAAACTGCCTGTTTAAAGTCAAGCAGATATTGAAATTACAAAAACACACTGGCACAGTTTATCTTGTTTGCTTGAAGTGGCTCCAGGTTGATACAATGACAAGTCTGTAGTTTTTTATATGAGCTCTGGCAGTTTAAAATATTAGTTATAAAAATAACACTGCCTATACAGCACTTGGTATTGACTAGAACCCAAAATGATCATAACAAAATAAAACAAAGCCAATTATCAAACTTGATGTTAATTCTTCTATTGACTTTACCTGTGGGGGTTCAGCAGGCATTTCCTCTGGTGCTTCGAAAAACTGCTAATGAAAAGAACATTTGATATTGAGAAACAGACCAGCATCTTCAAACAGATACAAACAACAACAATGGCATCAGGTCACAACAATTCACAAGATTTTCCAGCATGAAAACTGGGTCAAGTTGTTTTACTTTAACAAACCATCAGCATCTCCAGCACAGCTTTAAATTGGACATTTACTTTCTTAATAAATGTTATGATTACAGTTATTACAGAACCACTATTAAAGGATATTTTAGCTTTACATTGGTAGGGAAAATACTGTGAACTGAAAGTAACTCCTATTAAGTAGCTTACCTGTGGAGGTTCAGCAGGTATCTTCTCTCGTGCTGATAATATCTGACAACAAAAATAAGGTTTAATCACAAGAATAAGTAAAAAAAACATAAACCATAAAGATCTAACATCTACAAATGCAGTCATTTAGCCAAGCTAGGCAATGCTGATTGCTGCTTTATTACTATAGCAACAAAACAGAAAATCCATTATAAGTGTATGGTTGCTTTTAATAAAAAAAATGTTGGCACACGTCTACACAAAGACTGTTTGCAAGGTGGCCATTTATTTGGGCTGCTTTGCTAGTACTCTGTTATCTAAAAGCAGCTTCAGGTTAATGAAAAGAAAAGTGTATCTGCAGTTTTTCTTGGCTTCATCATACCATTGATCATGTCAATAAAACAGAAAAGAACTCAGGCTTTTGTCAAGATCATTACATTATTACTAAAAAAAGCGTTTTTTGTAATTTTTATGTGTTTGCTTATTATAAGCAATTTTTTACAAGAACAGTGTAACACTCACTATCACGTTAGGTATGATAAACTGCTACTACAGGCTTTTAATTAAATAACAAAACAGTGATTCTGTATGGACAAGATCTGCATAAAGTCATTTTCTTATCACAGACAAAATGAGGAAAACACAGAAGTCCCATTTTCAGATCTGAAATCGAAAAAACAAAAACATAAATCAAATAATACATATCACAAATGCACAAATTATCAGTATCACAGAGTCAGTATCTACAGAGAATGGTCTAGTATGCAGGACACAACATCAAAAATAAGAGGCGGGAGTCAAAGTTCAGAGTATTAGGGATGAAGCAGTACATTTTTATGCAATGATCACAATTTACACCCTTGCATTTTAGCTGGATCACCTTTGTTGGTTATGAAATAATTTACTATCCTGACCTTTTGAAGGTCTTGTCATGGGAAGGGTAATAGTTTAAGTGTTCTTTAGTTCTGTTGTTTTGTTACAGTTTCCTTGTTCGTATTTAGAGTAATTTCTTTTGCGTTTATGGACAGACAGGGTTTTTTGCAGGTTTGGAGCCTTTTAGTTTGTCTATTGTTTTATTAGTTTGCCCTTTCTCAGACTCATTTTGTAAATTTAATTCCTTTTCTTTCAGTAGTAAATAACTTTAATTTAAACCATTTAAATCTGGTTTATTTTGTTGCTACCCTTTCCCCCCTAACTGAGCCGGGTTGTAATACCTTAGCCTATTGGTGCGTGAAAAAAAAATTGCATCAACGCACATTTGAGTTTGTGTTACTCCCCTTACAGTCAAATAAATGTCCACCATAACAGGTGTTTTTATCCATCCCCTCAAGTCTCTCTTTTCCAGTTTTGCACAGGTAGCTTAGGATGTCATCACCCCTTGCCCTCACTGAATTTCCTTGATTATTTGCTGCTGTGTTCACACATACAGCTCACCCACGTAAAGTCATAGTTTTGTTTTTTTGCACGTGTGGATGGTGTTTCAAGAAAAGCAAACAAACTTACCTGTGGAGGGTCAGCAGGTTTTTCCTCGAGGGCTGCTGAAATCTGTGGTCAGAAAAGACAATAACATGACTTTTGATTGAAAACTAACAAAAACATTTGAAAGAGTATTCATTGATTGTTTAATAAATGTTCAAGTTAGCTGAAACACTCGGCTTACCTTTAAGGCAAGCTCCTCTTTGTTGTATCCCAAAAGTTCCAGGTATCTGCTGCGGATGTCACTTTCAAAGTTTGCCTTAAAAGATATAAAAAGAAAAAATAAATCATATATTCTTAAGAGCAATACATCTTCAGTTTTATCTTGAAGCTTTTAAAGATGTGTTTCATACCTTGAGGAAAGACCAAACAGTCTTCTCAAACTCATTCTCACAAGATTCGATCTTTCCCTGACAGAAGTCCACGAAGCTGCCCGTGCTCAGCGTGGCCTGCAGCTGATTGGAGCGCTTCAAAAAGTCGGTTTCTGTAACGACTTGGCTGATGTGAACGACGCGAGCGGTGGGCTGCTGAGGCTGCTGGGGGTTCGGCTTTGAGTTCTCTAAAGACACCAGCTTCCCACCAAACTGTGGAGGTAAGAGAAAACAAAGACAGAGAGGGGTTCAGACGACAAAATAATGATTCTACCATTAATGTGATACAAAGGAGAACGTAACTCACACCAAATGAGGCTCCAACAGGTCTACGGATCCACTTTGGGGGCTTCTTCAAGGGGGTGACTGTGGCTGCAGGGGCTACACTTTGAGGGAGCTGAAGGGGGGGCAGAGTTTGTCCCGTCCCAAAAGGATCCATGTTCCCAAAGGAGGTGCTAATCTGGAAAAGAAAAGACGCAAGTCATGAAGTTTAAGGTGACAAACTTGACATTTAATTTATATTTTCATCTAATTCAGCTTTTAAAATAAAGAATACTAACCCTTTACTTTCACTTCACTCTATGCAAAAGGATATTATAGTCTTCATGTCTTTGCTAGCAAGATGTTTATTATTGCTGCATTGGAAGTCTGCTCAATATCCTTCTATCTCCCACGGGCTTAAATGTGTCACATTTTTTCTAAAACTTGAGAAAATGAAATGCACGTTGAGAGGATGTACAGCCAAATTTTACCAGAAATGGCAACCCTTCATTTCATATTTCACTAATTTACAGGTACTACCTGATTAAATGTGTGCCTATGACTGTTGTACCTTTTTATATTGCATGAAATACCAATAAAAGTTTTGTTGGTCACGTTGAGCTGTGTGTGGGTGGGGTGATCTGTTGCGGTTTGTTATATTGCCTTTCAGTTTTTTATTTTTTTCATCTTTATAACGTGTATATGTTTCTGTGTACACTTGCATATATTTGTATGAAAAAAGGAAAAAGGATAATGGTGAATTGTATTATGTGATTGTTATATTGTCCTTTTCATCAATAAAAATATTTTTGGGGAAAAAAAGAATACTAGTAGGCACACATGTAGCTTTACTAAAATTCCCGTTCTTTCTGTGCAGAAGCAGAGCTGATCTGCCACTGTGGCTTATGTTCAGGCTAATACCATGCACGTCATACAACCCCACTTCAAAAATCAAAAACTATCCCTGTCAGTATGATTATTTTAAAGGAACAGAGCTGGATAAAGACACAGGTTGCTTACCCAAGATCTTAACTGTGGTGAGAAAACATGAAATTTGAGGAAGGTTTATGTCTTAAAAGTCAAAAGGTCTAATATTAATGTAAATATTACGCAGAGCTAAACTAGCTGACCACTTGCTTCATTTGATGGCTGATTGTAGCAACAATGGCTTTGGTTTTAAATGAGTGATTTTCTTTTTTATCATTACTTTGATAAATCTAAGGGTGAATTTGTTAAGGCATAACACTACCATCCGATCAAAAAAAACAAACAAACATAATGTAATGCATTTCTTATTACTCTTTGAGTTGAAACAGATGGTTTTGTGTCATTGAGATGAATTCTGACCTGGTCGGCGTGTCTCTGGCTCTGCGCCTGGCTGCTGCCTCCCATGATGGAGTAAATGTCGATGTGTCCGTCAAATCCTGCTGCTGACAGCACGGCTGGATTTCTGGGGCACCACTGGATGTCGAAGCACCACTGACTGCTGGTGGGTAGCTCATACAGAATCTGAGGATTAAAGGGGATGATATTGTAAAATCAGATGGACAAAATGACCTTTTTGGCTTGTCTGAGTAAATTAAGGAGATTTAGAATTACAGTGAATTTACCTCGCCTGTGTTTGGATTCCAGCAGAGGATCCTGCTGTCCTTCCCGCAGCTCAGGAGCAGCTCAGGATCAGCCAAACTCCAGGCGATTGAAAGAATACCCCTAAAAATAAAAAATATATTAAAAATGACGTGAAACACTTGAACTATACAAGCGTGCCTTACTTGTGAAGCCTTAAAGTTGTGCTCACAGTGTGTGATTCTCTAAAATCTTCAGAGGAGAGGTAGCGAAACGTAAATCCCACATCTGGATGACCGGCATCCGATCGTCCTCTGAGGATAAAACCAGCTGAGTGGCTACTTCGGGGTTCCAGGCGAGTCCAGAACAATGCATCTAAAAACAACCACAAACATGTTGATATAGGAATATTCGGTTATGTGAACAGAAGCAAAGGAGCAGGGGAAATCCACCCAGACAGCCCGTGGCAGGAGACGTACTCTGTTGCTGTGGTCGCTGACTTTAATAATGAGATCGTTCTTGCGGAGGTCCCACACCGATGCTCGGCCGCCCGGGCTGGCGGAGGCGAGGATGTGCTGCACCTGTCGGTTCCACGCAATGCAGCTGATGTCCTCCAGAGGCTGCAAGACAAGGACAGGAACATTTATCAGAAGGTTGAGGGATTTGCTGAATCAGTGGTTTGTGTATGGGTTTGAAAGTCTATAGATGTGACTAATAGAGTACTGACAGACAGCTTACATATGGCCCTTTTCCATTAGCCCTACTCTACTCTACTCTACTCTACTCAACTCTACCCAGCTCTACTCTACTCGTCTTGTGCTGCTTTTCCATTAGCCCCAGTCGCCTGCCCAACGGGGTGCAGTGTCGCTGTAAACAGCTGAGCAACACTGCGGTGACATCATTTTGAGCGTGACACAACAATCTGTGGCTTTTTGTCACAGAGAAAGAGAAACACCCCTTGAGAAGCACAGGAGAGTTTTGGAAGCTGTACAACAGAATGAAGCCGAGGACGAGAGCAATCGAGCTGCAAAGAAAAGACGTATGAGGGTAAGCTAACGGTAGCTACCACTAGCATGGTAGGTTGTCGCGCTCATAACTCATCGATGACGACATTGTCTGACCAATCAGTAACCGGCAGTCGGTGGCGTCATCTTTTAGCATCGACTCAGCTCACTTAGAACCAGAGGGGAGTAGGTACTAAAACTAGCTTGTTTTAGGAGGTACCAGGCTAGTGGAAACACGCTGCAAATGGAGTAGAGCCGAGTAGAGTAGGGCCAAGACGTGCAAGTGGAAAAGGGCCATATAAGTAAGGGGCAGCAAGTGACTCATTTGTCCATGTATAAATCGAAAAATATACTTCAATAAATTACCAGAAATTGAGTTATAAGTTTCCACAAAAAGTAGGTAAAACTGGCTTGGATTCAAAGTTTACCTTATCAGATTGGATAGTATTTCATACCAGTATACATGCACATAAATGTTGATAAATAGCTTTATATATTGTGCCTCTTGTGAAATTATGAGCAGCTCTGATAGTCAAATTGCAACAGTTTGGCCCTCTGACAATGAGGCTAAATCTAATGTGGCCCTCATGGTCACAAAAGTTGCACATCCCTTATAAAAGTGTAATTTAAATGCATGAGATGACCAGTTTTTTATAAAGTTATCTAGAAATGCAAAGAAAGTGGAAGCACCAAGTCTAATGATCTTTATGAGTGAAAATAGTGACAACCTGGATTTAATGTTCATGCCTGAAAGATAATTTAACATGATTTAGAAAAAAATCTATATATTTTGGTAAATATAGCGCCTGAAAATGTTACTAATATAAAAAGTACAGTTTAGAACCAGTAGAAAATAAAATACCTGTGATTTTGGTCCTGGAGTCATTGGAGATAAAAAGTTGTTCATGTCCCAGATGTAGATTTCGGACTCGTTCCCTCCTGAGGCGAACAGGTTTGTCTGCAGCAGATAAGACGAAACACAAACTAAGTCGCTGATGTAATTTTTTAAACACCTGTAAAGACACAAACTCTTTGGATCGTACCTGAAAAGGGTTGATATCAAGCGCTCTCACTGGCCCGTTGTGCTTACTGCTCTCTGCGATGATCACGTCGGTCCCTCCTGCCATGATCTTCGCTGGATCATACAGGATCACATTACCGTTCTCTCCTCCAGCAACAAGGACCCCTGAGGGGTGAGCTCCAGAGTCCATCCCATAGGGGCCCCAGACCAGTTTGTGGTATCTGAGGGAGGAAATAGAAAGAGCTTTTGAGGAAGAGATGTAAAAGAGAGGAGAATATTCAACAATATGGGGAACAGTGATGGCTAAAACCTGTGAGAAGACGCTAAACTGCCGCATGACTTCATGCCCAGACTCAGGTCGGTAAGGTCGAGCTCAAAGAACTCCAAGGAGGCATTCGTGCTGAAGGAGGCATCCAGCTGCTGGGCTGACGTTCCTGCAAAGAGACAGGGCAGGAAACTTAGGTGCTAATAGAGCAGGAAAAAATAGTGAGATTACAAGATTAACTGGTTTTTAAAATGCAAAGCATAAAACAAGACAGTATTGTTTATTATCTTAAAGAAGTAGGTTATGTTGTTGCTGGAATTCGTCTGTCTGTGAGTAAGATAACGCAGAAAGTTCCCAATGGAGTTTGATGAAATTTTAAAGGAATGCTGCTCATGGTACGGGGAAGAAGTGACTTTATTTTGATGGTGATCCAAGTATGGATGCAGGGATACAAGCTTTTTTAAAAAAAAGATTAGTACCATTTCAAGCTAAGGCAGTTTCCACATATGTCAAAAAGCTCTTAATAGATTTGGAAGAGATTTGCAGGAATGTTTATCATGGCACAAGAAAGATGTCAACAGAAGATGGCAGTGATCCAGTGCAGATGCTGATTATATCTGTTCACATTTAGAGACAGGGCAGAGTTTTCAAATTCCGCAAATAACTTCAATAGCAATATCAGAAAATGCCCTGGTGCAGGTATGTACGCTTGGAGCCTTTTTGTTTTGCATGCTTAGCAAGTCAAGATCGCCAGGCTCTAATCAGAGGCAGTCGGCAGAAATGAGAACACATCATGGCAGACAGGGCGCAGAAGTGGTCAAAACCGCATCTTAATTTTCAACTTTCAGCAGAAATCAATACACAGCCAGATCAATAAGCACAATCAATACAAGCACAAGTATCACTAAAACCTTATCATTTCCCATCCCTGATGATGTTGACAGCTTATTTAAAAGCACAGATAATGACAAACACAGAAACACAGTTGTGACAACTTCTGCCTCATGTCTGCCATGATTTTTTAATACTTCATTGTGTCAGTTGGTATTATTGATGCATTGATACATAATTTAGTAATTCAAATAGACACATTTTTCCCATTCATTTTTTTGTTCACCGCTACCCAAACAGAAGATAATACATACATAAACAATTGATAATCATAGTATCTTAATATCATAACAATGATTAATAACACAATTCCAAATCCATAATACATACATGGCAGCACAGCAAATTTCCATCGATATCCTTAACTTGGGTTTACAGTCAGAATGTATATTTCCATTTTTTATGTATTATTGAATTTAAGTATATCACAATAAAATAGGCACCAAAAGAAACTAACCATTATATATACATATATAAATAGATACAAGTATAAATAGATACAAGTAAAAAACATGAAAACTGAAAAACCCAATTCATCTTTTATTACCACGTTTACATGGTCATTTTTGTACTTCATATGAATGGAGGCCCATCCTTTTTCAGACAGCCTTTCTTTCCTATTTATTTTATGGAATATTTTTCCATTCTATAAAAGCTGTCCACCTGCCATGATTTTAGCTTCTTTGTTCTCATTTCTGCTGACTGCCTCCAACTAGAGTGTGACGTCCTTGATATGTAGAGCATGCAGACCTAACAGTTCTTCAAGAGAACACCTTCTCAAAAGACTGTCTTGTCATTTTGGTAATAGAGTAAAAAGTAACAAGGGGTTTTGTAAAAAAAAGAGCAAATTGATCCTGTATTATCTATTTTAAATGAATTACACAAAGGAAGCATGTACAGTAGTATACTTTTAAACTATACAAATTTTTTTATTATTATCAAAAAAAAAGTTTATTATTAAGATCACCTACAAAATCTAACATGTTTTTTCCAATGTTCTCAAAACAAAGCTGAACTTTGTGTGATATCTTGCACAACTGTGTGACAATCTTGCACAACAGACAGACAAATGGACAGAGGTTGAACATCAGTTTCAACATTTCTTGTGCTGTTTGCATTTGCAAAACATAGGCAGAAATGTCCTAATAAATCTTTCAGCATACAGAAAATAAACATACAACTCTACCATTGTATACTTGACATACTGCTTCTGTCAAATGTAATATTCCTGATGCTTGGATTTAAAATGTCTGTCAGTATATTTTTGCACACCAAAATCCACCAAACAGACAAATTCAGTGTTTCCTTTTCACTGAGCACAAGATACAGGCTCTTCATATTATCCTGATACTCATGAGATTCTATGATTCAAGGTCTCAGCATATCAAACCAACCTAACACAGCATTCACTCGCTAAATTATTTTTCTCCTATTTTGTGTTAGAAATGGAGCAGAAAAGCTCCTCTGCTGTATGACTCATTAGTTAAAGTGGCTGCAAAAACTGCTGGAGTTTGTGGCTGCAAATACTGCTCGAACATTTGACAAATATGATATAATCTGTAGAACAGACCAGCCAGACCTGTAAGGCTGCTCAGCACTGTTTCAAAGGTAGATGGGGTGGTGCTGTGCAGGACTCCAGCTCTGGATGGCTGTGCGGTTGATTTCTTTGAGTTTCATCCTGGAAAAAAGGGCAAACATTCAATTATGTAAGTAGTAATTACAACTGAGTGATTACAGTCATTCATGGTTTGATTGTCTCTGATGTAGGGTCTGAAGGAAACAATAGTTGAGGTAGTTTTGGCTTCTGATGTCAGGTTTAAAAGTAAATTTAGTCCTGAAGCCAGAAGTACAAATTTAATTTTTGATTAGCAGCACATTACCAGACACTAAGATTGATCAGCAGTCCATCATGGCTGGGAAATATCCCTGTGCTCAAGCCTTTTATGATCTGAATGTAAAGTATGTTTGGTATTTTGTCTCAATTTAAGACAGTATTTCTTGCTGAACTGGAGGTTAAAGCACAAAGGGTGTTTTTACACTCAAGAGCCATGACTCCACTTTCAAGCAACTTAAAAAAGTATTTCACCACATAATGATAAGTTAGTTTTCTATTCCTCTTCTGCCTCTATGTCATGATTTATTTACAGCAAGTGTGTACTTAAGGGACCATGCAGGGAGCAGCAATCATCAAGATACCATAATTTTAAACACTGACTCAATTTAAGTAAAAATCATGAGAATCTGACAGCCTTTGAAAAACAAGAACAACTTTTTGTTCCTGAAATTTTGAGAAAACTCCTGTGACTGAATAGGAGGACAAACATTATCTGTAAGTCTGTTGTAATTTGGACTGTGCTTTCTTTTTGTTTTAACAGTTTGGTGTAAAGAAACGGAATGTAAACCTGAAGACTTTTCAGAGTTTCTGTGCTTTTTAATATCAATTATCATTTACATCACTGACTTATGTACTGGGTTAAAGCATGTGGAATCAAAAGTTAATTAAGCAATGAAGATTTTGACAATCTAAGCTAGGAGGACTTCCTTTTGCATACATATGTGTACTTGTATGCTGAGTTCAAAACTCATAGTAACACCTTATTTTAACTAATGCAGAGCAAAAGATGGAAAAATAGCAGTGCAGAAAAATTTGCCCCCCTGAGATGTTTTGTCCTTTACAGAGGTGAGGAACAGGCACTCGCTGCTGCAGCCCACGTTTGAACTTCACTTTTTAATGTTTATTTTATTATCTTAATAGTTTTGTTGCTACTTTGATTATGTTTACCTTTGCGTAATTCAATGCTGTGTCATGTCATTGTCTTATTGTTTTATGTCTTGCATAACTGATGTATGCATCTTTGAATAAAATCAAACGGTTTCATTTTTAATCAATATGTCCAATCATTCAGACTGACAGTAAACTTACTGCACCTTGGATCTAATACGATAACTTAATATCAGAATCAGAGTCCTCTTTGTTGGACCAGTATGTTAGATGCACAGTATTAACTATACATATAGAAAGAATAGAAAATAATACCTGCATATCTAAAAAAAAACAACAAAAAAAACAGAGAAAACAAATACAGGCCTTCAGAAACAGTAATACAATGTTGTAATATAATATTAAAGGATGCACATTATCAGAGCAGCATCAGTATTGGCAGATAATTGCCTAAAATGTTGAATATCCATATCTCCAAATATGAACATTTTAGCTGATATTAAGGCTGCACGGATCAGCCATCTTTTTTTACAGATTTAAGATGTTAAGCTGTAATATCGCAATTATTATTATTATTATTATTATCGCAATTAAATCAAGTCTGCCATTTCTTACTTTAACAATGGGGTTATGTATTGTCAGCGATTGTTGGTTTGTTAACGACAAAACTAATAAACTAGAGAAGAGATTTTGAAAAAAAAAATCAGTGAATGTTGGTTATCATGGCACAAGAAAGAAGTGCTAACATTTTGGAGATGATACGAACACGGATGCGGGTTTGGAGTTCTTTTAGGACTTATTGACTTATGATGTAGGTCAATACAGAAGAGGATCCTGGATTAAGGATTTCAAAACATCATGAGATAGGGCAGCTTTCCCCACTTTCACTGATAGCTCAGTAGCTCACAACAAATTTTGATGACATTTTAGGGGATGTTGGTTCATACTAAAGGGAGATCTGATTAGATTTTGTAGCAATAAGACTCTGGATGTGGATACAGGATTTTTCTTGAATGATTTTCTAACACTGTTGCATTGTAATAATGTCAAAGGGCTAAGAAGTTGTCAAAACTGTGACTTTATTTTTGACAAAAAGACACTCACTGTATAATGATCGGTGGGCGGACATACCAGTAACTTGTAGAAGCATTCATCTATGCAGTACATCACTGATTATCAGTTGTACCATGTGCTTAATATGGTTGCCACTGTAAAGCTATATAGGTCAACTTTTGTCCACGCAGAATATACACATCAGTGATACTGAAGTTCAGAAATATCAGCATACAGGATATTTGAAAAATCCAAAATCATGCATCTCCAATTTGCAATACTTTCTCATAATATTGCAACCTCCTGGAAAAATGGTTAGTCATAGTACTTGTGAGTTACACAACAAAACTGAAAATAAGTGTACCTAATAACTGGCTATTAGGGTTTAATTGCTATTTTAAGAGGTAGGCTTTTAACACTTTGTCCCTGCCTTCTCAAAGCTAATGGAAGGAGAACAGAAATAGCATAACTTTTGTATGAATCCCTCTTTTGCACTGTCATAAACACAACAGTTTCAGAGCTATAGGCAAAAGCCAGGGTTAAATGACAATTACTATAACCTGAGTACTGCACACTGGAGTTGTGCAGGAACAATGGCACTTATATTTGTGTTCCTCTTCATTTAAATGGGTACACAAACAAACAAAAAGTACACTACGAGCTAGCAGTATGCTAACAGCTGATGGGCCAATTTACTGCATAAGCCACGAGCAGCGACGTAGCAAATTAGCCTTATAAAAACGGGAAATGAAAGTGGGAAAGCAGAGCCAAAGTTGCAGGTTATTGTCACTTTCCCTGCGTGTTCCCTTAGCCTCGGTACAGCATGTCCCGAAGCTACAGGACGTTGCGTTTGTAGCCTGCTAGCTGCCTGTGCAGGGGAACATAACAGAAGAAGACAGTTACTCACAGGTCTTATTACTCCACTAAAGCTGCTTACCTTATCTTATTTTCTCTTCCTCACATGAACGCACACATATAAAGGACGAACACGATCAGCCTCACTCCCGTGTAAAGTTCCCCTTTCGCTTCTGCTCTTAGGAATTACGCTGTTAAAACAGAAGGAGAGGCTACCGGGTCCCGGCTGCAGACTCAAGACAGATTTCCACGTCCCCACTGGTCTCCATCAACGTGGCACAAGCAACAATCCCCTCCTCCCACGAAGAAGAACAACAACTTCCGGGGGACGTTGAGTCCGCGAACATACCTGTTAGCATGCTAATTATGCTAAAATGCTAATTGTGCTAATGCTACAACATTGAGGAAGTTCAGGAAATTACAAACATGAAAAATTAACTTAGAGTTAAATAAAAGTATAACAATAATAGGACAACACAGGACTCAGGGGCATTTTCCGTCACACCTATTAAATGTCAAATAATAATTTTTGGGGAAAAAAGTCAGTAGGTTAATAATTGTTGTTTGAGGATGCTATGCTACAATTCCAAAACACATTTGATAGAATCTAGAATAAAACAAATCATTACAGTAAACTATCTCAAATATGTTTTAAAATATGCTTAGAAAGTGATAAAAAAAAAAAAAAACTTTATCATAGCTACCGACTTAAGATTTTAAGGGGTTATAGGTCATTTTAATTAAGTTCTTGACTGAAAGTTCATGATAAAACAATGTGCAGCTCTGTGTGCTATTTTGAATGAATACTCTACATAATTCATTTTAATTCAGAGAAATGTACACTTTGAAGGGGATTGAAAATAAAATTCCAAGAATTTCATTTGCAATTTTTATAATTCATATCAGTTGAATATATGTTCTCTTATAAAAGATTGCCAATTTTCAGCCAATTGTGATTTATAAATTTTATTTACTTTCAAAGTAGCTTGTAAATACAATGACTTCATATGTACATTCAAAAATATGACATCACACATCAGTCACACTTTATTACAGATGTTTCAGATAAATCCGCACACACAAAAACTTCATCTCGGGAACAGTAAGTTTAATTAAACTTAGAGAAATAAAACATTAACAATTTCAAGAGACAGCTGTAGCTCCCTAACTTTGACTGATATGGAACACTACTGGAGGCCTACCCCTATGATAGCCAGATGTATGTGCTTTTTTACCATTTATTTGTGACATATCTTCGTGCAAAATTTCTTCAGTGTGTAATTATCCCACTCGTGTTTTGTTTCCTTGTTTGTACATGTTAATTTCACCCTCTATTCCTTTAATTTCTCATTTGTTTTTATAAGTATTACTTTAACATCATCTCTTCTGGTGTTTTTAAATGCCCTATTTGTTGTTTTCCCAGAATTTGTTGTCTTTTCAATTCCTCACTCCTAGTACTGTTTGAGGTCTTCAAGTATTTTTTCTCTGTTTTTTTTCCAATATGGATTGATAGTTAGCCTACAATGTATTTATGTCCCTATTGTATGCTGTATTTCAGTTAATGTAGAGCACTTTATGCTACTTATTTTTGGATGAAAACTGCTTTAAAAAATAAAGTCTGATTATTGGATTGTCATAGAAATCTATTCAGCAAATAAATCTACACACAAGACTTTTTAAAACGGCTTAACTGAGTATTGAGAAAACACTTACTGTACTTAGAATGACTGTCCTGAGAGATAAACATGTCTTCAATAACAGAAATCTTAATCAAGCAGCAGTGTGAAATGGTTAAACTACTGGATGGGAAAACTACTTATCAGGATCAAATTGCACATAAGAGCGGTAAGTTTCAAAATATTCTGCCTTGAAAACTAATTTTGTTAAACTTTGAGTTTGAAAATTAGTTTGAATGAAACACGTCAAGTTGAAAAAACAAGTAGGAAGCCAACTTTGACCAGCATTGCATGCCTAATTGTTAAATGTTCAACCACATCAAACATTAAATGAGTTAAGAGACAATTCTGTCCTTTATTGTACCAACAAAACAATAAAATGAGGCTTGCAGCAGGTCAAAATGGTTTGAAGGTCTACAGTTAGGGTTTTTCTGCATCAGGCCTGCTTGCCCTGTACATAACCTAGAATAAAAATAGCCACAAACACAAATATGTTTTTCACACATTTATTAAAAATCAAAAATAAGAACAAGTAGACAAACCAGCAAAGTTCTTATCATATATCCAGTTGTGTCCAGACCTCTCACCTTAGCCAGTCACCTCTGAAAGAACAAAGATAAAAGAAAGGTTAAAAGTGAATTATTTATGACAGTAATAAGTTATTTGACAATTAAATCAATGCCAAAACCCTCATTTTGGTCTCAACATATAATCTCCCCCAGACATATGAATGGGTCAGATGGGTAGTGATTGGTATAATCATTGGGATGGCTGGTTGGTAAATAATATCCAGTTTTCTTTGAAACTTACATTTCAAGTCCACACCTATTCTCCAGACGACCTGTAAAATCAAGAGATAATCTTAAAGAATTGCTTAACCAGAACAAAAACTTACCATTATAAAGGCATATTTTAATGACAATAATTTAGTTATCTGATGAGGTGTTAAAGACATCAAATCAAAGCCGAATTCACGGGCAGCCTCTCCTCATTCAGAATAACTTAAATTCGTATTCACTTTTAGGGCAAAATCTGTCCAATTAACGAATTGCCTTAGAATTTGCAATTATTTCCGTTGACTCTGGTGTGACAGAGACATCCCGCACTGAACAAGTTGACTGTACGTGACCACGTGCTGTACAAATGTCGGGTTTGAAACGTCTTTGGCTGTCACTTTGTTTCATACAAAACACAACAGAACAACACCATGCATGTTTAAATACTACTTCATAATTTTACTTACCTTTGTAGGAGCATGGTATCAACACCACGTGTAGACAACTTTCTGCTAACGTTGCTGCACCAAGCCTCGTATGGAATTCATGCTAAAAATAGAAAAGCGACTATGGACGTCCAAAAAGCCGATTTGTTTGTCTACTGTACAGTAAACATGTTCCTGTAGATTTAAAATCGAATAATGGACTTCTATGCTGACAGCCATGTGCTGAACAGTTGCGCAGTTAAGTCCAGTCTGCAGCCACAAACTGCACAGCGTCTCCGTCCGCTCTCGGTTCTTCTTCTGGTTCATTATTTGCGTTAATTCTGTGCTCTTTACCGCCCCCTGCTGCAGGGCTGTTCAAATGTTCCACTGATTTATTAAAATGCGTGGCTACACTGAAGGCCCTTTATTCCTTACAAATTCATGATCGAGTTAACAAAGTGTATTTTTACTCACAGATAAAAATCACAAAGTGCTTGACAATTAAGGGTGAATTGAACAGAGTGAATCACTTAAGTACAGAGAGCAGAAACGAGCAAATGGTCATATCATTCAACTTGAATTAAAAGCCTGTATAAATAAATGTGTTTTTATGTGTTTTACATACACACACTTACCTGTGTGTACACACCAGAAGACAAATTAGTCTTTATTGTATAAGCAAACATCTATACATAAGTAGATAAATATGTTTTTTTAATAGAACAACAAACAAAAAAGAACAAAAATTGGCATATAAAGAGATTGAAAGAAAAAAAAAAAACAGTATGGACAAAACTGGAGAAAAAACAAACAAATCTTAAGCCAGAATCAGAAATACTTTATTGATCCCCTAGGAGAAATTTGATTTTTTTGTTGTTGTTGTTGCTCTTAGACATGGTATAGCTGTAGGAATATTAAACAAAGACATTAAAACAGATACAGCAAGGCCATAGAAGTTTTAAGATATATGTGAAGAAAGCAGCTTGCAACATACAGAATAATAAAACTATACTGGCTTAATGACCAAGACCAAGGAATTTACACTATTAAAATTAACATTCTTTACAATACGAATATAATAAGACAGCACTGTTGCACAGGAGACCACATTTGACTTGATACTGCACTGTATATCATGTTTGCAAATATAATATCAGAGGTGAAGACAATGAAAAAAGTTTATCATCCAGGACCTGACAGAGCTGTGGTGTTCTAGTTTTAAAGTCTGATGGACACAGGCAGGAATGGCCTCCTGTGGTGCTTTGTGGTGCATCGTGGCAATAAAACATCCATAACAAAAAATAGTAATTGTGAGTTTTGATGAATTTATTTTCTGCTGGTAGCTGAGTCAGTGAACTAAATAGTAACTACTACTACTAAGTAATAACCCCTATTTCGAGTGTTTGATGCAGCAAGTTAAAATTACTTGATTTGAAAACTACTGAAAATAGTCAAGATGGGCAAAAAATGTATGATTCACCTTATACTGTACTGTTAACTTTTGCAGTTGTCTGTAAAATTGTTTGATTAGAATTGAGTTTTCTTTTTTAATTTTGTGCTTGAGCTGATGTGCTTTGCTGTCTGTATGTTTCTACCTGTTTGTCAAAGCACTCTGAAAACCTCTGTTTCTAAAAGTGCTATATAAATACAGATCTTATTATTACTATTATTATTACTATTATAGATTATATTTGTCCCCTAATCTAGTAAAAACTATGTCTAGTTTTCTCAAGTATAGAAAGAAATTATCCTTAAAACTTTACATTTATGGTGTGCTCCTTCTACTTTGGAACCGAGAAGAGGACAGTGGGAATGATGTCATATATGAGTTATCAGCTTCTGACTTGTGTTTGTTGCACTAAGTCAGCCATCTACATAGTATTGTTTGACTTGTATTTATGGAAATGCTGCCATAGTGTTATTTTCATTCTTCATGATGTACGTGCGAACTGCACCAAAGGATGTGCTTACAATGGCTAACACAGCAGTTAATGCCCCGTTCCATTGAAATTCGCAATGAGAAGAAGGATGTTGGAATTATATCATCTCCGAGTTATCAGTGTTCCGTTTAAAAAGTTTGAAAAAACATGCTGATCAACCAGGCTATTATGAGCCCTTGTGTTAGCCGTTGTTATAACATCCTGTGTTGTAGTTCACAAATACCACAGAAGAATGTAAATAACACTACAGCAGCATTTCCATCAACATAATTGAACAATACTATTTATATGGCTGATTCAGTGTCACACACACACGTCAGAAGTGCTAATACACATTATTACAGTAGCTTAATAACTGTTTACACTAAGGGCAGCCATCTTGGATTTTCAACTCTGGGTTGGTGAAAATCCCCCAACTTTTCAGTAGGAATTTTTAACATGAAATTTCCCACTCAGAGCTCGATAATCCCAAATTCACAGTACAGTTTGAAATACAGGATTATTTAGAGAACCTTCCTCCTTTGGGGCCCCAGATACGTGCCCCATCCCTCCCTCTTTGACGCCCCTGAGTTGAGTCACTACCGGCTTCATCCTGACAGCTTTGCGCCGCGCACTCCTTGAAGTTTGTCCCTCGTCGTTCTCCGTTTAAACCCGTACGTGGCAGTCACTGAGCAGCACACAGCAGCTCAGGCTGATGCGGCTCTTCTCCGAGAGTCTTCACTCACACGAACCGACATCCCACTCCCTCACAGGACACATTGAAGCAGGGATCCTCTCTGTACCTCCAGGTTTGTCGTGACCCGGGCTGTGACTCTTCTTCGACATGTTCACCCTCTCGGAGTTCGTGGTCCTGCTGGCCGTCCTGACTGCCACCGCGTCCGGATACTTCGTTAGCATAGACGCCCATGCCGAGGAGTGCTTCTACGAGCGGGTCAACTCCGGCACA
Source organism: Scarus forsteni (assembly GCA_036419115.1). Taxonomy (NCBI): domain Eukaryota; kingdom Metazoa; phylum Chordata; class Actinopteri; order Labriformes; family Labridae; genus Scarus; species Scarus forsteni. The sequence goes on along the minus strand of JAZDUH010000359.1, from coordinate 6,620,149 downwards.
AAGATGGGCCTCATGTTTGAGGTGGCTGAAGGAGGCTTTCTGGACATCGACGTGGAGGTGAGGGCTGTCATGTAGATGATTAAAAAGCCAGCTAACATGGTGGGGACACCGGTTTTTATAGCCGAGCAGTGGTTTTGACAGATGAGGCCTATGCTAACGGTAGCTAACGATAGCAGTCAACGTAGCGATAAGCTAAACTAGTTGCTTTCAGATTTGTTCGTATTAAACTAACAACTTGTGTTTAAACCCCACGCATCCTTGCTTAAACCAAGTCAGAACAAGATGTATTTCAGGCTATTGTTTAAAAATACGCATTAAATAAGCTTTAATTATTCATAACGAGCCAGGAAGTGCGGCATTAGCATTATCTCCGGCTAGGTTATGCTAGCTAACTATGCAAATGTCCTGTTTACACTCGGAAATCTGTCCAAATGTCGCCATGCACGCCTTGAAATGAATTGTTATCAAGGTTATATTGCAGGTAGATGTTAAAATTGTACAAATACAGATTTAGCCAACAGGATTGTTGCTGCCATATGTTACAGCGAGGGCTGTCATAGCACCACAGTTTCACCTTAACCTTAATTGTAGTGTGATGATTGTAGGAAGAATTTGAAAAATACTCGTTATGATACCATTGCAATGAACACAGGAGCCCAAGGGGGTTGCAATATTTGATTTTACTTGTGTATTGTTGATGAAACTGCTGTCAAAATCCCCTAGAGTATCATAAGTGAATAAATAAGTAGGCAACACCTCATCATATTGTCATCAAAATCCTAATCTAGATCATGCACTCTCCGCTTTTTCCTGAGAAAATATGACTTGTGACCTTGTTTTCCTAATCTTGGGTTTGGGGACATCAGATGCTCTTAAACCTGTCAGATATGGGGTTTTAAAAACAGTCTTAATATGTGTATTAGAGCCGTGTTAACACTGCTGCAACATTCAGCCTCCAGCGATGTTCACTTTGCTCCAGAGGTCGTAACAGAGGTGTGATGCTGGAGAGATGGATGTAGCAGACTCATTGGGAGACAGTGAGCATCTCTGCCTTTGTATGTGCTGTGTTGCAAGCATCCAAGCTTTATTACAATGTGAATCTGCACAGATGTTATGACGCCGCGGGTATATGAGTGTCTTGAGGTGTAACTCCAACAGACTGAAGCGTAAGGCTCTGTGAATTGGGCTTAAAACAGTGGTACATTAAGCATGATCTTTCTGTAAAGTTCTTTCCACTAGAACATGTACACTGCTGTGATGCAAAATATACCTGAATCAAGTTTTGCCTTTATTTTATCAAATTATATGTCCAAACCAAACAGAATTTCCCTCTCAAAGTTAAGTGCATGTCATACAGTGTGGATTATGTGGTCTGACAATGGGCAGACATGCATTTTTAAATCTTTTGCAGAAAATAATTTGAATTAAGCATTTTAAAAGATGTATTACCTATCCATAGATTAACATTTTAAAAGCTTTACCTTCAGAACTTATACTGGATTCTGATTTAAAAGAGGACTCAGTTTTGGAGTCATTGATGATCAGACTTTCCCTGTTTACTTGATATCTTACATGGTTATATACTTGTTCTATGTGGTTCTGTCTGTAATTGTTAAGTAAGTTTATTATTGCTTTTACAGAATTTATTCTTGTGTTTAATGTGTTTTAAGACCCATCTAGGGATGGGAATTGCAAATGACATTATGCAATAAAAGCTGTTAAGCTGTTGTGTGGCAATATTCTCTTGCTTCATACTGTCCACATACACATAAAATGATACTTGTACAACCGAAATCAGCTGCAAATATAAGCAGAAATGTTGATGTATGCCTGTACTAAAAATCAATTTTCCATCTGCTGATGCCAGTGTCGTGCTTTCTCACAAGAATTTGTAATACATCACATCTTTTAAATCTGCCATAGAAAAGTACAGTAAGTTTTCCTTTAAGAAACCAAATCTTGGCTTATTTCCTACATTTAAACTTCAAAATTGCAAATACACTCTCACACTGTCCTCCTATGCAGGTGATTTTAATTTAAGATGGACACTGTCCTCTCTAAGCCTGTTTCATGAACTAGATCAAGATTTGTTGAAGCTATATCTCCCTTCTTTATGATCATTAATCAGGACTTCAGCCTTTAAAAACCAATAATGTTGAGAAGCTTTGGAATTTGTTCTGGAATAACAGGAGACTTTTGAGCTCAAGAGACATTATTTGACTTGTTAAAGGAGCAAAGGAGATCCTGACATGTGCACCTTATTGTATCCTACATATTGGTTTGCATTATTTTATTTTATATGCAGTTAAAGCTCAATAAATGTGCTGTTGAAATGTTCTGTTTGTTATGTGATGGCATAGTCAGTTTATTGTTCCATGTGTTTGTTAAAAAGCAAAAATGTAAAATAAAGTATAAAAAAATCTTGAAGTTATGTTCTATCCAAAGCCTTGAAAAAATTAAGAAAAGAGCTTTGATAGCTCTGTGTGTGCTCATTGCATGAATGCACTGATGCTTGGTTAAACATCTGTGTCAGCTGACATCAGCCCATCTGAAAATAATGTGACATGAGGTGTTGTCACTGAGATTCCCTAAATGCTAAATCAGATTAAGTGTTGGTGGGCAGATTTTATCACATGCTGGACCAGTTTTCATTATTTTATTAAGCCTTTATTTAACCAGATAAGACCTGTTGAGACTGGAATCTCATTCACAAGGATGACCTGGCTAAGAGGTCAGCAGCACAGATCAGAAAACATGAAGATAAAACAAGAAGGAAGTTCTAGCATATCTATAATATCTATAAACATTTGCTAAGTATTAGTTGGCATTGTAGGAGTCTTGCACCTGGAAAAATAACGAGTAACTAACTTTGATATTGTTATCAGCGATCAACTAAAATCTATTTTTTTTTTAAATAGCTTGAATTTCAAATCAGTCCATCTTTAGTTTTTCTCACAGCAAGCCAACAAAACAAGTACACATTGTTGCCTTGTACACCGGGTATGTCCATCAACTCGGGATGCACAATATTGAATTTGGCTGATATTTTTGAATTCACTGTTATACTGATATTTCTGGTCAAGAGTACAAGCTCTGCACTTTGCAAAAATAGACTTGTTTCTTTTAGTGTTGCAGTATATTTTTGGGAGAAATAGATGTGAAACAAGAAAACAGCATTTAAGTCTTGCAAAATAAAACATTTTTAAATGCAGTCATGAGAAGGTGCATCAATGTTGTAAATTGTGTGTATGGCCAAAATATCCGCTGAAATTTCTGCTGAAATTTCATTTGGGGCCGATACCATACTTAACTTTATAGGCTGACATCGGACAGACTAATATCAAACTGATAATATCATGCATCCCTAACAAACATCTCCAGATACAGAGTTCATGATATGATGTATATCCTGATATTCATACATCGATGAAATGGACTGTGCCTTTTACTTCTTCCGACACTCAAATTTAGGATCTCCAGAGATCTTGGAAGTAATTTAAGTTTTGAATGTGCATCATGTAGTTTGACTTCTGCACCATGAGTGCTGTGTTTTACAACTGCTGTTGGAGCTTTCGGGCCTGTATTGATTCTGCAAAATCTGTATCAGTACACGAGTGACCGTATATTGCTGGAGCAGTTTTTTAGCACCGACCTATTGCATTATGGGATTTTTAAAAAGCTTTCAACTATGGCCAACTTTTTTGTCACAGTATGTTGCACTCAAAGTGTTCAGCAGAATAAAATGAAAATATTGTCAATAGTCATTTATTAATTAATACATTTTACTGTCTTAGTGAAGATATTGCAATAGTAATCATGGCAAAGTAATAAGCCAAACTGTCATCCTGCAGCTCTGTCATTAATCAGATGTTTGTCTTGGGTTACTTTACAGATAACAGGGCCTGATGGTAAGCAGATTTATAAAGGCGACAGAGAGTCCAGCGGGAAATACTCGGTCGCTGCCCACATGGACGGCACCTACAAGTTCTGCTTCAGCAACAAGATGTCCACCATGACACCTAAGATCGTCATGTTCACCATCGATATTGGGGAGGCCCCCAAGGGCCAAGACATGGAGACAGAAGGTAAATAAAGGCAGATTGTGTGGCGTGAAAGACGCATAATATCTGAAGCACCTCATCCTCTTTCAAATTAAATACAAACCAATTTTCCTCGCTGTATTCTTCTGCTTTTTTTGTCTGATTTGATTTTATTTTGGGGGCTTTTTCTCCTTTAGGTGGTGACAGCTGGGATGGTAGGGCTCAGGGCCGAAGTGCTGGTTCATGTAGACTTTTGAGTTTGTGATGCACTGCAGCGTTTTTCCTAACCAGTGTTGTTTCCATAGCATTAACTAATATTGCTGCATTTCTACTCCTGAGGGTATGCATGTGACGTCACAGCAGACTCATTCATCATAGTTACAGCTGCTGAGAATCAGTCAGGAGCATACAGTAAAAAAGCTTCAATTCAGCTTAAGTGCCATCCTGTAACTTGATATTTCTGAATTACATTCTTCTTGTCAAATATTTATAAATACTTGAAGTATACTGTTAAGTCTCCAAGACAAAGCTTTGCAGTGGTAGTAGCACCATCACATGCATCTCAGCTCGACACACTGAATGATTTTAGGCCAGAATTTGGACCCATTTTGCCCCACTCACACACACCAGATGGACCATTCAATATAGTTCACCACAAGATTCATTGAAAGTGTTTGGGAATAGGCAGAACTGTCAAAAGCATATCCAGCAGGTGATTGGTCGATCTCTCTGTCAGTCACATTCATTACAAGCCAGTCCAATAATATTTTAGGCAGGCATGCTACCATGGTGTAAATATCGGAACATGATCCAATTTGTTAAATAAACTGTGGCCAGAACATGTTGAAAGTGGAGAAAAATACAATTTATTTTGAGAAATTCAATTAAATTCTTTGTCACTTTAAATATGACAACGAGATTTTATACCGCAATCATTCTCTGCATAGCCAAATGATTAAGTGCAAGAACTCTTCCTCCCAATCCTTTGACCACCTACTGTGTAAAATCAGCACACAATACTCGGCCATAGAATTGATATAAAAAAATCACAACAGTGCTGTTGTTTTTTTCACTGAATAAAAAAAATGTGGTCCACGTCTGATAAAACTGCTGCTGAAGCCGTTGACACCTTTGCTAATCACTGAAAGAGCAGTTACGAGCTTTGTCTCACTTGTAACTTCCACCTCTTCCTGCTCCAAAGGATGCTAATTGGGTCGTGCCGCTTTGGACCGAGTACAGTTGTTGCAGATTGGAGCTTGACAAGATGGATCTGCCTGATTACAGACACTTAATCAGTGGATACACTGCAACAGTGCAAGGTTGAATCTAGATGAAGGCTTCCTGAACTCAAATTGATTTTTTACTTATGATCCTAAGTTAGGCTGCCTCTGGCTGGATGCATGATCAATCATACATTTCATACTTTTACAGCTCACAAACATGGCAGCTAACCAACTGGCCACAAACAAGTCATGAGACAGGACTGTAAATACCCCAGTCAAGCAGTGTTGATTTTGTCAACTACTTATTTTCATCAACAACCTTTTTTTCTCCCAATGAAAACTAGACAGTAACTAAGAAAAACAAGCAAATAGACAAATACTAAAAGTAATTTAACTGACATTTTCATCAACAGATAAAAACTGGACTAAAATGTTAGAGACTACATGACCTAATTTGGTCATGTAGGAAGTAGAGACAAGTTAGGAATATGTCCAATCACAGCTGTCTTAGCTTTGTGGCAGTGGGATAAGTTGTGGAGTGATCCAATCAGAGCTTCTCTCTTTATGAATTGATATATTCATGTAGAGCAGCTTTACTGTTTGTTGTCAGGTCTGGTATTGTAATTGAGAAGCTCTGCTAAATAAAGGAGACTGCATTTCACACAAAAGTTAAATTTGTGTCTGTTAATTTATACAATCAAACTCTATGAGCATTCAATAAAGGGTTATTACATGTTTAATTTTATCCAAGTGTAAAACATGACTTCAGAAATTCATGGAAACAAAAAGCATCACACTTTACACTTTATATTTTAATTGACTAAATTTACAGCAGATTTTGTCAACTAAATAATTTTAATTTTCGTCAACTAAAACAAGACTAAAGTCCAAACAATTTAGGTAACTAAAACTAAATAAAAATACTGTCAAAATTAACACTGCAGTCAAGTCCAAATGTCCTTCATTTATGTATTTATTTGTCTATTTCACTGTTCTCACTACATAATGTCTCAGAATACTTTAACAAGGAGGAGGACGGGCTCTGGGTCAAAGTGACGTCAGTGCATACCCTCCAAACACAGGGCGATGTGATGTTTGTGACTGGTTTGATTACGTGCACACTTAAGGTCCCATGAATGTCTCTGCTGATGTGAAGGCATCGCCAGAGACATAAGTCACAAAAGTGTTGTGCATGAGCTGCATATCTACCTGATGCATGTGATTTTGTGCGTGAACGCATTGTGGTCTGTCACTGATTAAACATCTCTGCCTGTTTCAGCCCACCAAAACAAGCTGGAGGAGATGATCAATGAGCTGGCAGTTGCCATGACAGCTGTAAAGCACGAGCAGGAGTACATGGAGGTTCGGGAGAGGATACACAGAGCCAGTGAGTCAGAGTTTAATGAGAGCATACTTTACTGAAGGGCTGGGAAATGTACCAGACTTTATGACATATGGATAGAATTGAAGTGATACATCAGGGCTTTCCACAGATTTGTGGAATATGTATGTATTTCCAATAAAATACATTCATCAATATTGGTTTACTTTCCAACTTCCTTGGCAGCATAAATTCTCCTCTAACCCACAAACCTGAACAGATAAACTTGGGAAAAAAATTAGAAACTCTCACCAGCCACTTTATAAGGCGCACCATGCTTCTCCCAGGTTGGACCCCTTTGCCTTCAGAGTTCTTCATGGCACAGATTTAACACAGCACTAAAACAGATTTTGGCCCATGTTGACACAACAGCATCACACAGTTGATGCCGATTAGTCTGCTGCGCATCCACAATGAGAAACTACTATTCCAACATATCCTCCAATAGATTGAGATCTAGTGGCAGTGGAGTAGGCCTGTGCTTAACATATCATTACAGCAAAATATCGTCACACACTCCTTCAGGATACGTGTGTCTATGGATTCTACAGAATCGATACAGCCGAAATATTTTGACAGTTGTTGTCAATAAACTTTGGCTAATGTTAACAGTGGCACAGTTCAAGGTAGAAGACGAGCTACATAATGAAGCATTTGTTCTCAATTTTAACTTGGGTCTACCATCTTTGAGGATCTGAATTTATGTCTCTCAAGTTGTCGAACCACTTAAAACTCATCCTTGTTCTTTTTCTTATAAGAAAAACTAAAACTAAACTTGTCAAGAATTTTGTTAAAAGCGTAGTCAGTGTTCACAATTTAAATGTATCGGGATACGTATCATATCGTGGCCTTAGTATCGGGATACGTATCGTATCGTGGCCTTAGTATCGGGATACGGATCGTATCCTGAGGTTGCTGGAAATACCCAGCCCTACAGTGGAGGCACAGTGAATTTATTGTCATATTCAAGAAACCAGTTTGAGATCACCTTAGCCATCAGAAAATGTTACTTTATGGTCATAAACGAGTGGACGCAGTGTTCATTTTGTTGACCATTTATTTTTCGCCATAGTTGTCCTCAGCAACCTTTTTCCCCTGATAAAAACTAGACAGTAAGTAATAAAAACAAGTGTATATGGACATAAACTAAATTAATTGAAATTTTCATCAACAAATAAGAAAATGTTTGACTTAATCCAATAGAAACCTAATTTGGTCATGTAAAAATGGTACATAAAATGCTTTACACTTCATATTTTAGCAGACTAAATTTGCATTAGATGTGTGGATGTTAAATTTTACTATCAGTTCATTGATTTTTCGTACCACTATCTTACTTATGTACATTTTTATCTCATTTTACTGTATTATTATTTAAGATGGTATTTTATTTACCTATTTATTTTCCTCAAGTTTGCTTATTTATTTTTATGTATTTCATATCAGGATTTATTTATTTATTTTTAATAATTCTTATTTTAGACTTCCAGTGCTTCCTCATTTTTATTTAAAGACAGCATTTATTCAGTCCTCTTATTATGTTTTCTGCTAAGGTCTTTGTGTATGTGGATTGTTAGAGTGTTTTGTATTTTTCATTGTATTCAATTTTCTACTTTTTATTATTTCAATTTATTTTGTTTCTTCATTTCCACGTGAAGCACTTTCTGCTACAAAATTTTATATGAAAAGTGCTATACAAATGAAGTTTGATTGATAGATTTCATTGACTAAAATGTGAAAATCATCAACTAAAACTCGACTAAAGTTAAAATTATACAGATGACTAAAGTATGACGAAAACTACAGTATAATTTAAGCAAAAGACCAAAACTAAAACTTTATTTAAAAAGTGCTGTCAGAGGATCGATACGATTTGATATTACAAGGTCTCAAATTGATTCGATTCACAATTCAATTTGATATTTATTCAGTCTGGGATATCTTAGTTAAAATAGTGCTGTAAATTTAAAAAGTGACCTTTTGACCTACATCAGTAATAATTGTTTTAACATGAAGAACTAAACCCAAAGCAGTCACATTAATCATATTTTAATTATATGCATTAATGCATATTCTGCATATTACTTGTTTTTTGTCCAACTCGTATTTTCCTTTGTACTTGTTAAATCTAAAATACTGGACATCCAAACATCAGCTTTTAAACTCTCCAGTGGTGCCCATATAGTGCTTCCACCATGTTTGTTTGCAGTCACATCTCATGAGATCTTGTTCAGTAGAAAGCAACGCTAAATGCTGATCACAGGAGACGAGCAGGGTTGATACCACAGGCTGCTTCTCTGCACATCCAATGAAGAAAAAACTACCCAAGTGAAACGATCGATCTTTGGATTTTATGGATCAATTATGAACCAGTTAAAGGAAAATCGATTTAAGTCGATTTAAATTATTTTTTTAACCCAGTCCTAGTTAACACTCAGTTTTAAATTCAGCAGGTTGTCTTCATTGTATCTTCATACCTACTTACCTGAACATATAAGCAGTTGAACTGAGCTGTACCTAATAAAGTGGCCATTGAATGTATACAGCATCGTTCTTCATAAAGAATTATTGATACACAGCTGTGTGACAGGGATCTTGTGTGGAATCATATCTCACTAACTCTCTCTTCTTCTCCTCTAGTCAACGACAACACAAACAGCAGAGTGGTCCTGTGGTCATTCTTCGAGGCTCTGGTTCTGGTGGCCATGACGCTCGGACAGATTTACTACCTGAAGAGATTTTTCGAAGTACGACGAGTGGTGTAGAGCGATCGGCGAGAACGATCCCTCCGTGTCCTCCACTGTTTTTTCTCCAACACCGAGACAGTTCTTAACACTCTGGATTTATTGAGACTGGCAGTTTTTTCGAGTAAAGCCTACGTTTGATTGGATCTCAGATGGTCTCTGTTCTCCTGTCACCTGTTTGGTTCCTTCTTCAAAAAAATAATGTAATTCGTGTTTGTTTGGAAGAAATGGCCAAAAGATTCGAGTGTAGGTGTCACTTTTCATTAGTTTTTTTTGTTTTGTTTTAACACATTTTTGTCCAATATTGTTTTATAAGTGCAAGTTCTTTGCCAGTCCAGTTTTGGCTGTAAAAGACATCGAGGCAGATGAGGAATATAAGATGATGGGTAGGCATGTGTGGAGCAACCACGGGAGAATGTAGCCCTTAATAAGATATAAAACGGGACCTTTATCCTACAATAAAAGCATTCGATTTTGTCCAAGAAGCAGGAGGTTTTTGTTCGTCTAAGCCAAGTCAGAGAATGAATGAATGCACATTTTTGTCGATGCTTTCTAACAACAAATTGCACTCCTGATGCCCTGCGAATTATCTGAAGGATTTACGCTGCAGCTGGTTTTTAAGGGAAAGTGTTTAGCTACTGGCTTTGTCTGTTAATTCATAGCGATCCACGCCACATGGGGAAGGTTGCTTCATTGGATTTATTTTGCAGGAAATGATTGCAGCTCACCTGCATTGTTCAGAAACATGGCAGCATGTAGAGTGGTTTGTCGGCTTTGGAATAGCTTAATTTTCAAAACCCAAGTTTCCAAACTTCCACTTAGTGTCAACACCGTAAAGACGGAAGGTATCGTTGGACTTTCGATCCAGCTACGTGGGAGTGCAGAGTGTAACGGAGTACTGAATACATGTTACATGTCGGGTGAGGCTGGGTGGGGGTGGTTCAGGGTGGGAGGGGCTTTGACACCTAATGACTGCTGTGTGCTTTAGTTGCTTCTATTATAGTTATTTTGTTGGTTTAGGGGATTTTAAATTATGATTGTATACAATTCTGAACTGTTTGGTTTTCTTCCTGGAGCACATTCAGGGACATGCAGGTGTTTAAGACTACCCATCTTTACGAGAATGACCTTGCTCATTCTCTCCGTAGATGTTAGGGCTGGGAAATGTGGACCCAAAGTCTTAGTTTGTTTTTTTTCTGATAGCTGAATGCCAACAAAATATGTATTTTGTGAAGAAAGAAAAGGTTGTCAGAAGAAGGATTATCATAAATTAGTATGTGAAGATTGGGGAGAAAAGATATCTATACCCAATTGATACCAGGGGATCAAAAGCATCTTAAACACTTGATATTGGGCAAACTCTAATTTCTAAGTATAAAAAAATCTGACACACTATCTTAATTTTAAAAACATTTGCCACATTTCTGTAAGTTTTCCAAACTTTCCACAATTTCTTTTAAGATGATCAAATCTCTTGCTCTCGGTAGGCCTTTATTGAAAAAATAAAACACTAAATTACTCAATATTGGGTGTTTAGGGCCCATGTTTTATGAAATTTTGTTATTTATATATCTGTAAAAAGGTGATACCTCATTGAGCCTCACTTTGAAATAGATCTTTTGGTCATTTTACGGTCAGTGTTTCGCACTGTTTTAATGGGCATTAAGCCAGTAACCTATACTCCTCAAAAGACATTTTGGAATGTTGTTTTTGGTCAATTATTTCCCCATTTTAATCGAGCTATTGGTATTGTATTTTAGATTGTTTGAAAGCCTGATTAGTCGCCTCAACAGCGAGGTACAACATGTAAGGATCATGCATTCATGGAATGAGCAACACAGCTAAATGTGTGGGTAGCAACCAAAAAAGTACCAAAACCCCCTCTCCCCCTGGAAGAAAGTTTGTTTCCTCGGTGAGGCAAAGGTTAGGAACAGGTCAGGGTGTCCTGGAAAACCTGGAATATGATTGCCCAATTTTCCAGTCATGGAAAACATATGGATGAAATGTCCTTGAAAAACTTAAACTGTCTCCCTTCTAGCTTGAAACATAGAAAATGAAGTAAAATGTTCTAGCTAATGTACACGTAGCCAGAAAATGTGACCAGGTTAAAATATTGCAAGTTAAGGTGTAAAATATAAAATAAAATAAAAAACTCAAAACAATGGGGACAAAAAGAAATAATGAAAAAAGGACAAAATAAACTTTAGGCTAAATTAACAAAATCTTTTTATAAAAAAGTAGAGTAAGTAAAGATTAAAAAATACGTATAACATAAATTTATAAGAGTAAGACACATAAAAGCCAGACTAAACAGATAGCCAACAGACAATGTTCATGCTGGAGAGTTAGAAACAAAGAAATTCTAAGATCAATATGATCAATAACTAGAGATATTGTTCATCAACCTCTAATCTTGTTTTTCAGGAGGCTAACTGGAATTGAAAACTGCCCACCACAGCAACAAAGTCACTTCAGCTGGTTATGTGACACTAAAAATTTCCTGGAAAAGTCCTGGAAAATGATTTCGAGAAAAGAGTGGGAACCCTGCAGGTGTTTGACTTCACCAGTCTCACTGAACTTGAGTTTGGAGTGGAGGCATTTTTTTTTACTCCAAAAAATGCCTCCACTCTGAACATCAGCTCCCAGTTGCAGGGGATTTTAGCACATCTTTTATGGCCACTACCCGCTGCGTTGCTTATTCCAAAAATGCATGATTCTCAAAAGTTGTTCCTCATAAAGGTGACTAACCAAGCTTTCTAACAATATAAAATACACTACCAGTTGGTATTACTAAAGGAGAGAATAACCAAACATTTTTGAATATAATATTTATCAAAATGAACAAAAAGTGCTTTTAGACAAATCACGTTTAGCTTTTATTTCATTAAAAAAAAGAATAATGTATTGTTAAAGCTCAGTACATTTCCCAGCCTTTTTACAAGCTGAAATCTCGTCCAGTGCCGCACCAGCAGGCGTGCTGCATGTCTCTGAATCTGCTCCAGTTTTGTATTAAAAATCCTCGGTGAGCTCAGGCAGGTGAACTGCTCTGTACACAGTCTCTCCTTTTTGTGATTACAACAGAAATCTGATTCATGGATCTGTACAAATGTAGATCGGTTGTCTGTGGAAAACGCCCCAGGTTTCATAATAAAGCCAATATTCTGTACAAGTACTCGGATATCTTTATTTAGATCAGCTTGAGAAGCGAGGCTGATTTTCAGGAATGTGAAGAATGGGTTTTGTGATGAATAAAACACTTGGTCTCAATGTTTTCACCAAAGTACAAAATAGGCTCATTGAGAGTTTTATTGAAGGTGTACACATGAGAAAAAACTTACTTTCTTTGAAAATACTCGACTAAAAGGCAGTTTTAAAATAGTTTTTTGGCATACACAGAATTAAGACAGGAGGAAATATTATCAAATGGTAAATCATCACCAGCAGGGGGCGCACAAGGACTGCTTTCAGACAGCAGAGTTAAGACTTGCCTACAACTTAAGACTGAACGTGTAAAATCACAACCTAATGCAAGTATTTTTGAGATTTAAAAAAAACAAAACTTATCAGCATGGAGCTATTTACTAGATATTTGGGAAGTTAGGGGGAATTTTTAATCTGACCACCAAGATCCACAACAAAAACTCTGTATTTCTCCTGGTAAATTCATCATGTCACAGCTTTGGCTTTTGATTATCCAGATAAAATGCCAAGTCTTTGCTTCTCATATCAAACCAACCAGCAGCTTCTGATCAATCACACCCTCCTTTTCTTCCTCCACCTGATCAACCCTCCTCTGACACCATCTCCATCACTGCGGTCAATCATGGTGTTAAGCCTCAAGGATTCACGGCACGGACGTCCAATCACAACAAACAACCACTAGAGCTGGACCTCTCCTCCTCTGAGTCATTCTGCTAAAGCACTCCAAACTTTTATTTGGTCTTTACTCGCTCCAGATGGACCAGGTTGATTCCAGACCCTCAGAGTGACCCCCGGTCTCTCTTGTAAACGTGTCCTCGATGATCTTGAATCACAGAGTTTGAGGCGATGAAGTGTTTAAGGCAGAGTCAGGATGGAAAGCTGCCCAAATGACTCGATTAAAACAGCTGTTTTCTACTCTGAAAAGCTGGTAGAACATAGGACTGATTTCATTTAATCCAGATAAACTACTCATATTTCTTATAAGGAGCTGAAAGAGATGCGCCAACACTCCTGGGTCTGTGACAAGCAGATAGACACTAATCTTTTGTGGAAGAGATAAAGGTTGCCCACCGCTAATTAGCTTAGCTAAAACACTGGGACTCAATGGGAAGTGCTAGCCTGCCTCTGCCTACAGTCATCAGATAAACTCTTCAGCAAACTCTTAAATGCAATATGAGGAAAAGAGGAGACTAAATACTAAATATTGAGAAAATGGGGACGGGACTAGATAAGCTCTGCTTCTCCCGTCTACCCTTTCGGACATGAACATTTGATCAACTATTGACAATGTGTGATGCTGTATAACTGTGTTGACGTGACCGAAATAAATAGATAAATCAAAAAATCAAAATCAAATTGCCTGCAAATTTAAGAATGGCTCACAAATGAAAGCTCCCACAACTGTGAACCAGTTCCCATCTTTTACTTAAAAGAGCTGTTCAGGGGTGCTGGTTTGGCGGAGTGGTTAGCAGCCATGCATTTCCCATGGAAATGCTTCTGCCGGTCCAGGTTCGAATCCAGCCTGTGGCCAGTTTGCAGAGTGTCTTCCCCTACTCTCACTCCCTTTCTTAAGCCTATCCACTGTCTCTCTCCTATCAATAAAGGCACAAAATGCCCAAAAATACATAAAAAAAAAAAAAAAAAAAAAAAAGCTGTTCAAAAGACAACATGTTTGCGAACGTCACATCGCTAGTAATCACACGGATGTAGGTCAACAAAACAAAGCCTGTGACGCGGTTAAAACACGAGTAACAACAAGCACACAGTTGCTTGTCTGATGACTTTAGGGTGTTTACAGTTATGAGATAAAAATGCAAATTGGCAGGATTTCAGTTGGAAAGCAGTGTTAATTTTTTTACTAATAGTTTTCATCAACAACCTTTTTTCCCCTGACGAAAACTTGACCGTAACTACTAGTAAAAACAAGTGCACATGGACAAAAAACTAAAACTTAATCAACTGATACTTTCCCCAACAAATAAAAAATAGCTGGTTTACACTTCCCAATTCATATTTTAGTCGATTTCATTAACTAAAATGTTGTGAAATGTAATCAACTAAAACTGGACTAAAATGAACACAATTTAGATGACAAAATTATGACTAAAACTGAAGATATTTTAGACAAAAGGCTATAACTAAAAATAAAAAGTGCTGTCAAAATTAGCACAGTTGGAAAGGCCTAAAATGTTAATAATTTAGTCAGTGTTTGGATAAATAAAAGCCTGATTATCAAAATATGGGATAGATATAGATGCGTATGACTCAGAGTAACTGGATGCAAACATTATGAGGTCTCCAGCAGTGCTTGGTCGTGTCAAAGCTTCTGTAACAGCATGTTAATAGAGTTCCCATGTGCTGGATCTTCTATGTAAACACGAGTTATTAAGTAAACAGTACATGGGGTGAGGTCAATCCTTCAAAGTAAACTGTGCCTGTACCATCATCCCTCATCAGAGTGTTTGCTGCAGTAGGAGTGAATCATCTACAGTGGAACCAGAAGCACAGGCACTTTTAAAGAGAACAAATACGAGGCGTTTTCTAATCCACGAATGCAAATATCTGTAAACTAAACACCAGCTCCTGTTAAAAATCACATCACATGTCAGAAGTTTGTTTGCCACTCTAACATCACCTGTCACACCAGTTTAAAAGCAAACATGGCTGAAATAGCATTGATTCTTTGGACATGATGAAGAAGCTCTGCAGTATTCGGCTCTTTGGTGTAACTCTAACGAAACAGTGAAATCACAGGAGAAAAGAGGGTCAGAACCCCTGCCTGAAATCCTGGGAAAATCAGAAAATTATAATTAACTCCTCCAACAAAAACACATCTTTACTTTATTTGTTCTTAGTTTTTTGAAAGAATCCGTTCCCTTCAGATCTCCCTGATTTCAAACAGCTTCTGAGAACTGCGGTGAAGTAAATTTTTTTTCTGTGCTTGATCAATATTTAGATTAGATTAGACGAGTTTAGTACACATTAAATGTAACATTAGATTAGATAAGTTACAACTTTATCTCTTGGGAGACTCTTCCAAGGAAAAGAAGATTCCAGTAGCATTGTATTGTAAAAAAAGTTCCTTAGAACACAGGATATCTAAAAGT
The DNA here is from genome assembly GCA_036419115.1 of Scarus forsteni. Classification (NCBI taxonomy): domain Eukaryota; kingdom Metazoa; phylum Chordata; class Actinopteri; order Labriformes; family Labridae; genus Scarus; species Scarus forsteni. The sequence goes on along the minus strand of JAZDUH010000359.1, from coordinate 6,604,453 downwards.
AAAAAAGTAAAGCATTAGAAATAAAATCTTTCTCTTTCTCTCTCTCACTATATAGAGTATATATACATATATATATATATAATCTAAATAAACAATAAAATACAGTATATATATATAGATATATAGATAGATATAGATATAGATATAGATATAGATATAGATATAGATATAGATATGTATGTTCTAAATAAACAATACAAAGACAGTAAAATAAAAATAAATTACATTTTAATAAACATACAAAAATTAAAAAACATAATATGGCTACTAGCTTGCTACTGTAGAAGCCAGTACTATCAGTACTGGTAGTAGTACTCGTAGTAGTACTGTAGCTGGCTGGATGCTGGCCACTACTACTATTTAAGGGTATTTATAACAATAAACAAAGTGTTAGTTGGTTCTATGAAGGTTGATTGATTAATTATTCTAATAGCTCTTTACTATAACATAAAGCAGGAAGAGTGTTAGTTTTATATGTATTTTGCACTATTGTCACACAATAAGTAATAGATGGGAGTAAGAAAGAACAATAAAGTGTGTATAATGGCTGTTTAATAAGGACATCCTTTAGCAATGTTTCTGACATTTTACTTTTTTAATCATTTAAACTCGGCTTCCAACAGAGCTGATCATCAATGATCAATCCAATTATTTTATCTTTAAACACACCTTGATTGTGGCCAGGGTTTTATTTTTTCTGGTGCCAAAAATGATCAACTTTATTTTCGTTAAATTCAAGGACAACTTCTCTTTGTCAAACCAGCTCTTCTGTGACTGTTATTCCTTTCAGCTGTAGTCAGAAGCTGTTCTAGGTTTTTATCAGAGTAGCAGAGAATGGTGTCATCAGCAAAAAATGCAAATATATAAAGAAAGTTTTTTAGTTGTGTCTCATGAAAAAACGTTTGGCCTGACAGGATCATCATTTTGTGGTAAACCCAAGAAGAAGAAAAAACATGAAATAACCCTTTAAATATATGATCTGAAGGAACATCTATGAAAGAAAGACCAGAAGACCTGATCGTTGCATTGTAGTCACAATCACGCCATATTTCCTTCTTTTGCATCTGTGTTTTTGCATGAATGTAAATGAGACCTTTCTCATGCAAATGGCTGGTATGACTGCTCACATTGAAGCAGGATTACAAACAGATCGATCCTAATCTCCACAATCCCGTCAACTAGAGCTCCTCACCTCGGCTGGAACTTCACGGTGGAGGCAGCTAGACGGCGTCAGATTATAGACAAAGATTGGATTATCTCTGCTGATCCAATTATACGTGTTGCTCTGTAATCGGCTGGTTAACTGGACATGTTTAAAGACAGCTAGAGAGGAAGGCATCAGAGTAAAAGAGGTTTGAAATCTCCTGAATGCTTACCTTTAAGATATCACTTTTACAAGCAAAGAAAAACAATGAGATCCGCAACCTTGACCATTAACATATGACTTCCAAATTCACAACAATTTATCTTTGGCTGTTTCTCAATACTTCAGTATACTTCTGTACTTGTGGACACGTGATGCATTATCAACTAGAAAAGCACCCTGAGAGCGCAGTCCTCACCCATATTGCGATTTTAACCATAAATATTAGTCCTACCTTTATTTCATCTAAATATTTAGATTCCTCGAAATTAACCTTGAAATTTCGATTTCAATCTCGACTTCCATTAACATGGCCCTTGTACTCTTCCGTATTAATCTCATCCCTTTGACTTTCATCACCAAACTGTATTTCAACTTTATTTACATAATTTCGACTTCTATCAGACAATTTCGGCTCAATTCTCGCCATTTTGATTTTAATCTGGATCTGCTAAAAATCATTTTTTCCATCAAAAACTGCCCTAATACTCTTTCGTATACTCTTCTGTAAAAAATTAATAGGAACACAATTAAAAGGACATAAGGATCTGGAAAAAAAGGTAAAAGAATACATTTACATTGAAACGTACTCTTTTACAAAGAAAGAAAGAAACATTCATGTTCAACCCTTTGACTGGCATTGTAACCATACGGTTGACTTTTTGCCACCACACCACTGTAAAAATCTCAAAACCCATATTTGTCAGACTTATTCAGGTCTCAAAATAGTTTGTGACACCAATATTGATCCACTGGAATGTGCTGCTGTACATGAATATAAGTGTTTGAAAACCAGAATAAATCAGAAGTGAATCATTGCTGCAGAAATCTAACAGTTAGCAAAAGCATTGGAGTAAGAAAAATATTTTTTTTTTACATATTTCCAAATCCTCCAGCAATCATTATTTAGTTGAAGGAAATAAATGTTTTTATAGAAAAAATTGTTGCAGGAATAAAATAAATCCATTCACATTAGAATAACCCGCAATGGGCAAGCCAACCAGCTGGTTGACCCGCACATCTGTTTCCCAATTCCGTAATCTGAAAAGTAAAAGCTGAAATGTTGCTAAATGAAGAAGGAGGAAGGAACACAATTTTACCAACATTTTTTCCCCAAATGTATTTCTTAGTTGGAAGTCAAAGGGTGAAAAATGGAGAGTTATGGTAATGATAGAGGTTGAAGAGTTTATTAGCCTGTAGCTCTTGGTGACATCAGAGAAAGTGGTCCAGCATCCGGAAATAGAAAAAAATACAACCGCTGACGTGCTGACTCCACCTCATGATGCCATTTAGCAACAGATGATCGGCGCTTCATGTTCATCTGGACACCAGGAGACACGGTAGCCAGCTCCAGCAGTGCTGTGAGGGAAGCCCCCTGTCCGTGTAATGTTCGTGGGGGTCTCGGTGCCCTCCTGCTCCCTCTCTCCGTAGCCGGGCCGTGTATTTAGGACCCGAACGCCGCGTGTGTTTCCGCTGGCAGTGAGTTTCCGAGGATCGCTATGGAGGTGCTCTGGATAGTCCCGCTGCTGCTGATCCCGCTGCTGATGTGGACCAGCAGCACGTTCGTCTTCTACTTTAAAAAGTGCTTCTACGTGGCCTGGATGATGTGCTTGGCCCTGATCGCCATCCCCCTGTCCATACTGAAGAGCGGGGGAAGAGACATCGAGAACATGAGGTGAGTTTGTTTGCATAATAAATGTCGCTGCCAGCGCCGTCTGACAGCTAGCCGGTGTTATGGCGTGAAGGGCGACCGTGTTGACTGGTGACTCTAAACGGAAGGGCAGTAGGGTCAGCAGTAGGGTATAGGTGCTACAAGGGACGTTTTTTCAATACTTTTATGAGAAAAGGGTAAGAATAAGAGCAATAACTCGACATTTAAGTGATATTTTCCGGACAAAATGTCGAGAATAAAGTAACAATGTTACTAATAATGTTGGAAAACGCTGTTTACAATTATGTGGTAACAAAAGACGTGCAGGAATTTATTTAGAAACGGCTAAAACGTACTAATTCAGTCAACTTTTAGATAAATAATAACCCAATTATCTAAATATAAGGTAGACATAGGCGCACAACCAGAAGAATAAAGTGAAATTGTGGAGAAACAAATATAGAATTTTCTAGAACCATGCTGAAATATGCCCTAAATTTTTGAAACTGTCGGCAGAAAGGTATCACACAACCTACATTTTGATAAATACAAGTTGAAATATTCGGAATTAGGTTGAAATTTAGCCGAATTTTAATACATATTACTAGAACAGTAGAGAAATAAAGTCTGAATATTGAATATAATGTTGAAGTAAGCCTACTTATTATGTAAATATAGTCTAAATATTGAGGATAAAAGCCAAAATAATGAATATCCAGTTCATAATGTTGTGAAGAAAGGTTAAAGTTTGAAATTTTAAATGTGGCATATCAAGAGTTAAGTTTAAATAGTTAATACATTTTAATAATGTAAGTCAAAGTATAATAGAGAAAGCCAACACAAAGTGGTAAAAAAGATATTGTAACAGTTTTATTAAGCAGCCAAATAGTTAAATGTGGTTTAAGTAGGCCTTAAATCAAATTGAGAAGAAAAAAGTTGGAAGACACTACAAAAATATTACAATTGGCCTAAAAGATGATCATTCTGTTGAGTGTAAAAAGTAAAACTATCAAAAAAATTTTGAATGAAGTCTAAAATATGAGGGGGAAAACTGAAAAATCAAGTAGAAAGTTTAACAGACCTGATGTTTTTTGGAATTACATCAAATGCTTATTATCATAAGTTGACTAACAAATAATAATATTATAAAAAGCCCTATAATTTATACACGTATTTCAAATAGAGGGAAATAGTTAAGATATCAAGGATAACATTGAAATAGTTAAGTAAATCTTTTGTTTCTTTATAGCCAAAATCCCCAGAACAATTATGAAGTAGGCCCACAATAAAAAATGGGATCATATGGAAGTATGTCAACAACTGTGTAAATGTAAGGAAAATGTTGAGGAAAGTAGTGACAATATTGAGAATGAATTTGAAAAATAACCAGGATTTTTGGAGTATATGTGGACTCACACTTTGATTAAATTAATTAAAACAATGATAAATAAACTTCACGATATAAGCTGTAAGGTGAGGTAGGTCTACAAATGTAAAAAAAAAAGCATAAATGTCAATATGTTGGGAAAAGAGATGATTTATTAAAAATAAAGTTAAAATATGCACACAATTTCACCAATCAAGTCCAAAACATATGCCAAAATATCAATAAAAATAGTCAAATAGACATATAATATCGTGAATCATCTTGAGTTGTTGAGGAAAAGAGTCATAATCTGGAGAATTAAGTAGAATAAGACCTTTAATTGAACAAAATCTAAGTAATAAAGAGGAAAAAATGAATTTCAAAATTATTTTTGTTGTCTTGAGTTCTCTCTTGTTTTTCTAATGGTATCTAAATCTTTATACTCCACTAAGGTTATAAATTTGTTGCCCAATGTGTGTTATATCAAACCAAATTGTGAGGAAATGTTGGTTAATCCTCTCCACATCTGCGGTTACTGTGACAACCGCAGATGTACTCGGTGGAAGTCACCATTTAACACGGTCACCCCTTTCCTCCGCTACACCCTTGTTAGCATGCTAGCTGCCTGGTTAGCGGCAGCCTTTACTTCATATCAAACATGCATTTCCCTTTTTAGTTAAATTAGCCGACTTGTTGTTTCTACAGACCATTAAAACGCAGCAGCACAATAACACCCCCGAGCCTTTAGGTTACGTGTATGTCCGACATTTATAATAAAGCAGAAAAATGAATTAGTACATTATGCATAGTTTATTACACATATGCTAACATTAGCCCCATTGCCACACAGGCAGAGGGAACGTTAGCTGAAAGCGAGAGTGTTAGCATCAACGTTTAACATCATTTTCTGGTTCTGTGCTCAAAATGCTATTTAAGGTCACGTTTGTGATTATTCCCCCTAGGAGAGCAGTGATTTTAGCTTCAAGCAAGGGGTAATAAATGTGTCGGAATGTTATGTAAGAATTGCTAACTTCTTCAGGGGTTAGCGAAGTTACTGGACTTCTGCTCTCATGTGTGGCCGTCAAATATCATAAAGTTGTGATTGTTTTGCTAATACTGGCTACAATTTTGACTCAGTATTTGCAAAGTCAGTTGGTTTCTATTTCTAAATGCTGAGTTGTCGGCGTGTCTGTTTAAAGTACACTGTAATTATTCAATCCAGCAGAACATCCCTGCAATTAATCATATCTTTATGGAGATTTTTACAACCATGGCAAAGCACATTTCATACTTTATGCCCGTATAATGCCTTTAAATGTTCTTAGAAATTATTATTTATATCTGTCTCGTTTGGTAAGGAATTGTTGGGGCATTAGAGAGTACCTTTAGACCCAAAGTTAAAAACAACAGCAATATTAAATGTGAAATCAGATAATAGCATAATAAACAGATATAAAACTGAATGCAACCTCATGTGATTGTAGAAAGCAATGGTAAAAACTAGGGATGCTTAATATTGGATTTTTGATATCCAATATTTTTTTATTCATTTATTGATCCATTATATTTCTGGTCAAGAGCACAAGCTCTGTACTTAGTGTAAATGGACTTGTTCCTTTCAGTGTTACAGTATATATTTGTAAAGAACAGATGGAAAAAAAGAAAAACAGCTTTTAACTATTGCAAAAATAAAGCCGATATGTGTGGCTAATACATCAGTTGTAAATATCTGCAAAATTTCAATATCGGTCAATACTGATACATACATTTTTAAGCTGGTATTGGTCAATATGGACAGCAGAGTGGTTATATTGTGCATCCAAATCTAATAAATTCTAATTAAGAATCAAAAGCAACTCTCAGTGAATCAATATCAGTAGTATTTTTCCTTAATTCCTCTATCAGCTCCTTCCATTTTGTTCTGCTTGCATTGCATAGGTCGTCAGAAAAATCATAACAAAGACGTCAAAAATGTAGTCATGGCAGACAGGAGGCAAAAACAATTGTGGCTCAGTTTTTGACAACAAGGCAACGCTTTGGTGGAAACTCCATTTCCATATCCATTTGTACATGCAGCACGATATTGAATATCAAGAGTGTCATGTGCTTGACATTGTTGCCACTTAAACCTGTGCAGGTTATTTTTGCCCGTCCAGAATGTCCACAGATTTAATAAACGATTTGTTAATAATTCAGTTATAAAGCAAAGTCACTACTGCTGTTGGTAAAAAACAAACAAACAACAAGTGTATCAATTCCTGAAGTCCATCATTGAAACTACATCTTTGAAACAGGTATGTAAGAGGTTCTATCTAGTGATGCAAGTAAACTGGACACATTTTGGTGTTGCAGCTAAATTGCCAACATTTTGTATTATCCAAAGAGCGAGGCGGAGTTAACCTGCCATTTCTGTTCATCAAAACAAGAATTTACCCACAACTGTTGAATAGGATTTCTATCAATTGGGATTGGAATTGAAAACCAATTCTATTTGGGAATCTGCAACAGCTCCCTCAGGGAATTGATGCCATTAATCTTTTTTGCTTATTGATTCCCCTTTATCAATTCTTTTAGCCTACAGGGGTCAGAAGAGGTCAAAATTGTGGCTTAACATTTGACAAAAAGGTGCTTACTGCACAACTTTCAGCAACTTGCTGAATCAGTTATCTGTGCAGCACAATGCACTGAATTTCAGGATTTTCATGTAAGGTTTGTTGCTACTGAAAACACAGAAAATCAGCAGGAATTGATAGAGGAATTGTTAAAGAATTGGATCTTTAATGGCTTTGTGTTTCTAAAATCTTGTCAGTTTTCATCCCTGATCTCAGTGTTAAGTGTTTTGGTACTATTTCAAAAGAACAACATCCTTCTTTTAACGGTTAATAGTGTCACAAAGTTCATAAGTTTATCATTTTCACTACATCTGTGTAGGAAGAAAGGTACATAAGATAATATATAACCACCTTGGAAAGGTCTGACCCATTGACCTTAACACAGGAGGGAGGGTGTTATTTTATACTGGACACACACACTGACCAGGTCAGCTGATACCTGTCAGGAGAGAAGTGCAGTACTTGGATCCTTGCTGTTGTGGTTAAACTGGACAGCGAGGACGGATTGCTTGACACAAATGACTGCATTCCAGTAATTACCTGGAAGAAGCAGCAGCCAGATGGTGAGAGATCGACCCTGGTTAGTTAGAAAGCCTGAGGCTGGGAGATACGGACGAGAAATCACATTTTAATATCTTCTCATCTGAAAAATGATATGCACTAAATAACATACTGTTTTTCCAGTAAATAAGTATACAATAATTGTATCTGTAGAATTTTCAACTGGTATCACATGATTTGGCGATCACATGATTGCGCTGTCTGAAATTGTGATTTTGATCTTAAAACGATAACTCTTTCAGCCCCTGTCTACACTAGATGTGCTATTTTTGTTATATGCAGATGATACAATATTTCAACAACCTTGACATAAAGAAACTACCGAAGTTTGTCTTTACTTTGGCTGTGGGCAGCAATTTATCTTTAATTTTTAATCATTTAAAACCAAAAATCCTCCTTTCCTAGGTGGCTTGGAATCTGTTTTTGTCACAGCTCAATATTTACCAATATTTCCGGCTTCTGTTTGTTTGTTTGTTTGTTTCTATGCTAGCAACATAACTCAAAAAGTTATGGATAGATTTCAATGACATTTTCAGGAAATGTCCAGACTGGGGCAAGGAACAAATGATTAGACTTTAGGAGTGATCCGGATCACTGTCTGGATCCAGGAATTCTTTAAAGGATTCTTTAACATTGCAAGATAGGACCATTTTCGGCATTTGTGCATATTACTCCACCAAAAATAGTCTGTATCCTGGCAAAATTCCTGATTCTCTGATGCAGAACAAGAAAAAAATTGGATATCCTTGGAATTTCTGTCATAGCAAGGGAACAAATAAAGACATAGACTTGCAACAAATGCCAAAATATAGCCAAGTTACTGTGGAATCTGGGTGTTTAAACGGATTTGTTGTATCTTCAAAAACTTTGGAGCTAGATCCAGAAGAAAGCCACCATGAAGGAAAATGTGATTTTTGTGAATAACTGCTGAACTAAAATAGATATCGTTATGAATCCTGTTGCTAATGGTCTGTTTTCATGGTCAAGGAATCTATATATCTAGATGAAATAAAGGTAGGACTAATATTTATGGTGAAAAAAATAATAATAATTTATATTTACAAGCAAATACCAGCATATAGGCATTGTCCTGTCCTATCTTAAATATATTTAGGAGTGATTTTATGTCCATATGACCCGTCTCAAGCTGATCTAAAGGCCCATCCTGGTGCAAACTCACAGCCTCGTCATGCTGACAGCAGCCCTGTCACTTCCAACAGCACCCGCCCCGCTGCACTCAGAATAACAGTTTCACTGTCATGTTAGCCGTGGTGCAGGTGTCATGTTGCACCCGCGTACCGTCCTGTCAGCTCAAAGGTTATCTGGACCTGTTGACTGAGACAAAGCGGCTGAAGCAAGGGTCAGGCGTCCAGAATGAAGGCATGAATGGAGTTTCACACACGAGCTGGCTCTGGCAGGAAGAGCCGTGTGATTCAACAAGGACAGAGCAGTCAGTCACAGACATCGGACGCACAAAGGGCTCATTTCTGGGGCCGACGGCTCGTTTCACAGCTGACATGGAGGACTGGAATGTAACACAGAAAACCTATGTTGTTATTAAACAGGCCTCGGCAGTCTAAAACATCCAGAGGAGTCATCTTTGTCTACAATGTTGTGCCATTTCCTGACACACTTGTTGATTGTTTACCTTCTGTGGGTAGTTATGAAACTCTTATTTACACTGTAAAACCAGACGCTACAAAAACAGCTTTGTACCAGCAGCCATCCGTACTATTAACAAATGAGAGAAACTGCAACATTACCTCGCTGATTTATTTATTCCTTGCACTGTCTCTTTCATCTTGTTTTTATGAATGGCACATATTTATCTTTTAGCTTGGTTTGACATATTTTAGGCCTTTCTTACCTACTGATGTTTTAACTTATTTTTATCTCAGGGCTGTCCCCTTTGTTTTTTCAGACTAAGCACTGCCATCACTTTGTCTTGTTTTGTGTTGTTTTGTGTGTCTACAATACAGGAGAGCTCACTCTCTGTAAACTAAATTTACCCAAGGGTTCAACGATTATTCTGAATCTGAAGCCAAAGAGACCATAAAAACGAAGAGACCCTTCATATCACCATCGTCAATGTGACTGTTTCGACACTGAAGGTCTTCTGTTTACTTTTTTACCAGCATCGTTTGCTGTAAATGTTACATAAGAAAATTACAGGCAAGAAGGCTTTGAGTCCTTCAGACCATACATCACTAAAATGTCACAATTTTGAATACTTGACTCTTTTTAATGCAGTTATTTAACTGTATTCTTTGATAAAGGGGCTGTTAGTAGGAGTGGGAGAAAAAATCGATTCACATAAGAATCGCGATTTTTTTGTCAGCTGATTTTTAAATCGATTTTTTTGTTCAACAATCGATCCCCCCCCTCCTCTCTGAGGATGATGGTCAGTCGTCCAGTGAGGACAAAACTGGTGTGCATGTGCGTGTGCAGCGGGAGCAGGTCCGCACGCCATTACAGTCCCCAAGCAGCACATACGAGGCCAATGCTTTGCCTCTCCATGGCCGGCGACTGCTGAGGAGGGGACTGGTCTGGGACTTAAATTTGGAAAATGATCAACATAGTCAGCTGGTTGTCCCATAGCTCGAGGGCTGTCACCTTAAACTCAATGTTTGATTGTCCATTCAAACAGAAGGGTAGAAACTCATCATCAAGTAGCAAATAGACATTTAAACTTAGAATAAAACTACACTTGAGGGCACCTGGAGCAGTGATTGTAATGTGACCTCCCATTGCTCTCTTGACCTTAACAGTGAGGAAGCACACCTCAAGAAAAATGGAGGACAGGCATTGCCACTCCAAGCAGAAAGTAGCAACAATGAAACATCTAAGAAGTGCCGCGAGGAGGCACTTTGGGCTCCATGCCACTGATGGCAAAATAAAAACCTAAAAAAGCATTTTCACAATGCTTTAAAGGGATACGCCAATATTTTTCTTTGTTTTTGTGTCTTACCCCACTCCTGAGTGCATGACAAGCAGATGGACACCATTTTTTCAAACAGACTGCTTACAGCTTATTAGATTAGCTCAGACACTTGTTTCTTTTTTCTTTGTTGACCTGCTTGCAAACATGCCCATGATGGTCTAGTTTCATATGTAGTTCTTTCAATATATTACATGAAGTGCTAATCTTAGTCTAAAAATAGATAATGTAACATAATGTGGTCAAAAAAACAGTCAAAACAAACACACAGAACTGTTTGGAGCTGCTGAAGAGTTTATCTACAAGTTTATCTGACAACTACTTATTATAGCACTAGCACAAAACAAAATGTCAATAAAAGATAAAATAAGCTTCTACCTACATTCATCACACACTGCGTAGGAGTAGAAGATAGTGTGAAAATGTTCGAAGATAGCATAATATAAAGGGTAACAAACAAGTCACAACAAACTCACGGGACTGTGGAGAGTTGCTGAAGAGTTTATCAGATGACTGTAGGCAGAGGCAGGCTAACCCTACCCACTGACTCCTGGTGTTGAGCTAAGCTAATCAGTGATGGGCGAGCTCTGCCTTTCTCTGTCTTGTTCCTGCGCACACAGTTGAAATAATGGAGTCTATCTGCTTTTCATGGACTCTGGAGTGAGGCAAACGGGAAAAGAAATGTTGGCGTATCCCTTTAACACACGTTGATGTCAGGCTTTGTGTGGATTGGATGGACTGAGTGTTTCTTTGTTTTTTAAGTGGTGAACGAACCACAAATCATTATTGCTGCTTGATCTCTTTAATATTTTGTTTCATGTGGTGATTTTTTTACCCAGTGTGCAGGTCTGTGTGATGTTTTTTTTCTGATTATTGATCCAAAAAGCACTTAAGAAAAATCTGACTCAATTCCACTTTTTGGTGTAGTCATATCTTGGTCATTAATCACCCCTAATCAAAAACAGACACTTCATCTCAAGCCACTTTCCTAAAATAAGAAGTATTTCGTTTCACTCGCCTCCAAAACAAATGAACACAGGAACAAAACAAGATCTCCACAGGGCTGTTTCCAAAAAGGCTGCCAGAAACAACACAAGTTCACCGTCCCAGCAGCTGTTTCAAAATACTGTCAGGGCTAAGGCTCCTTTTCACCTGTCACTCTGGTTCATGTCGGCGTTTGGCTGAGGCTCGAGCTTTGGTTATCAGGATGGATCTCATTACAGCGGATACAGATCCGAGGTTTCCACTCGTATAAAGGCTCCAGCTCGGGTTTCTCACTGTGTGAAGTCTCGAACATCAGTAGGGGATAAGCCGTGTTGTCATGTGTTTGACTAAGCAGTGAGGTTGTCGCTCGCATCAGGGGTGACTGAGGATGAATGAATGAATCCAGTGACCCTTCGCCTGTCCTCTTTGTTGGTTTAATACACGAGAAAAGAGCAGGTCAAGCTCACCTTTTATCCCCGCTTGTATTGTTTTCATGCTGGTGTTTTTTCTGCCTTTGTGTTTTTTTTCTCTGCAGGTACAAAAGAATTTTTTTTAGTGACAGAAAATGAAATGAACCAAAGGGAATTCTGAGAGGATCAGCCACGAAGAGAATCCAACTGAGGCCGTTCTTTTCATTCCCCTTGAACAGTCGCACAATTGCTGCAGCTCGGGCTGAGTCATTGCATAACCGGTTGGTTTTGCACAGGACTGAGTGTGCTATCATACCGCTGTGATGCAAGATAACTCAAAGACTATTCAGGTTCAAAGGTCGAAGTCATAGCAGGGTATACAATATTTGTAGTTTGAGGGAAGCGTGATGACATTAGGGTCATGGGACGGTGAGTTAAGAGGCTTCTTGTGACTTTAATTACAAACATTTCCTCTGAATTTGGAACAATGTATAAAGATGAAAATAGAAAACCATGATTTACAAATCCTTTTTGAACCATATTTCATATTAGGGCTGAACGATTTGAGAAAATAATCTAATTGCGATATTTTTCCCCAATATAGTAGTTGCGATTTACTCTGCGATTGTTTTAATGTTCCTCATCTTATGTATTCTTAAACAAACATAAGCAGTAGATCATTTTATAGTATAACCAATATGACATTAAATCAATCTAAGGATAAAAGATTTGAGAAAAAGTGGAGAAGTGAAGAACAGAAGCAACATAGGTATGAAATTGTACAAACTGGGTAAAAATAAACGGTACAAAAGCTGAAAAAAAGTTAATAGGTGCAAAATAGGTATGAAATTGCAAAAAAAAAAGGCAAAAAATTCAAAAGTGACAAAGGAAAATTGATTATAGCAGCAAAATTAGGATTAAATTTCAAAAGCCATGTAAAAATTCCAAATACGGTCTGACAGTGGCCAAAAAAAAAGATGAATGGGAGCAAGGTAGTCATAAAGTTGTAAAAACTGTGTTAAAAAAGGTTAAAATAGGCATGAAATTGCAAGAAACTACATCACAATGCCAAAATGTTCAACACATTTTGGGTTAAAAATATTGCACTGTCTGCGTTTTGAAAATTGCAACAAGCCATATTGCGATTTAATCTAATTTCCAATTAACTGTTCAGGCCTATTTCATATACTGCTCTACAAAGACAAGATACTTAACCCTTTAACAACCAGCTCAACCGTTTGGCAGATGTCATTAATAATGTCAAGGGTATTTAATGGTTAAAAAAAAACAAAAATCAAATAATTGTTTGATTCCATTAACATTTCAGGGAACAGAGATAACCTCAAACAAACCATAAACCAGATATTTTCTTGGTATGGGATTAAAGGTTTAAAAAAGTTAATGTTTGATAATGTGAAGATATTAAATTGCACAAATATATATGTATATATATATTTATGTATATTTTATAGATATAATTATTTTCGTTATTTGCAAAAATTATCACGGGTAAAGGAACACATACAAACAAATTTCACAAACAAAAACACTAACAAAACACTAACCCCCAAAACAGCACATCAGATTGAGATAAACTTAAGGAGCGTAGAATTCAAGCCAACAATCAGGCAAATTATTAATACACATTTAAAATTAATTTAAAAAAAAGATGACGACATTGAACATTATATATCATCATCATTGTGCAATATAGGTGCAGATCATCAAGGCAAAATGCACAAATATTTGGGACAACATTAGAAAGGCAGAAATGTTTGTAAATAAAATATCAATCAAATTAGCTTAAAATAAAAGATGATTTTGCCAAACACAGAAAATGTTTATAATGAATGACAGATTTTTTAAAATATAAATCATCATATCAGTAAGTGTTAAAGTATTTAAAATAATAAGGATGGTAATAATAACTCTTTCCGCTTTTGAGCTTTCTTAATCACACACAAAGAAAATATCAATTCTTTTGGTTTGTTTGCAGTTTTTTTTCAGTATCATAAAAAATGACAGAAACGCTTTTTTAAGAATAAATATCCCTGACTTTATTGACCTCTGCCAAACAGTTGAGCTAGAAGTTAAAGGGTTAATGTTCAAACTAAAGAACTTGATATTGATTTTTGCAAATATTCACTAACTTTTTAATATGATGCCTTCAGTTTACGCCAAGAAAAGCTGGGACAAGGGGCAACAAAAGACTGGGAAAGCTTAAGAATGCTAAAAAAACCACCTGGTTGGTACATTTCACGAGTAAACAGGATAATTGGAAACAGATGAGTATCATGATGGAGTAAAAAGGGAGCATAATTCACAAGCATGGATGGGGCGAGGTTCACGAATTAGTGAGCAGTTGCTTAAGCAAATACTGCGACAGCTTAAGACCAGAGTTTATGAATTGCAAAAAATGCATTAACTTTGTTGCCTACAGTCTATAACAGGGGTGGGCCACATGCAGCCTTTCACCTCACTTAATACGGTACATTTATCATTGAAAAACTAAACAACAAATTAGAAATATGATGACAACATAAGAACAACTTCAATGTGATTCATCGTGAGTAAGCAGTATTACATAATGCACAAATAAGGGTAGGTGAAAACATGTTTCTACTAACTCTGTATTGCTGGTTCATGCTTTGTTTTCTACAAGTCACTTAAGAACTTACTTTGCCATGGTTGGATCACTAAAAATCTTTTTTTAGGCATCGGAATATTACATTAAGTACTATATTTAGAAACAATGGTAAGGATAATACGTTTGTGCTTTAAAAACTGGTGAACATGTTTTTTCATTCAAAAGAAGCTTAAACTGGCTTCAGTTGTGTTACTGCTCATTATATCTTAAATTGTTAATTGTGTTGAGTTAAAATATAAAAATGTTGATCTTTTTGAAGCTTTATATTTGCTTCTTTTTGTTTATTTTTAAATATTTTTTCCTCGTTGAAAGCACCAGACAGTATTGGCCCTTTTCTACTAGCACGCCTTGGCCCTACTCTACTCGGCTCTACTCGATTTGCAGCGTGTTTCCATTAGCCTGGTACCTCCTTAAACAAGCTAGTTTTAGTACCTACTCCGCTCTGGTTCCAAGTGAGCTGAGTCGATACTAAAAGATGACGTCACCGACTGCCGGCTACTGATTGGTCAGAAAATGTCGTCATCGATGAGTCATGAGCGCGACGACCTAGCATGCTAGCGGTAGCTACCGTTAGCTTACCCCCATACGTCTTTTCTTTGCTGCTCGATTGCTCTCGTCCTCGGCTTCATTCTGTTGTATAGCTTCTAAAACTCTCCTGTGCTTCTCAAGGGGGGATTTCTTCTTGCCGCCTACAGCTTTCTTATGCTTTCCTTTTTTACTCGGTTTGTCACAAAAAGCCACAGATTACTGCGTCGCGCTCAAAATGACGTCACCGCAGTGCCGCTCAGCTGTTTACAGTGACACTGCTCCCTGTTGGGCAGGCAACAGGGGCTAATGAAAAAGCAGCACAAGGCGAGTAGAGTAGAGCCGGGTAGAGTCGGGTAGAGAGAAGAGTAGAGTAAGGCTAGTGGAAAAGGGCCATATGTAACAGTGCCCTGACACTGAAGAAAAATTATGTGGCCCTCTTGGTAATCAAAGTTGCCCAATATTATCAAAAGATTCAGAAAATCCACAGAAATGTCTGCATTGAAGTGACAAGGATGAAAACACATTGAATGCCGTGACCTCTCAGCTAAAATTGCATGTAAAACAATTCATTCCGTAAAGGCTGTTACCACATAGGCTCAGGAACTATTCAGAAAACCATTGTCTGTTAATTCAATTGGTTTCATCATCTACAAGAACACATTAAAATTCTATCATGCAAAGCCAAAAATCAACAACACGCAGAGCCTGATGAGTCCACATTTCAGCTTGTTTTTGGGTATTGTGAGGAAAATGGCAAAGAACAATGAAGTTTATCAGTTTGAACATTAAATCTTGTCTTTGCAGTGTATTCAATTGAATTTGTTAAAAAGGATTTGCAATAATTGTATTCTGTTATATTTACAAATTTACACAATGTCCCAACTTCATTGGCATTTGGATTTGTGTTAGAGTAGAGTTAGATTAATCTCTAAATTTGTAGTTAAGGGTGATTTTCAAAAGATTAAGAAATGTTTGTATGTAGAAGGGATGTAACAGTTACGAGTAGGCCTGTCACGATAATCAGTAAATCAATTAACCGTACGATAAATAAAAACATCCTCGGTAAGTTTGCCGGCATTGGTAAATTGACACGGGCATGCATGTTTGTTTTCCTCCCCTCTTTCTACCAAACAGGTTGGATGAGAAGATGGGTCACTCTGTGCAACTTTCTCAACACCTGGGTTAGTTACCTGCGTTAGTTTTATAGCAGATTTAGCGAATTTATAGTGGAGTGAGCATTTGTCATTCATTCAATCTTTGTGTTGGAGGCTGGACCGCTTGCGCATACACACATCGAGCTGAAGTGAGCGATGTGAGGACTAACAAGGAAACAAACACAAATATGAATGATGGCACGAAAGCTACGGTTCTTATGCTGAATGCCACAGCCCCAGTGTGGGAATATTTTGGTTTGAAACAGAATGAACAAGGTGTGAGCTCATCAACACTGGCGAGACGACTGTAATTTTTTGGACAATTATCCTCCAGCAAAATTTGTTATTGTGACAGGCCCAGTAAACCGCAGTAAATTTTCCCACAGGTAGTGTTACCACTTCCTGTTTTAATTACCGGTTAACCGTGTTTGATTATGATACTGTGTCAATAGCTCAAAGTGATGCTGCTCATTGCCTGGAAAAGCCGGAACCATGCATCTCCTCATCTGTAAAGAATTATGAGCAAATTATAGGGGTTTGTTCAGTATTACCTGTGTAAATTTTGTATAAATGTTGTAAATAACAGCATTCGTATAATTTTGGAGTGTGTTCTTGCCGTTCTTCTACTGTTTATTGGCTGTGTTTTGCCCTATTTCATAATCGATCATCTTTCTCCATCATAGTTGGTGTTTTATAGATTTCATCGATTGTGGTTTGGAAATATTGGAGGAGGAAATGGTGAGGAGATCTGCCAGGGAGAGGGGAGACCAGAGGAGAGTCATGGAAGGGGGGGTAACTGGACAGGAACTGCCTCAGGGACTATTGTCAGTAAAAAAAAAAAAAGAAAAGGCCTGGACATGGCCCAATATAACGAGCTGTAACATGGACACGAATGCTGCAGGAAAACTAAAATGTGTGAGTGTATGTAAAATAGGTTAAATTAATTATTGGTCATCTCAAAACTTTGAACATGTTCATCCATATATATATCGCTACTTAGAGCCCGGTGCTCTAAGACGTGTCCGAATAATATAAATTTGCTCTAGTTTTAATCGTCTTGTTCCCGAAGTTAAGTATCCAGGCCAGT
The DNA here is from genome assembly GCA_036419115.1 of Scarus forsteni. Taxonomy (NCBI): domain Eukaryota; kingdom Metazoa; phylum Chordata; class Actinopteri; order Labriformes; family Labridae; genus Scarus; species Scarus forsteni. Next base: position 6,587,152 of record JAZDUH010000359.1, on the reverse strand, counting down.
CCAGCCCTGTCCGACCCGACCACAAAGCTAAGGAATAGCATTTATAGATAACCTATTTTGATGCTATAAAACTCATCTTTAAGTGTGTATTTCCATCAGGCATATATATAAAAGTGAGACTTTTTTGTAATTACTTAGAAACTCCTCATAGCATCTTTAAATATCCAATAGGGTGGCTGTAATATTGGCAGAATGTACAAATAGCATAATGTTTACCTCGTCATTAATGCAAAGATTTGTAAATCAAAAGAATTACTTGTTTTTCTTGCATCACATCTGTCTATAACACAAAAAGACTGCAAATATGAGAGGAATGATCAGTTTTAGTGAAGTGGAGGCTTTGTGCTCTTGACAAGAATGATAGATTAAGGCAACAATGAGTTTGGAAATTCCAAAATATCATCTATCAGCAAAAATCTAATGTCATGCATCCCTAGTTTTAAATCAGATTTATGTGGAAAAAATTGTTAGATGAACCTGCAGCACTTCACTGCCCTCCCAAAAGAGCATTTATGTGATCTGAATACTCTCTTTTGTCTCTCTATCCTCAGCGGAGTGGTAATAAAACAATCAGCCCAGCCATCAGCGCTTAATGAAGGATGTTAAAACGTACTAAAGGGCCTCTCTGTTGTCAGAACTCTGCCTGTGGTGTGCACAACCAAAGTAAATTACCTCTCAGTGTTTTATCATTTCTCTCAGAGCTGGAAATTATAAAAGATGATGGGAAGAGATCAATCTTAATTTGTGTTTGCTGTTGTGCTCCGTCAGTGAAACAGAGCTGTTATTTTAAACAAGGGCACATTAGGACAAGAGGAGAGGGGAGTTTTAGAGGGGAAATGATTCAGAGATGAGAGGGAAACGATGAGGTATGATTTTTCTGAAGTGATGATTTCTCCAGCTGACAGACGATGAGGAGTGACTGTGGTTTCCTCTGACAGGGAAGGTCGTTCCATTTGATAGAGTAACAGAGTCTGTTTTGGTGGTTTGAAGAGAGAAATAATAAAAAAAAGGATCATCCGAAAACATCCAAACTGTGGAAGCTTTTGCTTTGGAAATGTACAGACCTTGAGAAAGCTGATCCGTCTGGAACAAAGAGTTGTGGCTGTTGTTTTATAGTCGTGGGCAGGGACCCATATTGAATCGTGCCAAAGCTAAACGCAGGTAAATCTCAGAGAGCTTGTGCCAAATGGCTTGTTAATGCTTCTTTTTGGATGGGTGTGTATAAATTAGGGCTGAACGATTTGAGAAAATAATCTAATTGCGATTTACTCTGCAATTGTTTTAATGTTCCTCATCTTATGTATTCTTAAACAAAAATAAGCAGTAGATTTTTTTTACAGTAAAACCAATATGACATTAAATCAATCTAAGGATAAAAGATTTGAAAAAAATTGGAGAAGTGAAGAACAGAAGCAAAATAGGTATGAAATTGTAAAAACTAGGTAAAATTGGTATGAAAGCGGAAAAAGGTTAATAAATAGGTGCAAAATAGGTATGAAATTGCAAAAGAAAAGGGGAAAAATTGGCAAAAATAATCCAAAAGTGGCTTAGGAAAATTGATTATGGCAGCAAAATTGGGAATTAAATTTGAAGTTAAATTTCAAAAACCATGTAAAAATTCCAAAAATGGTCCTGACAGTGGCCAAAAAAGATGAATGGAGGGAAAAAAGGCATAAAGTTGTAAAAAAAAAAAAAAAAAAAAAAAGGTAAAAATGGTCTGAAAGTGGGAAAAAAGTGTATGAACAGAGGTAAAAAAAAAAAATAGGCATGAAATTGCAAAAAACTACATCCCAGTGCCAAAATGTTCAACACATTTTAGGCTAAAAATCTTGAACCTTCTGCGATTTGAAAATTGCAACAAGCCATATTGCGATTTAATCTAATTTAAAATTAATTGTTCAGCCCTAGGATAAATGCATGCTTGGTCAATGCATTGTAACAGTTGTTTAGTCCTGATTTGATAAATGATCCATTTTGTGGAACATTTATCTCAAATAAATGAAGTAAAATATATGCATGCATCATAAAAACACAATTAAACATTCTGAAAGGAAAGACATAACTTTTGCGTTAAAAAGAAATAACTTTTTATATGTCAGCTAGGGGTGGGCGATACGGCAAAAATATCACAATTTTTTAAAAATAAAATCACGATCATGATTCTGTTTTACGTTGATTTTTCTTGACTAATTTGCATGTTTGACCATTTTTTTCCCTGTTTAACATATAAAACATTTAAAACCCTAAAGAAAAAAAAGACAGTTAACTTTCTGAACAGGTTTTAATTTAAATAGTGCAGTTTTTATAAAAATGTGCAATAAATGTAAACATAAAAAGTGATGAACAACAACAAAGGGCACTTTTGCAACATAAAAACTAAACACACCTAATAGCTTATTGAAAAGGGTCAAATATAAATGCAAACTTAAGTAACTGGTTACCTCTTAAAGTGCAACAATTTAGAATAAATGTTATCTAACTGCAATATCTATAACCTGAGTGAATAATACAGCTGCTTTAGAACAGATTTTTGTTCAGACGTCTTCAAGCTTTTATCTCCTTTTCTCTTTCCGCCATGGCTTCACGCTACATAACCAAACAGGAGATCCCACCATGCACTGCACGTAATGTGCTATGATTGGCTAGTCGGGTGCGCGTCAAAGTCTCTGCGCCCACACAGACGATTTGATGATCTTTCTGCTGTATGAGATCATCCCCACGTTATAATCCTTAACGATTTAATATCGTCATATAGCACACCATTAGCTGAAACCATTCATTTCTTTAACAAGTGAAGACCTCATCATGCACAGTGCTTTCTTACTCATCCTGGAAGAGTCTCACATGAAGAGACAGACAATGTCTCAAATTAGTTTGAGCCTTGGGTTCTGCTCTCAATTGGACGTGCCAGGAAGACCTCAAAGGGAGTCAACAACCTTAGCAGACCCTTTGTATAGCAAGAAACAGCAGCTAACTTGGAGCGCTCTTCAGTTACCTGAGGTCTGAACCTTATCTCTCAGACTGAGCCTTGGCAGGAGATGAAGCAATGACTCTTATTTAATCTCCTTGTACTTCTGATCTCATTCCTTTGGTCACTACCCAAAGTTCAAGACCATAAGTGAGCATTGAGCTGTAGATCTACTGGTTAATCAAATGCTTTGTCTTTTGGTTCAGCCAACTTTAAGTCCATTTGACCCTCCTTCATGAAGAAAACCCCTGTGTACTTCAATTCCTTGCTTAGGGAAAGGACTCCCTCCCCAACAAGAGAGAGCAATAACCGTTTTCTTGGGTCGATTTCACATCAAGTTTGGAAAAGTTGTCTGGTTTTCCACCCAGTTTTGGTTTGCTTTCACACTGCGGTTGCCATCTTTTTTCCAGTGATTTTGCCATGGTTACACTATGAGTGGGAGACACATAACCAGCTTTGAGTAATAATATTGAGCTGGAAGAAGTTTGGATTAGGGCTGGTGTGATACACTTTTCTCCCGATTCGATTTCCTACAATTTTTTTAGGTGCCGATTCGGTTTAAATTGCGATTCTACCACATTTCCAAAGTTTGCAATCTTAATTTAGTTTTTTTTTTTTTTTTTTAAATGTATATTTTTGGGCATTTTGTGCCTTTATTGATAGGAGAGAGACAGTGGATAGGCTTGTGAAAGGGGGAGAGAGAGCAGGGGAAGACACTCTGCAAACTGGTCACAGGCGGGATTCGAACCTGGACCGGCAGAAGCATGTACATGGGGTGCTAACCACTACGCCAAACCAGCACCCCAATTTAGTTTTTTTAACACCAGCCAAAAAGATGAACAATGATGATGCCTTTAGACTATATCAGGAAAAATACACATCACACGTGAGTCCGTTTTTAGGATTTATTCAGCAGCATATTTTAACCAGCTTTTTATACTCACTCTTCAAAAGCCTGGACTGCTTTTAAAAGCAGTGATAATCAGTAGAGAAAACATCTGAAACCTTTGTAACAAAATTAGTTAGAATTATAGTAGAGATGGACGAAGAAAGACATGTCGCCCTCTGCTGGAGAAAACGATAGCTTTTTAATGCTCCGGCTTATTAACACAGATGAAAATTAAGCATTTAAATTTGGAAAAAAATGATTTTCTGAACAAAAAAAAAAAGATAAAAAAAAATTTCAAACAAAAATCCTGATGCTTATTGTCAATCGATTTTTTCTCCCACCCCTAGTTTGGATGTCTTCTGTGCCATAAAAAAAAGCAGATAGAGCTAGATACAGGTTTCAGGTTAAGGATCAGGCTTCAATTGCATATTGACTGGAGTGATGTGAGAACATTTTCACAGACTTGCAGAAGTGAAGCTGTTTAGAGGATCAAAGGCTGACAGTACTAGCAATGCTAGTAAAACAAAAAAGATGAAAACAAATTCAAGCAATAAATTCAGCACTTTTAGGTTTAATTGCCTTGTTTGGTCCTTCTTTGTTTGGATGGTTTTCACACCTTCCACAAACTGGTCCACTTGGAAGCAAACCAGCAGACCAGAGCTGAGTTTCTTGGCCCCCACTTGAGTTGTAGTGTGTCTTCACACCAGCCCAAACAAACTGCTCTTCCCAAAAGAGCAAACTGGAGTTTGTTTAGTGTCAAAGCACTAATAGACCTGCTGACCCTCATCTCAACCACATCCTTGACAGCCAAATGCTCCAACACATGCTTACAGAGCTGTCAGCTGTATGCAAACACATGCTAATAGATCAATAAATCAAGTGTGGTCATTTTAAATTTACAAGACAATCTGTCTAAAGGAGACATATCATGCTGATGCATGATTTAATACTTACATATAATATAATAAATTTGAAAACAAGACCTTACACCCCCTTAATTTTCAAAAAATGAGATATTGTATTTTTTCTGATATCCTAGAACGAGATTTGATGCCTCTGAAAATAGGCCATTGCGAGATGTCGGCGAGATTTCAAACGTCATGACAACACGAGGTACCTTTCTTTTTATTGGAGTAATCTGATAAAACACTTCCTCCTCTGTGATGTCCGTCAGCCCCAAACCCTCACTGAGGAACACATCCAGCAGCAGGGGTATATACAGTAGATCCCTAGCTCACATTCACTCATTACCAGCTCTGGCCTGTAGGGGGACTCAATACAGGAAGGACAGGCTGGCTCAGCCCCCGAAAGAATTGACCAATCAGAGCACAAAGGGCTGTGACGTTGCGAGGTAACTTTAGGTCATCCTCAGATCCGAGTGTTTCAACGAGGGCTTCATAATGGCCTAAAATGAGGATTTTGAGAACGCTATTGTGGGGCAATGAAGGAACTAAATGACTTGTACTGAGGGCAGAAATGCTTTACAGGCATCCTAGTCTGGCATAGTGAAAAGGAGAAACAAGCATGTTATGTCCTCTTTAACTAGTTTCATCGAACATTTACATAAAAATATTCAGTTAAAAATATCTTACGTTATTAGGTTCTAAGTTGGTGTCTTAACAGCTCTACATTTGTAATGTCCATGGTTTCAGTAGCTGTACGCCTCCAGGTTTCTTTTACTTTTGTTATTTAATGACGGCTAGCAGAAAAAAAATTAAATGTGTTAAAACACCATTAAACATTAGTACCAAATAAGAACGAGGCACCGGTCAAAATGGTGCTTCTCTCCTTTTCAAGACCAACATTAGACAGCTTTCATATTTACTTTTTACACATCTGCACTATTATGAAATTTTGGCAGAACAAGGAACCACTTTTGCAAACAAACCACAAGCTATCTGTTTTTTTTCCAGCCTCATACCACGAAAGAGAGAGTGAAACCGCTGGGTAAACATTCACAGTTGAACTGAAACTCAACATAAACACATGAACAGGTGTCAGATAGATTACGATTTTCCAAAAGAGAGGACATTGAAAGAGAAAACACAATCACTGTTGGCTCACAACCGGAGTCTGAAATAAACTTTTTGTCTCACTTGCCAATACGGCAGAAAGATTTATTGTTTTCAGAACGAAATGGCAATTTTACACAATCATGATCGCCAAAGCTGCTGTTTTTTGTAGTGCTCCTGACTTACCCAGGATATGTTGTGTCAACTATTTTACACATACTATTCCGCACATTTGCATCTAAGAATGAAAAAGTTTACTCACAAATGCAAATCGGCTCTCACTGTTCACTTAAAAGAGCAGTTCAAAAGAGTAGAAGTCAAGAATACAAAGCCTCTGCTAGGGAATATAAGTTAAAGTTTCCCTTTAATATTAATAACAGATTATCGTCAATATTAGATTATGAATAATGTGTTATGTGCTTTTGATCATTGATTTCCTTACTGCTGTTTATACTGTAAACAAAGTGACTATTTGCACAGAAGCTTGACTTAAAGAAAATCGTGAATCGAATTGAAATTGCAATATCTGCCAGAAAAATCACAATCACATCTTTTCCTAAAATTGCTCAGCCCTACTTGCCAAGATGGCTGACAGCTAATAAATGTCAATTTCAATCCTGGTCCATCTGTGTAGAAATATGTCCTTAGCAATAATGTTATGCTGCTACCTAACTAAATGTCACTGCCTTGGATTTTGATTAAATATGTACATCCCTTTCATTGGTTATAGCTTCTTCTTTAGTGTTAGATGGATGCTTAGTCGGTTCCTCATCTCTGTTTCTGTTTTCACAACGCAGTCGTGTCTGTAGGTTAGACAGAGATATCCACATTCAACAGAGCCTTACCACACTTTTGTACAAATTCACATCCATGAGCTCTACGAAAATGCCTCTAGCTTCAAGAGCAGATGACAGATCCATTAAATGATGACCAGATAGTGAATATGAATGGGTAGAGAGGTTTTATAGTTGGATTTTAAAGGTTCAGGCTGCCCTTCCAACCTTACACATCATCATATTAGAGACAGATTAACAGATTAGCAGCAACACAAGAATGTTAGAGTGCATTGTTTGAAGAAGCTGTTATCAGGCTTTAGTTTAGATAGCTCTCAGGGCTGCAGGATGAGGAAGGATTGTCATTGAATGAAGCAACAGTTTTAAATCTGCAAGAGGAGTTGTAACACAAGAGTCTTTGTGGTGTAAGATCTCGTTGATACTTGTCCAAATTGGAGCAGAGGTCAATCCAAACTCTTACTTTAACTCATTACAAAAGTTCAGTCGTTGAAGATGAACCCTGAGCAGAGGTAAAAACTGAAATAATTGAGGTTGATGTCATGTTTGATTGGATCAGGATTGTCATAGTCAAACTAAAATAGTTGTATCAGTGCTACACTTCTAACCTTACATACAGTACAAGGAATGATCAGACATTTTAAAGGAACACTACACCCAAACAACGATTTGGCCTCATTTTCTACTCACCCTCATGCTGAACAACACTGTGGAGTAGTTTTGGAACATCTAGGATGCAGCCGGAGATCTGGGGGGATACTCGCTGTCCACTGACATTGATATCATGACTTCAGTGTCCTTAAAAGTCCACAAAAAGTCGGCAATATTCCTCCATACTGCTCGTGCGCTGTAATCCAAGTGTCCTGAGCAGGTAACGTCCACCATTTACTTGAAACGACATCATTTAGCACATGTTTATAGCCTGATCAGTACTACTTGGCATTTCTATGATACACTTACGGGTGCCTACGGGAGCCGCGGCTGACCAAACCAAACGAATGCGCACTCTGCAATAACTAGGAGCGTAGAACAAGAAACAAGACCACAAGAAATCCCACATTCTGCTGACCCCTCTTGTGTCTGTCCACGGCATAATACATCCATGGTCCACGGCTCCGTTGCTCACAGCAGAATGTGGGATTTCCTGCACTAGGCTCCTAGTTATTGCAGAGTGCGCATTCGTTTGTTTTGGTCAGCCGCGGCTCCCATAGGCACCCGTAAGTGTATCAAAGAAATGCCAAATAGTGCTGTTTAGGCTATAAACATGTGCTAAATGATGTCATTTCGAGTAAATGGTGGACGTTACCCGCTCAGGACACTTGGATTACAGCGCACGAGCAGTATGGAGGAATATTGCCGACTTTTTGTGGACTTTTAAGGACACTGTTCGTTCGGGCTCTGATCTAAGTCATGATATCAATGTCAGTGGACAGCGAGTATCCCCCCAGATCTCCGGCTGCATCCTAGATGTTCCAAAACTACTCCACAGTGTTGTTCAGCATGAGGGTGAGTAGAAAATGAGGCCAAATCATTGTTTGGGTGTAGTATTCCTTTAAGGCACACAGTATTGTTCCCAAATGCCACAAACTGTCATTTAAAAAAAACTCTTAACCACTTTGTCAGCTATTAAAATGCCTTTATTTTCACTGTGCCTCGATGACAACTCTGCCAAAATGAGAAGTGTCGTTAAAAAAAAAAGAAAATGTGTTTTGTTTTGTGCCTTCCACTTTTTCCTTGCCAATTTTACAGCATGACTCCCATTTCTCAAAGCTTCCCAAATGATTCTTTCGACATTTTTTAACCAAAAATTTCCAGAAAAACTACTCAGACTATTTTTGTAACACCAACACTTTCAGCTTAACATTGCCTAGGTGTTTATTGCATATCAGACAGTTTCATCTCCTGTCTGCCTTTTTGTTAGACACATTAATAAAAAGTTCAGTAAAGAACAATAAAAACAGGAATGGGACAATTAATTGGCCAAATAATAACTAGACTGTTCATATTTTATATTTCTAAGACTGAAGTCAAGCCAGTAATATCAGTCAAATGCTTAAACTGAACCATAATGGAGCTCCGAGCAAGTAAACCCACCAAAGCCCCACATGCTGCTCTACAACGTGGATGTAAACAACAATGACAAAATAGCTTCTCATCCCAGAACTGTGAATTTACTGTTTATTGAATTATAGTTGTGTCTTGGTTTTATAAGGTTAGACTTTTTATAACTATTTACCCAGTGTAATACGAAGCCTTATTTAACCTTTTGTCCTCCAGTATAAAATGATCATACACTGACATCTTTGGATATTGTGGCATAATTTTCAGTGCATCTTCATAAACTGCAGCTTTTTGATTTGCAAAAATATCCCCTTTGCTTTTAAGCAAGAATGTGTTTATTTGTGTCATTTTGTTGCTTAACAAGGTGAAGTTAACTTCTAAGATCATGAACTATCGAAGTGTTAAAAGTTCTAAGACCTGCCATTATTGAGTCTGGGCACTGTAACACATTTTTTTCAAATCAAATGGTATTTTGTTCAGAATATGATGTATTGATCAGCAAAAGAAGCTGCTTAACTCTTTTGTGTGTGGCAGTAATGTTAAAAAATAATGTTATACTGTGAAATTATGCACATCAAGTATCCTGAAAAGTGTGTTGCATTGCAAGTGGACTTTTAACTAAATCAATTTCTGTCACTGTACTCTGTCATCTTAAATTCAAAGTACAGACTAATAAAGATATTTTAATATACTCAGCAGTCTGGAACAATCTTATAGATGTCTTGTTCTGTTTTGATTTTCTCAGCGGCACAGATGGCTGGACAATCTTTCCTGAATGTTTACTGGAGCGTTGTATTTAACTGCAGGGAATTATTTATTTAACCAACCAAGAGACAAAACAACTCCAACAAATATGTTTCTCATTATAAACCAGATGTTCATTTTATTTTGAGATACTAATGATTTTGTTGTCTTATTAAGGTCACACATTTCATCTATGAAAAGATGTTCTTTTAGTTTACTGTGCCTGTCATGTTTTTCTTCCTCTCTAAATGGTCTGAATAAGGTTCTTTTTGTAACATGTGGCCTCATATCACACCACCACCTTGACTGCGACATGACAGTAATGGCTGCTTCTTTCTTCTCCTCAGAATTATCCGCTTCCTGGTCCGTCACGTGAAGTATCTCTTAGGTCTGCGGATGGAAGTAAACGGTTGGGAACACCTGCAGATCGAGGGACCCTACGTCATCATCTCCAACCACCAGAGCTCCCTCGATATTTTAGGTGAGTATGTGAGGTTGTGAAGGATGGAGTATTTTTGGTTTTATAAATTTTGAAGGTCTGAACATCAAAACTCTTAATTTGCTAATCAAACTTTGTTAAAACATAATCTTGATGCAGGTATTTTTTATTTCTGAAGCGTTTGTTTGAGAATGTAGAATACAGTGGATAAGGATGTAGGAGAGAGCAGGGGAGGACACTCGGCAAATGGGCCTTAGCCGAGTGTAGCTTGATGTACATAAATAAGTGTCATGTGAACTTAAACATGGGCTTAATTACAGAAAGTATCAGGAATGACTACGGAGCCTAAGGTACCAAACAATATCACAAGAAACAGTCCGACACAGTGTCTGCATTTAAAGGATTTCTCCTCATATTTAATGAATGTACATTCAAAAAACAACAGCACAATCTTAATAACACAACACTAAATAATTTAATACATGATTATAATTCTTACCTGTGTAACTGAAACAAAATGCACTGGTTCACAGTCCAGCCCTACCACACTGTGGTATTACAAACTCCTCGATTTCTATTTGCTGCATACAATTTGGGTTTAGTTGATCTCCATGGGGTTGCAGCTCACCATCACAGGTGTCCAACAGAATCCAGTGGTATCCATGCTCCAATTCCAGGTGAGTCCAAAACCCAGACCTAGAGTAGAAAGGTCAGAATTAAATTTGATATCATACCTCCAATGATGAAATGAAGCTAGCATAATATCATCAAAATGTCTCTTGTTAATCTGTGTTACCAATATAACAACTATAAAACTAATAGAACATGAGAAATTAGAAAATCTATCAAATGAACATGAAAACAATACTTGATACTCTAAATTCAGGAATTGATGGCAATTTTATAACCTTAACAACAACAAACTTACATCACTGTACCTGCAATACAGTGATTAAATTGATGGTGACATTGTGACTTTTTTAAATTAACTTTTTATTGACATTTGCAATAGACACTTTTCTACCAAGCAATACACATACAATTCACATAGTTGTGTGTCTATGAGAAAAGGATTTACACAGAAATAGATTCCTTTTTTTTTAAGACGGAACAAAAAAACAAGCAAACAAGTAGAACAACTGTGGGGAGAGATCATGTCTTCAACAGAAGAATCAAAGCTTCAGAAAAAAATAAAGTATTGCCTGAGAGGCTTTATATAATTATTCCAATTTTCCCAGCTTGAGGCAAATAGTCCCGAGTTCTGATTAACCAATGCTGTAATCTTTTCCATTTTGTAAATGTTAATTGTGATGTCCAGCCATGTCCTTAATGAAGGGCTGTCTTGTGATAACCAGTTCTTTTTTACAGCTTTTTTAGCTGCTACCATCAAAATACTCAGTAAATACTTGTACTTTTTTTTTGGCAGATCTTAAGGCATAACACCAAATAACAAGGTCTTACTTTCTAAAGGCACATGGTGTCTGAAAATGTCCTTTTAGGCACTGTGTATCTCTCTCCAAAAGTCCAGAATAACAGGGCAGTCCAAGAACACATGATAGTGGTTTGCATTTAAATTTCAACATTGTGACTTTTAACCCAAACTTCTTCCTTTGAGTTGTAAAAACCACTAAAATGGCCTCACAAAATTGAATGTAAGTGCATTTAAACGATGTAGAACAGGTTAAAGTCTTTTAAACATTAAGTAAAGCTCCCCATTAAGGTGCTGAGCACAGGTAAGGCAACTAAAACAAATAATTCACATTTGGTGGATAAATTCATGTGTTTAGCATTGAACACATCAGCTAATTCTACATGTAACACAAAGCTACGTTTTATTTTAGTTTGTTTTGCTAATGTCAGCAGCTAAATGAACTGAATTATAGCATAGCATATCCTACAATATACACACAGCATTAACGTTAGCGGTTAGCGCTAGCTCGCTAGCATAGCTGTTAGCATTAGCTTCTCCGGTGTTTAGCATCATAATGAGCCTCACCACGCAAATCCTCGACAACGACGGATATTTCTCGGTCCTCTTCCCTCTACCATGAGAGTTGGGTGCGTTTCAGGGGGTCTTGAGATGATTTTCGCTCTTTTTTCAACTTCTCTCTTCAATTCCAAAGTTCTCTGCTTGTGTTGTTTGACTCTAAAGACGTTCAAATTGGCATCAGCTGTGTTGTGAACGCTACACAGGAAGTAGAACTCACGTCCAGGACTTGCCCTTTCAAAATAAGAGCTCGGTTATTCACCTGGGTTACATGATACTCGGACCCTGGCCTGCCGAAGCATATATTGTACATGCCAAACCAGCACCCATGCTTAATAGAACATTAAAAGATTGCTTTTAAGGCCCGATTATTATTATTTTCATAACTATTTTACTATGTTATCCAGAAAATTAAATGAATGCTGTTGAAATATATTGTTAAGTTTCATGCCACCTCTGCAGAGATGAGGGCATGGGTGACCAGGGTACATGTCTGTATTCACCCCTGCTTGTTAATGAATGCATTAACAGCCTTATTAAGCTATTTGTGTCATGGCAGAGTGGGCTCTGGTATTACTGGTAAAATATTGATATTGGCCAATATTGGTCTAAGAAGTTCAATATCATTATCAGCCAAGATTACATGTTTTGCACAGTATTTGCAGATGATATATTGCTAAAGATATTGTGAATTAGATCCCATAAATACCAACATTTATACTATCACTGCACATTAGGCATAAAAACGAACATATCACATCTGATCACACACAAATAGACGGTGTCATTGAAGGCACTAAGTCAGTTTTCATAAAGTGAAGACTTTGAGCTCTTGACAAAAATTTCAGTACTGGTATCAGGGATAAGGAGTTACGTGGGAATTAGGGCTGGGCAGTATGACCTAAAAATGAAATCCCAAATTTCATTCCACAACACTCAAGTTACTATTTTCATTGATTTTTCTTCCTTAAAAAAAAAAAACAATAGTCGCAGTAACAAAAATCTCTTCAGTCAAGTTTTGCCTTCTTGCTATCAAAGTATTTTCCCAAACCAAACAGAATTTCCCTCTCAAAGTGTGTGCCATAAGATGTTGATTTTTTTGTTCAAATGTAGGTAGCATTGTCTACATTAACACTGAAGGCTGAAGTATTAACATGAAACACTAATCAATATAAATCTAATTTATAAAAACAAATACAGTCCCATAAAAGTGCTTGTGCAAAACTTGACAGGGCCTGCAATCATGAAAACAGTAAATTTTCAGTATATATATATATATATATATATATATATATATATATAGATATATATACATATTTAAACATAACAACTACTTACAGCTGGAGTAAGTCAAGAAAAATAATCAAGACTTTTAATCACCTCCGCCAAAGAGGTTATGTTTTTGGGAGAGTTTGTCTGTCTGTCTGTGAACAAAATCACACAAAAAGTTATGGATGGATTTTGATGAAATTTTCAGGAAATGTTCAGCATGGGAAAAGGAAGAAGTGATTCAATGTTGGTGTTGATCTGGATCACCGTCTGGATCCGCCATGACGAACAATGCGATCTTCGTGAACAACTACTGAACTAAAATAGATATCATTATGAAACCAATTGCTTATGGTATGTTTTCATGGTCAAGGAATCTAAATATTTACTCGAAATAAAGGTAGGACTAATATTTATGGTAAAAATCACAATATGGGAGAGGACTGTGGTGCTGGCGGAGGTCTGCGCTCACTGAGTGCTTTTCTAGTTATTAAATCTTTTCAGGAGAAGAAATTTAATGAATTTGTTTAATCGATATATTGCCCTGCTACAATGGGAATCAATGATTTTTGTAGCCCTTATATCTCCACCCTCTAGGGGAGCCAAAAAGTGGGACAGCACTGGTCTGTTATTTGGGTACTTTTCCTCCTTATTTGACAGTGGAGCACCTGTAACTGTGCACCATACTGAGCCAAACTGAAGCAAACTGCTTGGTGGAAACGCAGCATAACTGCAGACTGTGAACTCCTCGAGGGCATCAGCCATCACTCTCACATCCTTCTATAATTGCATGTCCATAGGATCTGTTACAGCCTGTGTAAATGCAGCATGTTCAGAAAGAGTGTAAAAAATAGAATTTCCCCACTGAGGGATTAACATCGTAGCCCATACCTCCCTCTGAACGCCCTTGCTGTACTCTGAGCAGTTCAACCTGAGCTATTTGACACCAGATTAGTTGCACTCTGGGAGTTTTTCTGCACTCTTGAGTTGAAGGAGCTGCTCTCAGCTGCAGCGTGTTGAGGAGCAGCAGATGAAAGAAGTGGACTGTTGCTGCGGTTAAGCTCCAACAGAGAGGATTTCTGACTCTGCTCTCGAGGACACGTGGTGAATCTGCTCTCCCAGGCCAATAAAGCGGACACGCTGGTACTACTCAATGGAACTAACAGGGATTATCCGTCTGTGCTGCCCTCTGGTTCATGAAAGCCTGCCAGGTGAAACTTTCCTGGACAGTGTGTACTTCTGAGCCAACAGAGAGGTGCAGGAGGATGGATCTGCTTTCACATGAAGGAATGTTGTTAGATTGACCTAAACTGAATGATTTTTGAAGTGTACATCACACCTCCATCTTATGGGAGATCTGCTTTCATATGAAGGAATGTTGTTAGATTGACCTAAACTGAATGATTTTTGAAGTGTACATCACACCTCCATCTTATGGGAGGCTTTAAATGTAAGTCTTTGAAGTGTAGAAATACTGGATCAGCTCTGAGTGACAGTCTGACCTGAATGAGCTCACCGACAGTGGAAACCATCCCAGCACTGTCGAGAATTAACCTGCATGACCTGAATGTTTCCCACTGGAAGATGAGGGGCCACGGCATAACAGAACAATAGAGTTGAACCATGAAAGTTGTGTGGTAGACCCTTAAACTGGCCTAATGTATTAATCAGAAGATAGAAACACTGGTCATAAAGAAATAAGCATGGTCAGCGACAATGTGGCATTTAAACAATGTTCAGTCGGTCTTAAGGGGCCCAGAGTGTGCTACAAAAATAATCCCCACACCATTACACCAGTCTGGATCGCTGATACAAGGCAGGCTGGCTCCGTGTTTTCATGATGTTTATGCCTACCATCTGAATGTGGCAGCAGAAATCAAGACTTATCAGCATTTTTACAACCTTCTATTGTTCTATTTTCATGAGCCTGTAGGAATTATATCCTCAGTTTTCTGTTCTTAGCTAACAGGAGTGGCACCTAGTGTGTTCTTCTGCTGCTGGAGCCCATCTGTTTGAAGATTCAACATTAAGAACTGATCTTGAGCACACTTTGGTTGTAACAAGAGCTGATTTGAGTCACTGTTTCCTTGCTGTTATTTCAAAACACTGGACATTGTGCTCTGACTTCTAGCATCGGCAAGGCTTTTTTTTTTTTCAAGTACAATTTTATTGAATTTTTAGAACAATATAATAGTTAGGGACACAACCAGAAAGAGAGAGAGAGGAAAAAAAAGGAAAAACAGAAAAAAACAGACAATACAATTAAAGCAAAAAAAAAAGATTTACAATAAAATAAAATGAAATAGGACATTAAGTACCCCATTTCCATATCATGTTCATTTCAACTTATTATTCTATGTCCACCTGCCAAAGTCCATTAAATTTAAACCCAGCCTCAATCTGGATGGGTATGTCCAGTGGTCGTATTTGGTCCAGAGGGCTTCCAACTCAAATAAGAAAATCCTTTGGACAACAAATTAAAACTCTCCGCAGGAAGGTAGTCCATGAGTGGTTGCCAAGTGATCAAGAATAACTGTTCATTGCCTTTCAGCACTGCAGTAATCCTCTCATGTGGAAGCACAAAAAGTAAGGCTTTTTAACTCAAGAGAACTGTGGCTCACTGGATATTTTCTCTTTTAAACCATTCTCTCTAAACTCTAAAAATGGCTTTGTATGAAAGTGTCAGCATGTCATCAGTGTCTGACGGACCAAACTGCCTTTACAATCCAAAGTCACTTGTATTGCCTTTCTTCTCCATCCATTCTGATGCTTTGTTTGAACTTGATGTTGATGTTGATGTTGGCATGATAGGGGTATCACTTTTTCCCAAAAATCTAACTCTGGTTTTGGAGCATAAATATGTCCTTGCATTAAAAGGGTTAAATGTAAATCTTGGGTATTAATCTTGTCTGTGATGGCCTTTTTTCCTGCCTCCAGTTGGATGGCCTTCTGAGAAGAAATCAGAAGTATCAATTTGAAGAATCGACGAGTCACTGCTGGACTACATTTGCTGGAAAGATTGGTCACATTGGGCCAGTTGCTCTGCACATAATTGACACATTGTGGAGCCCAAAGTGCTTCCACACATCACTCCACATATGTTTCAGTGTCATTATTGTCTTCTCAGTGGCTTTGCTGGCAGCTATTTCCTCGGAGTGTCTTCTTTGTCTGTTGGTTTCTGGCAGCTGTCATTGAGGTCAAGAGAGCACTGGCCAATCGAATTACACAGGGAGCACCCCCTCCTGGATCAGGTGGTTCACTGCTCCAGGCATGCTTACTTTTTAATATTAAAATGTTAATTTATACTTTGAGTAGAGATTTTTACTCCCATGCTTGAAGAGATATTTAAATATCAGGTATAAGGTGACAGCCCTAATGCATGCTTAAATGCATTGAGCTGCTGCCATGTAGTTGACTGATGAGCCGTTTACACTGACAGAGAGTTGAACAATGTGCTTAGTAATGTAGCTGCTGAGTATTACCCAACACTAGGGCCACTCCTGCCTAAGGAGGGGCAGCAACACCAGGTTTTTGCCGATTAGTCACACATTTCCAAAGGCGTGGTGGGCTTCGGGTTTGTTTACAGTCCACCTGTTCATAGAATTTTATTTCCAGCCTCCCTTTTCTGTCACTGCAGCTTGTTTCAGGAGCATCGTCATCCATCTTGCTCCTAAAATCTGGCTGTTAAAAGACACCATCAGAGCAGAAGTATGTTTCTTCTCCATCAAGTGTTTTTCCCGTCCTGCTGAGTGATGAGGGCAGGCTGCAGGCCAGCGTAGTGACAGCCATGGGAGATCTGGGCATCTAATTAGAGCCGAGGAAAGTCAGCGGGAGTCGGATGTGGCGTCCAAGTTGCCATGCCAACAGCTACACCCTGCCATCAATAGCTGCTCATCTCGAGGCCGATGGGATGGAGCCAAGAGGAACTAAGATCCATCACCTCCGCTGCTGCTGCTGTGATTCTCTTTCGTTAACATCAGCACAGACATTCATATTCTGATATTTGTCAGGCTTCTCATTCCTCAGTGCTGTTTTGTGATGGTCTTCAATCTCTGCCAAAGGTTAATCAGACATATCTGATATCATATTCAGGAAGATAACTCATATCAGCAATCTCTAGCATTAAACATCTGACACGAGTAGACTTCGTATCTGCTTGACAAGGCCACAGAGAGATAAGATGGAGGGGCCAAAGCTCATCGAGGTTGTTTGTTTTTACCATATGTTCCTTAAAGGGACTGTGAGGAGTTTCTGACTAATTACAATAAAGTCTCACTTTTAGATATATGCCTGATCGAAATACACACTTTAAGATGAGTTTTATAGCATCAAAATAGGTTATCTATAAATGCTATCCTTCGCTTAGGGCTGGACTGGCCTGGATACTCAAGTTCAGGAACAAGACAATTAAAACTAGAGCAAATTTATATTATTCAGACACGTCTTAGAGCACCGGGCTGTAAGTAGTGATATATAGCCGGCTACAAAATTACGATACTAAGTTTTCCAAAAATTGCTTGTTGTCACACATCAAAAACTACCGCTACATAACTAGAAAGAGATTCATTACCTTGTCGCTTTGCATCCTGTAAGTTGTTGAAAAAAGAAGTTGTAAAGCAATGCAGAGTTCTGAGGAAGGTCTGAGCTGCATTTATTAGCATCACAACAAACGCACGCTTGACGCTTTGGCTTGGGTAACGTCTTTTGGTGCGTTCCAGTTGTAGTCAGAAGTAGGAATTTCCAGGTTCTGAGTAGGAAACTGCAACTGGATCGCCCCCCGAAGTCTGAATTTCCCACTGGGAACTCGGTGAAACCTTGCCAACCCTGAGTTGACAATCGAAGATGGATGCCCCCAGTGTGAACAGTTATTTATCTCCTGTAATAATCAATTTATTTGCACTTCTAGCTGGGGTGTGTCGCTCTAGATCAGCTGTATACATCGTATTGTTTGACTTATATTTACAAAAATGCTGCCATAGTGATAATCACATTCTTCATGTGATATTTGTGAACAACAACGCAGGGCGTGCTAACAACAGCTAACAGTGGCCTGGTAGATCGGCATGTTTTTTTCCGACTTCAACTGGAACGCCGATAAGTCGGAGATGATGTCACTCCCAGTTCCGAGGTTACTGGAACGCAGCATTACAACAGTCGCCACGCGTGCTCATGGGTAGCAGAGTCTTTATGTCGCCGGTAATAGATTCTCCTCATAGCACCTTTAAAGACATGTTTTAATGCCCTCTATCGTTCCCTTTATTTCTGTTAAATATGTCTAACACATGCAAAAGGGAATGCTAGAAAGCCTATAATGCAGCTCAGGCTTGTTTCCATCTGCTAAAAAACACTTCCATGTGAGCTTTAGCACCCTAAGCCCTTACATGTGCAGCAATGTAAACACAGTGTTCTCAGTGTTTGCTCTCTCTCCTGCTTCACTCCTCTGAACAGACTCTCACTCCGTGCTGAAAAGCTCTTTCATTACGTCCCTCCTGTAAATGCTCCAGTTCTGTTCAGGCCTCTCCTGTTAAATGTCAGCTCATGCTGTGAAGTAAGTGTAGCTGTTTGTACTCGATGTAATCACCACTTTGGGTTTGATCTCTCTGATGCATCTTGTAATTAACATCGAGCTCTCACTTCACACGGCTGCACAGATCAGGGCTATAAATGCAGTAATGTAAGTATTTAAGGTGGTTTAAGGAGGCAAGCTGCTGATGATCGGAGTGAAAAAGGCAGTGAGAGGAAAACAGTAGTAGGTTTCTTTACTCCCAATTTTAAACATCCTTCTTTCCATGTAAACATTCACCAGTAGCCCTGCACACCAAAATGTTGTTTTCTTCTGTACAGCTTTAGTTTTGCCTAAAATATCTTAAGCTTAAATGATAGTTTAGTCATCTAAATTGTTTTAATTTAAGTCTAGTTTTAGTTGATGAAATTTAACATTTAGTTGATGAACTCTACTGCAGATTTAGTCATGTGTGAAACTTGCATTACATGAAACATCTAATGACCCTTTACTGAATGCTAGTAAAGTTTGATTGTATATATGAACAGTGTGAAATGCAGTCTCCTTTATTTAGGCTACCTGGCAGAGCAGCTCGGTTACAATACCAGAGTTGGAAACAAACTGTGAACCTGCTCTTCATGAATATATCAATTCATAAAGAGAGCAGCTCTGATTGGATCACTCCTCAACTTATCCTGCCACCAAGAAGTTAAGACTGTTGTGATTTTGTTACTTTAATTTTACACTTACCAAGATGAAAGATGACTGTAATCAATAAAGTTGTTGGATGTTAATCGTAGCTCTTCAACTTGGTGGATTATAAAATCCTGATGGTCAGAGCAGATGCTACTAAAGACCAGCATTAAAACAGAATGCTGAGAACTTTTTACCTCCGCCAAGGAGGTTATGTTTTTGGGAGAGTTTGTTTGTCTGTCTGTCTGTGAACAAAATAACTCAAAAAGTAATGGATGGATTTTGATGAAATTTTCAGGAAATGTTCAGCATGGGAAAAGGAAGAACTGATTCGATTTTGGTGTTGATCCGGATCACCGTCTGGATCCGCCATGATGGAACGTGTGATTTTCGTGAATAACTACTGAACTAAAATAGATATCATAATGAATCCAATTGCTCATGGTATGTTTTCATGGTCAAGGAATCTAAATATTTACATGAAATAAAGGTAGGACTAATATTAATATTTATGGTGAAAATCACAATATGGCTGAGGACTGTGGTGCTGGTGTAGGTCTGCGCTCTCAGTGCTTTTCTAGTCTTAAATTGAAATCACAAGAAAAATAAACCAGAAACCACTCAGAGAGCGCAAACTTCCACCAAGGCTTACATATCACTGTTACATCAATAAGCAATAGTTCCTCAGAGTCACGTTGATATCATTATTAGTTAGACAGTTATAGAGCAAAAACGATAGATCACCAATGGATCACTACCAAAATCTAATCAATTTTAAGTTCGGCCAACCTCTCTGAAAATTTCAGCAAAATCCGTCTCTTGCTAACAAATGTGTGTGATCTTGCTGACAAAAAAACAAATACCTGCAAAAGCAAAACCTCATTTGCAGAGGTATTAAAAACTAAACTTCATCTTATCCACATTTGCAGCTTAAAGTATTAAACAGATGTAACCACTGTCAGAGTTAAAGCCTGGTCACCTGCTAGTGATTTTAAGTCCATTGGTGCCCGTGATGAGCAGAAATGTGACGTTTAAAACTCGCTCCAGAGAGTAAAACACTTTGCACTAACAGCTGCTCTTTCCTCCCTCAGGCATGATGGAGATCTTACCAAACCGCTGCACCATTCTTGCCAAGAAGGAGCTGATCTACGCCGGCACCGTGGGTCTCATCTGCTGGCTGGGAGGCATCGTCTTCATCAACCGTAAGAAGACGACCGATGCCAAGAGCGTCATGGCCGACGCTGCCAAGACCATGATGGACGACCAGGTAAACTAACAGTAGACTGTTTGTCATATGGTTTATCTTGTTGTTGTATTTTTGATTCATGACATGAATGATGATTAAACAGCTGGTTGTTCCTCTCCCGTCCTCTGACCTCCACAGATTCGTCTGTGGGTGTTTCCGGAGGGAACGCGAAACCAGAGAGGCGACCTGCTGCCCTTCAAAAAGGGAGCTTTCCACCTGGCAGTGCAGGCACAAGTGAGCACATTTCCCTCTTGTCTTCTTTCACCTTATTTTTGGCTCTGTGTGTACAGAGAAGAGGAAGCGATACTATTTCCATCCTCTCTAAATATGTGAATGAAGTACACATTTTTTCTTCTGTAAAGTAAACAAGGGCCAGAAAATACGTGAAGCTCTTAAGATGTAAAGATTTTTTGAATGAGATATAGACAACACGGTGCAGCTCAATATGTGTTTTTGTTTATTTGTCATGCCTAATGCTCAGTAAATGCCTTTAAGGAAAAAAGAAATGTGCCTTTTTTGTCCCTTAGCTTCGCGGTCCGGTTGGACAGGGCTGGACTGGCCTGGATACTCAACTTCAGGAACAAGACAGTTAAAACTAGAGCAAATTTATATTATTCAGACACGTCTTAGAGCACCGGGCTGTAAGTAGCGATATATAGCCGGCCACAAAACTACTAAGTTTTCCAAAAATTTCTTGTCACACATCAAGAACTACTGCTACGTAACTAGAAAGAGATACATTACCTCGCCGCTTTGCATTCTGTAAGCTGTCGAAAGAAGAAGTTGTAAAGCAATGCAGAGTTCTGAGGAAGCTCCGGGCTACAACGCAACAAATGCACGCTTTGGCTTGGGTCTTTTGGTGTGTTCCAGTTGTAGTCAGAAGTAGGAATTTCTGAGTTCCGAGTAGGAAACTACAACTGGAATGCCCCCCGAAGTCGGAATTTCCTACTGGGAACTCGATGAAACCTCACCACCCCCGAGCTAACAACAGCTAACAATAGCAATTCAATAGCTAACAATTCAACTAGAACGCTGATAAGTCGGAGATGATGTCACTCCCAGTTCCGAGGTTACTGGAACGCAGCATGTCGCCGGTAATAGATTCTCCTCATACCACCTTAAAGGCAAAACTTGATTTATAGAATTTTTGTGTCACTAAGAGGGTGTTTCTTGAGAGGAAAATTTGGATTAAAATGATAAATTAAAAAAAAAAAAAAAATCAGGGATTTTATTTTTAGGTCATATCGCCCAGCCCTACTAGAACTACAACAAGGTTCATAACTGATATTGTAACATACGTTTGTAATGTGTTAACAGATAGAAAACAGATGAGCTGTGTTGTGTCTGTCGCATAAAAATGTTCAGAAATGCTCTCTGTGTTCCTTTTTGCTCGGTCCTGTCACAGATTCTGTCAGCTCTGCTTCCTGACGGAGAAAAAAAAGCCAAAGCAAAGTGCTGATTCTTGACACATGGGGGAGCCAGTAACCTTACATGACACAGAGCCACGTCAGGTTGATCATCAGATCATAGATGGCACTGAATCACACGGAGTTATTAACGGGGAGGCTGTGAGCTGGGTGGAAACTCTCAGTCTGTTCGCGCTGACATTTGAAGCTGTTCTGTGGTCGCTTTCTTGTGCCCACATTTCTCAAACGTTCTGTTTTATTCTGATGTAGCCTCGCAGCGATCACACAGACAGATCAGAGAGAGCAGACGCAGCTCCAAACACACAATGTTTACAGAGAAATATGAAGCCTGTTTGAGCAAAGAGGACAAAAAATCTGATCTTGAGTGATGATTCACAGTTCTCTTATTATCTCTGTTTTTCTTCTTCTTTTGAAAAAAGGAGTTCCTGCAGATCTTAAAAAAGGAGGAATCCCTGATACTGGCATTTTTGCAGATTCATGATAGATAGCCGATACTAGCATCAGTACCAGTATATCAAAATAACTCAAACTTGGTTTATTTATAAAAGGCCTGTGCTCAAATCTGTGGCAAAACATCGTCATGCACTTTTTAGGGTAAATACATGTATTGATACAGATCCAACAGAACTGATACGGCCTCAGTGTTTTAACAGTTGTTGTCAAAACTCTTTGGATAATGTTAACGATGGCACAGTTCAGAGTAGATGTCAAGCTGCATGATGAAGCACATGCTCCAAATTTAAACTGGTGAGTTTAAAAAACTGAGGTCTACCATCTTTGAGGACCTGATTTAAGTTTCTTAAGTTGGTGAATCATTTAAAACTCATCCTCGTTGGGGTGCTGGTTTGGTGGAGTGGTTAGCAACCAGGCACGTCCCATACACATACTTGTGCCACCCTGGGTTCAAATCCAGCCTGTGGCCAGTTTGCACCCCTTTCACAAGCCTGTCATTCTCTCCGATCAATAAAAGGCACAAAATGCCCCAAAAATACATTAATCCTTGTTCTTTTTCTTCTTGTAATAAAAAACAGACCTGTTGGGAATTCTGTTAATTACAGAAGAGTATTAGGGCCATGTTAGATGGAGAAAACAATTTTGGGAAAGTCGATAATTTCTGGATTTAAGTTGAAATGACGAGAATAAAGTTGAAATAAAGTGTTGTGATGAAAGTTGAAATGTCGAGACAGAAGTCGGAATGTCAAGAAAAAAAGAAAAAATGAGAATAAAGGTAAAATACATTGTATGTCGAGTTTTTTGTCAACATTTCAACTTTACTCTTGACATTTTGACTTATCGTGAAATTGTTATTCAGCGTTATTCTCATCAATTCAACTTTGGTTTTCGAAATTTCGACTTTGTCTCCATCTAACATGGCCCTAATACTCTTTCGTAGTTAATAGCGCAGTCAATGTTTACATTATATGTGTATCAGAATACATATTGTGTTGTGGCCTCAGTGTCGATACATATTTTGAGCTTGCAGGAAATACCCAGCTCTTATTTATACACCTACATTTTGTGCAAAATGTATTTTTAACAGTTTAAGTCAAATCAAGCTTCATCTTCCTTTTTCAGAACCACAGCCAAATAATTTACCAACCTGCCAACACAATTATGGCCCAAATTATCTGTCCTTTTATTTTCAAATGAAGATTAAAATGCAGAAACCTGCAAACTTAGAGGTTGTTTGTTAGCTTTTATCCTGGTCTCTAACCTTACAGTGCAGGTGGATCCATCTTGCCAAGCTCCAATCCACAGCAGTTGTGAGCGGCCCAAAGTGGCACGGCCCAATCAGAGTCCTTTAAAACAGGGAGAGATGGGAGCTATGAGTGAGACAACAACAGGACTAACTGCTTGGATGGAGATTAGCATAGATGCTAACAGCTTTGGTCGCAGTTTTGTCAGATCTGGACCTCATTGGTGAATGATGAACAAATAACACTAAAAGCATCTCTCAATAGAAAGAATGGGTACGTTTTGCTGCTCTTGACATGTTTTGTTGAGAATTTGTTCTTCAAAGTAGCTTATGTTTTGTATTTTACACCACAGCAGTAGCTCCCAACAACTACATTATCTAATTAATGAATGTGATTGACAGAATGATCATCCAATCACCTGCTGGGTATGTTTCTGAAAGGTTCTGCCCATTCCAAACACTTTCTATGGGCTCTTTCCAGGATGAAGTAGTGACATTTATCAGTAACAATAATGATAGTGTTAGATTTCAATGATTTATGTGGTTTGTGTTTTAATATCAGTTCGTAATCACGTTTTAAGTGCGTGATCTCAGTATCCTTCAAAATAATGATTATTTTTGGCATAATCAAGCAGCCATACACAGCAGCAAAGTGTCATTTTATTTGCACAGAAATGTAAATTCTCCTCAAACAAACTAAAAAACAAGATTTTTCCCCTATTTAGATTATCTTAAGGTCAAGAATCTCATTATTGTTAGTGATTATTTTAGTGAACTGTTGTTTTCTTCTTACTTTCAACATTTGGTTTGACGTGTTTTTTAACAGTTTAGTCATACTTTAACTCATTAGTGGGCACTAGGGCTGAATGATTTGAGGAAATAATCTAATTGCGATATTTTTCTCCAATATTGCAATTGCGATTTACTGTTTTAATGTTCCTCATCTTATGTATTCTTCAACAAACATAAACAGTAGATCGTTTTATAGTATAACCAATATGACATTAAATTAATCTAAGCATAAAAGAATTGAGAAAAAGTGGAGAAGTGAAGAACAGACGCAAAATAGGTATGAAATTGCAAAAAAAAGAAAGGCAAAAAAATTCAAAAGTGACTAAGGAAAATTGATTATAGCAGCATAATTGGGATTAAATTTCAAAAACCATGTAAAAATTCCAAACATGGTCTGACAGTGGCCAAAAAAAAGATGAATGGGAGCAAGATAGACATAAAGTTGTAAAAACTGGGTTAAAAAAGGTTAAAATAGGCATGAAATTGGAAGAAACTACATCACAATGCCAACATGTTCAACACATTTTGGGTTAAAGATATTGCACTGTCTGCGATTTGAAAGTTGCAACAGGCCATATTGTGATTTAATCTAATTTGCTTCTAATATGAAGTCAAAAATTCGTACTTTATTAATATTACCCATCCCTCTATTTAGTTTGAGAGCACACTGACATTCCTAAAATCTTCCATCTGTTTCCCGATCCTAGCTCTGTTCACGAGCGCTCCCTCTGCCTGTGTGCAGGTGGGAGGTCTCCGTTCTCGAGCTGATGTTTCGTTGCACAAACTCGGGGGTCCTACAGGTGGAAGGAATTAAAAAAAACGGAGTCTGAATGAGCCAGAAACCGCAGCCTGGTTCACCCTCAGGCTGAAATGTTGGCTTGAATGTCGGAGCCAAATTCTTGTAACATTCTGCTAAAGATTGATATCAGTTTGGTTCACGGCTACAAAAATAAAACCTCCTGCCCCTTATTAACAAACACAGAGTCTCCATACAGGCTGCTCCGCTCCTATGCTTTAAAAATAATGTTTAGATGGTAGCAGTTTGTCCTGTGTGTTTTTTGGCAGAGTGAGTTCATTATGTTTTAGAGCACAGTCTGTGTTTAGGTTCTCCCACTGTCCACATGAGACTAATCCCGTTCGATCAGAGACCACTTCCACCCTCTCTGAGTGTTTGTGCTGCGGCGCGGTCAAAGTCAGCCTCTTCATTTGTACCCAGATTGAGTGGAAGCAGGACAGCCCCCAGGGGGAGCCACGTTTGGCTCAGATCGACTTGTTGAAGGGGCCACTCGGAGCGGGGGACCCCAGAGAGCCGCTCGGCCTCTATTAGCAGCAGCAGAGGAGGTGGAGATGGATGGTGCGCTGATGGTTTTATGTGTGTCTTGAAGAGAGAGAGGGAGGAAGGATGGGATTGATTTATTTGTCTGTTTACTTTGCATCCCCATTTGATGTTACCGCAGTGATTCTATTAGTCCTGAGGTCCAGAGACAAAACATGATCAGATACAGGAGCAAAGAAAATGAAAATACAGCCACAAGGAGACAGCAAACCTTCACCATGGTAGCTCACATATTGCTGTTACACCTATAGCCCTTTAACTTCCAGCTCAACCATTTGGCAGAGGTCATTAAATTCAGAAATATTCAATGTGTAAAACATATGTGTCAAATTCAAGGCCTGGGGGCCACATCCGGCCCGATGGACAATTATATCTGGCCCGCAAGATTGTTTTATGTAGATTTTGTTTTTGTTATTAATGGCCTGGCGGTATGAAGTGCTGATAACACACAAACTACAGATCCCATACTGCAGTGCAACAGCTGCCTTGCTGAACAATAGACAACTGGGAACAAAAGTAACATTTTTATATAACATTTTCAGGTTTTTTTTGTTACATGTTCATACTTCCAACTTTTTATTTTGACAGGAGATATTTTTATGGAGAGCAAAAGCTTTTTAAGTTATTTATAGTTTGAGTTTCTTTATTCTGTGATACTGTTTGTGCCCATTTATTCATATTTATTAAAAAAAAAATTAGTTTTAAAACTATTTAATAAATATTTTTCCTTTTCGGCCCTTGACCTAAAGTGTGTTTTGAGTTTTGGCTCCATGTGCAATTGAGTTTGACACCCCTGGTGTAAAATATCTGTAATACGCCATTGTTTGTTCTTGTTAATGTTTTACGATACAGAAAAAAACTGCAAACAAATCAAAAGAATTGACATTTTGTGGGATTTAGAGGTTTAGAAAGCTAAAAGCTACCGTTATTATTATTACCTTCATTATTATTTTAAATATTTAACTTAACTATTACCATCAAAAATATTTTTTGTGTTTGTCAAACTCAATATCATCCATTTGTAGTAATTTTTGCTAGGGCTGGGTATCGATTCAGATTTTCCGGATCGATTTGATTCCATATTAAGAGGTCTCAAATCGATTCGATCCATGATTCGAAATTTGTTCAGTCTGGGTTATCTCAGTAAAAATAATGCTGTAAATGACTTTTTGATCTGGTACATTATTTAAAACTGTTTTTACATTAAGAACTGAACCCAAAGCAGTTACATTAATCACATATTAATGATATGCATTAATGCATATTCTGCATGTTACTTGATTTTTGTCCAACTTGTCTTTTCTTTCATGCTTGTTAAATCTGAAATATGTCCAAACATCAGCTTTTAAACTCTCCGCTGGTGCCCCTATAGTGCTGCTCGCTTCCACCATGTTTTTTTGACTGCTTGCAGTAACATCTCACGAGATCTTGTTCGGTGGAAAGCAGAGCTAAACACAAGACTAGCAGGGTTGATACTACAGGTTGCTTCTCTGCACGTCAAATGAAGAAAAAATTACCCACGTTAAAAGATCGATCTTTGGATTTTATGGATCGATTGTGAACCATTTAAAGGGAAATCGATTAAATCGAGCCCTAATTTTTGCACACTTTTACAGACATTTCTGCCTTTACTAGTTGATTTTTTCCCCCAAATATTTCTGCATTTTTGTGTCATCACACAATCAACTGTTGGCTTTTAAAACATTTCGATCCCACACCAAGTTTTTTGGTTTGTTTGCAGTTTTCTCTGTTCACTAAAGTGTTAAGGGAATCAAACAACAATTTGATTTGTTCTGTTTTTTAAAACAATAAATATCCCTGAATTTAATGATGACCTCTGCCAAACAGTTGAGCTGGTAGGTAAAGGCATAAGCAGTAGCACCATGATATAGTTACCATCATAATATGATTCATGACCCTGAAAACTCACACCTAGCACTTTGAATTATGTTGATATCAATATTAGTTTGACAGTTTTTGAACAGAAATGGTCGTTCGCTTATGGAAGTTATCGGGCTCACCTCCAAATTAATAATTTTTAAGTTAGGCCATTATGAAAAACTCCTAAAAATGTCACCAAATCCATCCAGTAGTTTTTGTGTAACTTGCTAACAAACAAAACATAACCTCCTTTGCGGAGGTAACAAACAGAGGAGGACAAACATGTGAGGTCTAAATGCCCTTATTGATTCAGTTATGGATCCATTTGTTTATTGATTCCCTTATTCTAGGACTTGGTGGTATGGCCTGTTTTTTTTTGTTCCAAATTTAATGAACTGTTTTTATCGAATTTTCCCTCTCAAAGAAAAAACTCCAACTGACACAAAAATACGAGAATAAAAGTTTGATTTTATGTTATAAAAACATATTCTGAAACCAAACAGAAGTTAAGTTGCATGCTGGTATTGAACCTCTCTGATCAATATTTAGTCGCATTTAAAAAAAATCAAGCCTAAACAGTATTTGTATTTTCAAACAACGCACGAACTTACAATAGGAGTAAGTGAAGAAAAAAATCTAGATTTTAAGTTTTTAAATTGTCTGCAAAAAATAAATTGAAGTAATGGATTTAATCGATATGTTTCCCAGCCCTACCTCATCGTTCATTTTTATTTTGTGTCCAGACAAAGTCAGTTCACTCAGGGTTTCTGTGTCACTCTGATATTCAGTGTCACAGACTTTGGATGTTGCACCATTGCTGTCATATTGTGCCAAATTAAGCAACATTTTATCTCACTGATATTGTTAGATACTCAAAATCATTGATATGAGCAGAGTTATGAGCTCTTTATCAGTCACTCAGTCTTGTTTGTTTAGTTCATAACAAGAGTTATGTTAATGCACTTTACAACAGAGCAGGATGAAGGCCAACTCTTCATTTTATAATCCAGGCAGGGGTGTAGAATTATTATGCCACTACCAAGCGCTACTCTTCCCTATTTGCAAACTGGCTGTGCATAAGGCCACATTTTGCGCAAGAGGACTCATTCTCGGACGTCAGATGCAGCCACGATCCACTCTGTGGACTACAGGCCTGATACTTTCCATTTAAAGTGTGGCTGTTACCATTGTTGTCTGTCAGTAATGTAATTTTGCAGTGCAGCCCATGTCCATGTGAACTTTTGATCTAAATGCCTCCCGTATCGCTCGGCGTATTTGGGCGTGCGCACTTCCGTTTGCCGATGAGCGTAAAGACGCAGACAGACGTGCATCACCGCTGAACTGCTCAAAATGTAATTCTGGAGCACTTTTATGTCCCCACCAATGTCAAAATCAAACCTACGCCCTTGGTTCGGGGGGTGTTATGTTTTCATTTATGCCATTTTCTGCTTTTTATTTCACTTATTGTTATTTCATTCTATCTTTTTTCCCATGTAAAGCACTTTGTATTACAAAGTGCTGTATTTTCATACAGGAAAATACAGTGCTATACAAATAAAGTTTGATTGATTGATTGATAATATTAAGACACTGTTTTTAATCCCGTCCCGTCTTCCTCTTTTTGTTCTCCAGGTGCCGATCGTCCCTGTCGTCTTCTCCTCGTACAACAACTTCTACCTACGGAAAGAAAAGCAGTTCAAATCAGGTAACGGGGCTAGATCTGTCCTCTCTGGTCTCCTCTTCATGTTTAAATCTGTTTCTGACTGTGAAGTGCTGTCTCTCCTCAGGGATCATCAGATTGAAGATTCTTCCAAAGATCGAAACAAAGGGGATGACGTCAGACGACGTGGCGTCCCTCTCCGATAAATCCTACGACCTGATGCGCTCCGCCTTCTTGGAAATCTCCGACTCCGTAA
This sequence comes from Scarus forsteni, assembly GCA_036419115.1. NCBI lineage: Eukaryota > Metazoa > Chordata > Actinopteri > Labriformes > Labridae > Scarus > Scarus forsteni. Next base: position 6,557,502 of record JAZDUH010000359.1, on the reverse strand, counting down.
CCCAGAGCAACGGGCCGTTGCGGCACTGAACGCTAACCATTAACTCTCCTCTCCCACCTCCTCTTCCTCCCTCAGACCCCCTCCTCCTCTTCCTCCTCCTCCCCCTCACTCCCCCCGCCCTCTGGCCAGGAAAAACAACATGACACAGGTCTCCTGTCATGAAATCTCTTCTTGTCTAGTCGATGCCTGGTCCGGTCCGCCTCCGGCCCGACCGCACAGCACAGCCAGTCCTGACCCTCACCGAGTCTTGCAGCAGCAGCACCAGCCGCCGCGCTGCTCTGCACGCCGTGAGCGGAGTGACGGACGGCAAGCCGAACAGTATGGATGTGTCGATCATCATGCATGCCTTTCTTTTCTTTTGGACGGCTCTGTTTGCCTTCATCTTTGCTTTATTTTTGTCTTATTTTATTGCCATTTTGTACTTCTTTATTTTGGCCTTTTTCTTCTTTTGTCAAGCAGATAACCCAGAATATCCTCGTCTTTTCTCTCCATACTCTCTCCTCTTGCTTTAGAGATTCTTGGACACATAGACCTCAAGTGTAGGGCGGGGAAATTTTGACGGATTGTAATATCTCGATGTTTTTTCTGGGAACAAATAGTTGTCACGAAATCAAAATGATAAACCTTTGAATTACTCCAGTAGAAAGTAAACAAGATTGATACCTTTTTGATCCATGGTAATAAAAATATCAGTCCTTGGCACCCATTATTTAGTGGATCTTTCAGTTTCAGTGAACAACATGGCAGATCAACTCGTGCAAACTAAATTGTCCAGAAAAAATGACCAACTTCCCCATCTTTCTGGGTTTTCATTTTTTATCCTCTTTACTCATAGTTCAATCCAGAAGAGCGAAAGAACAATTTTAGAAGCACAAATATTTAAGCAACTTTTGGAAAAGCAAGTGTCGAAAAAATGCTAGGGTTTGCTGTCATTCCTCACTAAACTTTTCTAAATTAATAAACAAGAATGGCTGTCCATGTACATATATTAATGATTTAGGATTTACATTGTCAGTAATGACGCCAAGCTTCTGCTTAAAACTTCATGTTTACAAACACACTGACAATATTTTATGAGGTGGAGATGGTCAAAAGTTCCTACAGTCTTGAATATATGTCCAAAAAACATTATTTTTTCAGTTGATTATGTACCAATATTCTCAGATAATGTAAAAACCTGGCTAAAAGTTTAAAAAACTAGATTTATACAAACAGTATTAATTATATAAAGCACTTAGAAGAGTGGTGTACAGCTCACACTAAGAAGTGTAGGGGTGGAAATTGAAGTGTAGGAGCTCAGATGAAGCATTCTGACCATAATATTTGCCCATATAAACATTTTGATATCCACTGTTCATCTCTAGTTTAACAGTAAACAAACATTGTGATTGTTGGTCCGAAATGGTGATTCCTGTTTTGAATGCACACAAATTGACATCATATAAAAATTCTGTCTTGAACTAGTGATGAGCGAGGACAAAAAGCAAATATTGGCAGAATTAATGTTTTTAATGTATTAACTGCACATATACATTGGCAGCATTGGGCAAGTTGATTGTTGAAAGGAAAAGGACAGAAGAAAAAGACTGAATTATTGGGTTTTTTTCATAAAGAAATGTCTAATTTGCACAAATACATCAACATTGAAAATTGTGTTGAGTGTTTTAGACTTCAGTGTTTGCAGTCGTCTCCCTTGAACATCACCAGTTTCATTCACTTTTCCAATTGTTGCCAACATATTTGTGCAATGTAGACAGTGCTCACTCAAATATAACGGAATATTAATATGTTTCTGTACTTTTTGTTACCACTAATGCAAAAATGGTCATTCTGAAGAGAATGGTTCTCAGGAGTGCAGAAAGTGTTGTCAATTATTTAAAAATTGATCATTTAAAACAAGGGTGTCCAAACTGGTAAGGTGAAAATGTGCGGGGGCCGACCATTCAGCTTTTGTCTCTAATTGTCTCTTAATATCCAATCAAATGTCTTCAATTCTCTGTACCCCAGTGTTACTAGTCAGGCAATCATTGGCAAAATTTTCCGTACACAGTCTTTAATAAAGTTACCCTCAGTGAAAGGTTTGCAGTGCTTGGCAATCAGCGTTGCCACCTCATAGCTCGCCCTTGTGGCATTTTCATTTGGCTCACGGGCTCTTGTGAAAAAGCGCTGATGTGCAGTTAAAAAAGCATCCAGTTGTTTTAATTTTTTGCCATGTCTGTCCCCAGTTAGCTTGTCGTAGTTAGCATGTTTTGTCTGGTTGTGCCGCTTGACATTGAAGTCCTTGAAAAGAGCTACAGTCTCGTGGCAAATTAGGCAGACACAGTTGTTTCGTATTTCAACAAAAAAATACTCCAATTTCCACTTGTTCTGGAATCGGCGGCACTCGCTGTCAACTTTTCTTTTTTTAGCTACAGTCGCCATGTTTTGAATGGGATGGGCTGAAATGATGACAAAAGGTCAGGTGTCAAGTGCCACAAGGATGTGGCCACAGCGCTACTGCCATCTTCTGGTGAAATGTTAAATAGGTTTATTGTACGCGAGTATTTTATACAGCTTTCAACGGTGCAAGTGGGCCGCATATAACTGATTTTATAACAGAGACTGCGGGCCGGTGAAAATTTGAACAAGGGCCACAATTGGGCTGGACTTTGGACATGCCTGATTTAAAACAAAAAAACATGCACAATGCTGCGTTTCTAGGCCTTCTATGCTTGTTGCTCATGTTTTCATATTTTTAACATAATCAGATTTTTTCTAATTATGAAAATAATTTAAGTGAATAAAAGGATAATTCCCATTTGAACTAAACTTTTAGAATTAATGAATGTTGAATAATCTCAAATATCTCAAAATGTCAAATATTTCCCCGCCCTACGCCAAATCCTCCTTTCTCCTATTTCCCTCCTTCCCTTTAGCGTGTCCCCCTTCTTGCATTCCAGTCTCTTGCCTAAAGACAAACGAAGCGGCGTCTCCACGAGCGGTGGAGGCTCTGAGGCGGAGGTCGGCGCTGCTCGACCTCGGACTTTCGTGCTGTCACTTCTACACCAACACTTTAACCTTCTGTTAGCCTCTCCATGACGTAAATGAAAGAACTGCGGAGTTAGGAGCCACAGAGCTGAACAATAGCACCCATCTGTACTGACTGACTGGACTCGAGCGGGCGGATCAGTTCTCAGTGTCGTGCATCGTTGGTGTATCTTTGTGCGTCCTCTCGTAGAATCGATCTGCGTGCAGCTTCCAGCAGCAAGCGTCCCCTCGCTACATTCGCTCTGTATTTCTATTTATTTCTAAATCGGGTGATTCTTGTTTTCTTAGAAGGGATATTTGTCCTCAGACTGAAGAGAAATCTATTTAAGACGTGTCAAAAAGGTGATTTCATATTGTGCAATGTCGAATTGTTTTTTTGTTTTGTTTTTTAAGCATCACTGCTCCAAAGTGCAAGCTACCTGCTGTGCCATGAAAATGTGTTTTGGGGAAATTTCTAATGAAAGCTCTTAATTCTGTCTTGTTTACTCATTTACTGACTCATTTAATGTGCTTTTTTCCCCAGTGATAGACCTGCTTTTTATTATTGTAAAACTAAGAGGGGAAATTTGTTAAGATGTGTAATGAGATTTACAGCATTTTCTTTATTTTCTGTTTTTATTTTCTTTGCTCTTCTTATTTTACTAATTGACTAACAATCGTGGCAAGTCTACTGTACATCTCAAATCTTTTATTTCCAACCAGTTTTATTTTAGAAACCCTCTTAGGAGAATATTAGCTTATTCAAAATTTTGGCCTTAAGTTTGATTTGTTGTTGCACTTTGGATTGTTTGGGAGAAGGATGTACCATGAAGCAAGCTCAACACACTAAGGTTTTCTATAATGAAGAACTAAACTAGCATAATAAAGTCGCTTGCAAATATTTGTATGAAATTTGTATTTCCTGAAATCTAAAAAAATATACTCCACAATGCAGAGAAACAGAGAAATGGCGAATGTTCGACATCAGATGTGCAGAGTTCAGCTGAAAAGCATTAAAAAAGACCAACCAAACAATACACTTGGTTTGGTATGGAACCACCAATAGCTTTAATTGATCAGAAAATTGAGGGTTTTTGTTGCGCCTTCAGTTTACAAGAGAACAGTGCCTGGAGTGCCTAAATCCACAAACTTTTGAAACCATGGTCCAGAGTGAAACGCTTTGATGTCCATCTCTGTGTAAACAAGAATCGGCGTCCTCAGTGTGTGCGCAGTACTCTTTCAGATTAAGTTTGCGGCACCAAGGAACAAGTACAGCTACACGTGTGCTGCTTACTGTGCTCGGTTTGTGATCGAGACAGAAATATCCAGACAGATTTGTTGTCCGGACAAAAAACTACTGTGTTTTTGCACATCCACTCGCCATTGTTTTTTGTGAAAAGTTTGTCTTCACCGGAAGGCCCATGCTTGTCGTAACACCACTGTTTCACTACAAACCTACATCGCACACTACAGCGTTTTCTAATCGTTCTCGCGGATCCGTATGAACACATATTGTTTTGACATCGTCTCCGTGTGAATGCAGTGCGCTTTTGAAAATGCAAAGGAAAAACCTTTGGCTTTCTGGTGACAACACTGACGCATAAACGGGGCCTTAAGGTGCCTACACACCGAACGCGACTTGTGCGTCCTCCGCAAGCGGGCGGGCGGGCTTAACCCTCCGGCGATGCTTTGGCCACATTCACTTCCCTCATCACGTGATGCCAAAGTTGAATAAGTTGATCTTTTCGTGTATGGCTAATCTATGTCCGTGTGGAAACATTAGTCATTGAGGACATTAGTTCTGCCTAGCTCAGACGACGCTGCTGCAGGGCCATCAGCTGCAGTGTTTTGTGGTTGGTAGGTGAGTGAAAAGGATACAGTTGGAATAATGTCAGCTTATGCATTCTTTTAAATGATATATGATATGATCATTGTGAAACTCAAGCGGACGTGACATCAACGAGCCATGGCAACGGTGACCAAAATGAGGTATTTATGGACACGCGACGTGACTTAGGTGGGCAACGTGATTACGGTCACATAGTCGCATTCGGTGTGAACACAGCTTTAGAGTTGAAAGTAAATTTACCACCTCAATCATTTCCATGGGAGGAATGGTATCCAGTCGACTATTTGTCCTGTGCTTTGCTCAGTGTTCTTCTTTCCTCCATTTTCTCCTGGTCTTTGACATTTTATTTAAGACAGGCTAACTGGCCTCCTTTTACATGAACGCTAACAATCTCGTGCTGCAGAGAGAGAAAGCTCCCGCGGCTGAGAAAACTGTGGTGCTGCAGATGACTTCAGCAAACAGGGAGCTTTATTAAGACAGGATAGACGCCATCTGTTCTGTTGAAAGTTACAAGTAAATCCACTAACTAAATTCCCTTCATGCCTGTAGAGAACATTTTCACCGCTGTAACTCAGAATATAACCTGAAATCTTTTCTCGGCAATGAGAGCCAGCTTCATGGTACCCCCCCTCTGCTTTGCTCATGATAAATCTGCTTTTATGTGAACTGATGATCACTTCTAACTGGGTAAAAAACTGACTGAACTCTTATTTTACATTCAGGTTTTACATTTCACATCATTTTGCCTTCTTACACTTTTATCATAATCTTTATAATTTCTCAATTTTTGCCCCTCAAACCCCGTCTGAGAATGTATTTTAGCATTCAGGATATGTGTGTGCTACTAATCGCTAATTATTGAAGACATTATTGTATAAAAGTGGGATGTTATATTGGCATTAAATCTAGGAAATGTATTTATTTGGCTCTTAATGTAAAATTAGACTGCACAGATGTCCACTTGTGAGAGTATAAGCCTGTATCTGCTGTTGAACAGTAGCTTAAGTGAAACCTGCAGAGCTTTTGGCTTTATATATATATACCCTTAAGTGTTTTATTAATTTAATCCAGATTGGAAATAACACCCATTATAAGACTAATAAGTTAATTGTATTAGTTTGAATATATTTATCAATCTTTCCTTTACAAAGAAAGTGATATTGAATGTTAAAAACTACTCTACCAAATTGATTTATTCCAAATTATGATCTACATCGTTTCATTTTTGCTGATGGAGTGTTTCATCCATGAACTTCCTGCTCTGTTCTCAGTTATTTTATAAAAAAGACGTGTGATTTTTACGCTTCCTGTCATCAGCTTGAACGTGGTGGCTCTGCATCAAAACCCTGCTGGTCGTTTTTGATTTGGAGCACTTGTTTACGATCTAATATGTCAAATATCGGGAAAGCATTGAACCTCGATGGAGCTCTTTTCCTGCTGACTTTAGGTGAAAACTTCCAATAGAAAAAGGACGTTAAAGTTTGTCTCTGATTTTCACCAAAGCTATTAAAGTGTAATTGTTGGTAGCTTTAGATGGAGAAACAGAACTGACATCCTGCAGAGCCGAGTGTGTGTCAGAGTGTGTGCGGTCTCTTACTCTGTGTGTGCGTGTGTGTGTGAGCGAGTTTGTGTGAGAGTGTGTGTAAATACGCACACATGGTATAGACGCCCATTATAGTATCTGGTTAATATTGATGACGTAGTGTTCTTGATTTCATCTATTCTGGGTAAACGTGAATGCCTTGCAAAAGAATAAATAAATTCTGTCTTTTTTCTTAAGTTTGTGATTTTCAGTGTCTTATTTACCTTCTTTTTAAAGGGACTGTGAGGAGTTTCTGAGTAATTACAAAAAAGTCTCACTTTTAGATATATGCCTGATCGAAATACACACTTTAAGATGAGTTCTATAGCATCAAAATAGGTTATCTATAAATGCTATTCCTTAGCTTCGCTGTCGGGTCGGACAGAGCTGGACTGGCCTGGATACTCAACTTCGGAACCAAGACAATTAACACTAGAGTAAATTTATATTATTCAGATACGTCTTAGAGCACCGGGCTGTAAGTAGAGATATATAGCCGGCTACAAAACTACGATACTAAGTTTTCCAAAAATTGCTTGTTGTCACACATCAAAAACTACTGCTACTTAACTACAAAGAGATACATTACCTCGTCGCTTTGCATCCTGTAAGTTGTTTAAAAAAGAAGTTGTAAAGCAATGCAGAGTTCTGAGGAAGGTCCGAGCTGCATTCATTAGCATCACAACAAACACACGCTTTGGCTTGGTCCGTCTTTATGTCAGAGTCTTTATGTCACGGAAATAGTTGTAGTTGTAGTCGGTAGCAGAATTTCTGGGTTCCAAGTAGGAAACTGCAACTTGTTCAAGTCGGACTTTCTTCTGAGAAACTGCAACTGAATGACCTTCTACCCCCGAGTTGACAATGGAAGATGGATGCCCCCAGTGTGAACAGTTTTTCCGACTTCAACTGGAACGCAGATAAGTCGGAGATGATGTCACTCCCAGTTCTGAGGTTACTGGAATGCAGCATTACTACAGTCGCCACGCGTGCTCATGGGTAGCAGAGTCTTGTCGCTGGTAATAGATTCTACTCATAGCACCTTTAAAGAAAAGTGGCTGTTATAATTATTCCATAATCAAAATGTTCTCACTAAGACCCCTGTGGCCAAAAACGTCCAAATTTAAACCCGTTATGATGTAAAGTCCACACTAAACTCTATGGTGAAACTAATCCTGTAAAAAAATGGAAACTTATTTATTTTTCCCTTTTAATAGTATCAATTGTTTTTGTTTTATATCATTAGAAAGCTTGGTTAGCCATCTTCACAACAGAGTGCAAAACGTAAGGATCGTGCATTCCTAGAATGAACAACACATTTAAACATTTATATTTTTAAAAAACAAACTAAATATCTACCTTTTATGTGGGTGAGATTTTGACATTTTATCTAAGACATTGAAATGCGCCTGATGTTTCCTGCTTTTAATCTCAAACCGTCATGCGTTAAGAATGGCAGTTGCCAACAAACTTCTAACAAGGACTAAAAAAATGGCTGGGTACCCTCTCATCATTTTTGATTGCTTAGTAATAAAAATTCAAACACCACAGCCACAACCAGAAGGACCAACTTGATCAGGTCACTCGAGGAAGCGGAAACTCAAATGAGGTCACAGAAAGATGTCATACATCGGAAATATTGTGACGACTCATAAGTCAAACCACCATGTTGTAGTTCCTAAGTAGTGGAATAACAGCCTTTCACTCTCTTTTATTATTTTTAGGCTGAAAGATAATGAAAGTTAGGTTTAATCATTAAGATCACAAATGATCCAAGAATGCAATGAAAAATCTAGCACAAATAGCACAAAAGTACACCATTAATTATATTTGTAGGCTAATGGGAAAAGAAACGCTGGTTCCCTTGACCTAAATCCTGCTAAAGGCCTTCGTGATTTTTCACTGTTTTTGGTTTATTGCTGATAATAAGCTCTAACAAACAAAAAAATATGAACTTACATGTTCTTTTCTTTTGCAATGTTTATACCAAGCCTGCTTTTCACAATGCTTTAAGCTTAAACAGGCGAGAGTGAAAACCTACTACTAGCTACTATGAAACTAAAACGCATTTAGACTGAGAAGCAACTACAATATTTCCAGTGTATGACGTCTTATTATGACATTTTGTTTGAGAGTTGACCTGATCAAGTTGGTCCACATGACTGTGGCCATAGGGTATTAATAACTAATGACAAGAAATCATAAATCAAAAAGTTATTCAAATTCTTAAAAAGCAGAACTGCTTGCCATTGGGTCCCATTTAGTTACAACCATTGTTTTAAATACACAATACACAACAGATACGTTCCATTGTCTCGCATTAAACATTAGAATCTTGTGCATGAGTTCACCACAAGCCTTATTTCAGATGCTTACCTGAAACCAGATTTATAAACTTACTTTGGAAGGTTGGGAACCAGGAAGTGCTAAATGCTAACTCACTTCCAGGCTTTTGGACTCAATCTTGCAGTACCCTTTGGTGTTAGAAACACATGTGAAGCACGAAAAATTCTAGTCTTTCATAACTAATTCAGTACTTTTGATTTATAAAAACAGACAATGTCAATGAAGTAACCCATAATGGTACATTTATACATTCTGCCAATTTTACAGCCAATATATTGGACATTTATGGCCCATTTACTCGGCAAAATATTGGCTTAAAATATTGGAAAAGTGCTTAAATCTGCATGTGCAAGTATTCAGCTTTACAGGCAATTATTTGCAATATCAATGTTGTTCTGGTAAATATTGTGCATCCCTACTTAATGATTATGAGAGGTCAATGGAAGACATCTCGTATTCTGTTAGTTTAGAGATGGATTATAAATTATTCAATGAATCTGACACAGAGATGAGCACACATTTTTCTGGTAAAAACTTTTATTACAAAACGTTACAAAACTAGTTAAAAATGTCTACTGGAGGTCAGAGAAATACCGAACAGTAATCATAATTTAAATAGATAAATACAGACACAGCTGCACTGATGTAAAACAAACAGAAACAAAGTGGACAGACAGACTTTCGACTCTCCTCGAGGTTTAATTTAGATGTTACAGGAATGAAGTCACTCTGAAACTGACCTGCAACAGTTACTGTTACAAAATCAAGAATCTGACAGTAATCCAAGAGGAAAGGTAAATGGAGCTGCTGGGGAGAAAAGAAATGATTTGTGCGATGATTTCAACTCGAACAAACAAGAACTAAGATTTCTCCTGCTTCCTGACGTCCATCGGTCTTGATTTGTACAAGCTCTGGAGGGTTTGGGTCATTATTATCTTCACTGGAGATGTTCGGGGTTAATTCTCCTGACAGGAGCCTAAAGTGAGAGCAGAGGGTTAATATGATTATAGTTATATATCCACAATTCTCAACAAGGATTCAGTTCTAGAACAAATGTCTTGTATTACTGTCAACTAGTTTGCTTTATTGCATATTTGATCTTACAGTGTCATAGCCAAAAGGTTATTGGGTTAAAGGCTCATGATTTTATTATAATTATATTAAATTTGAAGTTATCTTTTATTGCATTATGATAAACTAAAGACATCCCAAGTCTTTTTGAAGAGGTTCAATAACCATTTCTGCTTTCCCGAGACCAGAAGTTCAAGCATTGTTCAAGACAAAATGAATTTTCCCTTCTTCAAGAAGCTATTTATAAAACAAGGAGCATCCACAGGTCACCCACATGTGCCGAGTCGCTCCTCCAGAAAGCCGATCTGCTCGCTGAGGGAGTCGATGCGGTCCAGCTGCTGGAAGGAGTGGGACAGTAAGGTGGTTTTCTCTGACAGACCCTCGTCCAGGGACAGGGGGAAGAAGCTGCTGAAGGGGGCCAACACCAGCTGCAACTTCTGCAAGGAGGGTGACAGAGGGGGGTTAAAAAGACGGGAACTGGGGCAGAAAAAAAGAACAATTCACCAAACTGTCATGATGTCTTTCCTGAGGTCAAATATTCAGGAGGAAGAGTTCAAATGCTTAAGCTGAAGATCCTCTGTCTGATTTGAACTGACAGAAAGGATCAGAAATGGGATGCCATATTGCATTTTGATTTGACAGCAATTCAAAGAATGATTCATGGTAAAATACAAAGCCAACTGAGCCATAGTTAGAAGGACTACAATATGTGCACCTTGGAATAAAACTGGCTGGCTGTATTTGAGCCAATAAGTTAGTTTCTAAAATATTACAGCTAAAATAAAGAGAGAAATTGCTCATACAAGAATTACATCAAATCAACTGCTGTGAAAGAAGAAATCTTTACCTTACCACAGTTTAATTTTACCAGATTTGTTAATATTACAGTTAAAAAAGGTAAATGTTGCCTTAGAACCTGATACAATCAAGCAATTATATTTGTAACCAGCAACTTCTTTGCTCGTACTGTTAGCTTAAAATTGGCTGAATGCTACATTAGTCACTGTTTTATCAAATGTAATTCGTCTTAAAAATAAATTCATTAAAAACATTTTTGGGGTATATAAGTGATTGTGTAAACTAACAGCATATTGACTGCATTTTTGCTTAATTTAGAAACACAACTTCTAACACTCAAGCGCTAATGTGTGCTTCTAGGCTAGCTGATTGTAGGCTAACATTTGCTGGGAGGTTGCTAATTTGGCAAGAGCTATTATTTGACTTAAGCTAGCATTGTTTAAACAGCAAGTTAAACAGTAAACATTTATCCCCTTGCCCCCTTGGTTAATAATGACATTGCTTGATAGAGGATGCTAAATTAGATACTGTTTGACATTAGCTTGCGCTGTATTACAGCTAGCAGATGAACTCTCCCTCTGTGGTGATATTAAAAAAGAAAACTATCTTGTAAGCAGCTTATTCTTAGATTAGCACTTCCTAGACAATATTGTCAAGGGAAATCCTTTTTTATTAAACCAGAAAAACTAAAAACTTTTACCTTTCCTTGTTTACACTTCTTGCTAATGTAAGCTAAAGGCTGTTGACTCAAGCTAACTTTAATGCAATCTAACCTTCTAACTAAAGATATAGGCAGGACGTCTTTAAGATTTACACATTGTAATTTTAAAAGAACAAAATATGTTAATATAAGACGAAACTACTAAATCTGTAGAACCTAGCAAAGACAAAGCAGTGTAGGCCAGCACTGTTTATATAGCATTTCCCACCCTGAAGGTGATTTAAAGCAACATATGGATACGCTAAATTACTCACCTCATAAAACCACATTAAAGTAACTGCTATATTACAGCAGCTAACCTTCCTGCTATTCATTAGCATGCACAGGAATCTAATGAAATACAGTAAAAGTCTAAAGTTTAGGGGGTTTAACGACATCTCTGATTTTACATCATAACTTCACATAAGAACCAGACGTGGTACAGAGCGGCTTTATGGGAGGTACAACATGTAGGTGGTTTTTATGTGAACATCTGTACCTTCTCCAGGAGCTCCACTCTGTTCCTCAGGCTCTGAACTTCCTCCGTCACGTTCTCCACGAGGTTAAATCCTCCACCTGTAGAGACCACATGAAGAAGAAGAAATACATCAGAGGACGAGGACTAAGCTCGTCCAAATAAGTGAAGAGAGGAAAGAAACAAAAGTATGCCTGGAGAATGGATTTTAGTTAGTTTATCCTTTATCTATGAACTTTATATTCTCCTCAAAAAGTTTGGGAATGTTACTTCTGTTGATTATTTCTCCACTTTGATAATCCAAATTGGTACTGCATTTTATGTTGTTGCATGGTTGTGGATTAGTGGAATGAGCAGCTCAGCTAATCGTGAGGGCATAAACTTAAAACATTAGCCAAGATAGCCTCTTCCTAGTGAAGAAAGCCTTAGTTTCTCAGTGGAGCAAGGGTGAGGAACTGGTCTTCTATTGTTGTTGTTTTCCTAGGACGCCCACTTTAAATTCACCAGTCTGAGAGCACCTGGTCCAAGTTTGGAAATGGTACCAGCGCTTATACCAAATGCTACCAGAACTTCCGGTTGCAGGGGGAACGTCGGCAACCACACAGCTTTGTTACTCACTCTACAAATGCACGATACTTACAAGCTATACTTTGTTGTTAAGGTGATGAATCAGGCTTTCAAACAATACAAAATATAATACCAACCTGCAATATTAAAGGAGAGGAATAATCAGTTTCCAAACTTTTTTGTAAGGAGTGTAGAAGTTCTTTAACATCAGCGATTGTGAATTCACTCAAGCAGTCATCAAAACAAACGTATGAACGTAAGTTATGGAAAATTACTGGCTTTTTATTGTAAACTATTGAGTAAAAAACATTATGGTTGACTGATTCAACTAAAAAGACCCCTTAATTTAAGGCTATATGTGACCCAAGTTGGATGATTGGGACTTGTTACCATGGTTCTGTACTTCACAACTATCACTGCTGGCCTGTACTTTAACAACACTATTGTAAGCTAGCTTGACTTCAATGTTCACATGCTTAAACAGAAGGGAAAAGAGCTGTACAGCAGCATGTTTCCTGCCACATGCAGACTTAATAGAACACAATAAAAGTTTTTTCTCAGGTAGAGAGCTTAGACCTTTTCGGTCTCTGCATCCTGATATGATTTTGACACATAACCACAATTTTCAGGTGTTTGTTTGTTTTGATGATATTTAGGCTGAAAGTTATGTGTAAATTTGCAGAATTAGGACATGGCAGAATTACTGAGTGAGCAGGACATAGCTGTTTGTTAGGATGGTTAAAAGCTCCACCTCTATTTAAGATCAAAACAGAAGCCATCATCATTTGGCTTAAAAACAAGAAAAGATGCAGAGTCAGTGTCCATGTTTCATGCAGTCTTTTTGTCTGAAAAGATTATTTTTCCAATATGTTTTACCCCTGACTCTTTTGTTTGGATTTAATTTTATTACACTCCCCTGTATTTTAAGATTTTTGTGTATTTTTGCTGATAAAAATATGAAATATCAAAAAAGGCTGAAGGGAAAATTTAGGGCACAAGGGGGAATTCTTGCTATGGGAACAGCCAAAAAGGAGCCAAAAAGCTTAAAGCGTTGTCTCCAGAAATAGACAAGCTCACATTTATCCATCTGATCGTACATCAATCAGTGGGCAAACGTCTCAGAGGCAAGGCCATGCAAAAATTAGGGACTCTCCTCCACTTTTAAGCCCGGCTGTTTCTGTTCGCAGACGAACCGAAAGCGTCTCAATCTCTCCCAGATGTGCTCCATTACTGAGACAGCATCGAGTTGAGAAACAGTGCGAGGAGGAGGTGGGGGGGACTGTCGATGACCCCCAGCAGACAGGGTTGATGGAGCAGGAATGAGAACACGAGCTTAGGCCAAAAAAAGTGAGACAAAAGGGAGACGAGGAGGTGAAAAAAGAAGAAGATGGAGATGCAGAAAAAGACACTCCCCCACAGCAGCCTGGCTCTGAGTCAAAGCTGGGGTTGAGTATTTCAGAGTTTCAGACTCGTGTTTGTGTTTGTGATCTCCATGAACATAACATCCCTCTTACGTGTGTGTTTGAACACTTGGAGGAATGCAGTCTGCAGCCAAACATTTCGGCTGATCTTGCATTTTTGCATCTAAGAGCCGAGTGCTAAAAAACTCCCCGAAGTAACCCCACAGTCACTTTAAACGAGAATATTTACACCCTGTCCACCTGGAAGTGATAATGAGTTAGTTAGTTTCTATTTTAAAAGTTTTCTGTTCACATGAAAAACACTCAATAAGCTGCCAAAGCTGTGATGTAAACAAACACAACAGGACAGAACAGAACAGCGGTGGATTAAGTCCACTTGTTGCTCATGGTGTTTGTAGAGGAGCAGAAGATTTTGCTGTATAAGCCAAAACAACCTGAGCAGCTTCTGCAGCATGAACATAACAGCACATTGCACCACTGTTTTTATTCCTGCTGGGCTGGTCTTTTAAGATTTATTATCTGGGACTGGGTTTTAAACCATGATTTATATCCCTTTCATGCATGGTCTTCACTACAGTGGATGGATATTTGGAATAAGTTGTATACCTATTAGGTTGCAGTACCATGTCAAACTACCAAGTGGTAAATTCAACAAACTGTGTTTTAAGTTTCATAAAAATATAATCTTTTCATATTTTTACCATTTCAATATTTTGCATCATTAAAGGGCAAATTGGGTATCATTACTGTATTTAGATTTGACGTAATTTTTTATTTTTAATTTGAATTCTTTGTGTAATTCACAAGTGAACAGTTTGAATACAGCAAAAATATTTACTTCAGATTTTGTTTTGTTTTTTCCTTTATTTACCCTTAATAAATGTTTGTCAAAGAAATTACTTGCTAAATTACTACTGTAGTGAACAGATGTATGACTCACACAAAGATAACATTAAAAACTACCATGGTTTTTAACTTTTTGAAAGTAAAAAATAATCATTTTAAAAAATATATATATCTTTGAGATTTAATATTCATGCATGAAAGGGTTAAAGCTAACAAAACACTAATTCTGAGTGGACAAAATGCCCATGCAATAAAAAACTTTTGAGGATACTCCTACACTCATCTCTGTGTAATAGTAAATATGCAGTTCATCAAATCTATATAAGGCAGTGTTATTGGTCCAATATGTTAACTTCTTGGTCGGAAATGTCTATTCTTTTTCTCTAAAAACAGACACAATACCACATTTTGGTAGGCCACTTCAATCACCTCAATAATGTATAATAGCTTTCAAATCCACAGAGAAGCTGACAGCTTATATCTTCAGTCAGACTAAAAAAAACTCAAACTGTGTGAAGGTGCCAAGTTTCATCGCAGTGTTGGTGTGCAAAGATAATCAAGGGTCTGTGTCCACACCCCACAGGCAGCATGTTTTGTGCTAGCACAACTTGTTTTTAATTTCTTTATTAAAAAGAGTACGTCACTCCTCCCTTGCTGATAAATCAAAATCAACAAGGTGAGGTACTTCTGCTGTTTGCTTTGCAAAATGAAAAATAATTATGGGGGTGAAAATGAGCTGCTTTGAGCCTGACCACTCACAAACACACCCCTGGGTGCAGACAGGAGAATGTAGTCATTTGCTTTTGACACAGAAAAAACTTCAATCTAAGTCAGAGTATTGGTCCAGTTTCAAGACAGAAATTTCACTGGACTTATTCTAATCCACATTTTCTTTACATTTCTGAATAAAGATCTTATTTGAAGATTTAAAAACCAAAAATGCAGCCAGAGTTGCTTGTTAGTATAAGTAAAATAATTTGCCAATAAGACAAAACATATTTTACTTTACAGATATTAAACCTTAAAGGTGCTATGAGGAGAATCCATTTCCGGCGACATAACGGTTACGTTTACATGGACACTCCTGACTTAAAGACGCACAGAGTTTTCCTTTGTGTTTTAGAATTCTTCTGCGTTCAGACAACGAATGCTCGGAGACGAGTTAATCCACTGTAGTGTGCATGCCGGTTCAGTAGATGGAAGTGTAGGTCTGCAGAGAGGCAGCGCTGCTACAATACTCATACCAAGAAGAAAAAGTTTTCACAAACAACAATGGCGAATAGACGCACAGAGACGCAGGAGTTTTTTTTCTGGACAACACATCAGTTCGGACAACAAATCTGTCTGGATAGTTTTGTCTGGATAACAAACCGAGCACGGTAAGAAGATGCTCACATGTTACTCGGCGGACGGCCGAAGCTGTTGTTGTTCCTGGTATGCACGCGCAGCCTTCATCTGAAAAAGTACTGCACATGCGGTGATGCCGTCGTTTCACCCTGAAACGTTGGATGCGGGTTTACAAGGAGCTGCATGGAGAGCGTTGTGGAAACTTTTCACCCTGGAGCCTGTTTTCAAAAGTTTCCGTTTTCAACGAGTTTCAAAATGAAATGAAAACTTATCAGATTTGACCGTTTTCGGTGCCATGTAAATGGCCCCAAAGACTCTGCTCCCCATGAGCACGCGTGGCGACTGTCAAAAAGACGTGACCCAAGCCAAAGCGTGTTTGTTGTTTTGTTGTTAATGAATGCAGCTCAGACCTTCCTCAGAACTCTGCATGGCTTTACAACTTCATTTTTCAACAACTTACAGAATGCAAAGCGACAAGGTAATGTATTTCTTTCTAGTTACATAGCGGTAGTTTTTGATGTGTGACAACAAGCAATTTTGGAAAATTTAGTATTGTCATTTTGTAGCTGGCTATATATCACTGCTTACAGCCCGGTGCTCTAAGACGTGTCTGAATAATATAAATTTGCCCTAGTTTTAATTGTCTTGTTCCCGAAGTTGCTGTAAAACTCATCTTAAAGTGTATATTTGGATCAGGCATATATCTAAAAGTGAGACTTTTTTTGTAATTACTTAGAAACTCCTCATAGCATCTTTAAGACCCTCACTGAGACAAAATGCCCTTGTTTCATTGGCAGATATTTTCTCTTCATTAGCAATTAAGTGCCTTTTTTTGCCTTCATTCCTTAAAGTAAGATATATCTGATTGTTGAAATGAATGTGGATTAATGTAAGTGTTTTGGATATTTTGACTTGAACAAAGAAAAACACACTTCCCTGTATCTGAGTTTTTACTGTGCAAACAGCGTAAAAGTATAGGGTATGTGACATTTGCATCAGGTGGTAATTAAAAAAAACTCCAACTCTTTTTGCCAAAACACTTCGCTGGGCACATTAGGGTCTAATTTACTGACTTTGTGTTTGTGTTTTCTGAGCGACATTTCAGGGAATTAAGAAAGATATACACTAAGCATGACACTGAAGGCAAATCTTGTTACCTGGTGACATTAGCAATATTTGTGCTAATTGCTGCCTGTTTTCATCCTTGTAAACCACTTTAATACAAACGGCATGTTTTAATGTGGGTCATCCTTAATTATACTTTTTTATTTGCTAGGAGCTAAATAAAACTAAACCACAAGCTGCAGTTGTTCCCCAGGCTAAAGCTGATGATACTTAAAGTTAGCTTGTGGGCTGCATTGAGTAAGAGGGAGGGCTGCATGTGGCAACTTGGCCACATTTGGCCCATCCCTGATTTAAATGAAGTGATGTTTGGATAAGATTCTGCACTTTATATGCCACTTCGATTCTTCCTTTCTTTATTTTTTGACATCTTTGTAAAACTTGCAGAACGTTGAGTTGTTTTTGGAGTGAACTGCCATCTTTCTGAACCTGAGGGGGTCCGTTTTGATGTGATTTGGGCTTTTATCCTCTACAAAAACACTGATAAATCAAAGGGAGTTTTATGCAACAACTGAGCCACATTCACAAACTGATATTTCTCTTTTCCCCAGATGATGCACACTAGAGTATCCTCTTCAGATTTACAGGTTTATGAATCATGCAAATCCCTAAAAGAAATATTAAATATGTCAGGAGAAGGTAAGAGTTCTTGTGAATTCCCGTAAAAGCAATAATGCTGACACAGTCAAAAGAATATCCGAGGGTCAGCCGACATGGAGGAGGATGTATTATTTTGTAGCTAAGATACGGGAAACACACCAATAAAAATGGTCTTTTTCTTAGTAAAAGTAACATTGCAACATATTTAAGGGGACTAATGGAGTGTGTGGGATAAAAATATGTCTGTATTAGCACGGGAGCTCTATTGGAGGCAGATGTTTGCTCCGCTCACACTGACTCGGAGGAGTAAAATCGAGTAGTTATCAAAGACCTTCAGGTCCCCGGCTCACCGCACAAGGCCCCCGACCACAACACATCTGTCTGGAGTCGGCACCAGTCGCAGTGCATTATTACTCACGGTACGAGTTGAGAGTGGCATAGCGCGTACCAAAAGTAATAATGAACCGCGAGTCTGGTTATGATCCTTTTTCTTCTGCGTCCAGATACTCTGCCGCTGAAAGACACAAAATTATCCTGCACGCAAACATTCCTGTTTCTGCTCATTTACCCGCGTCTGTGCGGCCACCCACTGATGTCTGGGAGGGAGTGGATGGAGGAGGAGGAGGAGGAGGAAGGTTCTGACAGGAGCGGCCGTCTGTCATGAGTTTGAAGCCCTCTCTGCACGTACACCGATAGCTGCCGGCTGTGTTCACACACTCCTGGGCACAGGGATGCTGCTCGCTACACTCGTTGACATCTAAGAACGAAGAGAGACAAAAGCAATGTCAAAGGTGAATTCCAGAAAGTTTCAAGATTGTAGGAATGATGGCGACTGATTCCTTCAAAACTATAGAGCATGAGACAAAGCACAAGCTAACAAGAAATGACAATAAGGGCCTGTGTCCATCAATGTTAGTTCTGTTGGCTAATTATTTTCGTAATAGTTTTCATCAACATTCTTTTTCCCCTGATGAGAACGATACAGAAACGGATAAAAAAAGTTCACATGAACAAAAACTAAAACTAAATGAACTAATATTTTCCTCAAAATGTTTGACAGACTTCATCCAATCAGATCTAATTTGGTCATGTAGAAAGTAGAGACAAGTTAGGAATATATCCAATCACAGCTATTTTAGTTGTGTGGAAAGGTTGGATGAGTTCAGAGGGACATCCAATCACAGCTGCCTTAGCTTGGTGGTGGTGGGATAAGTTGTGGAGCGATCCAATCAGAGCTGCTCTCTTTATGAATTGATATATTTATGTAGAGCAGGTTCACTGTTTGTTGTCAGTTCTGGTATTGTAACTGAGATGCTCTGCCAGGTAGCCTAAATAAAGGTGACTGTACTTTACACTTTAGGGGAAGGGGAAGGGGAAAATACTGGGGGTGGTGGTGGGTTGGGTTTGGGGTTGGCTGCAGGTAAATTTGGGCTTCAACATGCCTTGATTTTGCTGTTGACACAAGTAACACCACCTGACTCCACTGTGGCTGCCCAACTGCAGCCTTACTCCTTTTTATTGTGCTTTCTAACATATCAGGATGCTGGGTTTGGAGAATGCTGACGCTGCCACAGGACTCTCCACTTGTAATGCTGTATTTATAATACCCTGCCTGGCACTGATAACTATGTTGCCCAACTCCAGAAAGCTGCTCTCTCTTTGTGCGTTTGTATTTTGAGCCCTGGGCTTTTTTTAATGCTTGAAACTCAATAAAATATCCTGAACAAAGGACCTTATAATCATTCATAAGTGCATATCAAATGTTCTGGCAAGACAAAAGACCAAACCCCAGCTGTTAGTGAGGATGTCACAGCGGGGATTCCAGAGAAATGTGCCTGATCAAACAAGACTCCATAAAACCTACAACATGAGAAGGTCAGAGTCAGATGTTGACTGTTTGTCCTTTTGTGGTTTTTATGAGACATTACAAAGGGATTGTTGTTGTGGACTCAATTTTATTAGCTGATCTGTTTTTTAAGACATATATTGCCTTAACTCGGGCTACTTTATTTTGGTGGTGCTCATAAACACTTGAATAAAAAAAATCTGTATTTTTCATGTACTTCATACCCCTGATCGACCTCTCTTCTCACTCTGTCTGAGACATTTTGTTCGAGCTTCTGTCACTTCAAGTCCCCCATACCAACAATAGCAAGACATCACACTAGTAGGTTTATTCAGAGAAGTTGGAGGAAACATTTTAGGCGGCTACTGATGCTGTAATCATGGGAAAGGGATTGTTATGATGGGGCCAACTAGTAGTAGTAGATAGAAGTATACAGAGGAGACAAAAAACACCAAGGGACATCTAAAAGTCAAAAAAGTGTAACATGAGCTCTCTGATATTTCACTTAGCTTAAATGACAGTTCTGTTCAAGTTTGCTGCCATGTTTTTATGCCTTTATAAGTAAAAAAGAAGTGAATAGTGCTTCCCTGTCTGCTCACTTTCATTGGCTATATTGTAAATAACAATGGCGGAGGAGAAAGTGATCTGACTTGCATTTTTGATGGGACAGTTTCAGGGTCTTAGCTGCTTTAAGTGTTAGGACTTAATTCCAAGGTTTTTCTTTCACAGTTTCTGCGTAATGTATCAGTGGATAAAAGAAAATATTAAGCTGCTCGTATAGCTTTAAATTGTTCATATAGAACAAGCAGCACATTGATGCATAACAAACTAATCTGGTTAGATGTTAAAAGTAAATTACACTATTTACTGGTGTCCTTTATAAAGGACGTTATTATAAATAAAATCCCAGAAGTGCTCTATAATAAATTAACATTCTTCTTGAATGAACATTTGTCCTGCACGGAGGCAGGCATCAGAAGGGAGATTTAGGCTGCCTCCTTGCAGGACAAATGTGATAAAAGGTACGGTTCTCTACCGAGCAATGGTGGCATGGAATTTATTACCAAGCTTTATAATCTCAGACAGTAACAGATGTTGCTTCAACAAGAAATTAAAGATGTATTTGTTCACATATGGCTTACCTGAGAGATAATAATGTTGACTACTTCTCCCTAATGATGTGAATTTTTGTTGTAGTCCCAAAAGGTAAGGAGGGCTCTGTGGTTTGTCTCTCTTTCTTTTTATAAACTTCTTGTGTATTGCTTTTTGCAATCAAGAGGTGAATAATAGAGCTACCGTATGAGTGGCTTGTATAAACGTTATGAGTGTAGTGTATATAGGCATGCTCAAGAGGATGATATTTTTTGTTGAAGGTGTAATATGTGGACCCCAGGAAGAATAGCAACTGCATATTTGCTGTAACTAATGGTGGATCCAAAATAAATCAAATAAATCAAATAAAATATTAAGCACACTTGTAACCCAGACACATAAATAGCTGGCTAGAAGTGCTGCAAGTGCAAAAGAGTTACAGCTGTGGCCCTAAAAAGCTGACAGTGCCCTGCCTGAGCAATAACTAATGTTGATAAAGTGTAACAATCTCAGTAATTTTGTAAGATAAAGGCCTGCTTTTGTAAAGTTGTACAAAAAAATCTGTTTTTATGAATGAAATGTTTGCCAAGTGCCCGAGTTAAACTCTGCAGACCATCATGATTGATTGACTTTGACAGTCATATACAGGTTTAAGTTCTTTCTTCATAGTCTGTCATATCAATAATGCTTGCAGAAAGTTAGTGAGTAAAAAACAGTTTATGTGCATGTCTGTGTCTCCAAAGATATCAGAGTAACATGTTACCTGTTTGACATTGGCGTCCCGTCCAGCCTATCGGACAGGTACACTGGTCCGGTCGTAAACAGGTTCCTCCATTCACACAGGGCTGTTCGCACACAGCTGGAACAGACATTTACAGAGATGATTCAGCAACTTAGGGAGCTTCAAGAGGGGAAAACTGATATCACTCCTGTCTGGATGTTTAACATAAAGGTATGAGGAGGAGGAGGAGGGGGTCAGGTTAAGTAAACAGTTGGAGGCAGCAAGCGCCTCGGCCAAATTTCTCAATGCCAAACGTCTCCTTTAGTTGCTATGCAGACAACACACAGATTTACTTTTCTGTGGACCAAGTAACTAAAGAGGCCCAGATGATTTTTATCTCAGTGATGTCAAGCTTTGGACTGCGTAAAACCCTCTTCCAGTACAAAATTATATGTCAGTCCATCAAGACATTTTTCCAGCAAACTAATCTTTTCTTTCTCATTTCTTTGAAATTCTACTTTCTCCAGGTCAGTGTACTTGTTTTCCTGAGTAGGTGAAAATCATGCTTTTGCTCTGAAAAAAATTTATGAATCTGTGGGAAGGAGACTTGGAGTAAAAAAGGATTGTAATTGACGAAAGAGTAAGGGAAAAACAAGGGAAATATTTCCGGCGACATAAAGACTCTGCTACCCATGAGCACGCGTGGTGACTGTCGTAAAGACCCAAGCCAAAGCGTGTGTTTGTTGTGATGCTAATGAATACAGCTCGGACCTTCATCAGAACTCTGCATTGCTTTACAACTTCTTTTTTCAACAACTTACAGGATGCAAAGCGATGAGGTGATGTATCTCTTTCTAGTTACGTAACGGTAGTTTTTGATGTGTGACAACAAGCAATTTTTGGAAAACGTAGTATCGTAGTTTTGTAGCTGGCTTTATATCTCTACTTACAGCCCGGTGCTCTAAGACGTGTCCGAATAATATAAACTTGCTCAAGTTTTAATTGTCTTGACCGCGAAGCTAAGGAATAGCATTTATAGATAACCTATTTTGATGCTATAAAACTCATCTTAAAGTGTAAATTTTGATCAGGCATATATCTGAAAGTGAGACTTTTTTTGTAATTACTTAGAAACTCCTCATAGCATCTTAAACATCACAAAGTGAAAGTACTGAAGCACTCAAAGGAGCAGCAGTGTCCTTATTGAACACCGTAAGAGCTAAAAGTCACTGTTGAGAGATGTATCCATCTGCTGCCCTACAGGCCTAAAGGACAAATTAGCACACGATTAATTTGATATTATCCATATTAACTGGAGCTTGACTACATTGCAACCAATTTATCTGCTGACAGTGCATTGTCATTAAGGAATAAAGGTGCAAACCCCTCACAGATTTTTTTTTTTTGAAGGCTTAGTTGATTTACAGGTAGATGTATTGAGTATGTTGCAACCACAATTCAAAGTCCATCTCACCTCTAACGCTCTGTTTATGATCTGATTGATCCAAAGATCTATGGAAACAGCATTTCAAATGTAGTGACTGTTATTATTAAACCTTGAAATGACAACTGTGAATGACACCATTGGGACAATGTCCCCGTTTTACACAGCTTGTTTGCTTCAATGATATTTTTCCAATAATATTTTACACATCTAGCCATCCAATTCGATTTAACTTTGTTTTACTGTAATTACTCGAACTATTGATTAAAATTATTGAAATTTTTGGTGAATGAATGACATCATTAGGACTATGTTCATGTTTTATACAGTCTAGTTTGAACATGAATGCTATTATATGTTAGTAAATGTTACCTTGGTTGCAGTTGTGCGAGTGAAACCTCCTCCAGCCGGGGCAGCACTCTGGGTGGAAATGTGACAAAGGTGCTGCTCTGCTCACCTGCCTGTACGCCACTGTGTACACGGTCCTGTGGAGACAAAACACACACACACAAACACACTTAGCTATGATTCTCTCTTCTTCATAATACTATCATCACCATCATACGTGCGGCCAAGGCTGTGCAATCATTTTCATTTTCTGTCAGGCTGAAAGAACGCTGATGAGAAAATTGGTGGAATTTTAAAACCACGGACCAGTGATGTCCAAGAGTGTGGGTCAGGGAAGGAAGAGAGATAAAGGGAAGTAAACGGAGATGAAGTGGTGCAAAAACCGAAAAACAAAGTGAAAGCAGCAAAAGATGCATTCAAGACAAGCAAAAGGATCAAATAATCCCACAGCCATGAGAACAAACCCTGCAGCCGTCTGATATTCAGCCACAAAATGGTATAAAAAGTGATCAAAAATGTAACTAACTAAACTTAGGGAGGTAAGAGTTAACAACATGAGAGATTAAAAATGGAGGGAATGTATGAGGGGGGGACTCGAGAGCATCAGAGCTGGAGAGAGATCGAGCATGTAAGGAGGGAGAGGCGGTCCAAAATAAACACCAGCGTGGTCTCTGAGGGCTGGCCGCTCATTTCCCGTAGTTACACACAAGTGCCTGATATTTAGATTCCACCCAAATATGTGCCATCGTGACCCACTTCAGAGCGAAAAGACATGTTTGTGTGAGAAAGTCTTGATCTATTTATGACTGTGCTCATAACTTTCCACTCCTAAACATGTCAAGGAGTGTTTAACCTTCAAGTGATTGACTAATTGGGATGGTGTTTATTGGAAGATTACACCTGCTGTATTACCTTTGACCAACGATATAGGGTTAATCTGTTGTGATTATTTTGTTGGATTCATTGATTGTGTACAGAATAATAGATGGATCTTTGGGGAAGTGTGTGGATCATGTAGTAGTGCTAATATTCAACCATTATTGGCATTCTATGCAAATAGAAAATGTTTCGGGAAGGTTGAACCTTTCAAAACTCATCCAGAAGTTGATTGGATGATCTTTCTGTCAATCATATTCATGCTAGGCCAGTATGATGTCAAAGAGGCTATGAGGAGTTTCTAAGTAATTACAAAAAAATCTCACTTTTAGATATATGCCTGATGGAAATACACACTTTAAGATGAGTTTTATAGCATCAAAATAGGCTAACTATAAATGCTATTCCTTGGCTAAGTGGTCGGGTCGGACAGCCGGCTGCAAAACTACGATACTAAGTTTTCCAAAAATTGCTAGTTGTCAACTGGAACGCCCCCCGAGTAGGAAACTTCAACTGGAACGCCCCCCGAAATTGGAATTTCCTACTGGGAACTCGGTGAAACCTCACCATCCCCGAGCTAACAGCAGCTAACAATAGCCTGGTAGATCAGCATGTTTTTTTCCGACTTCAACTGGAATGACAATACGTCGGAGATGATGTCAAGCCCAGTTCCAAGGTTACCGGAACACAGCATTACGACAGTCGCCGCGCGTGCTCATGGGTAGCAGAGTCTTTATGTCGCCGGAAATAGATTCTCCTCATAGCACCTTTAAAGAGTGGCAAAATGTGAGCTAATTTGTAGAATAAACTCTCACCAAAACATGTCAGAAGTAGAGCAAAGCTATCCTTTCTGTGGAGAATACCTTCAGTGTTTGTTTTTGTTTTCATTTAATGATAAAATGCTGTCCAGATCTGACAAATCTGCTACTAAAGTTGTTAGCATCTATGTGCCTGATCACTCCACATGTTGTGACAAAAACATCCTTTGCAGGTGCAATTCCATTTCTGTTTAGACAACATGAGCAAAACTGACAGCCTAGTTAAGTGTAAAATAGTCAAGACATCTTCACTGCATGCCTGGACGCCTTGTGCGAGGTGTGCAATAGGCTCTTTATTTGCTTTTTCTGTTAAGAGGAACATGAATCACTTTACTTCACATTGTATCTTTTGGCAGGTCCGTACGATGCTGTCTCTGTGCAATGTCTGTGCATATTATTGCAAGAACTGCGGTATAAGTCCTTATATGGTTCGGTTGCTTTCATAATAAACGGTGTGATGGTGCAAAAAATGAAAATTTACCCTCTGGTTCATCACACCAGCATCTAACTATTACACAAAGATGTGATTTCACACACTGTTGCAAAATGATTAGGGAGAAACGCTTCTACGGCTATAATTTTATTGCCATTTTGAAGCTAGAATGAATAAATTACCTTAATTATGTATGATTATCTACAATTTTGGGGGGTTGTATATAATGGGAAACTACAATCATGTTTTGAGAAAAGACATGTTGATTTATTACATTTTAGTTAACTCTGACATCCTACAGGCATCTATCTTTTAATTGTCTTTATTAATCAAACAGTCAAAAGGTTGTAAGCCCACAAATCCTGTAAAGGTCCAGTGTGTTTCATTATGTGGCTGAAATGTGTGATACAGTCTGTGGTGTGTCTCCACTCACTTGTATGTGCTGCAGAGGCGATGCCCCTGACACAAGGTGATGTAGGGCTTGTGCACCGGCCGGACGTACGACTCTGTTGCCATGACAACGCTGTGACGGAGGTCTCGGCCGCACACCCTCCTCCTGTAGGAGAAGCAAAAGAGGAGATCAAACATTTACATTGCCTCGAAATAGAGATGTTCGGAGAGCTGCTGCCCCCAGAAGCTGCGTCAGTTTTATGGATGTTTTGAGGAAAGTGAGAGCCAGAGAGATTTTTGGCTCAGGAGCTTCAATGTCTACTTGTTTTTGGTTAAATTGAATTCGAGCTAAAAGGTCAAAAGGTAGAGAATAGAATGGTCTATGAATCTATCTTGTTCCACATGCAGGTTACAAAACCAAAAATCAAGTTTCATGATGTTCTGCAACCCCGACAAGGAGAGAACTCTACTGTGAAGTTTGCAGCTGACACCACCGTCATTGGAGGGATTTCAAACAATGGTTAGACTTCATACCATCTTGCTGACTGGTTCATGGACAACAACTTACATGAGGAAAACCAAAGGGCTGATTGATCTAAAAAAAAAAAAAAAAGAAGAAAGAAAAGGAGGCAAAAACACAACCCTGTCTACATCAGTGGAGCTGGGGTGGAGCAAGTGAGCAGTTTAAGTTCCTTGGAATCACCAAAATAGAGAAGCTGTCTTGAGATTCACATGTCTCAGCCCTGGTTTAAAAAGCTCAGAAAAGGGTGCTGGTTTGGAGGAGTGTTTAGCAACCATGCACGTCCCACGTCCCCCTACTCTCTCACCGCCTTTCACATGCCTATCCACTGTCTTTCTCCCATCAAAAAAGGCATAAAATGCCCAAAATATACATTAAAAAAATCTCAGAAACAGCTGAATTTCTAAAGGAAACTTAGGAGAACAAAATTCTCATGCTAAGTTCTAGTCAACTTTATAGAGGAGCCATTGAAAGCATCCTGACTGTGAACATCACATATTAGCAAGTGACGTGATCGGCCCACGACCGTGCAAAGAGTAATAAAAACTGCTCAAAATAACATTGGCATCCATCTACAGAGCATAGGTGATATCGGAGCAGTAAGGTGTCCATGCAGAGCCCAGAGGATACTGGAGGACAACACCCACCCACAGCCTGTTCACCCTGCTGCCATCAGGCAAAAGGTACAGAAGCATCGGCTGTACCACCAGACTGCAAAGCAGATTAGTCCTCCATGTCTAATGGTTTTGTTTGGTTTTGGTTTTGTCTTGGAGCCACAATTTAATATATCAAATAAACTTTCTTGTGTCTTGTATCATCTTTATGATGCACTCTGTTGACATCCAAACTGGGAAGAGGAAATGGGAATAATGCCACATTACTGTTAGACGGGTTCCAATTATCGATTGATTGACTTTATTTATTTGATAGGGACGACGCAGTTTAACATAGTTCCGTCACTGAGCATGAATCTGATGTGCTGCACAGAGAGTTTATGGCAAATGCTAATTTACAAAATGTCCAAAATCTCTATCCGTCCCATACTTGCTTAACAGATTGACAGATTGATTGACAGATTACTATTTATGTTGTTGACTGGCCATATGCATGGATGTACACTGGAAAGCTACAAATGATTTGCCCCTTGTGGGATAAATAAAGACTATTCTGATTCTGACGTTTGGCTTTGCAGGTTGGCTTCAAAGAAAAGTCTTTATTATATGCATTTAATCATTAAATTTACTTTTACAGCCACAATGAAGATACAGGGACCCTCACTTATCACAGCTAGGTTAGGGGTGGAGGGTTGGGAATGAGGGTTAAGTTGTAAAAACTTATTATTATCACCAAGTGTAGACATCCTAAAATAATGAAACCAGACTTTCCTGGAGCACTGACCAGTCAGGAGTGCCATTATGAACTTTATTTATCAACCATCTCTGTCTTTGTTCATCCTTATTTATTAAAATCAACATATAACAGTGGTAAGATATAAATAAGAAGATTGCAAACAGACTCTCACCCTCTACTTTTAAGCACTTAAGCATCACGCATTAGTTTAACTACAATAATCTTTGCTTTATCATTTCTGGTTATGATGTTTCTGCAGCTATAAAGGGCAAAACGAGGAAACTTACATCCCATAATAAACACATAAGGCATGTGAAGTGAGTGTTACCCGTGGTGAGCGAAGAACGTGGTCGTGCCCATCACGTGAAGGATGAAGAGGGAGGAGGAGAGGAGCAGCGTTTGGTACATCGTCCTTCTCTTTTTCCCACGTTCCCTCTCTCTCTGTGCCAGGAGGAGGAAGAGGAGGAGGAGGAGGAGGAGGAAGGGGGAGGAGGAGGGAGGGGCGGGGGAGTCTGGTGGACGAGGGCCAAAGTCTCCTCACGATGAATGTGGGTGTTCTCCTGCAGGAGGACGACTCTGGCTACCTGAAAGAAGAGGATTAGATGATTAGGTACAGTAGGTGTAGAAGGACAGATAATCAGCAGCAGGTGATTTTATCAAACGTCAGACTGTAAATGAACCTCATGGCAGTTTAAGAGATTATTTTGAGTAAACTTCTGCACTTTCCAACGTGTTTCCATGATGTCAGTGTTTGCTTTCTTCATTTGAAGCTCTGATGTTGCTCAAATTTTTAGGATTTTAAATACA
Source organism: Scarus forsteni (assembly GCA_036419115.1). Taxonomy (NCBI): domain Eukaryota; kingdom Metazoa; phylum Chordata; class Actinopteri; order Labriformes; family Labridae; genus Scarus; species Scarus forsteni. The sequence goes on along the minus strand of JAZDUH010000359.1, from coordinate 6,529,130 downwards.
GAATGCATAAGTAAGACATTTTGATACATCATAAGTTGATTCTCAAGTTGTCATGATGGAAATTTTACGTGTGTTAAACAAACAGGTTTGCTGCCTTTTGTTACATTTTTGTTTATTAATTTAAGATATGTCATCATTTTACTTATGTTTTCGCCATTCTAGAAAGTGTGTTTTGTCTATTTTTTTTTTTTAATTTCTGTTTGTTCAACATTATTAAAAAATGTTCTATACATTGGGAGTGATTTTATTGTCTTTACATAGTCCAAGCATTGTTTTACCCAAACATCCATCCATCCATCCAACCATCCATCCATCCATTTATCAATGCCTCAACCAATCCATCCATTCATTCTTTCATCATCCATCCATCTAACCACTTGTCTATCCATTGATATAACCATCTGCCCTTCTAGCTTTGGCTCCATCCATCTATTCATCCATCCATCAAACCATTTACCAATACCTCCACCAATCCATCCATTTATTCATCCATCATCCTTCCATCTTACCACCCGTCAATCCATTGGTTCAACCATCTGTCCTTCCATTTTTATCTCCATCCATCTATCATCCATCCATCCACCCATCCATCCATCATAGCATTCATTTATCAATGCCTCCATCGGTCCATTCAGTCATTCATCCATACATCTGTCCATTTAACCACCTGTCTATCATTGATACAAACATCTGTCCTTCCAGCTTTAGCTCCATCCATCCATCCATCCATCCATCCATCCATCCATCCATTTATGAATGCCTCAACCAGTACATCCATTCATTCATCCATCGTCCTTTCCTTTTTACCACCTGTATATCCATTGATGCGACCATCTGTCCTTCCATCTTTAGTTTAGTCCATCTATTCATCCATCCATCCATCCATCCATCCATCCATCCATCCATCCATCCCCCAATCAACCATCTGTTCAACTATCTATTCCTCAATCCTTCCCTCCAACAATCAAAAACTCTGTTCATCAATGCCTCATCCATCCATCAGATCTCCTGCCCTTCTATCCTTATCTCAATACATCCATCAACCACTCACCTGTCCAAGATCCATCATCCATCCTTCTTTTAACCATCCAACCATCATACTCCATGCAACCCTCTGCCCCTCCTTCTGTCCACCAACAAACGATCTGTCCAACCATTCATCCATCCATCAGTTCTGTCTACATACTCCTCCATACCCGAGTGTGCCGTGGCCCAATTAAAAACCTGGTGTTGACCAAAACCCTCATCCATGACATACAGTTTGCATACTGTCCACTCCAGCCCTCATTTCTGGTCATGACCCTTACGTAATGGGGTCTGGGCTCAGCTTCACAGATAGGGTGAGGAGCTTGGACATCTTGAATACTGAAGCAGAGTCAAGGTTCCTTACATCAGAAGGAGTCAGTAAAGGTGGTAAGAGTGTCTGAGAAGGGTTTCCCATGTTTCCTCATCTGGGGAACTTTCAGGCACTTTCAAACTTTGGGAAATTCTGGGGAAAACCCAAAACATGCTGGAGGGATTATAGCGTATGCATGCAGTCTGGGAACACCTCGGAGGGTGGGGAAGTGAGAAAAGATGGATGGACTTTATAGTGACTTATCTTCTTTATATCTCCATATAAAGACGCAAACAAGAGGCCTTATTTATGCCAAAATAAAACAAAAAACTCAAACCAACATAAGTGGAAAAGGAGGAACATAGAGTCCAAAGAAGCTGGATTTTTATACATGTGTAAAGTTTGAACAGGCCTCTTGAAATGTAATATAAAAGCACTGTATGTAGATGTTTTGGGTATTAACTGGTCAAAAAAGTGTAGCTCCAACAACACAAAGAGATGCATCTTTTGCCAGCAGATAGAGTCCTTAGATGTAAAAAAAAAACCCATCTGAACTCTTAGTGACCTGCAGCTACTCTGACTCTCAGATCGAAGCAATAAAAGTCAGGAGAGAAGAGGACAAAGAAATGTCCGCTGATCCCTTCACACACTTTTGGATTAATTACATTCTGCACAGGATTAAACAGAGTCCTGAGCTGTCTGGTTGTTGGAAATAAAGATGCATGACGGTGAAAGCTCAGCCCTGATCCTGATAAAGTTCTATACCGCTGCAACAGAAACGAGCACTGACCCCTTAGAGAGACCACTGGCTGAATGTTTGTGGTTTTGATCCCAGACTGTAGCCTACAGGAGATTGTTGATTCATCATGAGGTGTTTCTAAGCTCCAGCTGACAGCTCTGCATGTTTCTGAGATCCTGGACTGGCTGATCGCCCAGAGGCACGACACGCACGTCTAAGCCTTCATTCATAAATCTAGAGACCAGGAGTGGGACAGTGAAGGCAACATGTCTGCGTCCTTGAGTGACTATAAGGCAGGGACATCATAAACTTTTGACCCCAATAGAGAATAATACAGTTTACTACAGGGGGACACGATCATAAAGCTCTGCTTCAAATGTCCAAATTCCAACTTTTTTCGCAAAAAAGAAGTTTAAAAAAGTGCTGAAATAACCTCTTAGTCTTGTTTTTGTGATTTTTTTCTGCTTATATACATGCAAACATCCGATTTTTCCCCATGACGTGCATAACCAACATTGACTAAAAACGAAATTTTAAAAAGCCAACTAAAAAAAAAATAATTATGGAAGAAAGGAACCATAATCCTCCCAAATGGTGATTCTTAATAATACAAAAAATTCTGAATATTAGTCAAAACAAACTGTTATAGAAACATCTTCGAAAATAAAGGAATCGAACTAAAAACAAAAAAAAGTACTAAAAATAAAGACAAAAATTCCTAAACTTGGTCAGGATTTTTTTTTTTTTTTTTTAGCTGAATACACGACAGAAAATTCACATATAAGTATGGATAAAGAACATGCTCGTAACACTGAAATGTTTTCCTTTAAAGTACATAAGGCATGTTGCAGTACAACTAACTATTTAAATAAATACAGGTCTTTCCAATCGAGGCAATACATCAAAATTACTAGGCCTGAATAGAAAAAAAGGCCAATATCTCACTTAAAATACTTAGAAACTATTGAAGTATAAAAATATTGAAGGCTACCAAGGCATTTTGCAGAAAAAAAATCACTTTAAAGGAAAAATGATTGACAAAACGTTAAAAATAATTGTGTAAAATTTTGAATCAAGGTGAAAATTTAAAAGGTAAGTTTCCCAATCTGGAAAAAGAAATATCTTTTTCATCCAGAAATAATTTTGTTAAACAAAGGCAAGCTTTTTAAACAAATATCTAAAAAATAAAGATGCAGGAAAAATAATTATAATGATATATTTAAAGTAAAAACAGCCTGAAAATATATTTTTAATCCTTAAATTTTGAATAATTTAAAACAATTAAAAGCTTTAGAGAATTTTTTCTATTTAATTTAATTGTTAGGCCTAAATTCTCATCCTATATAGGCAAGAAGTGACATTAATTAATACACCTATATGTTAAAAGCTAGAGATATTAAAAGGTAGACAAAACTTTCAAAAAAGTTAGGCGTTTGTCTTATGATTAATAATAATAAATTGTTTTAAATAACTTGATACTGCGTTCAAAGTCTATCTAGCATCTGTGTTTTCTTCAAGATCAAATGTTAAAGAAAAAAAAGAATAATAATGTAAAAGTGAATAAAACCATGTTTTCATAAACAGAAAAGAGACACAAACTTTGAAGAAATATCCAGAAAAAAAGAGTGAAAAATACTTCTGATGCAAACTGAATAGCTGAAATTATCCCCGGTTGGATGTCAAAGCCAACTTAGAAATTAAAAAAAAAAATAGGGAAGTGAAATCCTACATGTCTGAGTAATTCTGATTGTAGCTTCTTTTTTTCTTTGTTCATTATTACAGTGAAAAATATAAATCAGGATGTTTGATTAAGATGAAGTATTTTTAGTTTCTTGTTTTTTCTGTGGAATTTTCCAAAAATAGAAACCTTGACCCACTGACACATTAGACAGTAAAGCTGGTGCGTTTCCGCCTGTGGCCGCTGGAGGACGCTGTTTCACAGCTGTGCACAGACCTGAGGGGGAGTTTGAGCAGCAACATCCTCCTCTGACAGACAGACAGACAGACAGCATCTCATCCCATTAACACACTCAGGCTTTAAACTAGTTTCTGCACTAATGAACAACATGATCTCCACTCAGCTGCAGCTCTAACTCCAAAAACTCACGCACTGTGGTCACGCGCACCTAAAGCCGTTATAATCCCATATCAAAGGCGCGTGCGGGCAAACAAAATAATCACAAACCGAGTCATGAACATCAGCCGTCCTCAGATTAATCCAGAAATCTCACACCGGAAGCAGAAAAACTCTGCAGGTTGGAATAAAAAGTGAATTAGTCCCGTTATAATCCCGTGGTGCGTTCAAAGTCCACGCAGAAGAAGGAAAACTCAGCTCCTCTTTGGGTTTCTCTGCAGCTCGGACTGTCAGAGAGCATGCTGGGTGATGAAGACCTCCTCCTCTCCTCCAGCTGAGGCTCCACGAGCTCACGCTGCTGAGAGTGACGTCACCGAAACTTCAGCTTTTCATTCATAACCAAGCGGACAAGAGCCGCGCTGACTCATGGGAAAAATGAGACCCTGCAGGCTGGACTGCAAGCAGGGGGCTAATTAAAGGACAAGTTCACTGTTTTTAACCATTATGGCTTTATCTGGGTTTAGGCGGGAAATCCTTCAACATTTAATATCTGCTTAATTTAATTAGTTTAAAAACAACAACAACACAACAAATTAAGCTAATCAGAAAAAATATAAGCATATACTGCAACAACTGCTGTTTTTTTAACAATTGGAAATTCAAATAATTTAAAAACTGTTAAAAATTTTAAAAAATAAATAAAGATACCATTTTCAGGTAAGTAGTAGTAAATTTAGTTCTATTTTAAACCCACTTTAAGGTTACTTCACAAATAATCGTCCATTTATCGGTCCAGCTGACGTGCTGTAAACAGGGCACACCCTGGAATGGCCACTAGCCAATCACAGGGCTAACACAAAGAGACACACAACCATCAACACCCACACCTATAGAGGCAACTGCAGTCACTGAACAAGCATGTGTCTGGTCTGTGGGAGGAAACTTGAAATAATTAAAATGACAAAAAGAAAATCAAAGAAAACCAAGCATGCACAGGGAGAAGTCCACACAACTACCAATCACAGGGCTAACACACAGAGACAGAAAACAACCAAAAACACCCACACCTGTAGATACAATTAAGAGTCAATTAAGAAGCACATTTCTGGTCTGTGAGAGGAAACCAGCGTATTTAAGGAAAACCCGAGCATGCACATGGCACGACTTTCACATATGGAACTGAAAGTTTTTGGGGTGGACCAAAAGTTTTCAGGAGGCTGTTGGTCGCCGTGGTTACCCTGTCTGCTCTTTTTCTAGGGATGGGAATTGATAAGGTGTTATAGACACCAATGCCTTTAATGATTCTGCCTAATGATTCGTTCCTTAACAATTCCCTTATCGACTCCTGGTGAATTTGCAGGTTCTGCCCCCCAGTGTGCCATGAGTTTTGACTTTTTGTTTTTATTTCTACTCTGATATTAGTGTGAGGTCTTTGATTGGCAAGGCATGTAGAACAAAGTGAAAGGAATTGATTAGCAAAAACACCAAAGATATTTATTCTTTCCTCTTAATTGGATGTGGTTTTTGATTCATCTTACCAATTAGACACAAAACAAGAGGAATGCTTCTGGGTTAGGCTTTTTTGGTTTCTTTTTTCACGCCCATTGTATATTTTGTATGTTTTTTTATATAGGTCACGCAATTTTGCACTATTTTTAACCTATTTTTTATACTTTATTTCATTCCCTTGACTCATTTTAATTTTATTCTAAGTATATGTTGCATTAATTTACCCAGTCAGATTCCGTGTGCAAATGTGAATATTAATTAATAAATATTCTGATCTGATTGGAAGTTTGGATGCATGTTAGTGCTTGAAGATCATCACTTTATGCTTCATATTTTGGACCTTTTTTTTTTATGCTGTAGGAAGAATAAATTAACTCAATTTATCCATCAGTTCCTCTTTATGCATCAGTTAAGCAAAAAGTATTCTAATGTAGGTCAAATTTAATTTGAAAAAGATTTAAGATTTAAAAAGATTTAATTTCATCAGTTTGGACACAAAGATATAAACCTTTTAATACCAGAAAGCTTTTAAAGTTTGACTCTCCACTGCAGGAGGAGGACTAAAACATCAGATAAAGTCAATTAATCAAAATCAATCGGCCTGCATCGAAAATACGGCCAATATCTCACTAAAAGACTTAATTAAAAAAAGAACAATGCAATGTGCAATATGATGTAAATTCCTACTAAAAATATTGAAAGAATGTTACAATAATTATCAGAAAAAAACATTTTCAAGCAGGTTAAATTATTATTAATTTAAAAATGAGCTAAGAAATATGATTTATGAGAATAACTGAATGCATCAAAACATAAATATAGGTTAGGACGGCTCACACTTTAGTGAGCTCAAAGCTGCTGTCTTCCTTTTAACGGCTACTTTAAACACACAAGAATGAGAAAAAGATAGAAGGAAATAACAAACCTATCATTTCATGAAAAGATTGCACATTTTGCAGCTAAAGATGCTGAAATAATATGAAGAAATAAGAGTTTTCCATTTTTGAAAGCCCAGAGAACCACTACAAACCCCTGAACAAGGGGGTAGGGATGAGCTTTAAGCTGTAACATGAGTCCATGTTTAACCTGCTCTCAGTGAGTGCAACACCTCAGACATGACAAGACTGTAAATTTATACTCACTTTCATAAAGTCTGTGTTTGAATGCATACAGAGCTGCTGCACCCTTAGAAGGTATGCTGCTGCAGACACTGATACACACAAGAGATGGATGGGTTTTCTGCTCTTGCAAAAGTAAATAAAGTCAAAAATGGTCCTACTGTTTGCTTAATTTCAAGCTTCTGTTGAGTAAAGTTATGCTTTTGAGTTCCTCTAAAAACATTAACAGGCCAGTAAATGTGAATATTGCTTTAGTAGAAGACTGAAAAACAGGACCACCAGAGGCCAAATGATATTATTCTTTTAACTTTTATTGTTATTTTGTCTTTACTCTTTTCCTTTACCTGAGAAAAAGGACCAGAAAATCAAAGGGAAATTTATATGAACATGGTTTGATACTGAGGTGATCTTCAAGTCTACCACAAATCTGTTTGTGTGTACATGTATTTTTTCCCTTTTCTTTCTTTCTGTTAGACTCCACGACTCTCTACTGTGCAATAAACCATTTTATATGTATAATATGTCAATTTTTCAACTGTAACATGTCAACCATGCACATACCAGCCGTAAATACCACTTAAATATATTTCTTTTTCATTTTAACTTGTACATTTATTTCTTTTTATTTCTTCTTTGTATTCTATCGCTGCTGTAAACTTCAAATTTCCCTACGTGGGCTTACTAAAGGAGCATCTTTTCTCCCTGTCTTGCATAGTCTTGTGTTTACAAGTCTGCTATTTATGTTTTGTTGGTATAAATGAAATTCTTATACTCTGTGGCCAATGCAAACATTTAGTTAAAAACAGGATGTGTGGCTTATAAAAAGTGAATATAAGTTTTCTTTTTTTTGTTTTTCAAAAAAGTTTAAGTTGAGATACTACAATGATATCTATATGTGAAGCTAAAATGGACCAACTCTGCATAAATCTTAGTTAAAGTTATGAATAAAGATAATATAAATCATTACAGGAAACACTTTCACACAGTCCATGTCTGTAATTATGAACACAGGCTATCAGCTGTACAAAATCCTCACCCATTTATCATATATTTGCAGAAATAAGACTCAGAAAGATATTTGCAGAAGATGAAATCTGCCTCAGTTTTAAAAGCTTTTTAAAGGTCAAATGAAACCAGACATTGTACAGACATAGCTGATCAGGATCCAGACTTGAAATCTGGACTTCAGGCTTTAAAATGAAAAAAAGTCTCACCCTGTTAGGACGGGGTCACCAGGTACATGTGCGCGCACAGGCTGAGCGGCGGCCATGGGTGTGCTCGGCCTCCCCGGTGGATAAGAGGACTCCTTCATGGTGCTGGTGTCTTTTAAAGCTCGGGGCTCTGATGCTCTCTAATAAAACCCTCTGGGCTGATTCGAGGTGCTCCCCGTGAGTCGCCCGTCCACAAATGAAACGTCTGCGGGCGTTTTTCAGTTGCTTTTTATGCAGGGCTTCCTGTGGAACGCAGGAATTGGACGGACAATCCCAAACCGGACTTCCTGTGAGTGTTTGGCGCTGATAAAACCCCTCTGCTGCACAAACACTCTCCATCCTGCTCAAACCGCTTCACAAATCTGATTCTGAAGCATTTTTCTGTCCTTGCATTGTGCAGCGGGGAGCAGACGTCTTCAGGAGGGTCGAACTTTTTCACCTCTCGGCCTTCTGCTGCTTTTGCACTTTATATAAAAACACAAAGTGATCAGGACTTACTGAACTTACACTGGGTTTAATATAACACAGTGGTGGTGATGAATAAGAGCTCCTATAGGCCGATCATGTTTACATGTTTAAGGTCACTGCGAGATCAAATCTGTCAAATTGCAGCTTACATGTTGCACGATAAGGAGGAAGTTTCCCTCATTCTGCTCATGCAATTCTCTCTGCAGCTCAGAATAAGGATCAAATCTCTGTCGAGGAATTATTTCAATAGTTAATGCAAGTTTGAACTTGTTTTTTGTCAATAAAGTTTGGTTTTATTGATTTAAGAGGCCTGTGTCAAAGAGAGTGAAGAGCTTTGCCGAAGTATTTCCAACATTCTTGAGCAAGTGATTGCAAAGATGTGCATAACTGCCCTATCTTTTCGAAGTAAATAAATAAAGATAATGCATAAAAACTGATGACGTTAAATTAGTCAAAATAAGATAAAAAGGCAAATTACAGCTAATAAGAAGAGAGAGACAGTTCAAGAAATTAAATAAAGTAAAATAAACAAATAAAGTAAAAATTCTAATGATAAACATGGTAGTAAACAGTCTAAACAGACACATTATCATGAGGTCAACAGGAATAAATAACGCATATTTTTACTCTTTATAAACATATAACAAAGGCTCATGTCCTGTTAAATGTGCCACTACAACCAAATAGGTTAAACCTATTTTTTCCAGTTTAAGGAAATAAAGAAACTCTTTAATCCGGCATGTGTAAGATGAGTAGAAAATTTCCATTTTAACAATATCAGGCTCCTTTCCAGCAGAGACGTAAATGCTTATACACCTTTGCTTGCAGCAGAAACTTCAGAAAGGAGGGACACACTCCGTAAAGGGTAGAAAGAGACAATATTCTTCTTAATTATCTAAGTCAGACAATGTTTCAGAGATTTCAGACCAGAAGCTACCGAGCAAGAGGCAGCTCCAAACCATGTGAGAATAATTTGATGTGGTATGAAGACATTAAATGCGTTTCCATTACCCTTGGATATGCGCAAAATGTAAATAGCGCAATAAAAAACTGGTAATGGAAACAACTGAATTTCGAAAAGCTCTAAAATATCGCAAAAAAATTTTTACACTTTAATGAGGTGGTTTTTCAGACGTTTTGATATTCAAATATATCGCAAAAGCGCAACGGAAACTCTTTTTCTGCAATTCTACGTCACAGGGCATGGCATACCTGGTCACATGATCACTTCTCTTGGAGTTAATATGGCGCAGTACGTCTGGACAGAGGAGACGGAGACTTTTCTTGCCATTATTCTCGAGAAAAACACAACTGCCATATTAGACAGCAAAAAACAGAGGAATGCAGAGTGTTATAAGGAGATAGAAACGGAAATGAGGGAGCTACATAGAACAGGTTTTTGGCGTCCATCTTCCTGTAATGAAATCTCGCGGGATGATATTTCACGAGAGTGACAACGCTCCTGCCTAGAACAACCCTTAACGGAAACACGTTCAAAGCGCAAATATACTTTGTTGAAATTTTAGGAATATTGCTTTTATTTTGCAAAAAGCTGGAATGGAAACCCAGCTACTGGTCACACAGAGTATATACTGCCCCAAACATCTTAGTGCAATGAACCTGATTCACGTTTATCTGCCTCATAAGTAGTTTTGACTAAAAATACCCTAATTAACAAATTCTTGAAATTGAATCATCCAGATTCAATCACTACCAGAATCTAATCATTTCTTCCTGATGCCATGAACAATATTCTCTGAAAACATCCTAAAATCGGTTCATAACTTTTTTTTCCTAAATTATCCTGGTTAACTAACTAACATCAGCAAACCTCTTTGGTGGATGCAATTATCAGCTCTCGCTGCTTATCTTCAATCGTGTCCTAAAAGCCTTTGGTGTCTGCATATTTTGTTCTTATTTGGTGCTTCAGCAGAGAGTTTATAACTACAACTGTTTCACACATACTCTCCTAAAAATAAAGCAAAGAAGTTGCAGGAAGCAAAGCATGTAACAAGAACTTTGCCCTGTGTCCATGGCTGCTGGCAGTGATTATTTTCAACTCGGAACAGTCTTTTCTAGGTACCATGGATTGAAAAACGTCCTCATTAGCTGCTTGTTGTCACTGTGCTTCAATAATCCATGGTGGAAAACAGTTCAACTTCTGCAGCTGTGTCGCATATGTCAGAAGAAGTAGTCAAAGAAGAGCCACTTCATAAAACAAGCTCTTGTCAAAACAGGTAGAAGTGGAGCAAAAATATCCTTATTATAGAGAGGTTAAATGTTGATCTTTTTCTTTCATATAATGAAGAAATTTGTTCCAGATATGATGAAAGTGCCACTCAAGTTGTTAGCATCCTGGAGAGTTAACATTTTTCACTGTTTAACACCTCTGATATTTGTTAATGAGTAAATATAGGTAAACATAATACCCAGCGCAATATCGTTACTGTCGAACTTTGCCTTTCAGACAAACAGCGCATTCATTTTTATATTCATATTGTAAATATTATAAATGTTAATAGTGTGAATTCCTTGGCTTTATTAATAGTCTCACGTCTACTTGATTAACTTATTTTTCCTTCATAAGGAAGTTGATATTGCTTAACGATTCTGCATGGTTGAACCTGTCTACTTACCTTTCATTTTATTTCATTAAAATTTTAGGCTACCATTTATCTTAACGCGTCTATTTGATATTTTCTACTGCCATACTGTCTATAAGAGCAACTGAAACAACCAAATTCCCCCTTCTGGTTCTGATAATCACTGTACGTGCAGTCACTTCTTGTTGTCTGGTTCCTCTCCCTGCTTTAAAGGACTCTGATTGGGCCGTGCTGCTTTGGGTCACTTTCAATCGTTGTAGATGGGATCGTAGCAGGATGGATCTGCCTGATTACAGACGTTTAATCAGGCAGATCCAGCTGCTATGCAAGGTTATGACAGAGATGGAAATAAACATCAGTTGTAACTGATGATGCTTGACAGCCATACGCTGCCCTGCTTATTACTGCTGCAGTGTTCTGAGTCTCCCCATTAGCCTCTTTGTATTGTTTGTTAGATCGATTCTGTTCTCGTTATCAGTGAGCCCTGCAGGGTTTGATTGGCAGCCTCAGGCCCTGTTTACACAAGGCCGAAGAGTTTCCATTGCTTTTTTTCCTCCTGTTTTCTTGGGAACGGTACTTGGAGTGCGTGAATCTGCAAACTTTTGAAACCAGGCTTCATGTAAATGGGATTCAGCGTTTCAAGATGAAACGTTGACGTCACCGCATGTGCAGTACTCCTTCCCATGAAGGCTGCATGCGCATACCAGGACCATCACAGCAGCTTTGACCATCTACCCAGTAACGTGTGCTGCCTACTGTGTTCGTTTGTTATCCAGACAGATTTGTTGTCCAGACAAGAAACTCCTGCGTCTTTGTGCGTTCACTTGCCATTGTTTTTCATGAAAAGTTTTTGTTCTTTGTACATGTGTTGTGACAGCACTGTTTCTCTGCCAACCTACATCGCCATCTACTGGGCTGGCATGCACACTACAGCATTTTCAGTTGTTCTGGCATCTCCATGTGAACACAGATTGCTTTTGAAAACATACAAGGAAGAACCTTTGCATTTCTGGTTTTGGTGTTTTGCTCTCAAACAGGATTTGATTGCTGTTTGCATGATTTCAAATGAAGTTAAAGGGTGTTTCAGAACAACTCTTCCAAATGATCCAGGTGTAAAAGCACCCTGTAACAAACAAATATTTTGTAACAGGGCAAGGTCTTTCCAGCTCAGTATTTCTGGTTAAAGTGGGCTGCCCTTAACCTCCTGTGAAACGTGATTTTTTCCATGAGTCTCTGGGTTTGTTCAAACAGGTCGTGTCTGAGTTCAGACAGGGTCTTGAGCCTCTCAAGTGATCTGTTGTTGTCGTTGAAGTTGTTGCTTTAAGGACAGACTGATGCTCCTCCTCTGGTCTGAAGTTCAGCTTCAGTGAGATCAGCCTGACAGCCAGGACACATCCATCATTTTAAGTATCTGCACAGCTAGACCACAGACTCAGTATTGATCGTACATGAGTGCACATGGAGAGACCTGTTTTGTTGCGGTTTAGGGTTTGCTTTTGAGGATGGGGGATAGATCAATGGAGTGCTTAAAATCATTGTGCTAGAATTACTTGTTTGAATTATTTTTACAAGACAGTTTGTTAAGCATTCGGCAAAGCAAATAAACTTTTATTTTTAGATTATTTTGGGGCATTTTTGTGCCTTTACTGATAGGAGAGAGAGAGAGTGGATAAGCCTGTGAGAGGGGGTAAGAGAGAAAGGGAGGATACTGCAAACTGGCCACAGGCTGGATTCAAATCCAGGAAAATAAGCAATACCAATGATTTGAACTTTTCCACCCTGCCTCAAGGACAAACTGTTTAGATTTTTGACATCATAGGTCAAGTTCAAAGTGTGATATCTCTTTAAAGCCCCAGTCACACATTCCCATTTCTCATGCGGATTGTGCACGATTGTCATAATCCTGATGAAACGTGCTTTGGTCGTGGTGCATGCGCTACTTGGTCTGGATCAGCGTTGTATAGTCTTTGATGACCGGCGGGGAACGTGGACAGGTCCCGACAGTATTGAACTGTTCAAAACTGTCGTGGAGAATCGCCGCTCTCAGTATAGCGGGGTGGAAGCCTAATGCAGTCCTAATGCGAACAGTATTAGCGTGGCATGTACGGAGCTTAGTCGGGCTGATCGTGGCTCAATCCTGAAAGCTATATGAGGACGACTGACAAGGACGTATCAGTTTGTGCCCGACTGTGTCCCGTTCAAGATGGCGCAAGCGACGGGGCTCAGTCAGGGCTTACATCGTGGCAGCGGGATGGAAATGCAAGGAATCTTCATCATATCGCTGTATTAACCTAACTGGAGTGGGACGAACGCCCCCGAAGTGCTGTAGAAGCGCTACTGATGGTGTATTTACAGGGTGTGTCCAGGGGTGAGACAGCCATTTCATCCTGTATCATAGCGATCAAACCAGCCTCGTCAATCGTGTACAGTTTTGGGCAAAATCGCGATGAGAAACGCGAATGTGTGACTGGGGCATAACACTTCAAGGTAACTCTGTTGAACTTTGCACAAATGCCCTTCATGGCTATAGGATGAGCTGATCAGACTTTAGAGATCATAAGTCAAAGTTTTTGGGCATCCCAGTCTTTCTATGTGGTCCTTGAGTTGTCCTGCAAATTATGTACCTTGCAGATGCATGTAACAACCCGTCTGTGGTTCTACTTTTTATGTTTCTTGCTCTAACATGGCTGCAAAACAAGATCTCTCGGAGCGTATGAATGCAAGCACTGAAGCTGAAGTCCCTGTTTGGTCTTTAATTATGAATGCAGTCACTGGTGGTGGCTTATTGAGTTAAAAATAGCCCTCAAATCGCTCATGCTTAATGCTTTTAATGCTTGCACCGTTAAAATGGTAACCAAATTTAACACCCATGTAAAACTAATTTGGACTCAAGCAATTATTCGGCACTCTAGGATTTAAACTGTTCAGTCATAAAATACATAATTAAGAATGAAAAGGGAAGCAAGCATTTTGTTTTCCGATACCTTTGTCCAGTTTGACTCAAGTTTTCCTCTAAAATTAAACTGCCGATTGTATGAAGTGTTTGCTGTTGTTTTATTATCCAGTATGAATGATTCGACCCTCCCTGCATACAAAGAACTATTTTCTCTGCGATAACAAAGAGACTACGTGCAGGGGCTCCATGGGAAAACTTCACCCCAAGCCGCAGGTGAGCGCACCGCAGCTGGTGTCAGCTATAGGATGTAAAAATCAGTGTGAGCATGTTTGTGAATTCGCCGCCGCGTGTTTATGTGTGTGTGCATCGAGCCCAACGTGGGAGTGTTTCTCTTTTTAACTCTTTTCATTCTTTGAAATCAAAACTTGGCCGGCATGAGCCAAACTTTTCTGCGGTCTGTGTTCCAGATTTGTCCCGCAGAAGATGCAGGGGAGAGAGAGGTGGGGGGAAACAAGGCTGAGCGGCTCTTCCTCTGAGGGAGGAAACAGGAAAAGGCTGGAGGAGAGAGATTGAGGAGCCCGCTCCCGTGAAACAATAAAAATCTCACTTTGTCAGGAAACGGATCTGCGTCAAAGAGGGCCTGACAGATTCTACTAAAGGGCAGTCGCAGTGACCCTGAGGGGGGCACGAACAAGAGGGCAGCTGACTGTGCCCAACAACAAGTCTGAAAGTCAAAATTATAAACTTTAAAGGTGAAATGATGGTTTAAATCTTATGCGTCTGTCGACTAAGAAGGCCATGATTCCTTATCACTAAGATACAACAAACCATTGTATCCAGAGAGGCAGGAAGCATATACATTTCATGATCATTTCCCTCTTGTTAATCAGAGTTTATCTTTTAATGTGACACCCACTGCTGCATGTATAGACCCTGAGAAAACGGCGAACTCAAGTTCGAATGAAGCCACAGACAGACTACAAAGCATGCAGTTCCTTAAATGTCCACTTGAGGCTGTTTGCAGAAGCACCAGATGCCAATTTCACACCTATTCAAAAATGCTCCTTTTTATCAGTGTTAATTATGTTTTCTTATTGTTTTTGCCATAGTTTTCGTCAAAAACCTTTTCTCCCTGACTTAAAGGTGCTATGAGGAGAATCTATTTCCGGTGACATAAAGACTCTGCTACCCATGAGCACACACGGCGACTGTCGTAAAGACGCAACCCAAGCCAAAGCCTGCGTTTGATGTGATGCTAATGAATGCAGCCTGGACCTTCCTCAGAACTCTGCATTGTTTTGCAGCTTCTTTTTTCAACAACTTACAGGATGCAAAGCGACGAGGTAATGTATCTCTTTCTAGTGACGTAGCGGTAGTTTTTGATGTGTGACAACAAGCAATTTTTGGAAAACTTAGTAACGTAGTTTTGTAGCCGGCTATATATTGCTGCTTACAGCCCGGTGCTCTAAGACGTGTCTGAATAATATAAATTTGCTCTAGTTTTAATTGTCTTGTTTCCGAAGTTGAGTATCCAGGCCAGTCCAGCCCTGTTCGACCCGACCACTAAGCTAAGGAATAGCATTTGTAGATAACCTATTTTGATGCTATAAAACTCATCTTACAGAGTGTATTTCGATCAGGCATATATCTAAAGTGAGACTTTTTTGTAATTGCTTAGAAACTCCTCATAGCATCTTTAAACTAGACAGTAATGAAACAAGTGCACATGGACAAAAACTAAAACTGAATAAACTGACATTTTCCTCAACAGATAGACTAAAATGTTAGACAAAGACAATCAATCTGACCTAATTAGAAAAAAACTATTCTCCTAACTAGTCCCTACTTTCTACATGATGAAATTAGGTCTGATTGGATCAAATTTTCATCTAGTTTTTATTTGACAAAAATGTTAGTGTATTTAGTTTTAGTTTTTGTCCATGTGGATTTGTTTTTAGTTGTTACTGTCTAGTTCATGACAAAAATACCACTGCTGATAAAGAGCGGAGGGAAAGACAATCAAACCAAACAATGACTGCAACAATGCTTCAACTTCCCAAACCAAACTTGGTCCACCAGACTTAATATGTGAACACCAACGACGAAAACATTTCTGCTACTGATTTATGGACTGTGCTTATGCAGAAGAGACCCAGGAAAGTCTCTTGGTGCAACACAAGCTTTCTGCATGGAGCTTCAAATAGGACATCCTGTTGTCCAAAGCAAAGTCACGAATACTGTCACTTCCTCTTCACCCCCTGCATTTGTCAAGGCCCATCCAGCTCTTCTGGCCCTTCTTCACCTCTTTACAGCAGCCCATAGTAGTTTCCGATCTTTAATCCAGAACTGCAGCTGCAACATTCTTAAAAAGCCGACAAATAAAAAAAAAAAAACTCTAACTGATTCCAGCTTCTGCTAGAATGAGAATCCGAGTTTTATAAAATAACACCCCTGTTAACAGCTTCTCTTGAACAGCTTCCACCCTTTTGCTGCCAGCTCGCTCAGTCGGTCTGTCATCACCATTTTAGAGAAATTAAGGAGTTTATACACTTCCTAACAAACTGTGCCCCTCAAAAATGTGAGTCTGATTGGCTTATTTACTGAAGTAATCATATTCTTCCGCTCTGAGGTTGATGTTTGGAGCAGTGGCGTGTCCACTGTGGTTGCTGTCTCCCACAGATTTGTTCTGCGAGGCTGTAAAAGAGCAAAGTGTGGACACTCACTTCGCAAGAGCAATAACCTTTGAAACGTTTCTGCAGGCTGCCTCGGGGTGATTTAAAGGTCTGTCTCTGAACTAAAAAGTGCATCGTCCAGAAGGCGAGTGTCACAGCGAGGAACTCTGAAACATTAAGAGAAATGTAAGATATCTGAGCAGTAAAACCAGTACAATTGTTGCCAACTTTCAGCCGGCCTGTCAGCAGAGTATTTGGTTTTCTACTGTTTCATGTGTCATGAGGGGTATCGTTAGATCTTTGTCGTGGTTTTTCCAGATTTCAGCAGGGATAGACTAAACAGGGAAGTGGACCTGACACAATAATATATGCCTTTTCACTAATGCTTAGAAAGATGTTAAGCAAATATAGGTTTCATCATTTAAATCTTTGTTAACATGTAATAAAATATGTTTCATAAATGTTTTGTGTAGATAATTTAAGATGATTACTTAGTAGAGGCACACATAATGGTTTTTGTGCAATATACTTTCGACCAGAACATTTTCCTTTTAGGAAAGGAAGGCCTGACTTATTTCAATAAGACAATGCCAAACCACAATGGGCACAGCAGCATGGTTCTGTGGTAAAATGGTGCATTTCCACATGTGGTACCAGCTAGTCTTGGCTCCATTTTGATGCCAGGCTCTTTGTTTTCAACTAAATTATATACTGTACTTTGGCAATGCCTCCTCGACGTACAGTAGATGTGGTCATCACGGCCTTACTCTGTGAAACTATCATGGCATGGAGGTGAAATAGTACTTAGTTTGGTCTGTAGATTTTTGTCTCAGCAAGGAGACGAGATCTGTTCAAGAGATGGTCAGAAATAACCAGGCAGTTTTATAATCCCTCTAGTTTGTTTGACATTTCCATGGCCTCCAGACTTTTCCCTTGCCCCCTCTTAAAGGGGCTAGTAGCTGCCTAAAAAGTCTCGTACCAACTTGATGTCCCACCATTGTTTTACAGTCAGTCAATAAATGTGTGTCTTAAAAGTTTAACCAACATATTTTAGTCATCAAAACAGATTTTTTGAATAACTTTACAAAAGCAGGCCCTAATCTTACAAAGTTCAAGAGACTATGACACTGTATAGACATAAGGTATTTCTCAGGCAGGGCACTGTCAGCTCTTTAAGGCCACAGCTGTAATACTTTTCAGTGCATCATTCTCAATATGAGTAGCAGAGTGCTCCTTTGTGTGACTGGGTTACAAAAGTTGACTTTGGCTAAAATCAACATTGTAATATTTTCGTTTATCCACTGAAATATCACCCAGAAAACATGAAAGCAAAATCTTGGGATTGTGTCCTACAACCTAAAGCATCTGAGGACCTGAAAACTGTCTCATTGAAAATGCAAGTCAGATCACTTTCTCTTCTGCCATTGTTATTTACAGTCGAGCCAAAGAAACTGAGCAGAC
The DNA here is from genome assembly GCA_036419115.1 of Scarus forsteni. Classification (NCBI taxonomy): domain Eukaryota; kingdom Metazoa; phylum Chordata; class Actinopteri; order Labriformes; family Labridae; genus Scarus; species Scarus forsteni. Next base: position 6,511,043 of record JAZDUH010000359.1, on the reverse strand, counting down.
GGGGAAGCACTCTCCACTTTTGCAGGCCAGAAATATAAAAGCAAACATAAACAGAACTGTCATTTGAGCCAAGTGAAATGCTAATATGATGCTTTTTTGACTGTGTTTTATGTGTCTCCTCTGTATACTTCTTTGCACAAGACAGAAAGTCTGTTGCATCATAACTTTTTCCTTTCCCCTGTTTACAGTGCCAGTAGCTGCTTAAAATCTCCAATTCCCCAACCTCCCTGAATAGACCTACCAGTGTGATGTCTTGCTATTGTTGGTGTTTTAGCTCACTGGCTTAGGGTGTAAGTCCACCGCTGGGCATAGAGGGCAGAATAAATGCAGAGTTATTGGCAACATGGTAACGGGCATCTCTGAATTTACAAATTACCACAAAATTGATCTTTAAACCAAACAGAGCACAGGAAGGCAAGCCTTAAAGTGACAGGAACTCCAGCAGAGCATCTTATACCGCTTTCACACTAAAATTAGCAGGTCAACGCAGGATTTTTAAATGCAGGTTAACCCGCTAACAATCGGCAAGTGGCTCTTTTCCCACTGCCAGCGTACCCGCGACAAATCACGTCCATGTAAACAATGGAAAGGAGCATGGAGGCCGTGGACATGGTTTTCTTTACTTTGTGTTTTTGGCCCTCAATTAAAATGTATAGACTCGGCACTGATGATTCAAAGGCGGATGGAAATATGGCCCTTTTCCACTAGCCCTACTCTACTCTACTCTACTCGACTCTACCGTGCTTTACTCTACTCGCCTTGTGCTGCTTTTCCATTAGCCCCAGTCGCCTGCCCAACAGTGTGCAGTGTCGCTGTAAACAGAGAGTGGCTCTGCGGTGACGTCATTTTGAGCGCGACACAACAATCTGTGGCCTTTTGTCACAAACCGAGTAAAAAAGGAAAGCAGGAGAAGGCTGCAGGTGGCAGGAAGAAATACCCCTTGAGAAGCACAGGAGAGTTTTGGAAGCTATACAACAGAATGAAGCCGAGGACGAGAGCAATCGAGCTGCAAAGAAAAGATGTATGAGGGTAAGCTAACGGTAGCTACCGCTAGCATGCTAGGTCGTTGTGCTCATGACTCATCGATGACGACATTGTCTGGCCAATCAGAAGCCAGCAGTCGGTGACGTCATCTTTTAGTATCAACTCTCCTCGCTGAGAACCAGAGTGGAGTAGGTACTAAAACTAGCTTGTTTTAGGAGGTACCGGGCTAGTGGAAACATGCCGCAAATCGATTAGAGATTTATTTACAATTTAGTATAGGATGATAGCATAAGGCTATTAGCTGTTAGCAGCTAAGTTAGCGGCTAACGGCTAACAGTCATTAAGTCGTTCTGCCTCTGAAAACAAATTTAAAAGGCTCCTACTCAGATGGACTAATGAAATATTTCTGTGGCAGATATATTTAGCTATCCATCTGGCTTGTCAGGTTAGCTGGGAAGGACAGGGTGACACAACAGAGCAGTTATCATAACCCATGATTTATCTTGAAACGTTTTCCCTCATATGATCAAGAATAGTTTTTGAATTTTCTAAAATTGTCAAATTTCCCTGTTTCAGTCATTTATATGTGTGCTATTTTCAGTCAAATATGAGATTTTAATATCCTGAATTCATCGCTTTCCATTGTATCCACTAGACAATACCCCTACTTTTAGGAAATTGGATGATAAATTCACTTTTAATTGGGATTTAATCCACACAGTTGGATCAGCTTTGCAGGCTTTCTTCTGCTCTTGTTCTCTGTGTTTGAACCAAATCTGGAGACAATTAGACCAAATGGTCTCAATGAGATGACGCCTCTGAGCTCTTAACGAAAATATTCACTGCTCAGAGATCCTCGTATGACCTTTTAACCAACAAACTAATCCGCTCACTCTTAAACAATCTGACCCATAAACACATCCACACTGCTCGGTCTTTGTTTTAAAAGTGTGCCTCCGTCCACAGGATCAACCTTAAAGTGCAACTGAAGAAGCCAGACGGGTCAATTTTATGGATTGTTGATGAATCCTTGTCTGGCCTGAAGTATGATGTTCACTGGACTGAAAACAGGGAGACGACTTCAAAAGGAGCAGAGTGACACGAAGGAGGAGCAGACGGGTGGAGGGTCGTCTTCAGCTGAGCAGCCATCTGTTCAGGGACGTCCTCTGAGACAGAGACCACCCAAAACAACACTGGCCCCCTCATAGCACATCAGAATAAGTCCTAAAAGGGATCAATAAAAGTGAAATACATTTCAGTTAGGATTACATGTATTAATGATTCATTTCCAACTTTAGTAATTGATGTTAAACAGAATAGCTGCTTCTGTATTTGTAAAACAAGGTTTTTGTCACATGAACATCTGAACATTTATTGTGAACATGAAGACTTCTCCCTCTCCCCTTGTTCTTATGATGCATTCCAGTTGTACTAAAGTCAGGATTTCCAAGTTCCAAGTGGGAATTTTTTAATTAAAGTTCCTACTGGGAAGTTGGTGGATCCTTCACATCACTGAGTTGACAACTGGAGATGGCCTTCCAACACTTTTTAACTCCTGTAATATTCCGTTTATTAGCACTTCTTACAAGTGTTTGTTGCACTAAATCAGCTGTTAGTATTGTTCGATGTATATATACAGAAATACTGCTATCGTGTTTTTTACATTCTTCATTTGGTAACCTTTAATGCAGAGCATGCTAACAACAACTAACATTAGCCTGGTAAATCTATACGTTTTTCTGACTTTGTAACGGGAACACTGATACCTCGGATATAAAAAAGTTCACACTCCCCTCTTCCCTGTTCTAAAGTAAATATACCAAACATGCCCCCCTCCCCTTGAATAGACCTACCAGAGTGATATCTCACTATTGTTTCTTCAGCAGTTTACGCCCATTAGCTTGGCTTGTAAGTCCAGCTCAGAGCAGAGACAATAGAATGAATGGAGAGTTGTTGGCAACATGGCACCAAGCAGCACTGAACTAACCTATTACCCCAGAGATAGCCTGTTAACCAGTCAGACTGGACTAGCCTGATTTAGGAATGGGAAAGGATCTCCAAGAGCGTCCAGACGGACTGCAAATCCAAAAGACTCAGGGGTCGTAAATATGTAAAACCAGAAGTCTTAAGTTTTGGAACATTAGCTATTGTCATCAAACTCAAAATCAAATAGATGAACAAGAGACAAGCCAAAATATAACCTCTGTAAGGCAGGAATTATTGGCTGCTGGAGAACTACTTTGATCATTTTCACGAAGTTCAGGGTTTGTTCTGTAACCGTTTGGTTTGGTTTTCTTTTCTGCTCTTTGTTAGGTGGACTAATCTGATGTCATATTGCCACCTGGTGATTTTTCTTTCTGTAGCTGCAGTCTGTGTTTCTGCCATCTGGCCTGTTTATGTACAATGACCTAGAAGCACACAGCTGCCATCCAGAAATATCTCTGTTCAGCTCAAAGCAGTTCGGCGGTATTTTAAGCAATAAAATAAACATAAAATTGTATTTCAGCTTTGTCGAGGGGCACTTGCATATTTACTGAAACAATGTGTTCTCATATCTTCCACAGATGTGTGGATGCTATCCTGTAAGGAGAATCATAAGCTGGTGATGCTAGCAAGGCTTATGTTAGCCAATCTTAGCTTTATATTGATTTATATGCTATATTAGCTTAATTACTGCTGTGTGTTCAGTCTAATTTAAGGCACCACTCACTGCTTTTAGGTTCACTTCCCCTTGTTGGTTTTGGTAGCTTTAACATCTGCCACAAATTGAACTCTATTTTGATTGAAAGCAAGACACTAGAGTGCACTAGAGTTTTTCATTAGCTCAAACATCACCCCAAATTTATTGAATCTTCCCAAAACGCTAACCAGAGCTTGTTTGGTCTGGAACAATTATATTTGGTGAGTTTACATCTCTTTTTAAATCAATAAAAAAAACAAATTCAAAGACATAGGTGATTGTTTAAAAATGGGAATGAAATTTCTCCTGATACACTGAAAAAAAATATTAACTGCTGCAAAAAGAAAATGACAAGAGACATTACAGATGATATCTAGATCTATGATGGCACATGCAGTTTTTAAATTTTTTATCACTTTTTTATCACAACACTTTTTTATAAGTTGCAAATCAAGGGCAAAGGTTTGATTTTGACATTGGTGGGGACATGAAAGTGCCCCAAGGTGGCATGCCTGAAAGTTGATGTGTTTTGCATTCATGACTGTTATTTCACATCATGTCGAGCTAATCAAACAAACAAGCAAATTATCAATATTCAGAAAAAAATGTTCAAGATACGTGCACCAGCTTCTCCTCCTCTTCTCCTCAACCTCTACGAGCAAAAATATATACCATGGGACAATTTGGGATGCAACAATCTTTTATGGTATGGTTACGGTATGGTTGGAAAACACAGCTTCACAGTTTTATGGTATTTTTCCCTAAAAACTTTATTGTTGGTCTTTGATGGTTGCTGCCTTCCAATACACAAATAATACGTGGATAATAAATAAAATAACCCAAATGTATATCTCTTTGGCATTACATAATAAGCAATTCTTAGGTACTGTATAACGTGATATGCAGTGCTTGGGTTTTATGTAAGGAGCCATACGTTAGTGGTACGATATTGGGTAGGGACGTGTCCCTAGCGTCCCTTCCCAATTCTACACCCCTGTTGCAAATAAATTTTGAAAAATCAGGGTGCGATCTCCCTCATGATTTATGTATTTAAGAAATGTACTGTAGCTTAAGTGATTTTTTTAATTGGGAAATTTTCTGTATTCTTGTTAATGTACAAATTTGAACTAGAAAATTCTGAGTTTGGTTTCTTGTGAATTTGTGACATTGCAGTCTTGCAAAAATGACTTCTTGTTGAAAGAAGTTCTCAAATAATTTACATTTCCTGTATTCCTCATTGGACTTTCCTAGCTTATGCTCACTCTCATCTTCAGCTTCTTTTAGGTGATTGTATACTTGAGGAAAATAACAAAATGTTTAAGTAAATGTAGAGGAGCAGCCTGACCACATGGTGAAAGGTTGATGAGAAGTCCATGACTTTAGGTAAACTAAATTCTATGCCCTTTCATCTTTGCCATTTTGGAACACAAACTAACAGCACAGCTCTATAATGAGGCCAACTACTATTTGAATAGCTGTATTTAAGAGAGAGGGAATAGCAGCCTGGCTCTCTGTCTGCTTCTCCTGCCGCCTTAATGCAGCTTCATTAAAGAAAAATCTACAGTAGCTCTTTAACTCAGTGCAGATGGGAGCAGAGCAGTTTTAGTCCATCAGACGGTGAATGGAGCAGATTTATGCCAAACCACAGCAGAACCCTGGGATCCTTGTGCAACAGTCTCAACATTACTGCTACTTGATCTCCTCTGGTTTTACACCGATCCGGAGCTTCATCGTCCTTGAAAACAATTTTTATTATAAATGTGATTATTCTGCTCTGTTACGGAGCGTAAATCAAGACAAATCTAAAGTGACAGTCAGTGCAGGATTTCTACAACTGGGAGACTATTTTAAGTTGAAAAGCTCAAGATATCTCCCCATGGTTTCTGTTTTTCCCAGCACATGTCAATCTGCCTAATATGAGGGTTCAAAAGTGGAAATGATGACCTTTTGACTTGCTCTCTCACAAGCTTGCCTCTCTCTGACGGAGCTAACACACCATTACTTAAGGTGAGGTCCTGTGTATCTACGTCAGACTTTAGCAGTGAGCAGCATTAACAAAGTGTCCACACATCAGCAGGGCCGATGGCACCGAGCAGACGAGTGCGGAGGAAATGTCAGAGAACAGGACAGTATGTTCGGGCAGAAAGAGGCTGAAGAGGGTGATAAAACAAAGGAAGGCCGGCCCAGCCTGATTACGGGATAAACAGACTGTCAGCAAAACAATTGTTCGCTTCGATGTGTTTATTTCCAAGTGTGCTCCACTGTTACAGAAGAAAAATAGCTCATGCCCGTCATTGATCAAATGATGTTGGCCATGTGAGCTGATATATAATGCTTTTGAATGCATCATAATTCCATAAAGAGAGGGTTGGTTTGAAAGATCTGGTGTGAAGATCCAGAGATTACCAACCAAAAGGCTGTGGACCAGTACCACGCTGCAGATCATTGTGTTCCCGATCACAAAGAAACAAAGATAATCCACTGAATTCAGTCTTCATTCAGTTTTGAACAGATTTATAAAAAATAAGTCCTGGCAAAGTTTATAGAGTTAGCCTTTAGCTGAGTGGTACAATATATTGCCAAAAGTATTTGCTCACCTGCCTTGACTCACATATGAACTTAAGTGACATCCCATTCCTAATCCACAGGGTTCAATATGACATCGGTCCACCCTTTGCAGCTATAACAGCTTCATGCTTCTGGGAAGGCTGTCCACAAGGTTTAGGAGTGTTTATGGGAATTTTTGACCATTCTTCCAGAAGTTCATTTCTGAGGTCGCACACTGATGTTGGACGAGAAGGCCTGGCTCTCAGCCTCTGCTCTAATTCATCCCAAAGGTGTTCTATCGGGTTGAGGTCAGGACTCTGTGCAGGCCAGTCAAGTTCATCCACACCAGACTCTGTCCTCCATGTCTTTATGGACCTGCTTTGTGCTCTGGTGCACAGTCATGTTGGAAGAGGAAGGGGCCAGCTCCAAACTGTTTCCACAAAGTTAGAGCATGGAATTGTCCAAAATGTCTTGGTGTGCTGAAGCATTCAGAGTTCCTTTGACTGGAACTAAGGGGCCAAGCCCAGCTCCTGAAAAACACCCCCGCACCATAACCCCCCCTCCATCAAACTCTGCGGCACAATGCAATCAGACAAATATCGTTCTCCTGGCGAACGCCAAACCCATCGACCCAAACTGCATCGACGCTTTGCATTGCACTTGGTGATGTGAGGCTTGGATGCAGCTGCTCAGCCATGGAAACCCATCCATGAAGCTCTCTGCCCTGTTCTTGAGCTAATCTGAAGGCCACATGAAGTTTGGAGGTCTGTAGCGATTGACTCTGCAGATAGTTGGCGACCTCTTCTCACTATGCACCTCAGCATCCGCTGACCCCACTCCGTCAGTTTACGTGACCTATCACTTTGTGGCTGAGTTGCTGTCGTTCCCAAACACTTCCACGTTCTTTATATCCATCTGACAGTTGACTGTGGAATATTTAGGAGCGAGGAAATGTCACGACTGGATTTGTTGCACAGGTGGCATCCTATCACAATTCCATGCTGGAATTCACTGAGCTCCTGAGAGCAACCCATTCTTTCACTAATGTTTGTAAAAGCAGTCTGCATGCCTAGGTGCTTGATTTTATACACTTGGAAGTTATTGAAACACATGATCCTGATTATCTGGATGGGTGAGCGAATACTTTTGGTAATAAAGAGTTTATCAAGCATTAAAAATGTAATGAGGAGAAAATACAAGGTGCTCAAGGATTAAACATTTAAGGCTTCCTGAAGACAAAGGGCGGTACCATCAAATGTTGATCTTAAATGTGTGTTTCTGATGTTTACTCACTGTTTAAGTTACGTAACAGCATTATTTCCACAACTGCCCTTTCCACAGTGCTGTTTGTGTAATTTTAAGTCCCATATTCTTACAGCAGCTCATGCGAGACATTGTGACAGCAGAATAACTGTGACAGCATTAAATGGGAACTCTGGAGTCTGGCAGTCTGGCTGAATTGTCTTGTTCGTGCATTCGAAGGATTATATTGTCAAAAATGCGCTGAAACTGTCCTCATGTTTGTGATTTTCCATCTTTTTAAAACTGCAGAAGATTAAGAAAATCGTTGTGTCACCAGCTTTGGAGATGTATTATGTAAAAGCTTTTTTCAGAATGATGTGCTGGACTTTTTAAATTAATTTCTAGATTTTATGTTTTTGACAGTTACAATGTATTGCACATTTCACTCCTGTATGTGTTCATAAAACCTCCTGTAGCTCCATAGTAATGTCTCCAGCTCTCCAAACACCTGGCTCTCCCATTGTGTTGCATCAGTGAAGACAGGATGTTTGTGGTGATTTCCTTTCTCGCTGTGCGTCTGTGGGCTTTTATTAGTAAGCTGGTACATCTCTCTGGGGACTTCTCAATAATGCCCAGCTCTGTGCACGCAGACATCCGGAAATCCAGCACTTTTTCTCCAGCTCAGGCCCCGGTTCCTCTAATGACTCTCGAGGAAACGACAGTCAGCAGCTCGGGGATTTGAGGAGAAAAGCTGCAAACTTTTTCCAAATCCAGTCTGACGCAGTTAAAAAAAAAAAAAATCTGATCCAGATCCTGAGCATTTCAGTGTGAACTTAAAAAAGGGGATTTTCCAGCTATGGTTCTTAAATTTGACAAATTTACTCATTTCATGGCTGTGAACTTTTAACTTCCAACTGGGCTTCGAAGGAAATCAGAGAAGTGGGATGACGTGATGATTTCTTTCTTGTGTTCTGCAAGCAAAATTCCACTGTTCCATTGAAAATTTCCACTTTTTATGTAAGTTTGAAACATCTCAGTGAATTTCTATTTACTCCTCTAGGATCCGACACACCTTAGGTAGAAGAAGTTGGAATTTTGAATTGTTCAAACGATGGCTTGAAGGCCAAATGCAGCCTGTGCAGCACTTTCATTTCCCCCACAGCATGTTCATATATAATGTAAATTCTGGTGGTGTTTTTTTCTTTTTCTTAAAGCATTTTAGATAATCAAGGATGGCATCATTCATTGGATCAATATTACTAATTCTAATACACAAAAAGTAGGATTTCAAAGTGGTCTCGTCATCTCTTTTTAAGTCATTTTTGGCCTGTTTGGTTAATTGACTGAAAAGGGTCATTGTGTGGAGGTTAAAAAGGCCATACAGGGAGAGTGTGTGGTCCACTCCTTTTACATTTCTCTGTATGTGGTCCTGTGTTTTTCAAATAAAGACAACTTTTGCGACATTAATGCCAGTAACTCATTTTGTATGCTATTTCTAGTTATGTGTTGATTAATTAACGACAGCTCATTGTATTATAGCATGATGTGGAAGCCCTCTTAAGTTGGATCAACCTGCAGACAGAGAATTTGAGCACAGCATCAAAGGTAGCCAAACTACATCAGCAAAATCTCTTATGAAAGCTCTATGGAAGTCTTTCCTGGAACATTTGTGTTGATATGTCACATTTAGGTACAATCTGAAGCTACAGAAAAAATTTTAAAAAGAAAGGAAATCAATGTTGACACTCTCCAGCCCACCCCCAAACAATAGTTTGCATACACTGGATGAAAAATTAGCATCAGTCAATAAATCAAACTTTATTTATTTAGCAACATGTGTAATCAAAGTGCTTAGTAGTCTTTTGTCTCATTTGAAATTAAGGTCTAATCACAAAAACTGGCTCTTAAGGGGTTACATTTCAGAGATACAATGAATATGTGTATGCTGAGGACCATAGCTTACAACAATATCACTGGAATTATGTATTAATTTATAACATTTCTATGGCAGCCTTTATCAGATATTTTTTGTGCACTAGGGCGAAAGATGTGATGTTGTGGGAAGGTTAAAGACGCAAAAAGAAATGGGCAGCTTTGTAATGAAAGTTGCTTCATGCTTACTTCCCCTTTAATACGAAGATGTCCAGGTGTGCCACCGGCTCAGAAACCAGTGGCACCGAGGAAACCACTGCCCGGAGAAGTCTGGTCAGAAGTGGTCTTCATGGAAGACATGTGTCTGAAAAGCCATTCCTGTGATGTGGAAACAAGATCACAGGACTCGTCTATGCACAAAACATCCCATAATTGTCTGATGTGAAGCCAGCCAAACAGTTGGATGGTGTTAAAGGCTCGTCAATACCTGTCCACTGAACTAAGGCTGCGTTTACACGGACACTCCTGACTTAAAGACGCAAAGATCTGTCCTTTCCATTTTAGAATTCTTCTGCGTTCAGACGACGATGCTCGGAGACGAGTTAATCCACTGTAGTGTGCATGCCGGTTCAGTAGATGGCGGTATAGGTCTGCGGAGAGGCAGCGCTGCTACAACACACAAATGAAGAAGAAAAACTTTTCACAAACAACAATTGCGAGTGGACGCACAATGACGCAGGAGTTTCTTTTCTGGACAACAAATTAGTTTGGATAGTTTTGTCTGGATAACAAACCGAGCATGGTAAGACGCTCACATGTTACTCGGCAGACGGCCGAAGCTGTTGTTGTTCCTGGTATGCACGCGCAGCCTTCATGTGAAAGAATACTGCGCATGCGGTGACATCAGCATTTCACCCTGAAACGCTCTGATACGGGTTTACATGGAGCTGCATGGAGAGCGGATTCAAATCTTTCCCCTCTGGAGCCCATTTTCAAAAGTTTCCGTTTTCGGATGAAACGCAACACGTTTTCATCTAAACGCAACGAAAACTTATCGGATTTGACCGTTTTCAGCGCTGAGTAAACGCAGCCTAATATGTTGAAACAAGTCCAGAGGACTGTTGGTGTCTGGTGATATGACATGGTTCAAGCAGTACTTTAATCCAGAAAAATGTAAATTAAGTTGTGTGTTGTGTGTATCAGGTCAGATTATAATCTCTAAAGCAGAGCATCTACAACTATCATGCAATAAATCAGTATTTTTATACCTGCTTTTAGAAGATATGAGTCCAAAACCCAGGAGGGACCTGATGCTAACTCTACTACCAATAGAAAATCAGTTCAGAAGTTACACAAACTATTATGTCCCACTCCAAACAGAAATGTGAATTTTATTGTAAAGAGTCAAAATGTTTCCACCAAAAAGAAATTATTTCAGGCAGAATTACATTTCTTATGGATATATTACTGTTTTCACCATAATTAAGCAGTAAAGGATCAACAGAAAAATTGGATAAAAGCCTGACTAAATCTGTCTGGTTACAAAAATCAAGGTTAGAAAGACTGTTTGATGATAACAGAGTTATAAATAACAGTAACCCCTCCCTTCACTTCTGTGTAAAGGAAAGGATGTTCCACCTACAAACAAAAGGATGTTGAAATGTAATGTAGACAAAAAAAATCAAAACATGTTTATGTAGATTTCTCTTAAAAAAAAAAAAAAAGTAATATATATCGCATTTGAAAAAAAATAGCTTGTGAAAAAATAGCCTGGTTGCTTATTTTGGTAGAAAAATCTGGCAACACTGGTATCATGTCAAATTAAACGTTAAAAATTTAAATGTTAAAAATGTTAAATTATCCTGTCCTGCAATAAATCTATTTCTTCATACCTGCTGTTTGAAGATATTATCATTATCCTGGGGCACGTATTATGCCCCATATCGTGAGTTACCCAACTTTTCTCGCCCTATTTAACAAACAAAAGGGTTACATGTATCTCGTTTATACAACGATGACATTACCCAGTTTGTGTCACTGCAAAGACATTTCCAAATCTGCCCGCACGCTCGCACAAAAACATGTACACAGAGACTTCCTTTAGTGTCTCAGTGTTTATGTCAGCGTTCTGGGACTGCAGGGTTTGGTATGTCTCTGGACCCCGGCCTGAGAGTCACAAGGACAGGCCCGCTACAGGATGTGAGGAGGGTGTGGTGCTCGAGTTTTCTCATTCTCCCACAGATTCAGACGCACACATACAGTTTTAGTCATTGCTCGGCCCTGGTCCCTGTTTGGATCAAAGTAATTATCGCATGTGAACTAATATTTTAAGGCTTTTCTGGAAGGCTGTTGAACAATGAATCTTAAAGGGATAGTGCAGTATTTTTTAAGTTGAGTTGTATCAGGTCTTCAACAACAGTCAGTTAAGTGTTTAAAAGGGTTCCTGCGCCTTTAAGAAGAACGAGCTGAGACTCCAGAGAAGGTACACTGCTGTTAGCAGGTAGTTATTACGCAAAACTGTGTGAGTTTTACGCAAAAAACAAGCCACGACAGTAAGTTGGGTCAAATGCACAATTGGTGAACATTTTTTTATTATTTTATATTGACCTCCAGGAGGTCTGTGTTTGGTACTATTTTACGGAACAGCAAATGGTAATGTTCTCAATCTCTTTCTGAAGAAATTCTTCCTCTTCTGTATTGTGCAGTTCATAAAGCTAACCCTGTGCATCAGCTGTAAAAGGAACTTCATCTTTACTCGAGTCAAAATCACTCATGAGTCTTGAGTCTTGAGTCTTCCTGAGTCAACAGAGCCAATCAGCAGATACCTAACTTGACCTCAACAACTTTTCAAAGCCTCCTCTGATAATCAAAAGTCACGCGGCTTTGTCCAGATCATTATACAGCCAATGGTATAGACAGGTTTTTATTTTTACATGCATGAGGGGAGCTTAAGTACTCTTAAAGTTCAAATCCTCACCAAGGCATTTTTGAGGTTGTCTGGCAAGTTCATGTAAAAATATTATAAAACTGCACAGAAATCTGGATCCACTTCGGTTTCACATCACCATCAAATTCAACTCACATGACCAACAGTCCCTGACAATGTCATTAAAATCTGTTGCAAACGTTTTCAGTTATGCCAATAATTCATTTAAATAGATAATGCATACCTAAAATTAAACACAAATTCCAACACTGGCCTGTGACAAAGCTAATTTTTCTGTCTTGCTAAGATCAGAATCAGAAATACTTTACAAACCCCAAGGGAAAATTCAGTTGTTTTAGTTGCTCTTACAAACAGTACAGCAGTAGGAATATCAAATAAAGACATTAGAAACTAGAAAAGCACTCAGAGAGCACAGATATCTGCACACAGTCCTCACCCATATTATGTTTTTTTTTTTTTATTTCATCTAAATATTTTGATTTCTTGACCATGAAAACATACCATTAGCAACTGGATTCATAATGATATCTATTTTAGTTTAGTAGTTATTCACGAAAATCCCATTTTTCTGTCATGGTGGCTTTCTTCTAGCCTTGCAGAGCAGACAGACCTGCCTGATTCTGAAATCCTGCAGGTCCGTCTTGCCAGCCTCCGTTGTCCAACGAATTCACTCGGCTGAATTCTTAACGGCCCAATCAGGGAAGAGAGGCGGGAGCAGCAGAATGCGGATGTGACGACAACAGGAAAATGAGAACGGACATGCCGATTAGCTTATGATCCTCATGGCTACTCAGTGAAACTTGGGGAAATCTGCCCTCCTCAGAAGTTTCCTTGTAGGGGTTGTCTTTGACGAGGTTCATGTCACATATCAGTGTTAAATGAATCATCTGTGTGGTACAATTTAGTGTGAGACGATAGTATAAGGCCGTTAGTTGTTAGCAGCTAAGTTAGCGACTAGTGGCTAACGGTCATTAACTGTTGTTAGCTGTTAGTGGCCAAGTTAGCCGCTAAGGCTAACATCCATGAACTGTTGTTAAATGTTGTTAGCCATTAGCCGCTACATTAGCCGCTATGTATGCTACATTATAGGAGGTAACCCTGCTTGATGTGGATTGATCTGTGATGAATGTGACAAGCCAAACGATTGTCCAATCACAAGCTTGTGTTTTTTTTTAACGTTCTGCCCCTGAAAACAAATTTAAAGGGCTCCTACTCAGATGGACTAGTGAAATATTTCTGTGGCAGATATATGGAGCTGTCCAGCTGGCTTGTCAGGTTAGCTTTCTTCTGGATCTAGCTCCAAAGTTTTTGAAGATACAACAAATGCGATTGAACACTCCAGATTCCACGATATCTTGGAGAACCAGACATCTTTTACCTGTTGGAAACTTGTCCTGTATTTTTTTTACCAAATGCCTTGACTGTTGTTGGTGGAGAAATATGCACAAATGCTAAAAATGGTCCTATCTCGCAATGTTAAAGAATCTTTTAATAAATTCCTAAATCCAGAAAGTGATGCAGATCACTCCCAAAATCTAATCATTTGTTCTTTGTCCCAATCTGGACTTTTTCTGAAAATTTCATCGAAATCCGTCCATAACTTTTTGAGTTATGTTGCTTACAGAAAAACAAAAAACAAACAGACGCCGGCAAAATGCAACTTGTGTGCAGTTTGGATGCTGACATGCTTTAATCAATGATGCAAAATTGAGAAATGCTCCATGTTTGATGTTCATAATGACTTTTTGTTGAGGTTTTTGTGGTCTGAAGGTAACACTACCTTTGTGCACATGTCTAATTTGAGGAAAAGTACCAGAAAATCTACAAAAAAGTGAAAACAATGGGAGAAATCCTGCATGTGCTTGTTACTCTCTCCACATATGCATCGATGCACTGAGACACACGCCCTTTCCCACCTACACGGAGGTTAATGAACTTGTTTTGAATTCCTTCACCTCCTGACAGGAACTACATTCCAGGCCTTGAAAATAGCGTCTCAAACAAAGACAGGAAGTGATGTGAGCGTGTTTCCTCTCGACTCCCCTCTGAATTTATCTCAATCCTGCAGACTCGCTCACCCCCCGCCCGCCCAGCCCCACCCTCACCATCGCTAAGAAAAGAGCGCTCAGATTTCGTTTCCCCGGCCTTCAAGCCGCTCACTTCGGCTCGGTTAACCCCGCTGTTAAGCGTGAAGCGACATACATCTTCCAATTGTTCTTTGCGTTTGATCCTCGACATCTTCGGCCTTTGCTCGTCCTTGCAGCCTGGATGTGATTATCCGCCCTGTTTGGCCCAAACTTGAATTTCTCCTCCTTCCCTTGACGTAAATGTAGATGTATTGGTGCTGAGAGGTGGAGGATACATCTGTAACATGCGTCAGGGTGTGTTTGGCGCTTGATTCAATGCAAACCTGCTGTGACCTCTGACCTCTGAGTCATGTTGTATGGCATCCTGCTGCAGGGACATCGACAGGCAGTGGCAACATTTTAAATATCTGTGGCATATCTGAGCTGCTCTGAGAGTCTGTTTCCCTCCTTTTAACTGTTTATTTTGTCACATTTATTTAGCTGTGACAAATGTTCGCCATGCAAATGACATCTTTTAAAAAATATGCAAACCTCAGCAGGACCAGAATGGAAAATCTCAGTGTTTCTTCCATGCAGCCTCAGCTCTGTGCAAGTGATTGACTCTTTGATAGATTATCTGAAGCATAAATGACATGATTGGCTTTCAGTGTTGATATTCTACAACACCAGGGAAGTGAATTTGACAGCTCAAATTTCTTCAACCTGGAGGAAGCTGAACTTCACGAGGTTACTCATGCCTACAATGTTGTTTTTCTCTGTCAATATGGTCACTGACTAAGATTAGGCAATCACAGAGCCACAAATTTGTGTCCTGATGTAAGAGTTTGACAAAACAGACTCGATGGTAGCACCCAAACTGATATCAGAAGACGTGGAATGATGCTGGAAGGAAGGAGGGCAGGACCAGACTACACCCAACAAGTGACTTTACAGAAATTGTATTTACTGTACTTAAGGCTGGATGATGCATCAGTGAAATTGAGTAATTTGATTTTGTTCAAAGGGATACGCCAACATTTTTGTGTCTTGCCTCACTCCCGAGTTCATGACACTCAGATAGACTCTATTCTTCAACTATACATGCAGTAACAGGGAAGAAGCACTAGCTTAGCTCAAACACTGGGAGTCAGTGGGAAGTGTTAGCCTGCCTCTGCCTACAGTAATCAGATAAACTCTTCAGGAACTCTGAAGGGTCCTGTCTGCTTGTTGTGACTTACGTTTTTTACCCCATTATGTTACGTTACCTACTTTTACACTCAGATTAGCGCTAGCAAGTAGGTCAACAAAACTAAGGTCTTTCTTGACCAGACTACACCCAGCAAGTGACTTTATAGAAATTGGATTTACTGTTCTTAAGGCTGGACAATGTATCAGTTAAATTGAGTAATTTGATTTTGTTTTGTAACAAAAGATTTTTTGAAATCTAGATTTTTTTTATTGAATTAAAGGGATACGCCAGCATTTTTTCTTTTTGTGTCTTGCCTCACTCCCGAGTTCATGACACTCAGATAGACTCCATTCTTTCAACTATACATGCAGTAACAAGGAAGAAGCACTTAGTGCAAATTAACTTAGCTAAAACATAGGGAGTCATTTGGCAGTGTGAGCCTGCTTCTGCCAACAGTAATCAGATAAACTCTTCAGGAACTCTAAAGGGTCCTGTGTGCTTGTTGTGACTTACGTTTTTTACCCCATTATGTTACGTTACCTATTTTTAGACTCAGGCTGCGTTTACACGGACACTCCTGACTTAAAGACGCAAAGATTTGTCCTTTGCGTTTTAGAATTCTTCTGCCTTAAGACGACGACACTCAGAGACAAGTCAATCCACTGTAGTATGCATGCCAGTTCAGTAGATGGTGGTGTAGGTCTGCAGAGAGGCAGCGCTGCTACAACACACGAACGAAGAAGAAAAACTTTTCACAAACAACAATGGCAAACACATAGAGACGCAGAAGTTTCGTTTCTGGACAACAAATGAGTTCGGACAACAAATCTGTCTAGATAGTTTTGTCTGGATAACAAACCGAGCACGGTAAGAGGCTCACACATTACTGGGCAGATGGCCGAAGCTGTTGTTGTTCCTGGTATGCACGCGCAGCCTTCTTGTGAAAGACTACTGCGCATGTGGTGACGTCAGCGTTTCACCCTGAAACGCTTTGATTGGCATTAATGCAGCCTCAGATTAGTGAAAGCAAGTAGGTCAACAAAACTAAGCTCTTTTTTGTTACTGCACTGTCAAAAGAATGATGCTTATCTACTTGTCATGGACTCAGTGATAAGGCAAGACAAAAACAAACAAAATACATAGGCATATCCCTTTAATTTGAAGCTCCTTTTGCTTACTCGGGGCAATGTACGCTCAGGTTATTGTTGACAAACCTGCCTATATCCAAACTACTAAATGGTGGTTCAGACAGCTTTAGCTGCAAACAGGGGAATGGGGGTAATATCCTGATGCTGCAGTTTTGTCTTGTGCCACTAAAGAACATAAAAAACTTAAACAAGCAGAACATGGGCTCTTAAGTTTGAATTGATTTCTCAAACTTTCCCTTTCTCAGTCTGCGATGGTAGTCCCTCACATGTTCACATTTTCATTTGGCCATATGGTGATTCACAGACTGATAATTTGCTCTTATTTTGTGTCTGAATGTGGAGCTGCTGTATAGTCACTCTCATCCTGAGCAGGATGAATCCGGTGGTTTCCAGTGATCAACAAGGCCCCCTGAAATCTGGCAGGTCACCCTGGAGATCCTTAAAGAGGTCAAATTATGTTATCCCATTTTTACAGTACCCTTTACTGTCAACCAATCATTCAGCTGTTTCACGGTGCATCTGTTTTGCAGTATGGTTTTGTTTTTATGAAGTGTATTTTTGCTGCCTGATTTCTGGTGCAGTATTTTTGGTGGTGCGTCCTAATCTGTCTCTTCTCAACGGCAACTTCTTATTAACTGTCAGAGGAAGTCCAGCCTAGATTTGTGACTTTTAAATATGATATATACAACCCTAGACCTGGAGAAGCCCTGGCTTGAACAGAAGCAGTAAAATAACTGAAATGACTCAAAGCACTTGGACAAATGTTCCCGTACCCAAATATTGTTGAGTGTAAATACAGCCTATATATTTATTTGAGGTTAGACCTGTTAGTGTGTCTGCAGCTTTACATGCTAAAAATGTCAGATGTTGTTTTTTTTATTGTTCAAGAAGCACCAAAAAGCATTTTTTGACTTCCTGTTGTTGCATTAGAGATTTGATGACTCCAGAACTCAAATAAGTAATCTTTAATCTCCAGTTTAATAGTCAAATCTTTTAAAAATCTTTAAAATGAACGCTCTAATGTTTCTGTAATCGCTCTGCAGGCCACATTAGAGGGGGAATAAGGGGTGGGAGACAGGAAGCGTCATTTAGCTCCTGCCTCAATCTCCAGCAGCAGATCTTCCGGGTTGACGGGTGCTTCCCTGCGTTAACGCTACAATAATACATGAGTCAGAGAGCGGGCTGATAGATGCACAGGAGGGAAGGGTGGACTGAGACGGGGATAAAAGGCGGACGAAAGCACGGCGAGCTGCAGTGGAGGAACCAGAAATCTGTGATTTAAAACAGCAGATAGTCGAGGAGGGAGGTCTGTTTGTGCAGAAACATTTCATAGTGAGATGTAGCTGCTCTGAGAGTGTTAAACACAGACGGCCTGTTGTGATTTCTGCAGGAGGGAAACTTTGGCACCAAAGATTTTCGAGCACAAAAGCCTCACAGGGAGTGAAAAAGAGATTAAATGTTGAACACTGTCTATATTTCCCAACGGGAGGCACATCGGTTTATTTTAAGAAATAACTCCAGAGAATTTATCGGTTCTTCCACGACCACACTGAGTCTGGATCAGGTCTCATCCAAGTCCAGAGAACAAGCGTGATGAGTTGTTTTCCTGCTTCAGGGATGCAGACATTCCTGCTTCTGTCCAGCTCTTAATCATCCTCCTGGGATGCTGTTAGGGATGTGCAATGTGGACCAAAATCCCATCTTGATACCTTTTAACCTGTTCAGTCCCTTTTTTAAGCCCTCTGCTCGAAAATGACATACACAAAAAGAAAAGAGTATCTCTGCAACCACAAGCTCTATTTAAATTATTTTGGTGTCATAATAAAAGTAACAATTAAGAGATTATTCCAGATGTGTAATTATAAGTATATGTGTTACTGGAGCAGAGTAAATGAAGACAGAAGTCAGAATAATTTGAACATTTTTCCTTGCCTAAAAAAAATATATTATTGTGAATATCTCTTGGAAATGATGTTGGAGTGGCTGTAAAACTCTTAAAATCAACAATAAACTATTTCTACATCATCTCTGCAAAGGACTATTGTTATAAAGTGATGCAGAGCAAAATTAGAGAGGTTTTCTAACAATATGGTCAATATGGTTTGTGGATGGTGTGCAAGCATTCATGAAATCGGGTACTTTGAGACTGTAGAAGTTCTGAACTGTGATACACAACTTCTATGCAATGGTTGTCAAATTTTAACTGTAATTGAAAATTGAACATTAAAATCCTGTTAATTACAAAAAACAGTGTTTGTTATGAGTTATCATACCTCTGGTGATTTTATTGTACTTGTATCCATAAGAAATTATGTATATACACAATGCCCATTCACAAGAATAAATTTAACACCCAGTAAATCACTTCATGAAATTCAATTAAGCTAGGTGTTATTTAACATTTACACAGGTTATGGACTCTGTTTGATAAATAAAAAAGTTAATTGAGACTCAGAGCTTATAACAAAGTACTTGACTTTTATTTTAAATGCATTTAATTTATTTTTGATATATTTTTTAACAAAATGCTTGAGCAAAAATCACCCACAGTATTCTTGCAGATAAAGTTCTTTTAAACTAAAGTTTTATTAAATTGAATAGATAATCTTGCTTCTTCATTTTTCATCAAGAAAATGCGCTTACAAATAGTAATTACAGATTTATCACTGAGGATCCATACAGACAAAATAACAATAATATCAATAATACATAAACACAGTACAGGCCAAAAGTTTGGATACACCTTCTCAGTCAATGTGTTTTCTTTATTATTTATAAATCTCAGTTCATTTCCCAGCCCTAGTCCCTGTCATGGCAGCATCTGCATCACTTCCCAGCAACATGTAACAAATACACTGAAAAACACGTCCATGAAAAATGTCCTGAGGTGACGACATCTTCAACGGGGAAACCTCCAAAGCATGCACGCTCGTACGTTAATTTGGGTTCAGGTTTCGCTCAGAGAAACTAGAAGAAGTTAGTTAACTAATTTGTGGGACATTGACCTCCAGAGTGACCTCCTGCCTCCTCGGAGCACTGAGAGGTTCCCCCCTCTTTTAAAAAGTCTCTGCAGGCTCATCCGTCTTCCCAGAGAGCCTGTCAGTCCGCGCTCGGGGATTTATCTGGGTGAAAAATGAACCGACCCTCACATGAAAAGACTTCTAGTGAGGCTACATGGCACAGAGGCATCCAATAGGGTTTTTGGGTGTTTCTGTCACAGAGGTGCTACTTTACTTTTGAAAAACTCTGTTGTCATTAATTAAAACCATGAACTGACCTAATCAATGGCTGGAAAAGTTCTCATTAGTGTTTTTTTCTCTTTAAGCTTAATTTATTATGTGAGCTTTTGATTCAGACACAGAAATAACAAAGATAGATGGAATATTAGCATCTGTAGCTAGCAGAAAAATATACTTCTTTAAACTGTAGGCTTCTCAGTTAATCATCAGATATAGAAAATGAAGAGTTTCAATGTAAAACTACAGATATGGTTCAGGAAGGCAGCAAGCAGGCCGTCAATGCAAGTGGATAGAACTGCAGTTCCTCCATTGTCCACTAGAGGCTTTCTCCAAAAGCAAGTCAGAGCCCATTAACATCCATGTTAAAATTTCCACTTTTAAACTATAAATAAACATGTTTTAATTTGGTTTGAGATTATTTTTCCTTTCTCAATACCTCATTCTTTGTTTATTAAAACCAAATGTAATGACTGTTGTTCTCCTTGTTAAATCTTCTATTTTTGATCCTGTGATTTATACATAAATTTGCATGATTGGCGTTGTTGTTAAGAAGTGTAATAGCTGGGGCTGTTGCAGCTGTTTGACCTGAATAGTATTGTATGAAGTTACTTTTAAATACAGCTCCACAGCTCCAGCTACATGATTAATGCCATTGAAAAGTATCTAGTTTAGTTACAACAGTGCATTTTGGGAAGAGTAATGCTGAAACTCTATGTTAGCTAAAATGAAAGCCAATTTGTTATTCAGAATGGCACAAAGCTGCTTTTACATGCATCAACTTTATTTAAGGGTGAGAATTGAGAACTATTTCCTGTTTAAAATCAGATGGACCAGCTTGTCTGACATCAACTACAATACCATGTTGAGAACCTATTAAAGGGATAGTTACGCTTTTTTTAAGTGGAGATGCTTGAGGGTGTTGTTTTTGTATAGTTTAAACATAAAAGTAGGATTTCCAGTAGGAAATTCAGACTTCAGGGGGCATTCCAGTTGCAGTTTCCTACTTGGAACCTGGAAATTCCTACTTCTGACTACAACTGGAATGCACCAAAAGACGTGACCCAAGCCAAAGCATTTGTTTGTTGTGATACTATATTATATTATATTATAAAGCATGCAGCTCGGACCTTCCTCAGAACTCTGCATTGCTTTACAACTTCTTTTTTTAACAGCTTACAGGATGCAAAGTGACGAGGTAATGTATCTCTTTCTAGTTATGTAGCGGTAGTTTTTGATGTGTGACAACAAGCAATTATTGGAAACATAGTATTGTAGTTTTCTAGCCGGCTATATATGGCTACTTACAGCTCGGTGCTCTAAGACGTGTCTGAATAATATAAATTTACTCTACTTTTAATTGTCTTGTTCCCGAAGTTGAGTATCCAGGCCAGTCCAGCCCTGTCCGACCCGACTGCGAAGCCAAGGAATAGCATTTATAGATAACCTATTTTGATGCCATAAAACTCATCTTAAAGTGTGTATTTCGATCAAGCATATATCTAAAAGTGAGACTTTTTTGTAATTACTTAGAAACTCCTCACAGTCCTTTAAATTGCATTTCTTCTTTGTTCTAATGCTCAGTTTGAACTTCAGCAGGTCCTCTTGACCATGTCTGCCAGCCTAAATGAGCCATGTGATTAGAAATTTGAATTTATGAGCAGCTGAACAGGTGGAGCTAGAAAACAGGGTGATCCACTCTTTTATATATTTAATTCACATGTTGTGGTTGGTGAGTTCAAACAGGAGCACAAACATCCACTCTTTCTCTCTCTTCTCCACACTCAGCTCGTCCATCGATCACTAACCTCTCACAGCTCTTATCAGCGTTACGCTCCATCGTCTGTCTGCTGCGGGTCACTTTCACAGTTCAGTCAGCTCTGTGCTTCGGACTCCCTCTGTCTGCTACAGCATTTATTACCCATGTTTGTGTTTGTATGGGCGTCTGAAGGGTCTGAAGGGGAGGGGGTCAGAGAGCAAAAAGGGAGAGTAAATGAAAAGGATTCCCAGAGTAGAAGAGAGTAAAGGTTACAGATGCTTCAGAGACTTTGTGCTCTCCATCTTCGTCACAAAACTTGAGTTAATTAAGTCTTATCTCACAGCTGAGCCTTTGGTACCAGTTCAACCAATCCCTCAGTGTCACCGCGCACATCTTAGTGACGCTCATTGTGTGAGTGCAGAGAGGACTTATCTGGCAGAGACGCCTCCTTTACCTGAATTACGGAGCACTTTAGAAGACTGACTTCATCCTGACCTAGATTAATTTTTTAGCTTCTCTGTTGTTCAACCAGGTGTCAGACTCTGCTCCGTCATTCTCTGCTGAAGGACAGCCGGTGGAGCCGAGCAGGTGGGTGTAAAACAAACCCGTGTTTGTTTGTTCTCACCCCCACCTGCTGCTGCTGCTTCCTCCTTTCATTTATTTTGGGTTTGCTCATTTCATCTGTCACTTTTCTGTCTGCTGCAGGTTGTTCCCAAGACCTTCTCACAGCAGGGAGCCACAGATGGTTGAGGGATAGTTTGCTCCTGTTTTTGATACAGGCTGTAGTTCAATAATAGTTTGGTAACATCGACTCACATTTATGTTCTTACCAACTACTTTGATTCAAAAGAACAGCATTCAAATGCAACACTAGGGGGCTCTCAATCAAATATTAAAGGGATAGCTTGAGGCCCTGTTTACATGACAATGGTGTCATCAGAAACAGAAAGGTATTTCCTTTGCGATTTAAAAAGCACCCCACGTTCACACAGAGGCGATGTGAAAATGAACTTTTACACAGATTTGTCAGAATGACTAAAAATGCTGTAGCGTGCATGCCAGGCCAGCAGTTGGCGATGTAAGCTTGTAGTGAAATAGTGGTGTAACTACATGGGTACACTTTCTAGTGAAGACAAACTTTTCACAAACAACAATGGCGAGTGAACACACGAAGAAGCAGGAGTTTATTGTCTAGACACAAATCTGTCTGGATATTTTTGTCTGAATAACAAACTGAGCACAGTAAGCAGCACACGCTTTGCTCGGTAGATGGCTCAAGCTGTTGTTGTTCCTAGGTGCATGTGCAACCTTCATCTGAAAGGTTACTGCTCATGTACCATGCATTACTGTTTTTCCTGAAAACACTGATTCTTGTTTACAGGGATTGATACCAAAATGTTTCAAAACTTTTCACTCTGGACCCTTGTTTCAAGAATTGTTTCAAGTTGCTCAGTGTCCATAACACTAATAAATTGAATTGCCAACTAGTCTGTTTCAGTATAAGGAAAAAAACAAAAGGCCAAAAATTGACATTTAGCTTGCCAAAGTTCACTTCCTGTGCATTTTAGAGGATGGTCCCAAGAGAGTTTTTTTCTTGTTTAGGCATGATCTACTTGTGTGCCAAATTTCAAGCATATACCTGTCCCCCAGAGTTGGGGCTGCACTTGGGATATAGCCTGGCGGCCATTTTGTTGTCCATTTTTGTGGTTCCATAAAAATATGAAGATTTCCACCAGGCTTCAAATTTTTGCAAAATGTTGCAAGTTTTTATGAATATTAATGCATTTAAGTTAACAACTGTTTTGACAGAAAAATGAAAATAATCATTCTTGCTTAATCTGAAGTTGTTGTTCAGGCCTATCTGCTCTGTCTCTGAGGGTAGATAGTCTGGTACGGATGCCAGCCCATACACAGCAGTAATGGGGCCACTGAGAGCCTCGTAATTACCCCCTTTTTAGGGTGAGACCGCACAAAAAAACTGTTTGCTTGACTAGGTGCAACAGTAAGATTATTACAGCATTTTCCTTTTATTGCCAAACCCCCTGTGTTTGGAACTATTTTATGATGCAATATGTATCCTTCCACCAGCAACCCACTGCTCTCCTCTCGTCAGATGTCCAGGTCAATGGTCTGCACAAGAAACAACAAAACACTAACATCACTAAAACTTCACTGAAAATGAGTAATTTTGACGAGAGTGAGGATGTCATGCCTTTAGTGCTTTTCCTGGACCTTTCTGATGCTGATTGGTAAATGGGCACTGCGAGCATGGTGTATTTTCATTGCAGAGGAGGAATCTTGATATCCATATTCAAAACAACAAGCTAACGTTGGTGAGGGCTAAGCAGGAGCCATCTTCTTAATGCCAAGGAGAGTTGGTTTATATCATTTTGCGCTCCATGTTACTGCAGATCCAACTGAAGTACTATAAGCTAAATGCTGACGAGAGGACAGCAGTGTATTGCTGGTGGAAGGATACTTAGTCGATACATGAATCATAAAATAGTCCCAAACACAGGGCCTTTGTCGAGAAAAAAGCTATACGCTGCAAATAAAACCTTACAGTTGCTTCTAGTCGAGCCGACATTGTTTTTGTGTCGTTTTAACCTAATAGTGGGGTATTTCCAAGGCTTTCAGTGGTACGTTTCACTGTTAATTATCAGCTTTGGTTTCTTTATTGCCATTGCATTTCTGAGATCCATAGGCTTTGAGCAACTCCACTTCAAAGCTCCAATTGTCCCTTTAACAAAAGGGACTCACCCTATGTCTGATATAACCTGTTTTGCTCACCATCTTTAAATGGCCTTTACCTTTATTCTGCTTAAGCAGTGCTTCATCTTTTAACAGAAAACTCTCTGTGGTAGATTCCCAAAGAGCACATGTTTGACAACACTGTGACCCTCAGTTTGGTGTGTTTATTTAGCTTTCAGACTGGATGGGCGCACTCTCTCACTCACATCCTCAAACAATGTTAAAGTTAAGTCACCTTGAAGGTCAGCACAGGTGTGTTTGGCTTTTCTTTTCCTTTTACTGTTTTTACACATGTCAAACAGACTTTTATCTCCGCTGTCACCTTGAAACACTCGGATTTGTTTGGCCCATTTGTGACCTTAAGGTGCTGAAGACTCACGTCATTTAAAGAAATCAGACGCATTTAATCCCAATCCCAATGAAGCTGGGACATTTTTTAAGATATAATTAAGAACAAAATAAAATGATTTGCAAATAGTTTTTGACCTAAGTTCAACTGAATCCATCATTAAGACAAGATACTGAACATTTAAACTGATAAACTTAATTATTTTTTGCAGCTTCACTAATTTCAATTACCTACAGCACATCCCAAAAAAGCTGGAACAGGGGTAACAGATGGAAAATGATTGAAGAATGCTAGAAACACCTGTTTGCAACATTCCACCTAAAACTGGTTAATTGGAAACAGTGTCATAATTATGCATGAAGGGAGCATCTCTGAAAGGCTCAGTGGTTAACAAGCGGGGATGCGATCAGGTTAATCACTTTGTGAACTGCATGACCAAACAGTCCAACAGTTTAAGAATAATTTCTCAATGTACAATTGCAGATACTTTAGGGATTTCATCAAGTCCAGTCCACAATATTATAAAAAGATCCAGGCCCTATTTACACGAGGCCAGATTCGTCCAATTCCAAAGAGCTTTCAATGCATTGTCACACAGTGGTGTAAAGGAACGAAGTAATAGTACTTAGTTACAGTACTTAAGTATGTTTTGGGAGTATCTATACTTTACTTGAGTTTATATGTTTTTTGCAACTTTTACTTTTACTTCACTACATTAGAAATTAAAAAATGATACTTTTACTTCATTACATTTAAATTGTCAACTTAGTTACTCGCTACATAATAAAATGTGAATATAAATTACACTTATTTTCACATTTTATTTTGAAGAGGATCGTACAGACTGTTTGTGCTCTTGAGCGAAGCTGAACACACCTCTGTCTGCCTCTACAGCCTGTGAACGACTGTTTAGCATTGCAGGACTTGTTTTCAGCCCGCGAAGAGCAAGACTGAACTCAAGCAATTTTGAAAATCAACTTCTGCTAAAGATGAACCGCAAGTTTGTGGACTTTACATAAGGGAGGAATGGAGAGAGGGAGTAAGAGGTGAAGGGAGCTGAGGGAGGGAGGAAGAGTTAAACTTTATAAAGCTTGGGAGAGCAACAACTATTTGTACCTGCTCTCTTTGTTTGTACTTTTACTTTTAATACTTAAGTACATTTAATAGTAGCTACTTTAAGACTTTTACTTAAGTGATTTTTTAATGAGTGACTTTCACTTTTAGTTGAGTATATTTTATATAAGATATCTTTACTTTTACTCAAGTATGGGTTTCAAGGACTTTTTACACCACTGTTGTCACATCCAGTTTACATGGGAATGGTGCCTGGAGTGTCTGAATCTGTCAATTTTTGAAACCAGGGTCCAGAGTGGAGAGTTCGGCTCCATGTATACAGGATTGTCTGTGTAAACAGGGCCTCAGAGAATACAGAGAAATCTCTGCATGTAAGCTAAAAGGCTGAAAACTAGCTTTGAATGCCCATGACTGTCAATGCCTCGGGCAGCCCTGCATTATAAAGCAGCATCATTCTGTAAAGGACATCAGCACATGGGCTCAGTAACACTTAAGAAAACAATAGTCAGTTACCACAGTTCATCTCTACATCTACAGGTCAAGTTTAAACTCTACCATGCAAAACCAAAGCCAAATATCAACAACACCCAGAAACACTGCAGGCTTCTGAGTCTGAGCTCATCTGAGATGGACTGAGGCAAAGTGGAAAAATCTGCTGTGGTCTGAGTCCACATTTCAGACTGTTTTTGGTGGTGTCGTCCAGGCTAAAGAGGAAAGGACCATCCAGTCTGTTATCAGATGTCACCACTGACAGCATGTTGACAAAAAAGTCCGGTTTCAATACACAGCCTTGGCTCTGAATTTCAGCAGGTAAATACTGTGGCTCGGGGCCAAGTCACCAAAACAGGGTACACACACCCCCCCCACATCCAGGGGGCAATCATACCCATGCACAGATCAGACAGAGGGGTGAGGGGGAGTAGTAGGTTGCGTAGCGTGCACAGTTAGCGTGAGAGAGAGATACAATAGGTGCAGTAGCAATGCGTAGCAGCACGTGTGCTGACGAAGACCAGAAGGCGGGCACACATTACACCGGTTTTAAAATCACTGCATTGGCTCCCTGTGTGTTTTAGGATTGATTTTAAGGTCCTTTTAATGGTTTTTAAATGCCTTAGGGGTCATGGACCTTCTTATCTTTCAGAATTGCTTTTACCATATGAACCCTCGCGGACTCTGAGATCCTCTGGCACTGGCCTCTTGATAATTCCTAAAGCTCGAACACGGACTTACGGTGAGGCATCTTTTCAACATTATGGCCCCCGTCTGTGGAACAGCCTGCCAGAGGACCTCAGGGCTGCAGAGAATGTTCATATTTTTAAAAGTAGGCTCAAGACCCACCTTTTTAATTTAGCTTTTAACTAATCCTATATTTTATCAGTTATTTTTATCTATAATTTTATTTTTATTTATTTATATAATCTTGCCCTCTTTTTACTTGTTATTCTTATTCTATTACTATTTATTTCATTTACTAGTGTTTTATTTATTTAATTTTATTTATTTTATGATTCTTAGCCTATGTAGTTTTATGTTTTTATTCCATATCTCCAGTGTTTCCTCAGCAGGGGGCTGCCTGCACTGGGGGCCGCTGTTGACTCTGGCTGGGATGTCTCTGTCTTTGGCGGTCGTCAACTTGGACAGGTGGGGGGTCTGCAGTAGTGCTTTGCTGCAGTGGGCCCCTCGCTGGCCCTGTAGCGGGGCACGTCCAGGTGGAGGTGTCCTGGCCTTGGGTCGTGGGTGCCGTCGTGCGCCCAGTGCAGTCGGCCCTCTGGCGTTTCCTGACCTGGCTCCTCTGTACTCAGCCACACGTTTTTAAATCACACTTTGTAAAACATGTTGTGTGTGTGTGTGTGTGTGGGGGGGGGGGGTTTGATTGGAGGGGTGGAGGGAGGTGTTGACTGTTTTTATTTTAACAGTCTAACAGTTTATTTTATTTTAACATGTATAGCACTTTGTGCTGCATTTTTAATGTATGAAAAGTGCTTTATAAATAAAGTTTGATTTGATTTGATTTGATTTGAGTGGCTGAAAAACAGCCCAAAAGAAAAAGGTCAGAGGAGTGAAAAGTGAAAAAGAAGGGCTATGACCATGAAAGAGCGAAGACCCGGGTCAACATTGGTGTTGCTTTCCAACGGTGGAGGGAACTCCGCGAATTGAAAGACCTGAAAACGGACGCGGATGTCGCTGTCTGTCTGCTAGATAGGTAAGCAACATTAGCGTTGTGGTGCTTCACATAACAGTAACAGCCGTCAGGCATTCATCTTATTGTCTAATCTGCCAAAATGTACTGTTGTCGTAATGTTATCAATAATGGCAGTCGAGTTGTTTGACGAGTCGAGGTTACCTTAGCTACGTTGGTTTAGCTAAGCAGTTTCTACGGCCGTTTCCATGAGGATGCACGTCCATCAGCTTTCAGGGGTGGAACCAGGGGTGAGGTATGAAGGGAGAGGCGGGTCTAAATTCGTTTATAAACAAACTCTCCACTCGTTTTCTCCCACATCGCTGACTACACCTTTAAATTTAAAGTGAATGAATATCTGCCAAATGAACAATTAAGTTTATCGGTTTGAACATTAAATGTCTTATCTTTGAAGTCTATTCATTTGAATTTAAGTTATGAACTTGGTCCTACTTCATTGTAATTGGGGTATCTATCTTTTTTTTTGCATGCACCTTTAAGGAAAAGGTCTAAGGTAAGGGTAATGAAGTTTCACGTTCAACTCTGGATTGTGAATTATCTGGATGTATTTTATAGCGCAGACCTCGCTATGTAAGAGGCACATAAACTGATTAGTAATTTAAAACTTGTACCAACCCCGGCTACCCTTAGACCACCACTGTTCTTGAACTATCAGGCAGCTGTGCACTTTGTGGGGCATACAATCACCAGGACGTTGTTCGGGTTTCTCCCTGTTGCAGCTCAAGGACTTTGTATCAAATTTGTCACATTTTTATGGTATGAAAGAAAATAAAAAATTGCACCACTGTTCAGCTTCATCGCTTCTGTCTTAGACTGATTGTCTTGCTCTGAAATGAGGCTCATTTTGGAGCTCAGCCTGGAAATGTAGCAGTGATTGATTTTCTTTTATAAAAACACATAATGTCCCAAAAGTGCTGTGTAAAGAACTGTGAAAAGTGAGTGTGTGATTGAAAAGACACAGTAACTGAATCATAATGCAGCTTAGATC
Source organism: Scarus forsteni (assembly GCA_036419115.1). Lineage (NCBI taxonomy): Eukaryota > Metazoa > Chordata > Actinopteri > Labriformes > Labridae > Scarus > Scarus forsteni. The sequence goes on along the minus strand of JAZDUH010000359.1, from coordinate 6,482,011 downwards.
CGACAATCAGCCTTTTATTACGTCTCAATTCAACATATATCTTATCCCTCCTGATTTTCAAGCACAGATAGCCTACTTTAGGGAGTGCAACACAGGCCTCTGTTTGTAAGTATGTTGCAATAAAAGCTTTCTGGCTCTATTTCAGCCCTAACCTTATTGCGTCCTCATATGGTTTTATGACTTTCAGCCAAGCATGTCAGTCTTTTTTCGTTAGCCTGTCAGCTCCCTGCAGGTTCTGCGGCTCAGTTTCAGACTTGTTCTGGTGTAATCAGTAAAGCTGAATGTTTTTGCCAACAGGACAAATCCTCGTTGAATATCATATATGTTGGATCATAGTCCAAAGTTGCTCTAATACCAAGAGACAGTTGGATTATTTTTACTGGGATGTCAGAGAATAGGACGGTTAACAAAGTTTGAAACAATGCACCATGTAACTTAGTGTATAATATTCATTTGTAATAACTTTATTTGATTTTAAAAGTAGGCTGCATCTTCTACAGGCATGACCAATCTCTGGATAGAAATGCTGAGAGAGGTATTTTTGTGGAACTCTAACTTAAAGCTTCACCAAGGACATGCTCTGATGTGATCTGGCCTGAAAACATTAAAGGATAAGTTTGGTTTCTGCAGCTTTCACATTGTTTATAGAATGAAGTAGAACAATATACTCACCCAGAAGGCTTTCCTGATCCAAACAGTGCTTCGGGAGATATTTAGCTCCAAAATCGAGTGGCGGACATCTGTATAATGGTAGCACATAGGGCGTGTATAGCGCCGCTCCTAAAACTGCATTAATTGTCCAAAAACATTAGTTTCACCAATATTTCATCATGGTTCGCTCGAGCTACTCCTCCATTACAGTCTGTGTCGCCCCAGACATGTTTTTGTGACTGTGCTGACCTCTGAGCTGAAGAAGAAGAATGTTTGCCTCCGTGCATGCACAGTACTCTCTGGAGCGCTGCCTCCGTGTCCTCCTTTCGATGAGCTCCTCATCTGTAAACTCTGGCTCCAAACTGTAAGGACACCCATCATATTCAAAGTTCTCCTCCAAAACATCTTCATCCGATAGATATTCATCCATTTTGCACAAAACTGGAAGAAGAAAGTCGTTGTGTAGCCAGAAGTCTTCCCCTGAATCAATGAGCCGTACTGCGCATGCGCGGAGGCAAACATTCTTCTTCTTCAGTTCAGTGGTCAGCACAGTCACACAACATGTCTGGAGCGACACAGACTGTCTTGGAGGGGTAGCCCGAGCAGACCATGATGAAATATTGGTGAAACTAATGAGCTTTTGGACGATTAATGCAGTTTTAGGAGTGGCGCTACACACGCCCTGTGTGCTACCATTATACAGATGTCCGCCACTCGATTTTGGATCTAAATATCTCCCGAAGCACTGTTTGGATCAGGAAAGCCTTCTGGGTGAGTATATTGTTCTACTTCATTCTATAAACAATGTGAAAGCTGTAGAAACTGAACTTATCCTTTAAAATCAGATAGCATTTTGCTGCACAAATTGTGTCAGAATACACAACTACATGGATCCGGACCAGGCTGGTGGGACCAACCTGTTCTGCTTCATAGGGAAGTGCAGAATTTTGTTCCAAAATGCAGGGACGAGCTAACATTTGGGTTCTCCTGATTCTCTTGTCTTGAAGTCTTGTGGCATTACTGAATGTTTATTTTTTTGCTGTACCAATACGCAGACTATTCAGTTAGTCGTCATGCCTCAAACCTTGCAAGAGGTGATTTGAATAACTTTGCAGGTTCAATCCAACCTGGCAACCTCCAGAGTCAATGTGGAAGTTGGAAGAAAAATGTAGTTCACGCTGTTTTTATCACCTGCTCGACAACGACATCAAGAAATGCCATCCACCGAAAAACATCTGTTGACTAGCTAAACTGCTACACCAGCCGAGGGCCACATGTGACCCAAAAGCAACCCTCAGGTGGCCCAAAATCAAGGTGACTGAGACAGAAGAAACTTAACACCGTCAAGGTGACAAAAATTCCAACATTATGATAGACATGGAATGCAACACATTCTGAAAGGCTGCTATTAAGCAAGTTACTTTTAATGCACTTTCAAATGTGATCAAAAGATGGTGTTTTTAATCTGCACTTCTTTATGTTCATACGCACTTTAACATGTGCTTGAATTTACCTGTCAAAATGTGTTGAATTTATCTGTTTGAAGTGTTACATTGAAAGAAACAGTATTTCAGCAGAAGTTTAAGTACTGCTCTTTATTGAGTTTTGCCCTTTTGGATGTGTCAATAAATTGATAAACATCCAGTGTGTGTGTTGTCTATTTGTGTTTCTTTTACATGGTTAAATTTGTTCACTGTCTGACAAAAATGTCCGGCCCAGTTCATGTCCTAAGTCTGAAAATCTGGCCCAACTGAATTTCTAATTGCCCTGTGCTACACATTTTGGGTGCAGAGGAAAATACAGTAAAAACTGTGATCAGATCATGCTGGTAGTGTGCTCTTAAAAGACTTCTAATTGGGTTTTGCAGTTTGTAGCTAGCCTGTACTTTTGTAACATGTTTTAGAAATATTACAAAGTGTCAAAAAAAGGAAAGAAATTCAGGTATTTTCAGCCAGTGATATCACTGATTGTTAATTGAGTACATATTGATACATGCTAACATGTTGATTTAACTGTCAGCTCATATAAACATCAGTAAAGTATGAATGAAAACCTTGATTCCTTCAGTATTAATGCTATCCTATGTTGTCAGATAAGCTTCCTGTCTTTACTGTGGCAGTGTCCAAATTCATTGTGCAAACTAATACTTGATGATAGCAAACTTCATCAGATTTTTAAACCCCTTGGTTCTTATAATTTTATCCTCTTGTTCAAGAAATAATAAAACTTTCCTGGCAAATGACTTTGGTGGGGAATGTCAGTTTCTTAACACAAGGTGTCAAAATGGTTGTCCACAAAAAATAAACTTGATAGTGGCCCTAAGTCACCAATTACTCAAAAATGGAAAGAAAAATAAACTGAAGTGGAAATTTGTATTATTAGTGGCTGATTGTTCTGTATACGTCATGCACACACAGCGTGCCCGGCCCTCATGGGTTTATAAGACACCCAAAACAAAGCTGCACTGGTTTGACAGTTCATTACAAATAAAGTTACATTTTCTCTCTACTAATCGGTCTTCAACAGTGTGTTTTGCCTTTTCTCTCATTGGGCTTTGCATATAAGCTGCCAAAAAAAATGTTCCTCCCCTAAAGCACAAGTCAAGCTTTTATAATAAATCATAAATATCTTAAATTGTAAATCAATCCAAGGACTTTCAGTATAATTTAGCTCAGAACCAACTTGAGCATTCATGCAACAAACATTAAGTAATGAACAAGGTTTAATAAGGTAAGTAATCACTAATCCAATCATATACCTAAATTATTGAGACCGAAAGAGTAAAAAACAGAGACATACTGACTAATTGGTGAACAATACTAGTCCACTTCTGCAACAAACCCTTCACCACCCCCCACCTCGGCTTCGGAGGGCGTTGGTCAGGAACGCTGACCACCTGAGAGAGGAAGTCTGTGGCGGATGTTGGATATGAAATCACTTCCTGCTGCGGGTCTGAATTTAGTCATTATGGGGTACAGAGGGGATGTTTACATACGACGGGGGCTCCTGACACAATAGGAGCGGCTCGGAGCGTGTTTGGTGGATGACGACAGGCATTGTACTGTTCAAACTTGGGCTCGCTCTCCGTCCCTCTCTCCTTCTGTCCTTTTATTTTTTTAGTTTGGCCCTAAGCATCGCCCTTTTGATGTTTGCATGGCCTCACTGCACACTGGGGTGTATTTACCCATGGATGATTTCAGTAATTTGGAGGCCCAAGACGAAGACCAATACAAGGTCTCTTCTTCATTTAGCTAAAAGCAGTCATGTAAACAGAAGATTCTTCGGCTTACTGAAGGGATTTTGAGGAACAAATACAGACCTTCTATCATTACTTTGACAAAAAGAAAGAGACATTTATCCTAAATTCACAAATACAGTGAGGTGGTAATGTTTGGACATGCCCACCCAAGTGGACATCACCCACTTTTCAGAACTTTGCATTCTTATTTGTGCAATTTAGACAATGTTTGCACGCATATTCAATAACTTTATTGTAAAAATAAGAATCATATCAGGGATTAAATCACCCAAGTAGTTTTGGAAAAGTTAGTAAACTGGCAAGAATGAGGGTACTTCGCCAGTTCTGCCCACTTTTCCAAATGTTTCCATTTTAGAGAGAGATCTCTCTTTATGTTAATAAATGACTCAAGATCATTTATGGTCCTTTTCCATTAGCCCTACTCTACTCTACCCTGCTCTACTCGGCTCTACTCTACTCGCCTTGTGCTGCTTTTCCATTAGCCCCAGTCGCCTGCCCAACAGGGTGCAGTGTCGCTGTAAACAGCTGGGCGGCACTGCGATGACATCATTTTAAGCGCGACACAACAATCTGTGGCTTTTTATCACAAACCGAGTAAAAAAGGAAAGCAGAAGAAGGCTGCAGGTGGTAAGAAGAAATACCCCTTGAGAAGCACAGGAGAGTTTTGGAAGCTGTACAACAGAATGAAGCCGAGGACGAGAGCAATCGAGCTGCAAAGAAAAGACATATAAGGGTAAGCTAATGGTAGTTACTGCTAGCATTTTAGGTCATCGCGCTTATGACTAATCGATGACAACATCGTCTGACCAATCAGTAGCCGGCAGTCAGTGACATCATCTTTTAGTATCAACTCAGCTCACTTGGAACCAGAGTGGAGTAGGTACTAAAACTAGCTTGTTTTAGGAGGTACCAGGCTAGTGGAAACACGCTGCAAATCGAGCATTGCCGAGTAGAGTAGGGCCAAGGCGTGCTAGTGGAAAAGGGCCATAAGTGTGTATACTTTTTGACACCAGGGAATGTGACAAATTAGTAGATTATTTTAATGTCCATGGTATTTCAAGCATTTAGAAAAAAATTGGCAAGCACAGTACACAGAAATCTTGTCAATATTAAAGCTCAATTTGTAGGTATTTTGGATCTTCTGTTTTTGTTGTTGTGATGTCATTCAGGAAACAAATTCTGACACTTTTAACATTTTCATTTTCAAGCTTTAATTGCCAAAACTGGGCAAATGTTCACTTAAAAAATGTAATTGGTGTTGAAAACACAGACGTTAAGTACACACTGTGTTTGCCTGCTTCTGATATACATTGATGTTGTTGACATTTTGGGAGAGCCAAAACCACCTTGAAGGCCAATTTAAGTACACAAGGAAACTTAGTTCTCTGAATAAAAAACTCTAATATCAATGTTAAACAGATGTTAACAAATTAATAGTAATGGTTGATGTTCATAAACCGAGACCACAGGCAGAATAGTCGTCACTACTGTGGCACTCAGGCTACGTTTACATGGAAACTCCTGACTTAAAGACGCAAAGATTTTTCCTTTGCATTTTCAAATTCTTCTGCGTTCAGACAATGACGCTGGAGACGAGTTAATCCTCTGTAGTGTGCATGCCGGTTCGGAAGATGGCGGTGTAGGTCTGCAGAGAGGCAGCGCTGCTACAACACAAGAACGAAGAAGAAGAAGAAAAACTTCTCACAAACAACAATGGCGAATAGACGCACAGAGACGCAGGAGTTTCTGTTCTGGACAACAAATCAGTTTGGACAAGAAAACCTGTCCGGATAGTTTTGTCTGGATAACAAACCGAGCACAATAAGAGGCTCACACGTTACTCGGCATAGGCCGAAGCTGTTGTTGTTCCTGGTATGCACGCGCAGCCTTCATCTGAAAGAGTACTGGGCATGCGATGGCGTCAGCATTTCACCCTGAAACGCTCCGATGCGGGTTTACATGGAGCTGCATGGAGAGCGTTTTGGAAACTTTTCACCCTGGAGCCCGGTTTCAAAAGTTTCCGTTTTCAACGAGTTTCCATGTAGACGCAAGGTCAAAACGCAACGAAAACTTATCGGATTTGACCGTTTTCAGCGCCGTGTAAACGCAGCCCTAATGGGGATCCAATTTTAAAAAATAAATAAAAACTGAGGCACAAGAACATGACAGATTAAAATAGCGATATACTGAAACCTGAGCTGATTCTGCTTTATTTTCAGGGACTATTTTATATGATTGGGAAAGCCTGAATGAAAGTCACCTTTACAACAAGGTACAACTTGTAGGGATTGTGCATTTGTGGAATGAGCAACATGGCTAAACCTGTGGGTAGTGCCCAAAAAAACAATCCCCTCATCCAAGGGCTAACACTAAATAATTCTCCCACTCTGAGTAACAGAACTCCAGCTTCCAGTTGCTGGGGATGTTGGCATATCTTTTTAAGAGCTACCCACATGTTTAGCTGTGTTGCTCATTCCAAGAATGCAAATCCTCACAAGTTGTACCTCATTGTAAAGGTGACAAATCAGGCTTTTTAACCATTTAAAATAGAATAGCAATTGGTATTGTTAAAGGTGAGAAATGATCATCTGAATAATATTACAAAATATGTTTTGAGGAGTGCATAGTAGATATATATTTCTTAATAAAATGCATTGAAACACGTTAAGAGCATCTCTCATACTTTTTTCACTGTGTTGTTTGAAAAAGAAACTGACGGCTCACAGATACAGACCTGTTCAAAATCTTAAGACCAGTTGAAAAATTGCTAGAAAATGAATTTTGCACATTTGGACCTTAATGAGGTTTTAAACAGAGCTACAATATGCAAAAATAAGAAGGGGGAGTGTGACAAAAAGCACTTTGAAAAAGTAATTTATTGAAAACAACAAGTAAACTGAAAAAGGCTGTTTATCAGCTGATCAAAAGTTTAAGACCACAGGCTATTAAAGCCAAAATCTGCTCAAAATTTCCATTTTCTGTCAGGCATTCACACGGTCATGCCCTCCTGATGGCTAAAGCTAAGAAGCTTTCTCTTCTTGAACGTGGTCGGATCGTTGAGCTGCATAAGCAAGGCCTCTTGCAGCGTGCCACTGCTGCTGAGGTTGGACGCAGTAAGACAGTCATGCTGTTTTTTTTTAAAGATCCTGAGCATTATGGAACAAAAAAATTCAAGTGGTAGATCCAAAAAAATTACACCTGTGCTGAGCCAGAGGATCCGATTGGCTGTCCGTCAAGACACAGGGCGGTCCTCGACACAAATTAAGGCCCTTACTGGTGCCGACTGCAGCGCAATAACCATCAGACGGCATCTGCGGGAAAAGGGTTTCTAAAACAAAAAAACAATTCAAAGACCTCGTCTCCTAATAATGGTTTGTCTTAATGTAACCTAATGTAACTGTAGGTGTATGCATGTGATTATGAAGCTGTCATGCCTTATAACAATATTTTTAGACCCCTTGGAGCATGTGGTACAGGTGAGTGCTAACCCTCCCCTAAAGAAGCCATTGGTCTTGTTCTTCTTAGGCAGGGAGATCTTATGCTTTCTGCAGAAGAGCGTAGAAAACCATGTGGAAAATGAACTCAGTTTGACTTTTATTTGGCAGCCTGATGAAAGATCAGCTCACTCCTGCAGAGAGGAGACAATAACCTGGATCTGAACACAGTTGACACACTGTCTTTGAATTTCCGTGCAGGTATATCTGATCAGACCTGGAGGCAGGTGTTTTGGGTTATCTGTGCCGAATGGACTCTTCCTTCCTGTCTGTCAGAGTCTTAGCCTGTATTATGGACTCATTTTACTCCCCTTAGTCATCCAGACTTTCCATTCTGTGTGAAATAAATCTAAGAACAGAGTAAAACACACTTGTTTTGCGCTCCCTGGTAGAGGGATGATTTGTGCCATATTTTAGACAAGCTAACAGGTCTCTCCATCCTATGGTTAGCAAAACAAGAGCCATAAGTGACCACCATCCATTTTAGATGACAGAAAAGTAATGTATGAAAACACTTTTGTCTAATATGCCAGTCCTTCAGTGTTTTCAACCACCCTGATCTTATATGAAACATAACACTTGTCCTAAAGCTGCATTTAAATTCATACTCTGGCCCTGGAAGTGGTGCAATCTGGTTTATATCCTCAGTCACCAAACACAAATGATATCCTTCATTACAGCTGGGGAACCACCGGACTGCAGCCAATTTAACTGTTAACTCATCTGCAGCGATGTCCAGAAAAATCTTCACGGTAACAGAAAGGAAATGGATGGCGGGAGTTCCTCATGAAACCAAAAGTAAACGTTGAGTCATTGTTCAAACCCACTGCATTGTTTTCTTAGGTCTCCATTTCATACAAGTGGGCAAAACAAAGGATACTTGAATCGATCAATCTGAACTACACTTGAAAAAGGGTGTGACGGGGAAGTGTTTGTGGTACAGAGAGCAATTCCAAGTCCACACTGAAAAATGGTTTCACCCCGGTGCACGTACAGAAGCTCTAACTTTATAAAGAAGACCCACACGTATTCACAAATGCCAGAGATACTCTTCAGGTGGCAATCAACAATCAACTGTATTCTGGCCTCTCTGAATTCTTTGTAGTAGTGATTGCCACAAGAGATCAACACCCAACAGCATTTTCATTAGGTACACCTTGCGAATATCTGGTTGGACCACCATACGCCTTAAGAGCAGCAGCAGCAGTCTCTTCCTCCGATTTGTTCTGGTGTTTCAGGTGGATTCGCATGCATCCTGTGCTGCTGTTATAAGCCAGTTTTGCCTGATATAGCCTACACTAAATAGTATTTCCACTGGTAGTTTGTTTAAAAAACTGCCACACATACCCCTTTTCCACCAAGCTGGTTCCAGGGCTGGTTCGGAGCTAGAGTCAGACTTAGCACCAGGTCTTTGGTTTTCCACAGACTAAGCACCGGTTGCTGGCTGTCAAAACCGGTGCTTGGCAAGCACCAACTCTTTGCTGGGCCAGCAGAAAGAACCACATTATGTCGGGGGCTACGCGCTTACGTCAGGGGGTGGGGGCGGGATTAGCAGAGTAAAAACATGAAAGAGAGACATTTTTAAAAAGACGAGGTTGGAGTAAGCGAAAAACAGATTGAAAGAATATATATATAAAGAATATATAAAGAAAGAATATAGGGACCAGAAGACCGAGCTGGGCCGTAGTGGCAATGGTCGGCCACATTTCAACAGCCCGCATTACAAAATGCTCGACGCTGTTCTCGGGGACCGACCGGCGTGCAGCGCTATCGGGGCATTGAATTCGGCCACAGCCATGCTGGAGTCTATGCAGGAGGACACAACATTGGAGCAAACCTCCACAGAGCCTGGTAAGTTTATTGTTGTTCGCTAGTTGTTATGGGAAACTGGCGTGACATATACAGACCGATACAGACGTATACATTGACGTGCTGACGTAGCTCTCTGGCCGGCACCCGTTTGTGGAAAAGCAAACGGTTCTTAACCGGTTCGCACTTGAACCAATTGTGAACCGGCTCTAGCACCAGCACTAGCACCAGCCCTGGAACCAGCTTGGTGGAAAAGGGGTAACAGTGCTTCGCTTGATGATGACTGCCTCCGCGTCTCCGAGGCAACATGATGTGACACAACACTGGCTGTGGCTGCAGATCTTTACATTATTGTGACATTGCACCCCATTCATCTATTATATATGCGGATAACTGCACTAGTGGGAACATTTAAGTGTATAGTTGGTTGATTTTATTATCTAAAGCTTTCAGGCAACACTGTCACCACTAAAAATAATATATAAATTAGTGAAAAATGAACGAGGAAGAGGAGGAGGGAAAAAATTACATGTAAACGGTTATTGATTTTTCGAAACAGTTATGATTTGATATCTGTATATTCATTTACACGTTTAGATGTTGACACCCCGAGCACATACACTCCCTGCTGTACCCGCCTTTTACATGCCCACCTTCCTCCATGCAGTGAGTTGCTGCCATGTGATTGACTGATTAGCTATTTGCTCAAATAAGCAGATAAACAGGAGCTGAAGCTTGCAAGGAGCGAGGGATTTTTTGCTGGTCCCACCCAATTTTTAAATATTGCCCTCATATTCTCGCTCATGTTTAACATTTATGATGGCAACATCTTGATGCTCTGATTATTGCCTGTGTGAAGATGATTTGGCATCATTCAAGGTCAGTCTGTGTTCTTGATTTTAGCCCAACTGTTAAAGCTGAGGCATTTCCAAAGCATCAGTTTTTGCTTGATTGGGGGTTTATAACCTGCAGAATAAAGGAGGCAGCCCCTCCTGGTGGTTATGAATGGTATAGCACTACAGTAAACATAGTTAATCACATAATTAATGTTTCCATACGTCTAACTTTGGGCTATCTCTGTTTGAAATCAGCTCTTTAATCTTCTCCCAGTAGATCCCGTCTTTGTTGACTTCACAGGAATGTTCTTCTGCCCCCCGCGTTTGATTCTTTGAGGGGCCACCCAGCCTGGATACTGTGGGGTGGGGGTTAAAGTAAGAGTTAGCTGAGGTGAAGTGGAGGGGGTCAGTCAGTGTGTTGTGGCATTGCCCTCTGTTTATACTGAGATTAGAGGCTGACCTCCCCTCTTTGTTTCCCCCTCAGAGCTCAAACGTTTCCACAAGGACCCTGGTCCATTCTTCAGCCCCCGTATTGAAGCACCACCGCAGACATGAGGAGGATTAAAGAGAACAAAAAGACCTCCAATCAGACCCCCGGACACAGGTTTCCTAACTGGTAAACATCTGCAGACAGGCTAAATATTGTGTTTTGTCAAAGTTGTCGAATCATTTTCTAGCTTTCACAGAAAAGTGACGTGTTTACGCTGCAGGAAATGTTGATCTTTCTCACTTGATGGACGTTGAGAAGATGCCCAGACCCGTCAGGCCTCAGAGTCAGCAGAGGGGAAAATCCTGTTACATAACAAAACACTCGTAATTTCAAGAAAGTAAAAGATTACACCGGCAACACTGACTTGGCTGAGGGAGACGGGTTGTTACTGCACTTTTCAGATGAAGTTGCACGTCTGTTCAACCCACATGGGAACTCCAAAAGTCGCGGGAAAAAAATTAGTCTACAAGTCAAAAGGATGTCACATTATATTAAAAAAACATAACTGCAATAGACTCTAAATTGATGTTACAGCAGTGGGTGGAAGTGCAAACAAAACAGTACTGAATGAAACTCGACCACTTGGTGGGAATTGGGGTTGCACAATAGTATCGGTACAATTGGTGTTGCCACTATTTCCTGGCCAGATTTTAGCCCTTATTAAGATTATAGAGGTTTTTTGGATTGAGAGTATAAGCTCCCAAGATAGGGCATGTTTTCTATCAGTAAGATAAGTAAATCAGTTTTTTGGCTTTTAAAAGCTTGATTTTACTGTTAGAAATATTTAACGTATGATGTACACTAAAAATACTACAATAAGTCATTTCTTTATATCAGTATAGATAAGTTAAATTTGTCATTTTGCCTTTTTAAAAAATGATACAGAGAGAGTCATTAGCTTTAAGTTCATGGTAAAAACAGAATCATCTGTAATCTTAAACCAACACTATGTAGCTTTTCAAACATAATATAATCCTTCGATATTCATTGTGATGGTCCACCACTTTACAATGAGTTCAATGAAACGTCTGTCGTGGTCTGAAGTGGTCTGTATCTCCCTTAACGGGCGCTATGTAACTTCGAGGTGGATGGTGGGAACCCTGCCACACTCAAAAACTACACGTTTGGACTGCTTTACGGCATACGTCACTTCCCCCGATTCCCGATTCGTTTAAAACACGGAAGTCTCGGCAAAAGCCAATCGCGGAGCTTTAACCATGGCGGAGCCAACGTCGTCAGGAAGAGAAAAGTTTTGTCGGAGGATACAAAACAAAGAAAGCGAGAGAAAAAAAAAGCTGAATGCTCGGACCAGAATAATCATCGGTTCGGGGTTCACTTGCTGCGTGAAATAAAAGACGAGGAGGGATGTCCGACTACTATCAGGTATGTTGGCCGACTAATGTATGACGAAGTTCCTCAAAAAACTTGACAGGAAAAAAGAACAGAACAACAAATCCAGAACGTACCAGTATGTAGTTTTGTTTAGACCTATTTCAAGTGTGTGATATCGCCAGCTTGTCGTTGTCTTTACTTTTATTTATTTTATCGATTTTTAACATCGTCATTTAGTCAAAAATAAATACATTACCTCGTCGCTACCCATCCTGCAAACAGCCGCTGAAGACAGAAGAATACTTTTTAGCGAAGTCCTGGCTTCTGTGATTCGCCTATAAAACAAATGCATGCGAATGGCAGATCTGTATCCTTACGACAGTATGCGCGCACTAGAGCTCATGGGTAGTTGAGTTCTCTCTCCGGTCAAGCGAGGATCTTCCGTAGTGCTGCTTTAAAAACACTCCAGATATCAAACCCACAGACGCTGAAACAAATTTTTCCCGATGGGACACATAAATTTCATGACAAAAAGGTGATCTTGTTTTCTGTATTTCATTAAAATTTATGTAACAACATCTTCAAGCAGAGTTATTTTCTGTAGTGTACTACTGTAAAAAAGTTTGATTTTACTGTTAAAAAACATTTAACATATGATGTAGGTGTAAACTAAAAATAGCTACTCAGTCATTTCTTTATATCAGTTTAGATATCAGTATTGAGCACAATAAGTTTTGGATTGTCAACATATTTGATATTAATGTGAATCCAGTACTGTGCAGCTAGGATGGGCAACTTTGGTTACTAGGAGGGTCACGTCAATGTTGTTCTCACTCTGAGGAAAAAAAAGGATAAAAATGGAAGGAAACTCTGAAGACAGCAGCCTAGCTTCTTTTACTCAATCAACTTTTCTTTATTATTTCTGGTGTAAACATTCTCATCACATGTGTAGTAGCAGTGCTATATTAATGTGCTAAATAGGAAAATAGAGTGAGTTTAGGCTGCTTCTTAATGTGATAACCTGGCATTTACTGGTTATAAAGTTATTTTAACTTATTTTTTAACAAATTTATTTAATAATGCTTCTTTGAATCCCTTTAAAATCATTGCAGCAAAATATAACAATTAATTTCTCGAATAAGACAAAAAATGGTATTCATTGAAGATGATTTGTTATAAATACAGATCATTGTGTGGGGGATGCAAAATATTATAAGTCTGATGCCATCCAATATCAGCCAAAAACGTTACATTTTTATATTTTTATATAGGAAGAATGATGTACATACTGCTATTTTTATACTTAAGTCTAATTTTATTTTGTTAACGCCGTCCCCTTTGCTGCTATAACACTGCAAGTTACACAGTGTGGGATGAATAAAGGTTTATTCTATTCTAAATATTGGTATCAACCCATATTGAATTTCTTTTTGCTGATATTACAGTCAATATATTGGCCATACGTGGTTTTCTTGTTTCACATCTGTTCTGTCACATTGAAAGCAACAAGTCATTTTTCATTAGGTAAAGTATTAGCAAAAACAGTTTAGAAATATTGTCAGATCTAATATCAGCAAAAAGTCCAATACTGCGTATCCCTAGTTGTTAATCCGATTTACTCTGCACATGCTGTTTTAAGATTAAATAATCACAAAACTATACTAAAAATTACACTGAACGTTTTCAAATTACAAAAATTATTTCATGGTCGATATGGTCACATTTATGTCCACAGTCGTTCGGCCGTGTTGAGTGAATAAGGAGGCCCATGTGGTCCCCGGGCCGCCAGTTGTCCTCCCCTGGTCTACATGGATGTCTGCACTTCATCAAAAATGTGCCTGCTGTTGTATCTCCCCTTTCCCTGTCTGAAGAGTGACCCGAAGGAAGAGCACTGATTCTGGGATTTAGGACCACCATGTGACCCCCGTCCACCACAGGAAGGCCACGCCACGACAGTGACGGACGGGAGACAAGGAAGGAAAATCATCAACAGCAGCAGCAGCAGAAAATGAGGCCTCTTTGTTTGACTTGAGCCCCTCGAGACGGTCTGTTTTAGAAGATTTATGACCAAGCATCCTGATCACGTCAGTCAGCAAGTGTGGTCCAGCACTGCGGGAAAGGAGGCTTTATTTTTGGACTTTGTTTCCCAGCCCTACTTAAACATGTTATTACCTCCACTAAGAAGGGAATGTTGTTTGTCTTTTTGTTGGTAAGATAATAAAAAAGGTTATTAATGTGATTTGATCAACTTTTCAAAGAATGTCGGAAATGACACAAGAAAGAAGTGATTTGATTTTGAATTTGAGAATCTTTAAAGGATGTTTTAATGTTATAGGGGAAGGCAGTTTTTGACATTTCCGCATATAACTCCACTAATAATGTTAGTTTTGCTTCGAAAGAATTTATACAGCTCTAAGTCATGTAGGTCCACGCAAAACCACATTTAACCCTTGAACTACCAGCTCAACTGTTTGGCAGAGGTCATCAATAAATTCAAGGACAATTAACCCTTTCATGCATGGTGGTCACTACAGTGGACAAACATTTGGAATAAATAAATATACCCTTTAGGTTGCAGTACCATGTCCAACAACTTGGTGAAAAATTCCCAAACATGTCTCAAATTTCATAAAAGTATCATTTTGCGTATTTTTTCCATATCGAGATATTGCATCATAAATCCAAATTTGGTATCCTTTCTGTATTTATATATTATATAATTTTGTATTTTTTATTTAAAATTTTGGTGTAAGTCAAAGGTAAATAGTTTGATTACTGCAAACATATAAACACGTCCGTTTTTTTTTTTTTTATTCACTCTTAACAAATGTTTTTCAAAGACGTTCCACTAAATTACTACTGTGATGGACAGATATATAACTCCCACAAAAATAATAAAAAAATATACCATGACATTTAACTTGTTGAAAGTAAAAATTAAAATAAAAAAATATATATGTCTGTGAGATTTAATAATTCATGCATGAAAGGGTTAATGCTTTAAAAAATACATATCAAATCACTGATAAGATTCTGTCAACATTTCAGGGAACAGAGAAAACTACAAACAAGCCAAACACCGGACATTTTCTTTGTGTGGGATATAAAAGGTTTAAACAGTTAATACTTCATAATGTGATGACAAAATATGCGTCAATATTTGGGACAAAATCCATCAGAAAAGGCAAAAATATTTAGGTTTTCGATGAGTAACAGATTTTATATAAATAAATCATTATATCAGTAAGTGGTTCAGTATTTAGAGTAATAAATACGGTAATTCTGACAAAAACTTTTAGCTTTTTTAACCTTTAAATTCCAAACAGAGAATATCTGTCATTTTTTTTGTTTGCAGTTTTTACTATATCAAAAAAAAAAACAATGACTTATTTTTTTTCAACATATTAGATATTCCTCAATTTATCAACCTCTGCCAAAGAGTTGAGCTGGGAGTTAAAGGGTTAAGTCTTGATTAAGATCCAGACCTGATGCTTGAAAAATAAATAAAATGTGTTACTTTAAAAACCTCTTCCTGGGATCTTTTCTGCCATTTTCTTGTTTAAATCTGGTACATTACCTCTTGACATCACTTGTGATTTTCATAATGTAACTTCAGTTGTGGAATCTGTTGTGTCTCTGATACTTTATGCTTCCCTTTTTCTTTGTCCTTCTTTTGTTTTCATAATAATGTTTCTATTTAAAGATGCTATGAGGAGTTTCTAAGTAATTACAAAAAAGTCTCCCTTTTAGATATATGCCTGATCGAAATACGCACTTTAAGATGAGTTTTATAGCATCAAAATAGGTTATCTATAAATGCTATTCCTTAGCTTTGCGGTGGGGTCAGACAGGGCTGGACTGGCCTGGATACTCAACTTCAGGAACAAGACAATTAAAACTAGAGCAAATTTATATTATTCGGACACGTCTTAGAGCACCGGGCTGTAAGTAGCGATATATAGCCGGCTACAAAACTACAATACTAAGTTTTCCAGAAATTGCTTGTTGTCACACGTCAAAAACTACCACTATGTAACTAGAAAGAGATACATTACCTTGTTGCTTTGCATCCTGTAAGTTGTTGAAAAAAGAAGTTGTAAAGCAATGCAGAATTCTGAGGAAGGTCCGAGCTGCATTCATTAGCATCACAACAAACGCACGCTTTGGCTTGGGTCACGTCTTTACGACAGCTGTCGCACGTGCTCATGGGTAGCAGAGTCTTTATGTCGCCGGAAATAGATTCTCCTCATAGCACCTTTAAACTGAAATGCAAATGAGGTAAACAATTTTAGCTATTTTTTTGCATGAACAATGATACAAAAAATAATGCAAACAGTTTATATAAATATAATATGAGAGTTGAAGTAGTTATTACATCATGGAAGTGCACAACAAAGAATGAAAAAATAAGAGAAAATAATACTAATAATACAAATTCCAGCTCACATAGTAACATAAATATTGAGAAAATGCATTTATAATATAAAATGCTCCTCAGTCTGGTTTGAATCTCCACCTCAGAGAGACCTTACTGATGTAGTATAACTACCTTGTGTCCCATTGCTGTGCTCAGTCTTGTCATGCTGAATGAATTGGGACAAAAAAACGGCTTGGTAGCAGAGTTTGGCTGTTTCACACCCAGTTTGAAGCCTCTGCAGCCGTTTCTGATTCAGTTAATGACTTTAGAAAATGATGATCATTAGCACCTGTTTGGTGTTACTGGTTAAATAATCCTGAATAAAATCTTATTTGATATCATACCTGTAGATATCTAAAAACATGATAGTCTAATGACTCCCTTGTCTGAACGATGAACTTTAACCAAAGTGTCCTTAAACTATGTCAGCATCGACATTTTTCCCTCAAAGTGGGCCAAATCCCTGTAACGCTGGAGGCTATAGCGGCTTTAAATACGCCAACGCGCTGGAGGAAACATTTGGTATCTATAAACTACGCTTTCTCATAAAAGAGTACGATCCAGAGGGTAGCAGAGCTCACTAAGAGGACGACCTAAAGACTCAAAGGAAAATGCGCCCCTCTCCTTATATTTACAAAATATGTCCAGAAAGTAAATCTGCCATTTCAAATACATCGGTCCAAGTCCTGTCAGCTGTACTGGATTTATAACCCACTACGGCAAACAATGTCTCAATGGGCTGTAAAGGCCAAAGCAGCACAGTCTCTGCTTTTTAAGGAGACAAATACCCCCAAAATAAACTGGGTCAAGAGTTTTATTTGGCCAGCTTTGAATTAGAAATGTCAAAGCTATGATATAACAGTGCCCTTTGGACCGAGAAGATTTAAAACCTCCTTTTTGTGGACTGTACCTTTGTGAGGACGGTGACATGTCTGCAGAAGGAGGCTGTCCAGTGCCACGATTTCTGACAAGCGTTTGCATGAGATTCTGGATTTTTATATGTCTTACAGGTAACTTGGGCTCAATCGAACTCCTACGCTTTGCAAGTTCAGGGGAAGGGTTAAGATTCAAAATTTAATTTTATTAATGCCTCAGAGGGCAAACTGGGTCACAGTGAGGGACACAGAAAAACACATAAGGCATGGTATCCCGATACTAAGGCCACGATACGATACGTATGCCGATACACGTAAATTGTGAACATTGACTATGCTTTAAGCAAAATTCTTGACAAGTTTAGTTTTTTCTTATAAGAAGAAAAAGAACAAGGATGAGTTTTAAGTGGTTTTACAACTTGAGTGACATTAATTCAGATCCTCAAAGATGGTGGACCTAAGTTCAAATTTAGAACATATGCTTCATTATATTGTCCAAAGTTGTGGAACGTATCTTCTTGACTAGGATTCAAAAATGTATCACTGCTACAGACAATCAATTTGGCTTTAAAGCTAACCATGGCACTGATATGTGTATTTTCTCCTTGAAAGAATTGCTGAGTACTTATAGAAAGAAAAACTCAACAGTCTTTATGTGCTTTCTGGATGCCTCTAAGGCTTTTGATCGTGTAAATCACAGAAAACTGTTTAAAAAATTGTATCAGGCAGATGTGTCTAAGTATCTCATCGGATGCCTTTCTTACTGGTATGCCCATCAGACCATGCAGGTTAAATGGGACACCTGTTTATCTGCTCCCTTTAATGTCTGTAATGGTGTAAGACAGGGCAGTATTTTATCTCCTGCTCTTTTTAATTTTTATATGAATGACCTGTCTGAACAGTTGAGTATGTGCACAACTGGTTGTATGGTTGGAGGTGCCTTAATTAATCACCTCATGTATGCTGATGACCTGGTGGTGTTTAGCCCTAGCTCAGCCGGACTCCAGCAGTTGTTGACTGTATGTTCTGTGTATGGTGAACAACATGATATACAATACAACCCTGCTAAAAGTGTCATCATGATTTGTCGAACTAAGGAGGACAAGACTTTAAAGTTTCCTGTTTTTACATTGTCTGGAGCTACTGTAAAAGTATGTGATACTGTCAGATACCTCGGACACATCATTACTGATTGTCTATCGGATGATGAGGACATGTATCGCCAGTGCCGGCTGTTATATGCTCAAGCAAACATTCTGGTGCGAAAATTCTCCTGTTGCTCTGTAGAGGTGAAACTGACTCTGTTTAGAGCATATTGTTCCTCTCTGTACACGGCACATCTGTGGGTGAGCTATAAAAAGGCTAGCTACAAAAGACTTATGGTGGCATATAATGATGCTATCAGGCTTCTTCTAAAAAAGCCGAGATGGACCAGCGCTAGTGACCTTTTTGTGTCTAGCCGGGTAAATACTTTGCCTGCTGTCCTGAGGAATTTGATGTTTAAATTCATGAATCGTCTGAATGACTCTGTTAATGTTGTGATTTTGTATTGTTCCAGTCCTGTATATAGCGATGTAAGATACTCATCTGTGTTTTGGAAGCACTGGTATGACTGCTTCTTAAAAGTTTAGAGGTTTTAATTGTTTGTGTATTTGTTTTTTAGTTTTTTAGTTTCTGTAGTGTGGACCATGAGTCTGGAATAAAGTCTATCTATCTATCTATCTATCTGTCTATCTATCTATCTATCTATCTATCTATCTATCTATCTATCTATCTATCTGTCTATCTGTCTATCTATCTATCTATCTATTATGTAGCTCGTCTTCTACCTTGAACTGTGCCACTGTTAACATTACCGAAAGTGTATTTACAACAACAGTCAAAAGATTTAGGCCGTATCGATTCTGTAGATCCGTATCGGTACACGTATCCCAAAGGAGTGCGATACAATACTTTGCCGTATCGATATTTTGAGCACAGGCCTAGACTATAAGGGTACAGAGTGCTGTCTGGTAGGTGCAGTCCCTCAGAGGGTGATAAATAAAGCTCTTCTCATTGTTAGCAGTGATAACAATAAACAACACTAAATGATAAGTATCCCAAGTCTTGTTGGAAAAGAGTCATACAAGCCCCAAAGACTAAGGGTTGTGTGGAAGGCACACACCAATGTGAGTGTTATAGGAAAACCCAGACTGTTTTGTGAATCACTGGTAAGATACTAATGTGGAGGAAGTGTTCAAATGAGAGTAGTTTCTATGTTAAAAATGTTTATTGGCTACAGCAGCCACTGATTTATATATTTATACTTTTAACGAGCATTCACGAAGTTGTTTGTCTAATGTTTAGGCCGGCTATGGAGCTCCAGAGCTGAGAAGACATGCTAACCGAAAGAGGGAGTGACGCAGTCCCTTATTGGAGTTTGTTGCCAAAACCAAGAGCATTCATGTTTTCTGTCTCTACATCATTTTTATATCCAAAAACAATATCGGGAAATGTGGAAGTAATATAAAGACAAGTGTAAAACATAAGCAATGAAACACTTTTCTGTCCTTCTAAGCAAAACGCATTAGGGCAGAAAATGAGAGCATCTTGAACATGTCCTGTTTCAGGATTTTGCCACTACTACCGCTCACTCTGTTTCAAGGGGTGAGGAAACACTTAAAAATAAGAGGTATGGGTAAGAATATAAATGAGGCCCTAGGAGGCTAAACTATATGAAAGGATGTTTATTTCTGTCTGTTGGTAATGAAAACACAAATCCAAACAACCATCCATCCATCAATTTATCTCGCCTGTCCCAGCTGACAATATTCAAGAGGCAGTCCACTCTTGACTGGTTGTCAACTAATCACGTGGCCATCATGTAGAGACAGACAACATTCTCACTCACACTTAAACATCTAAGTCAGGGATGCCAAGATGATCCAGTAAAGGGCTAACCTGACAAGCCAGATGGACAACTCCAAATATCTGCCACAGAAATGTTTCACTGGTCCATCTGGGTAGGAGCCCTTTGAATTTGTTTTCAGGGGCAGAACGTAAAAAAAAAACAAACCCAAGCTTGTGATTGGACAATCGTTTTGCTCATCACATTCATCACAGACCAATCCACATCAAGCAGGGTTGCCTCCTATAATGTAGCATACATAGCTGCTAATGGCTGACAACAGGGAACAACAGTTCATGGATGTTAGCCATAGCAGCTCACTTAGCCACTAACAGCTAACAACAGTTAATGACCGTTAGCCACTAGTCGCTAACTTAGCTCCTAACAGCTAACGGCCTTATACTATCGTCTCACACTAAATTGTACCACACAGATGATTCATTTAACACTTATATGTGACATGAACCTCGTCAAAGACAATCCCTACAAGTAAACTTCTGAGGAGGGCAGATTTCGCCAAGTTTCACTAAGTAGCCATGAGGACAATAGGCTAATCGGCATGTCCGTTCTCAACTTCTGGTTCTCAACTTCCGGTTGTCGTCACATCCGCATTCTGCAGCTCCCGCCTCTCTTCCCTGATTGGGCCGTTAAGAATTCAGCTGAGTGAATTTGTTGGGCAACGGAGGCTGGCAAGACGGACCTTCAGGATTTCAGAATCAGGCAGGTCTGTCTGCTCTGCAAGGCTAGTAAAGGGCCACTGTGGCTGCAGGTTTTCATTCCAAACAAGCAAGAACACACCTGATCCAACAAATTAACCGTGTAAAGACAATCCAGTTGATTGAATAATTTGCGTCAGGTGTGTTCTTGCTTGGTTGGAATGAAAACCTGCAGCCACAGTGGCCCTGGATCAGCCTGACACCCCTGATCTTTTACTACCACCTAGGCATGAGGTCCCTCTTGAAAATGGGATGTCACATCTCAAGAGGCCTTTAACAAATTTATACTTAACGGAGACAAATATGGTTGGGATGCACTTGTGGTCTGGGCACCCATGAGTTCGTCACTACCATAAATTCTTATTTTCAGTAAGAATATCTAAGATTATACTTCTAGAAAATGATCACCACAACCATTCAGACATGAGGACCCTCCTGAAAATGAGATGTAGCATCTCAAGAGGCTACCCTCTAATAAATCAGACGACAGGTCTATGGTACATGAACCTGTCCCTAACTTTAGTTACCATTCTAGTCCACTTGTCTCCTCTTACCTTCCTTCTTTTGCCCTCACACCCGACACAGCATCGTGTGGATTTGCTGTTCATCATGAGACTGGGATCCACATTCAAGATTTCCTGCTGCTTAACAGAAGGTTTTTTCTTGCCGCCATGATGGAGGGATCCATGATTGGCTATATGGATTCATGTTGGTGTTGGATGTATATATTTGTATATATATGTATATGTGTATTTTATATGTATATATGTATCTATGCATATATGTGTATCCATAAAATGAAGAGCTTTATGCTCTATTGTAAAGTGTCTTGAGATAACACTTGTTATGAATTGGCGCTATACAAATAAAGATTGATTGATTGATTGATTGATTGATTGATTGATCTAAGTGCAGTTCAGAGTCACCACTTAACCTAGTGAACATGTTTTTGTCCACAGGAGGAAACTGGAGTACCCAGGGAGTCAAACCGGCAACCTTTTTACAATGAGGCATGAGCCCTACCTGCTGCACCACCGTGTAATAAGCAATCTATCCCATAGAGAACAAGATGTAACATTTGTGATTTAATTTATTGTATTACCTTCACCAGTGGGGTTATGTTTTCACTGCCATTGGTGTGTTATTTTGTTTGTTTTGGAGAGAAAACTACAAAAATCTGAGAGTAGATTTTAAAATATTTTTCAGGGAATATTGGTTGTGGCATCAGGAAGAAGGGATAAGATTTTGGCGTCTGTCTGAATTTAGATGCAGACCAAGGAATTTTTAAAAGAATTTATCACCATTGCAAGATTGGGCAGTTTTCCACATCTTCACTTGTCTTAACCCTTTCATGCATGGTGGTTACTACAGTAGACAAACATTTGGAATAAATAAATACATCCTTTAGGTTGCAGTACCATGTCCAACTACTTGGTGGAAAATTCCCAAACATGTGTCTCAAATTTCATAAAAATATCATATCTGCATTTTTTTTTCCATATCTAGATTTTGCATCATAAATCCAAAACAGCCAACAAAGGACAAATTTGGTATGCTTTCTGTATTCAGATTTCACATAAGTTTGTATTTTTGATTTTAAATTTTGGTGTAAGTCAAAGGTAAATAGTTTGATTACTGCAAACATATAAATACTTAAGACTTTTTTTCTTTTTTACTCTTACTAAATGTTTTTTGAAGACGTGTTCGTGGATCCTCGTCAATTTTGACTAAATTACTACTGTGATGGACAATTGTATAACTCCCACAAAAAAACATTAAAAAAATTACCATTACTTTTAACTTGTTGAAATTAAAAATTAAAATAAAAAAATCAAAGTCTTTGAGATGTAATAGTTCATGCATAAAAGGATTAATTAGCTCTCGACAGACTTTCATACATTTTTGAGAAATTCAGATCATGGCACAAGAAAAAGTGCCATGATCTGAATTTGGACACGATTCTGGGAATTTTGGAAAGAATTTCTTAACAGAGCGAGACAGGGTTACTTCCACATTTTAGTGGAACTCTGTGTGTTTGGTGCACTTCTAGTTTATTTATTTCACTGTTGCGTATGAATTCATTTTTAATCCCTGCTGCTCTTGTATCTTCTTACTCATGTCACTAACTTTCCATGTTTTAACCCTTTAGCTTTGATAAAAAACATGAAAATGTCTTTTTTGACTAATTGGGACACTAATGCAAAAAAATAAAAAATACACCCTAACTGTTTATGAATCATTAACCTCTGCCAAATGGTTGAAATTGGAATTCATAGTCGAAGAAACAATTCCATTGTAAAAGTGAAAGAGGACAAAAATCAGGAAAAATGTCTTTTTGAACTTTTTGAATGTCATATTCATTTCAGAGATTCCTTTTTTGGTTGTTATGATCAGTTTTTTCCCCCTCTTTATTAAGACATTAACAAGACATAATGCTTTTTATGTAGCATTATGTTTAACCCCTGA
Source organism: Scarus forsteni (assembly GCA_036419115.1). NCBI lineage: Eukaryota > Metazoa > Chordata > Actinopteri > Labriformes > Labridae > Scarus > Scarus forsteni. Next base: position 6,458,779 of record JAZDUH010000359.1, on the reverse strand, counting down.
CAGTATAGATGGCCTGATCAGGTTTAAGAAGTCTGATGCATTAATGAAAAAGATGCAGTCAGTCAAAGTTTGGTCTACAAAGCAGTTGATCTGGAAGCTAAAGGGTTAATTCACTCCCTTTTGTGAATCCCTCATTTGCTCTAATCTTCCTTTTTTGCTGATATGATGCTGTCATCTATTTACTGTCTTCACGTCTGTTTATATCCTGTTTTTCTTTGCTTGAGTTTACTTTCATTTTATCCCTGTCCTCATGTTTGGTTTCTCTGACTGACCTGATTGTTGATTGTTCCCTGAGTTCTGTCTTTGTGAGGCCACTTTGTAGATATCTGTTTAAAAAATGCTTTACCAAGTTATGAATGTAAATATCTAATAATCTAGTTTAAATTCAATATGAGTACTCAGGGATCAGAACATCCATTTCCTGGTCAAAACTTCCCTCTAGTGGCTGTTTTATTTACTACAGTCTGCTGTCCTTTGCTCAGTTTAACTCCATCCACATCATCTGAACCCTCTGATCCATTTTGGGTTGCAGAGGGCTGGAGCCTATCCCAGCTGACAGACAGGTAACCATTCATGCTCACACTCTTACCTAAGGGTGATTTGGAATCAGCAACCAACCTCATGAGCATGTTTTTGTTCTGTGGGAGGAAGCTGGAGTTCACAGAGAGAACCCCCCTATGCACGGGGAGAACATGCAAACCCCACACAGAAAAGCCCAGACAGACATGGAGATCAAACCAGCAACCTTTCTGCACATTACAAACAGTGATGTTATTTTGCAGGTCATGGAATTACTTAAAGAGATAGAAGGGAGATCAGTGCATTTAAATACACACTTAAATATTCACTTAACTGTGAATAGGTCCAACTTTTTCTATACAGGGGTGGCTCTGGTTTTAAAAAAACACAGGAATAGAAACATTTCTCATAATGGCCAAGTTTAACAGTCAACAGGATCAAATTAAAGTAAATGTATATATCCTCAATGTGCCCTCTAATCTGCTTCCAAATGGTTACAGACCTAAACTTAATGTCATTTAATGCATCTGTTATTCACTCCATACCTAGAAGATTAAAAACTCCATGTTCTATAGAAAAACATTTGGTTTGTGAATTTTCCAGTTTGATAAAATCATTCTTTTGGCAGCCATGAAGGCTAAACCAACTATCTTCCCCTCTTTTCTTGTTCTTAGTTAAACAGTTCTGTGACCCAAGAGAAACAAAATATTTTACATTTATGATCGCTGAAATTAACTTGCAGACTTCTGTCCAAAATAATTTGACTGCAGGGTAGGGCTGGGTATTTCCAGCAACCCCAGGATACGATATGTATCCCGAAACACATCAATTATGAACACTGACTGCACTTATTACAGAATTCCCAGCAACTCTTGTTTTTTAAGAAGAAAAAGAAAAGGGTGAGTTTTAAATGCTTCTACTACTTACTAACTTTAATTCAGGTCCTCAAAGATGGTAGACACCTCAGTTTAAATTTGGAACATGTGCTTCATCATGTAGTTTGGCCTCTACTTTGAACTGTGCCATTGTTAACATTACCCAAAGAGCCGTATTGATTCTGTAGCATCTGCATCGATACACGTATCACCAAGGAGTGCATGACAATATTTTGTCGTTTTGATATTTTGAGCACAGGCCTACTGCAGGGCAGATCCATAACATATGAATCAAATTTCCAACTTATCCACATTCACTCCAACAAGGTTTGAAGCACTTGAGTCTATTTTTTAAGTCTAAATTAAGGAAAATAAGATGTAGAAGAATTTTCAGCTGTATTACCTCAACCTCCGACTGATTTTGAGGTTGTTTAGTGTAACGGCTCAGCATATATTTTTCCATTCTGCTAGTGTTAATTTTGTTGACTAATTATTTTCGTCATAGTTTTTATCAACAACATTTTTCCCATAACCTAAAATAGACAGTAATTAATCAAAACAAGTGCACACTAAATGAAAGGACATTTTCATCAACAAAGAAAAACTAGGCTAAAATGTCTAACAGAGACTTAATCCAATCAGACCTAATTTGGTCATGTAGAAAGTAGAGACAAGTTAGGAATCTATCCAATCACAGCTACTTTGGTCGTGTGGAAAGGTTGGATGAGTTCAGAGGGACATCCAATCACAGCTGCCTTAGCTTGGTTGTGGTGGGATAAGTTGTGGAGCGATCCAATCAGAGCTGCTCTCTTTATGAATTGATATATTCATGTAGAGCAGGTTCACTGTTTGTTGTCAGTTCTGGTATTGTAACTGAGATGCGCTGCCAGGTAGACTAAATAAAGGTGACTGCATTTCACACAAAAGTTATTTTTTTTCTTTTCATTTATACATTCAAACTTTCCTGGCATTTAATAAAGAGTTACAAGATGTTTCATTTTATCCAAGTGTAAACCATGACTTCAGAAATTCAAGGAATTATAAAAAAATACCTTACACTTTACACTTCTTATTTTAGAAATGTAAATTTACAGAAGATTTCATCGACTATAATGTTGTGAAATTTCATCAACTAAAATTAAAACAAATAAGATGACTAAACTATGACTAAATCAAAAAGTACTGTCAACATTAAACACTGCTCTGCAGAAGTAAATTTGAAATTGACTTTTATCCTTTTAAAACTGAAATATACTCGTATACTCGAACATTTTTAATCATAAACTTTCTTTTAATATTGTATGTGTATTTATGAGACATTTTCAGCAGTAGTGAAATACCTGAGAAACTTTGTGAAACTGGATGTGGGCTAATCTCACCTTTGGACTGTGATGTCATCACGGCTTCATTTTCGCTTGGCAACCGGAAAACGGCCGGCTGACTGCTCTGTGTTGACTTAGCACACTTTGCAAACACTGACCCTCCCACTGGCACGGACGGGTAAAACTCCCTCTATAATGCCAACTTTGACCAACATTTAAGGGACATGACGCCGAGGAAACAACACGTCCTGCTGCTGTTGATGCTCATCTGCAGCTCAAGCATGACGGAGGCGATCGAGCCCATCAGCACGAGCATTGCCGTGGGCATGGCTGCGGCTCTGACGGGGTTTCTGGCCAGCTACCAGAATATTTTCTACTATTTTCACGAGTACTGCCGACCTGAGTGGATATCTTTCAACAAAACAGGTAAAAAGCTGCTCACTTGTTAGCTGGTGTAGCGGTGCAAACGATGACCGTGTTAACTGGAGACCTATGCCGGTTGTCGCAATAACACAAGCTGGTCAAACACATAAACGAAGCTTATTTGTAAATCCTCATCAACGGCTCATCCAACGGGTGTATTTGACTTATTACTGATGACAAGAAGGCATCAATTATTTCGTTGTGTCGTTTTGTAGCTTTTCAAAACTACGACAAGCACATCCACATCCGGCATTAGCGTCTGCGAGCACGGTAGCTTTATAATTCAGTACAGGAACAATTTGAGCATCGTTTCTACTGTATATACAACACTTAAACACTTATCATATGAAAAGTTGTCAACACAGGTACTTAACTGGTTTTTTGCCCCACCTTCACGACTGCTTTATCCTAAATTAATCGGTTTAAACGTCGATATATAACTTGGCAACATTTCACGTTTTTCCTCAACGTTACTCTGCGTCGCTTAGTTGTGACGTAGGCACAACAGCGGCAGTTCCCCGTTGGAAACTAGCTAGCTTGTTGAATTAGCCAGCGCGGTGCTGCCGTGTTGTTATGGTTAGATTACCAAAATAAGGGCTGTTGTTAGAGAGTTAAAGTTTTTAACAATGAAAGCAGCATCTTTATGTCTGTTTTTACACGGTATTCTGACCTCCACGGTTCTCGTGAACGCGTTTGATCCGATAACAACGTCAGTGGTTTTGGGTATCGGCGCCACTCTCGGGCGAACGATTTACAATTATTTACACGAAAGTTGTGATCAGAAATGGATAGCTTTCAATGCAACAGGTGAGTTTGCACACTCTTTTTAATAAGAAGAAGTTTCAGCGCATTAAAAGTATCTAACAGAGACATAGGCACTGGAATAGGCCTGGGGCAGGATAATGAAAGTGTTATTAACCTTTGTCCCTAAAGGCTTCCGTGAAGTCTTTCTGCTCTCTGCCTTGGTTTTTAAAAACAATTCAATCAAAACAACAGTTTTGCAGTGTTGTTTTTTCAATCAATGGCGTAGCCGGCTGTGCTCAAAGTAAGAAGGTTGTTGATTAAGGGAATCTACATGTTCTCCCCGTGCATGCGTGGTTTCTCTTCAGACACTGTCGAATTACTCAAGAAATCGTTTCAGCCCTACTTATATCTCTCTGTGTGTATCCCGCACTTGTGTGGCTTGTGTCCTTTCGACCCCCCAATGGGATAAATAGTATAAATAATAGATGGATGTTTCCCTTGACTGAAACATCATGTCTTCAATATCAGTTACTATAAAACGTGCTAACAGTGAAAAAGTGAAACTGGAAAAAGATGGATCTGCTGTCTGTGTTGTTGAAGAAAGCATTTATCTTTGGTATAAATTCATAAATAAACCCATTACTCATGCATTTAAATCAAAGATTTATACTAGAGATGTACAGCATTGTATTGGCAGATATTTGCATAAAAAGTTTATTGTCAATATCACCCTACCACGAACCAAAAGTGGATTTTTTTTCTCATTTATATTCTCTGTACAGTGGCCAAAAAAAATCACGAATAAGGCCAGTGTATGTGAACTTCTGAGCACAACTGTAGGATTATGGAGCAGCCTTGAGAACCTTGTATTTCCTATCTTTACCTTTTGTTAGGTATAGGGCTGGGCGATATGGCCTAGAAATACAATCCCCGAATTTTTCCCACAACACTCGATTTACGATTTGAATAGAATTTTCCCTCCCTAAAAGAAACAAAACTCCCAGTGACATAAAATGAAACAAATCAAGTTTTGCCTTTATGTTGCCTGAATGTTTACTTCTTGAAGTCAAAGTATGGGTCACAACAGGTTGATTATGTAGTTTAAACATAGGCAGGTTTGTCTACATAAACACTAAAAGGTTGAGGTACTTTTACAGTGTTAACATGAAACTCTCTGATCAATATTTAATCTACTTAAAAAACAAGCCTATAAAAGTGCTTGTGCAAACCCTACAAGGCCGACCATCATGAAAATTGTAATCTTTTTCAAAAATTGCCACTACTTCCTATCGGACTAAGGCAAGAAAAAAAATCACAATTTTTAATTTTTTTAATCTTCTGCAGAAAATAATTTGATTTAATCGTTTTTTTGCCCAGCTTTAATTATGTACCACGAGTACTCTGCCAACGGCTGCACATATTTGATCTAATAAATCTCTAAAATGTTTACTGTCATTAATCTGAGCTGATTCTCTCCTGCTCACCCCGTAGATCTCGCAGTTAACCTGGAGAGGAAACTCTTTGGGCAGCACATCGCCTCGCGCATCATCCTGAAAGCCGTGAACGGATTCATGAGCAACGAGAACCCGAAGAAGCCGCTGGTGCTCTCTCTGCACGGATGGACCGGCACGGGGAAGAACTTTGTCAGCCAGCTGATCGCCGAAAGCATTTACAAAGAGGGCATGGACAGCAGCTTTGTTCACGTTTTCACATCCGAGCTTCACTTTCCTCACGCCAGTCATTTTGACACCTATAAGGTATGAGAAGAACTGAGAAGTCCTGCACCTTTAAAGAGTTCGGCTCTATTTTCTGACTGTTTCTCTGTTCTCATCAGTCTCAGCTACAGCAGTGGATTAGAGGAAACGTCACCAACTGTGCTCAGTCCATGTTCATCTTTGATGAGATGGACAAGATGCAACCTGGTCTCATCGATAGCATAAAGCCGTACCTGGACTACTACGACAAGCTGGATGGAGTGTCGTATCGGAAAGCCATCTTTATCTTCCTCAGGTAAGAAGAAGAACATTTGTCTTGAATCTGACCTGTCATCTTCATTCTCAGTTATCTGAACAGTACAGCTGTGAGTTTTTTGTACAGGCACCAGGGAGGGCAGCTATACACAGTGAAACGGAACCAGCAGAACACAAAATACAGAGTGTTTAAGTTTCCACTGACAGCTTCACTCTGATTAAGTATTGACTACAATAAGAGCAAATTGTTCTGTTACATGCCCGGTTTATATCTTGTAATATCTGGGTCACGTCAAATATTAACAAACTCCCAGATGATTGATGGTGTGATGTTAATCATGCAGACAAAGTTTGAGTAAATTTAGTCTGAAAGAAAACCCTGCAACGAGTGTGTAGTGAATTACCTTAATTAGCTTCAACAAATCATTTATTACGGCAACGATTTTCGCTGTTTTGCATTTCTTGGTTTGTGTAAGGGTGAATTTTATATTTGTAAGGTTCTGCAACAAATCAAGCATTAACAGACCGTCTTTATTAAACTTGTGTTGGGCTATAAGAGCAATGAGAGGCGTGCACAGGTAAGGACTGATCACAAAGAGATGCATCACTAGTAAAAAGCTTTGTTTTGTTCATTCAATCAATATTTATTTGTATGCAAATGCTATCTCAAGACTCGTTACAACAGAGCAGACTGAAGACATACCCTCCATTTATAGATACACATATAGGCATATATACATATAAATATAGTTAATATATTAGTATGAACGTACACATACAGCCAAAGGTGTGTCCATCCATTTCTCAAGTACTGACTTGCCTAATCTAATCCAGGCAGGGGTTATTGTGCCTCTGTTAAACAAGAGGGGGCTGTAGCAGGTGTAAGAGGGTCATTGTGTTTCCTGTTGTGTATTTTCTAGCAATGCTGGAGGAGAGAGCATCGTCCAGACGGCCTTAGATTTCTGGAAAGGAGGACGAGATCGAGAGGAGATCGAGCTCAAAGACCTGGAGATGGAGCTGTCTCTGGCAGTGTTCAACAACAAGAAGAGTGAGTATAACTGTCAAATCAATCTTTATCTGTGTTGCACCATATTTGTTGAATATAAATGTATTGAAGGTAAGCCTATTTAGATGTGGCATCTCACTTTCAATAGGGTCCACATGTCTATATTGTAACCTTCCGATCTCAAGTAGATTCTGGTCGCTTTTTGCTTGTCTCGCATTTTTACTCATTGTGGTCTCATTTTTCTTTGCAATATGAAGCTAAACAGCTAAAAATCATTAGAAAAAAGAAAAAGGAATATATATATATGTTCTAAATATTTATTATTGCAGGTGTTGCTGCTCAGCTCTGAGCAAGAATATGAGCCTGCTGAACCATGCTGTGGGGCAAAATTTCTATGATTTTTTGAACAGCAAATTCAGGAAGTATGTTAATCATTCGGGTCTTGTTGAACGCAGCAAGAAGCATAGATTTTTTTGTTTTTTACAGAATTTACAGTTAGTTTCCTGCAAATTTTAAAAGAAGACATGAAAATTAAAGTAATGTTGATGAAACCTCATGAAATTTGCCTGTTTTCTTCTGCTTTTTTTGATATGTTTCCAACATTACTTGTGATACGTTCAGGTACCCTTGGAAACTTGAAAATGTAATGATTACGCCACTGTTTTTAGTTTCTGGACAGGACAGATGGTGTCTAAATGCCACTCATTTAAAAATAAGTGGTATTTTGATCCCACCGGTGGGTTCGGGTAACTAAGGGTTAATATTAGAATTTATATGCATAATGAATATAATATGTGTAACGGGGACTTGAGCCTCACTCTCAGTAAGAAAACCTGATCTGATGAATCTCTCTTTCACTTCAGGCGGCCTGTGGCACACCAGTCTGATCGACAAGAACCTGGTGGACTTCTTCGTGCCGTTCCTCCCTCTGGAGTACCGCCACATCGTCCAGTGCGCCATGGCTGAGATGGAGGCTCGAGGCATCACGCCGGACAAAAACGTGGCCGAGCAGGTGGCCAGAGATCTGGTCTACTTCCCCAAAACGGAGCGAGTGTTCTCCGTCAAAGGCTGCAAGACGATCGCGACCAAGCTGGACTACTACACATAGCACCAGCACGCAGAGGGACTTGTGGACACTATGTGCACTTTTTAAACGAAACACTCTGCAATAAAAGAGGAACTCTGAGGAGGTCTCTGCAGGGTTTAATCTGCCTGACTGTGAGGTCTCTGATGCTGCTTCTTTCTTACGCTGAAGGAAGATGAGAAGGAGAAGGAGCGCAGTGCCAGTCGAATGAAAGAATATCTGACTGGAAATACTATCTTGCGTCGCTGATTCAGAGGCTTTTGTTTCACTACAGACTGAGAATCTTGATGCTTTTGAACTCTGAGCAGAGGTGAAACTTTGGCGTTTCACCGTTCCTGTGCTCTTGCTTTTTCATACTTGTGTATTTGGACGTAGGTCCTCACAGAGTTTTACTCTTTGATACAATACTCGTTAAAATCAAATTATATTGATGCCTGATTTGATACCACGGTAACCAAATAGCAGCACTAGGCTTCATTATAGGCTCACTTTTAATTACCAAAAATGTCAACATTATTTTGACAGCCTTGATTTGAATGGAAACACCAGCCTTATTTTTCAGAGTATGTTCATTTTTCCTTAAAGTAGATCCATGGCAACTTAAATGGAAGTGTGAGGCACCTATTGTTGGGTAAATTTGACTTGTTTAACCAAAGATAAAGAGCAGGTGCCTCTAATCTGTCAACATTGCACAAACACAATTGCAGTTTAGTCTTATCAGTGTAATATGTAATTTAAAAAAGGCTCCATCTCTGATCTGTTTGTTAATTGTTGTCTTTATGAGACGCAAAAGTGTTCAAAACAAGTATTTTATCTCTTTCTGGCCCAAATCTCTTAGAAGAAATTAAATATGCTGCAGCAGTAAGTTGGAGTAAATGATGTGTTGCCTATGATTGAATGTTAGAGAATTCAAATTTATTTAATTTGCCTTAAATGTAGTTTTAGGTTGTTGTTTTTTTTAAATCTGAATTCAAATGAAGGAGTATATTTCTGCCACTCATACAGTTGAATAGTAAAAGTCCACAGTCCTGAGTTCTGACAAAAACATGAGCTGTATTTTTAAAATTCTGGTTGGTTTTATTTTTTTATTTTTACTTTATCATAAATTGATTTTTCTGAAGACACAAAACTCCTCCACAGATCACCCTGAGAGGAGAAAGTGTCGAGTCATCTTGCTCTTGGGTTACATTTTTATATGAGGACGTTTTCACCTGTTTCTCCATGTCAGATTTTTTCTGTCAGGTTTTCAAACTGCAAAAGCCAAGCCTTCGTATTGTATGATCGAGTCTTCTGTTCTTTGGTAAAAAGGTCTTTTGGGGAAATTGTGAGCGAAAACATCCCTGCTGTAAATTAAAAAGAAGAAATACAGAAAAAAATCTATATTTTTCCTGCTGTTTATTTTTTTCCTGAATCTTTTAGGCTGAAGAAAAAGACAACTACAAGGGAACCAAGTGGAAGTAATTCAAAGTTCTTCTGAGGAAAGTTTGGTGCCCTCTCCAGACAAAGCGTTAACTTTTATTTCTGCTTATTTGATCCTGTTTGCTGTCAGAAGTCTAATTTTCTTCACTTCAAGCTTAAATCCTCAAATTCAAGGTTATTTCTATGAAACACTTTGAAGAGGCTGTTTTAGGACGGTGCTTAGCATCGGATCAGTAGGACAGATAGATGGATATGTAGTTAGAGAGATGGATTGATAGATCATATACTACTTTATTGATCCCTTTGGAAAACCTTTCCTTGGGAAAAATAAATGGATAAATAGATGGATAGCAGGGATGCACGATATTGGATTTTTTCTGATATCTGATATGCCTATATTTTTTGATTCATTATCTTAATCAAAATGGTGGGTAACACTTTACTTCAAAGGTATCCATCCACCAATACACATCTATATTTCTATGCACCCACCCATTTTATCTACTTATCCATTAGGGATGCACATTATCATCAGTTTGATATCTGTATCGGCCGATACTTAATTTTTGCAGATATTTACAGCCGATATATTGGCTGTAAATATCTTTAAATTTAACAAAATGTTTAAAATTGATGCACCTTCTCACCACTGCATGGGTACATTTAAATATCCAGGGCTTTATTTTGCGAAAGTTATAAGCTTTTTCTTGTTTTACATGTGTTCATGAGATAATATTTAACATATCATATGCAACACCATTTGGTAACACTTTAGAGAAATTTCATCGCACTTAGGTAATAATTAGACAAGGTTTTTTCTTATTTCTTTGAAATTACCCCCGAAATTTCATGAGAATTTGGTGAAAATTACGACATAAAATAATGTCCAAATTTATTGTTGCAAGTCACAATTGGTAGGTTACAGTTTTTCCAGTTTCTATGAAATGTACTCCAAATTTCAGGGTAAGAAGGTGACGATTAGCTAATAATTTATTTGAATTTAATCACAACATTTCTGCCATTTCCAGAGAAGCAGGTGATAAATAGCTGCTTAGTTCTTGAATACTGAAGTTTGGTTCATTGTTTCCTGTGATAATTACCTTTGAAATGTTAACGGAATAATTCAGTTTCCCAATAGCCAGTTGATAGTTAGCTATTTGTAATGCATATGCATAGTTGAGATCACATGCAAAATTGAGATGATATACCGTTATGATTAGGCCTCAAATTTTTTACATGATACAGATGAAGGGGTAACACTTTACTTAAAGGTCTAGTTTATAATGCATTAGAAGCACATGCATAAGACGTTATAATGCATGTATAATGCTTCATAAGTGTCATTATAATGGTGTAAAACCATGTATAAGAACTTGTACCAAGGTTTATAAAGTATTACAAGTGTGGACATAATGTATTATAATCAAGCCTCTATAATGTTTTATACCTGCATACTCTATGCAGGTATAAAACATTAAGCCTATAGCCTTATAAAGCCTACATTATAAAGCCTTCATAAAACATTATAAAGGCTTGATTATAATACATTATGTCCACACTTGTAATACTTTATAAACCTTGGTACAAGTTCTTATACATGGTTATACACCATTATAATGACACTTATGAAGCATTATACATGCATTATAACGTCTTATGCATGTGCTTCTAATGTATTATAAACTAGACCTTTAAGTAAAGTGTTTACGTTGAAGGCTTCAGATGTGATATTTATGCATTATGCATTATAATTATGCATATCAACAAACTCTGTACTACAGACCTTGGTAAAATTAGATAACAAATAGCTAACTATCAACTGCTTATTGGGAAACTGAATTATTCCGTTAACATTTCAAAGGTAATTATCACAAGAAACAATGAACCTAACTTCTGTATTCAAGAACTAAGCAGATATTTATCACCTGCTTCTCTGGAAATAGCAGAGATGTTGGGATACTTCAAAAAACATTTTGTGGTGGGTTGTGATTTAATTTCAGAACAATTATTTGCTGGAAAACTGGAAAAAACTTTCACCTACCAATTGTGACTTGCGACAATAAATTTGGATGTTATTTTGAAGACGTTATGTGCTAATTTTCACCAAATTCTCATGAAATTTCGGGGGTAATTTCAAAGAAATAAGAAAAAACTTGGACTAATTATTACCTGAGTGCGATGAAATTTGCAGACCTCTAAAGTAAATACTAATATGCATATTATATGGTAAATATTACAGCATGAACAGATGTAAAACAAGAAAAAGCTTATAACTCGCGTAAAATAAAGCCCTTGATATTTAAATGTACCCATGCAGTTGTGAGAAGGTGCATCAATTTTAAACATTTTGTAAAATATAAAGATATTTACAGCCAATATACAGGCTGCAAATATCTGCAAAAATGTAAGTATCGGCCGATACAGATATCAAACTGATGATAATGTGCATCCCTATTAGATAGTTGGATAAATGGGTGGGTGCATAGAAATATAGATATATATTGGTGGACAGATGCATATTAGGATAGAAATAAAGATGGCAGATGAATAGATAGAAATAGATTGATGAGAAGTGGATGGATAGATACTTTATTGGTCCCGAGGTAAAATCAGCCATCCAGTAGCTGTTCTTAAAAAGCACTCAAAACTATAAACGCAAGATACATAGAATTAAACTCAAACTTTTGAGAGTAAGGCTTACATTGTTTAAAACTTTGCAAAGGGAAGATAAAATAAAATAATGAGCCAAGGCATAACTATGGTTTTTATTGTCCAACCATGGGCATCAAACAAGCTGATGTCATATTAAAGATCATAAGATGGATGAACTAAAGCCTAAATCATCAGATTTTTGTTTGCAGACCTCAGTTTGGCTTGTAACCGAACACTCGGATGATTACGGCTCATTTGAGTCTGATGTAATAATCAAACAGCTTGTGAAACAGCGCTGTGTAAAGTTCAACTTAAAGTTCAAGGTAGAGCGAGTAAAGGTGAAACATCAGGCGCTTTGTGGGCTTGCTGGTGATGGCACGCTGCCCTTCTTTGCTGTGTCACGCAGGGTTTTGGTACCGTAATGCTCCTAAAAGCTGAGCAATACAAAAAACAAGAAGCTCCTCTCAAACCTGCACTGGTGGTTTAAGGATTCATGTGTGAGTTTTTGCAGCCTGTGGGCAGCCATTCCTTCACTTTGGACAGTTTTCCAAATATGATGAGAGCACAGAAGGACACTTTCTGCAGAGCTGAGAGCAAGAAACCAATAATTTGACGTCATTTTTTCTTTTATAAGAAAGTTGTACTAAGTTGCTGCATTTTTAAAAGTAACAAATTTTCTGAAACCATTTCTAACCACACAGCACTCGGTTCTTTTGGTTTTAACGAGGGACTCAAGTGTCAAAAGATGACATTTTTCACTATTTACTGCCACATGAAAAACAGATCTTAGGAAAAAAATGAACAGTCGGTGTGGAACTTAAAAAAGTCTTGAGCAAAGTGCCGTCTTAAATTTAAGATGTCCAACAATTTAGACTAAATAACATCACTGTACCTTAAAATGTGAAATCAGCTTAAAGACTTCTGGAGGTCACGACTCAACCATGTATATGTAGTCAGGATGGATTTGCTGTAATTCTGTTTTAAATCTTGCACATCACTCTTACCCCTGAGGATTCTACTGTCAGGAAAGATAAAGCTTCACAACCAACTTGATAAAATCATATTGTCCTGATTATAAGTCTTTTGCCAGAGCAAAGAAAATGTTGACATCACTTTTTTCTTTATAAGAAAGTTGTATCAAGTTGCGGCACTCAAAAAAAATTAGACATTTTGAAACCATTTCAGGACCCACATGGAGAACATTTCTAAGCACACAGCATTGGGTTATTTTGGTTTTAACGAGGGACTCAAGTGTCCAATGATGACACTTTTCACTATTTATTGCCACATGAAAAACAGATCTTCGGAAGAGAATAAACAGTCAGTGTGGAACTTAAAGTCTTGAGCAAAGTGCCATCTTAAATTCAAGAAGTCCAAATATTTAGACTAAATAACATCGCCAAACCTTTAAAATGTGGAATCAGCTTATAGACTTCTCGAGATCACGACTCAACAGTGTATATTTAGTCAGGATGCATTTGTTGTAATTCTGTTTTAAATCTTACATATCACTCTTACCCCTGATGCTTCTACTTTTAGGAAAGATAGAACTTCTCAACTAACTGAAAAATCATGTCCTGATTATAATTCTTTTGTGAGAGTAACAAGTATGTTGACATCACTTTTTTCTTTGTAAAAAAGTTGTATCAAGTTGCTGCACTCAAAAAAAATTAGAACCACTTTAGGACCCACATGGAGAACATTTCTAAGCACACAGCATTGGGTTATTTTGGCTTTAATGAGGACTCAAGTATCCAAAGATTACATTTTTCTGATTTCACAATATTAAACAGAGCACAGGTTGCCCAGTGGTTAAGTTCGTGCTCACCTTTTGGTGATGCTGTTGATTCAAATCCAGCCTCTGGCTGCTTTTGTAAATCCCACAGCAGTATTACAGCACATTCTCAGTTTTAGGCTTTTCCCTAAAATACCTTTTAGTTTTAGTCATCGTTGAGTCATCTAAATTGTTTTAATTTTATTGTAGTTTCAGTTGATGAAATATCACATTTTAGTCGATGAAATCTACTGAAAATGTAGACGACTAAAACATGAAGAGTAAAGAGTGAGGCCTTTTTATGTTAATTTCTGAAGTCATGTTTTACTTTTGGATATAATGAAAAATCTCATAATCCTTTACTGAATGCTGGTGAAGTTTTAATGTATAAATTAACAGAAACAAATGTTCCTTTTGTGTGAAATGAAATCATCTTTATTTAGGCTACCTGGCAGAACTTCTGTTACAATACCAAAACTGACAACAAACAGTGAACCTGCTCTACATGAATACATCAATTCACAGAGAGTAGCTCCAAAGTAGCTGTGATTGGATATATTCCACCAAGTTAAATCTGATTGGATTTAAGTCTCGGTCTAACATTTTAGTCTAGCTGTTAATTTGTTGGTGTAAATGTCAGTTAATTTAGTTTTATTTTTGTCCATGTGCATTTGTTTTTTTAGTTACTGTCTAGTTTTCACCAGATGAAAAAAAGGTTTTTGATGAAAACTATGACGAAATTAACTAGTCAACAAAATTGTCCCTTCCCCACACTTGTTTTTACACTGCCTTCTCTATCCTGTTTAAGAAAATCACAAAAAGTCTCCAAATACAAAGACACCTGTTCACATATTCACCATAGCCTTGTAGTTTTAAAAACTTTAGGCCAGTTGTACTCAAAAAATATACAGCACATTCTGAAGTATTAATTTTTATTGTTACACAAACTAGCATTTGATCCCTGAATGATTTGTCTGGATGTTGTGGGACTTCTGCCCTTTAGTAAAGAGAAAAAAAATGGTGACCTCATGGCCAAAGTTACTTTCCCTGCTTCCATGTTGAAAGAATGAGTGTAAAATTGCAAAGAAACTTGCAAAGAAAACAAGAATCCTCCTCCTCCATTGCATTCTTCTTTATTCACATCACATATTCCACATCGTTCCTTTTATTTATTTATTTTTATTTTCTTCTTTCTGAGGTTTCAAAAATCCTTTTGTCAAGTGCAGCACCATCGGTCCTCCAGCTGTTCCCATAGTGTGAAGGTCATTTCTTTTTGCTTCTTTGCGACGTTTTTGTAATCAAAGATCCAGGAGTAAAAACAAGAGGCACAGTCTGTAAAGGTCAAGAGTCTTATACGAGCAGGACTGCGTTAATGCAGCCGTCGTTCTCGGGGTTATTCGTCACCTGGGCGTATTTACCTAAAGAGAGAGACATTGTTGTCACATCAGAGCATTGATTTTGTTTTCCAGTCCTCTCCAGAGACACTTCTATTGACGACTGTTGATCCTTCAGATGCTTGGACACTCACCCCAGATAACTTTTCCTCCTTGTGTGACTAACCCCAGCTCGCTGACGTTGACCTCTATGACCGTTCCTTTAGTGATGACGCCCAGAGACGTGTAGAGAGGCGACGACGGGTTCTTCTTCACTCCCAGGATGGGGAGGCAGAACGTGGCTTTGAGCTCGGGATGTGTGACGTGAGCTTTCTTAAAACGCAAACCCTGAAGGAGGAGCAGAGAGAGGATGGTTATTTAGGTATGAGCTTAAGCGGGATACGAAGGAAGATGTATCTGCTAAAGACCCCACACATGAAGATAAAAATGAGGCATTGAACAGTTTGGATCATACTTTGTGGTGTGCTCTAATAATCTCAACATAGCACACCACACACATAACCATTCTGCCCCACTACTGATCTAGAATCTAGTCCTCCAAGACAGAAATCAGATCAAACCTGATCTAACAAAAACGAAGAAGAAACAACAACAACCGGAAAACACAACATGGAAGAGGACATAAGGGGTGTTTTTGATGGAAAAATCCTGAACTAAAACAAAGAAAAGACTGTGGAAAAATCCTGGGGACAGCATGAGCATGTGCGCTGGTCCTCCATGTCCGAGGTTTACTCAACTTTACATTTCAGGTCAGCCATGTTTGTTTTTATTTATGCCTGCTTCCTTTTTTTAAATGTATTTTTTGGGAATTTTGTGCCTTTATTGATAGGAGAGAGACAGTGGATAGGCTTGTGAAAGGAGGTGAAGAGCAGGGGAAGACACTCTGCAAACTGGTCACAGGCTGGATTGAACCTAGACCGGCAGAAGTATGTACATGGGACGTGCAAGGTTGCTAACCACTCTGCCAAACCAGCACCCCTTATGCCTGCTTCCTTGTTCTTTAGTCAGCTTGCTTCTTGATTGGCTACATTCACGTCACAATTCACAGGGTCCTCAGTTTTTGCCACATACATGAAAACCTTGAAAAATTCCCTATTAACACACCTCAGACCACAGGATAATCCTATAGGATAATCTTATAAAACAGGAGATAATCTGTAGTTTACAGCCCTTGGTCTGGAAGAGGGAAAGTTGGGACTAAAACAGCCCAGTAATCTTTATGTGTGTACCCCATTTTACAGAAAATACATACAAATACAAAATACAGAAATAATGTTGATGATTTGTACGTAACACATTTATCTTTGCTGTATTCTCACCATAGGTCTGATGAAGCGTTCATATTTTGGAGGTTTACGGGTGAAGCCTTCTCCGACAAAGCAAACTTTGGTGACCATTCTCTTCCAGGCCTTCTTCTGCCTCTTCCCTGTTTTGATGACTTTGAGCACTTCGGTTTCTCCCTGTGCTCGCACCTTAGGCAGCGGGACCTCCCATTTACCCTGCAGCAAAGAGACATCATTGGTTTAAGACATCTGTTTTTAACTGTTTTTATCCATGAGCCATCACACTTTTGAAATCCTGAGTGGCCACAGATGAGTAGTAGTGCAATATTTATATCAGATATTTATTTTATTTGTTCTGCACTGAAGCAATTACAATACAGCTAATTCAGTTCAGTTCTATCTACATAGACTTAACTGGTCAGTTTCTGCAGAACAAGCTCTGCTGATGTTCAGACTTGATCAGATACTCACAGCTTTCTCTTTCCTCTTCTGTTTGATCATGTTGGAGAGGACTTTAGCTCTGGACTGTCCCTCTCTGTCCAGCAGGTACGCCGGCACCGCTCCCTCTGGTGTCTTATCGTCGTTCTTCTGCTTGGTCTTCCTCTGTTCGTGCATTTTGATGCTGCAGAGACACAACAGAGACGTTAGGTATTTGGGCTTCTTTCTGATTATTCTGTTTACATCATGTCTGTTTTACACTCACGTCTTCTTCATCTGGATCTTCTCTGCGTGTCTCTGTTTGTGGAACAGTTTGGCCTTCAGACCGATCATCTTCCTGGCTTTGTGCGAGCGCTCGTGAGCCTCTCGGCTCTCCTTCTTCCTCTTCTTCTCATGGTGGTCCAGGCGGTAGCCATGCCGCTTACGGTGTAACTCGATGTGCTCGTTCTGAGGCTACAGATGAAAAGGCAAAGTGCACAATTTAAGACAATTGGAGACAAAAACGGTCAAACTTCTTTGTTGTAAAAAATCTATTGTTTAATTGGAAGTAGAAAAACTCATAGTGCAAAACTACTTCATACATAGTGAACAGGTGTGCGTCATAAGATTCATATTTGAGATATAATAATACACTAAAACTTCAAAGTAGAATCTAGGATAAATATGTTTTATTCTATAAAGTTTTTATTACTATGTTAAAAAAAAAAACTTTTATTTTGAAAATGTTGTCCTACACTGCCTATATGAAAGGGATGCCAATAGCAGATAACTGCAGAGAAGTCCAATATAGAAATATACAGTACACTATAATCAAATTTTGTTTTTTATCAATCTGTTATCAAATTTCCTGGGTTTCCAGATAAATGCAAAAACAGTTGATCATCAGTATCAGCTGGTGAGAAATGTTTTGAAAATATTTACAGCCACCGCATAAATCCCATATTTGGACTTTATTATTGGCAACATACATGGATGAACCATAAGGATTTACTACCCAAGCTATCACTAGATGTCAACTTCAATAGATCAAAAGTATCAGTCATTATTAGGGCTGAGCGATTTGAGGAAATAATCTAATTGCGATGTTTTTCCCCAATATTGCAATTGCAATTTACTCTGCGATTATTTTAATGTTCCTCATCTTATGTATTCTTAAACAAACATAAGCAGTAGATTGTTTTATAGTATAACCAATATGACATTAAATCAGTCTAAGGATAAAAGATTTGAGAAAAAGTGGAGAAGTGAAGAACAGAAGCAAAATAGGTATGAAATTGTAAAAACTGGGTAAAAAAAAATGGTACAAAAGCGGAAAAAAGTTAATTGGTGCATAATAGGTATATAATTGAAAAAAAAAAAATGGCAAAAAAAAATTAAAAAGTGACTAAGGAAAATTGATAAAAGCAGCAAAATTGGGATTAAACTTCAAAAACCATGTAAAAATTCCAAACATGGTCTGAGCATGGCCAAAGAAAAGATGAATGGGAGCAAGATAGGCATAGAGTTGTAAAAACTGGGTTAAAAAAGGTTAAAATAGGCATGAAATTGCAAGAAACTACATCACAATGCCAAAATGTTCAACACATTTTGGGTTAAAAATATTGCACTGTCTGCGATTTGAACATTGCAACATGCCATAATGTGATTTAATCTAATTTGCAATTAATTGTTCAACACTGGTTATTATGTATTTTTTTTCACCTTTCTCATCAGAAACAGTCAATTCCAGTTAAGTGGGAGTTTTGTTCTTTTTCCATAAAGTATCATTATAGTTATGAAAAAAATGAGTTTTGAAATATCAGCATATTGAAAGTTGGTAAGGAATTCTCTAAATGTAATCATTTACATTGGCTGCTGTATTGATTAGCAAATATACGTATCACTTGTGATTGTGATGATTGCAATTTGATATCTACAATTTATGAGAAATTAGGGATGAGATCTGTGAATTACTGTCATTCAATTAAGCCCAATGACCAAAGAAAAACAACTATCTTCACGTTAATTCAGCCTCAAAGGTTCTGATGCTGGAAAATCTGTTTCCCCTTGGGCCACATGCTACTAAATTGTAAAGCAGTCTAATGACAGTTCTAACACTAAAAAAGTACAAAAGCTTGTTGGGAAAACTGCCTGCTCTAATAATGACTTTATTTGCCAGTGGTATTCATACTTTTTCATGTAAACAGCTCCTGAAAAAAAATGAAAGTCATAGCTCAAAGGCTTGATAAAATTATAACAGACTTACCAAAAATCAAGCCATGAGAATGAATAAAATGACAACATTAAAAGCAGGCTCGCATTAGCTAATGCTACAATTACTCATCAGATTAAATAAGGTGTATTAATTTAAATGAACAAGTTCTGGGCCCATAATCCAGAATTTCAGGTGTTTACAATCAGATATGAAGCTGTGTGGGGGACGTCATGTGGTTGAGTAACAGCTGTATTTATTTTAACATGAAAAACTGCATAACATGTCCATACAGGTTAGAATTGTAAATATATTCCCATGTGTGTTGAGAGTAAACACATTCAAACGGACAGTGGGCTGAAGACCACAGCAAAGCAGCAGGTCACTCTGCCACATGTGAACCGAAGCTAATGCTAACACCACATGCTAACCCGTTAAACTTTCAAATAAAACTTGAATTAATCAATAAAAGTGACATTTTATCTTACCATTTTGTGTCAGAGGGGTTGATTACTTCGATGGATACGGTGAAGGTGGTCACAGGTGGCACAGAACTTAAATATTTGGTGTTTTGACTTCAGGCTGGGGTGATTTCGATGTTGTTTTCCCCGGAGCCGATACTTAGAGGAAATACGTCACGATGACGTAATAGTTTGTGCGTCGGTTTTTACGAACGAAGCAAAATGTAACAGTGACATTTAACGGCTATCGATGCGGTAATATGGACTTTTTATGAATAAGTAAATTCCTTATTATGTATTTAAGCATTTTTGAATAGTTAAAATAGTTTAAAAAATCTCCAAAATAGAATTTTTGATAGAACTTATCTGTTTTCCCTTACCCCATGTAATGTTCAAACTAGTGTCCGTGTAAATTGGTGACTTTCAGCCGTCAGGCTAAAGTGCCTTACCCATTTGGTTCATTAGCGGGAAATATGATGTGTGACACTCTCAGAAGACATGAAAAACACATTTAAATTTTACTATCTGCGTCTTCGTAGACTGCTATCGACAAAAGCAAAGGCTCTTCAGCGGAAGTTCACCACTTAACACAGTAACTTTTTTAGACCATTACACTGGAACCATTAACTGCGCAGACTCGTTCCTGTGGAAGTGTTATGAAGCTGGACCTTATGGGAGCGTGACATCTGACAACTAGAAGATTATGCTGTAAATCAAGATTATTTTAGTCCTTTTTAATGTCATTGAGTCGTGTTTTATGTTAAATTAGAGCTCTCAGATTTCCTGTATCCTTTGATTTAAATTGATCAGGTGTTGCTGTATTACCTGGGCTGTCAGATTGCACTGTAGCTCTATGATGGTTCTTTTGAGGTGACCATAAGGGTAAAGCCTGACAGAAGAAACTCCAAAAATGCCAATAGGAGCTTCATGGACATTCAGCAGGATGATCTGGGTAAGATATGACATGAAAAAAATTGATGTTTACTGCTAAAATGTTTGCATGTGTAAAGGTTACTGAAAACATGTTTACATCACTAACAGGGGAAGTATGTCCTGACTGCTGGGCTCCAGTGCTGCAGGTGTAAAGTGAACAGACATTTAAGAAGACATTACAGCTTTCTCCCAGGTAAACTAATTTCATGGTTGTACAGGTTATTAACTATGCTTACATATGTTCACCACTACATCAGACAAACAAGTTGATCCATAATGACACAAACATTGAAAGCATTTCCTGGTGTTAATCATAGAGTAATAATGGATTTCTCTTTTGTGGTAATGTTAGTTGTGTGCACAAACGTAAAGAGATACAACAATGAGGATTGCCAGAATCTTCTGATGCCTGAAAGGGAAGCACGCAGGCTTTCTGTCACTACTCTTATAACTGAATAAGTAAAACCTGAGAAAAACTTGCTGTTGGACCTTGTGCTTACAGACACTGTCATTACTGTATGCATTGTCAAACCTTTTTTCAGTGCTCATATGTGTTGCAGTTTGAATTTTATTTTATTTCGAACATGTATAAAATGAAATAAAGAGAAATACCATTCTCTTAAAAAAAGAGAGTATTTATACGTGTTCAAAAAGGAGTAGGAAGAAGTTAGAACTTTTTAAATTCCTACCTCTTATTACTGTCTCTCTTGGGCTGTATAAAAGTACATTCTGCTTCAACATCTATGCAAGTATAGTGCACATATGTACACTGCAAAGCATTTAATCCATCTAAGTATGCTTACACACATACGCTACAAAACATATAATATATAATATAATAATATACATATAATATATAATTATCAGTATAGAAATAATATACATATTACACAAACACATCTATCTAAATATCTTTTAGCCTATGCACACATAAACATACATACTTACATGTTTATATAAATGATGTAGAGATTCATATAAATATGTTATCTATATCCAATATCTATACACTATATAGAAAATACTGGTCAATCATTAACTGGTAACATGTCATGCAACCTTGGAATGGATAGTGGATTATGGATAAAGGATGGGATTGATGGGGAAAATTTAAAATAAAATCTTGTTCATTCCCATCCCTGACCATATGTAGCATAATAATATTCTATTAGCTGCTGAAAAGCTGCCAAAGCATATGTGACAATAAAGTGGACAGGAGTTTTCTGTTATTTCTGAAGGATTCATTCATTTTTAAGGCAACTGCTTTAAAAATTCTATGTAGTTTTATTTTAATTTTGGCACTTTTTGTAAATATTATTCGTTGAAATGTGGGGATTGTAGAAACATAAACTATATGAGATTATTTAAATTGTGTTTTACTGTGATCTTCTAGATGATGTCAAATCACTGCGGGCTGTTGTCAACCCTGACATATCCAAGTAAGAAACTGCACTTTACATTCTGCTTGTTTTGTTTTTTCCAAATCTCTGAAGATTGTTATAACTACTTTAATATTTTTGTGCACTCAGGATCAGAAATATCGGCATCATGGCTCACATCGATGCAGGAAAGACGACGACCACAGAGAGGATGCTGTATTACTCCGGCTACACAAGAGCACTCGGAGGTGAGTAACACAAACATCAGTGTAACTCTCGAATTAATTTTATTTTTTAAATCTCTTTTGTTTATTTTATTTGTTAATTTCAGATGTGGATGACGGAGATACAGTCACAGACTTCATGGCTCAAGAGAGAGAGCGTGGGATCACTATACAGTCAGCTGCTGTCACGTTTGACTGGAAAAATCACAGAATAAACCTCATAGATACTCCAGGTATGACCGGCATCCACGAAATAGACTATTTACAGTCGAGGAAAGAGAGGCTTAAGTTTGAGCTCTTGTTTGTTTGATTTAAGGACACGTCGACTTCACGCTGGAGGTGGAGCGAGCACTTCGAGTCCTTGACGGGGCAGTGGCAGTGTTTGATGCTTCTGCTGGAGTGGAGGTGAGCGACCTGCCTTTAAAGGGATTTTTTACTCTCTCAGGGCATGTTTGATCAAAATGTCAATAAAATTAATCAAGATTTTACATTTTCCATAATCAGGAAACCATTTAGATATATTTTCTCTCACTTTATATTAAATATTATCATCTCGGACATTCCCATCTGGTAAAAAAAAGATACATAAGACAAAAAAGCAAGTCATAAACAATAAGAAAGTTAATATAAACAATTGTATTAGCAAACATCAATTAGAGTCAATGTTAAAAACCTGCAGGATGAAGTCAGCTCCCTTTTTTATGTGTATAAGTATTTGTAAAAGTATTCATGGCCATTTAAGTTGTTACTTTTCTCCCCTCAAATCAATTATGTGTTGGTCTGAAAAGTTAAAAAGTGGCGATGGTGTCATGCCTTTCAATTATGAGCAAATCACCTAAAACTGGACTTTCTCCTGCCTTTAAACCTCCAACAGGCTCAGACTCTGACGGTGTGGAGACAAGCGGAGAAGCACCATGTGCCCTGTGTTTGTTTCCTCAATAAGATGGATAAACCTACAGCCAGGTGAGCAGCCAGTCTTACCAAGTGAACGTGAATTGATGATGTTTTCCAGAGAATATGACTATTATCTGCCTTTCTGTTCCTCATTTCTTTAGCCTGAGTTTCTCCATTGAGAGCATAAAGCGGAAATTAAAAGCCAATCCGGTCCTTCTGCAGGTAAGTCAAAATCACATAAAGAATAAGAACTTTAGTCTTGAAAAAGAACATTTAATCTATGCAGACTGTGGTAGCATCAAATAAACAAGTCTAAAAATAAGTGAAATCTGTACTATTTACTTCTTACTTCATAGATTCCTGTAGGAAACGGTAAAAACTTCTCCGGTGTGGTCGACTTGCTAACAAACCAAAAGTTAACATGGAGGCAAAAATCAATGCAAGATGACGGGCGAGTGTTTGAGAGCAAATCTCTCGACCAATCAGATGACCCTGAGCTCCTGCAGGAGGTCAGCGAGGCCAGGACAGCCTTAATTGAGCAGGTATGCAGTGTACTATTTACAGTAAATATTGAATATACTCTGAAAAGATTGGAAATGTTTTTTGGTTGATTATTTCTCCCTTTTGATAAAACCAGCTGGTATTGAATTTTATGTTGTTGGAAAGCCTGATTAGTCACCTTTACATCGAGGTATGACTTTTACAGATCATGCATTTGTGGAATGAGCAACACAGCTGAATATTATTTTGTTTGGGTGCTACACAAACGTTTAGCTGTGTTAATTATTCCACAAATGCACACTCCTTTCAAGCTGTACCCTGTTGTAAAGGTGAATAATCAGGCTTTCCAACAATGAAAAACACATTATCAATTGGTAATATCAAAGAGGAGAAATAATCAACTAAAAAAGTGTTTCCATACTGTTTGTGGCGTTACATATTTGTGCCTTCAATCCCAGGTTGCTGATCTGGATGATGAGTTTGCAGAGCTGCTGTTGACAGAATATAGTGACAATTTTGATGCTGTTCCCCCCGTCAAAGTAAGACATTTATTACACAGCATGATGGCTAAGCACGACAAAGACAAACTGTAGTTAAAGATGAAACCACATCTGTGTTTCTACAGCTCCAGGAGGCCGTGCGGCGGCTGACTCTGGCCCGTAAAGGCGTCCCTGTTCTCTGTGGGAGCTCCTTGAGAAACAAAGGTGTTCAGCCTCTTTTAGACGCCATCAACTCCTACCTGCCTGCACCCAACGAACGCCACCATGACCTTGTGTGAGTGAATAAGATCTATTGACCTGTCAGTTGTATTGCTGAGTAAAACAAGAACCTCTATGGCTTAAATGGTAGAAACTGTGATTCAAACCACTGTTGATTTTGTTGAATAATCATTTTCATCATAGTTTTCTAGACAGTAACAAATAAAAACAAGTGCACATGGATAAAAACTTTACATAAATGAAGGGACAATTTCATCAACAAAGAAAAACTAGAACAATATGTTTTATAGAGACTTATTTCAGTCATGTAGAAAGTAAGAACAAGTTAGGAATACATCCAATCACAGCTTCTTTGGTTGTGTGGAAAGTAGGGCTGGGCAATATGGCCTAGAAATAAAATCCCTGATTTTGTCCAACAACACTCAATTTATGATTTTAATCGATTTTTCCCTCCCTAAAAGAAACAAAACTCCCAGTGACATAAAAGTGAAACAAATCAAGTTTTGCCTTTATGTTGTCTAAATGTTTCCCTCTTAAAGTCAAAGTCTAGGTCATAAAAGGTTGATTATGTAGTATAAATGTAGGCAGGTTTATACCTATGTGGGTCACAGGGGGCTGGAGCTAACCTGGCATGCCAGATGGACACTTCCACATTGAAAATATTTCACTAATCCATCTGGGGAGGAGCCCTGTGAAAATGTTTTCAGGGGCAGGTCCTTCAAGAACAACAGCAGCTTGTGATTGGACGATCTTTGGCTCAAAACACTCATCGCAGACCAATCCATATCAAGCAGCGCTGCTACGATGTAGCATATGTAGTGGCTAAACCTAGCGGCTAATGGTTAGCCATTAGCTGCTACGGCTAATGGCTGACATGTGCTAACAACAAAAAATGGCCTTTAGCCATGGCAGCTAACTGTTGGTAGCGGCTAACTGTTGTTAGCTGCTACGGCTAACGGCCAACTGTTGTTTGCCCTTGTTAGCCATTAGCCGTAGCGGCTAGTGGCTGCTAGCTGTAGCGCTTAACTACTTTGAGACTAATGTTTCACGTTTAATTATACCACACAGATGTATCATTGAACACTTATATGGGACATGAACCTCGTCAAAGACAATCCCGAAGTAAACTTATGGAGAGGGCAGATTTCGCTAAGTATAACTGAGTAATCATAAGGCTAACTTACATTAGCCTCCATTATTTGTACAACAGGAAGTGACTTCACTTCCTGTTAAGTCAATTCCTGTTGTTGTCATGCCTGCTGCTCCTGCCTCTCTTCCCTGATTGGGCCGTTAAGCTTTTAGCCGAGTAAAACCATTGGACAATGGAGGCTGGCAAGACGGAGATGCATGATTTCAGAATCAGGCAGGTCTGTCTGCTCTGCAAGGCTAGGCTGGAGCCTAATCCAGCTGACATTGGGTGTGAGGAGGGAACACCCTGAATCAGTCACCAGTCAATCACAGGGCCATATAGAGAGATAGACAACTGTTTACACTCCCACTCACACTCAAGGGCAATTTGGAGTCACCAGTTAGTTAAGGTGTTCCCGTATGGTTCCCACTTGAACCTCAAACAGCAGTTAAAGTATAAAACTGGTAAGCACTTGAGTCACATATGTTGTAGGAAAAGTGCTTCATAAATAAAGTTTGACTGATTGATTGACTGTAAGAAGGAGCTGCTGCAAAGCTGACTTGAATACATGATGATGTGACATATCAGTAAAATTAGATTTTCACAAGCATTCAGTGATCAGTGGTTGAACATGTTCTGTTTGTATTTCCTCCTTAAACAGGCGGTGGTATAAAGACGACTTGTGCGCTCTGGCCTTCAAAGTCCTTCATGACAAACAGCGAGGTCCTCTGGTGTTTCTGAGGATTTACTCTGGCACCCTGAAAGCTCAATCAGCTGTTCACAACATCAACAGGAACAACACGTATGTACCTCATGGTACACTGTTTTACTTTACTTTTTGAGGCAGCAGCACTTGTTTTGCTTTTAATATTATTTGTGTTATTTTAATGTGTCTGTGATTTATCTGTGTTGCCACTAAATCTGTTTTGTTAATAGCAGTAAATTAAGATTTATTCTCTCCTACAGTGAGCGTATGAGCCGCCTGTTGGTGCCTTTTGCTGATCAGCAAGTCGAAATCCCCTCGATGACGGCAGGAAACATCGCCCTGACTGTTGGACTCAAGCAGGTACAACCAGAGGTTCCCTACTTGAACATTTTGAGAGATCTGTACACACTGAAGCTCACTTATCTCCATTACACTTTATCAAGACAGTTACAGGTGACACCATAGTTTCCTCGAAGGCGTCGGCTGCTGCTGCAGCTCGTAGAGCTCAGAACGAGAGCGGGACGGGGAGGAAACAGAAAGAACACACCAGTGTGATCCTGTCAGGGGTGGAGGTCCCTGATCCAGTCTTCTTCTGCACCATAGAGCCTCCCACCATGGCCAAACAGGCTGGTGCGTAACTGCAATCTAAGTATTTAGAGGAGATGTAGCAGTTTTACACTGAAAAGCCTAATTTTGAGGTATCCAAACTATGGGCCTGGGGGCCAACTACAGGCCTTGGGACACTTTTATTAAAGGGCTACACCAACACTTTTTTCTTTTCATGTCTTCTCTCACTCTTGAGTCCATGACAAGAAGATAGACACCACTCTTTCAACTTCACGTGCAAAATAAGGAAGAGATGGACAGAGTTAGCCCAACGTTAATTAACTTAGCTCAAACACTGGGCGTCAATGGGGAGTGTTAGCCCGCCTCTGCCAACATTCATCTGATAAACTCTTCAGCAACACGAAACAGAGTTTATGGAACCTTATATAAGCACTTATAAGGTAAGTAAGTAAAGTAAAATCCAATAGAAATGCATACCAAACTAAACCGCAGGGTCACATGCATGCAGCCTGTGGTTTAGTTTGCTTTGTATTTCTTCTGAAAACTACATTAAGTGTTAATCTTAGTCTAAAAATACATAACGGAACATAACACGGCTAATGAAATGAATCACAACAAGCACACAAGACCATTTAGAATCACTGAGTTTATCTGATGACTGTAGGCAGAGTCAAGGTAACACTTCCCATTTACTCCCAGTGTTTGAGCTAACCCAGTTAGCAGTGGGCCAGTTTTGCCCGTCTCTTCCTTGTTATTGCACACACAGTCAAAATAATGGAGTCTATCTGTTTGTCATGGACTCAGGACTGAGGCAAGACATGAAAACAAAAAAGAGCTGGTGTATCCTGTTAAACATACTCCAAAAGTTGCTAAACTTTTGCCTGACCGATGAACAAAAACAAACAGGATTGTAATAGCAAATGTTGTTCAGCTTTGTACAGTATTGATGTGAAAAAGACCAGTCAGTGTCTCCTGCTGCTGCACAAAATCTTTCATATCCTGACCAGGGGCCAATCAAAAGAGTGCCAGGTCCAACCAGGGCCCCTCACATCTGATTGGCCACCCCAAAATCCTGAACTTCTATACACTGAAGTGGGGGAATATTGTGGCCTGGTCTTCATTGTATTTGCTGTGTGAGTTAAAAAGTTTGGTTGCCCCAGCTCCAAATTCACTTTAAAATAGCCTCATCGAAGCCTGAAATACGTAGTTGGTTGTCTTGAAGCTTGAAACCCAGCTTAGCTTTGCTTATTTATCTGTTATTATGCTGACCAAAAGTTAATTTTTTCAGAGTTTTGAACATTGGGTTGGACACAGAGCTTCCAGTTGAATAGTCTGTTTTAATTACGAAGGTTCCTAAGTGAGTGAAATGATCCGGAAGTAGTTTGTGGTAAGAGCTGTTCAAATAGTCTAAATGCTTCAGAAGTGGGTCAATGCTTCCTTTAGCATCTCTTTTAGCAAAGGACACACCGGTATTCATGTTAATAATGAGACGACAGATTTATTTCAATCCTTACTTTTAACATGGGTTATGCAGACGTCATTTTTAGCGGGTGGTTAATGTTCAAATTGTCTGCAAGGAACAACATTGTCACGATACACAAGCACTCCTAAGATGCGCCTTTTGTAGTCCATCTTCAGAAAATTGTAGTTTCACTGGAGCATATTAACGTCAGTAACAACCACTGTAGCATGAGATTCTCTCTGCACAGCAGTTGTCCTTTCCTAAACCCTTCTGAATTCTCCTTTCCTCAAAAATTACATTTTCCATTGGAGTTAAGGAAAAGTGGTTAGGAAAGGGCTTAGGAGGTGACTATTTGACTGGAGCCATAAGCCTCCTTCAAGCCTGTTTTTTCTGTTTTTTTCTGATCATGGTCTCGATTTAGCTGAATTTACCTCCCCCCCCCAATGAAACAAAAATAATATCACTAAATAAAATAACTATCACTAATCACTTAACACTGTTCTGTCTCTCTAAAGATCTCGAGCATGCACTGAACTGCCTCCAGAGAGAAGACCCCAGCCTCAAAGTGCGGGTTGACCCTGACTCTGGCCAGGTAATACCATCATGGGATTATCCAGGACGTTCTTCAGTCAGATCATCTTCTATAACGAGTCAGCTAAATGTGTCACTTCCTATCTGCAGACCATTTTATGTGGGATGGGGGAGCTGCACATCGAGATCATCCATGATCGGATCAGACGAGAGTACGGCATCGAGACTCACCTCGGACCACTTCAGGTGGCCTACAGGGAGACTATTCTCCAGGAGGTCTCCACTGCAGGTGAATACTGTATCAGTCAAAGGAAATTCAAGTCTCAGGTGTTCACAAGGGGCTCTATGTTCACATGAAGCTAAGGCAATCGATAAAACCTCAAGTGACTTAAATACCTCGACAGTAGAGCAAAACATCAGCACATCATCAGCAAATGCAGATTCTCTCTCTTGAGTAAACAGGTTTTAACGGTTTTGGCAGCACTACCTCCTTGTTTTTTTTCTTTAAAAGTGAAACAAATGAAACTTCTTTGTCTTTATGAGACGTTGAAATTCTTCAGTATGTTTAGAGAAGAGACTACAGGCTTTTTGTTCATGTTTGGTATGGTGCATCAGTAAGTTATTATAACTGAGTATTTAAATGATGCTGCTTAAGTTGGGTTTAAATGAAAGACTTGAATAAACCATTTCCAAACATCTTCCAGTGCTACCCACTGTCCCAGCTTCTCAAGTAAAGGTAGAAAACAACCAAAAAAAGTCCAAAAGTAAAATCAAACTAAAGATCTGTTTTTTTCCTAAAGATTTGGTACATTTCTACACTTTTGTGCAATAAAATAACAGATGTTGGGGTGCTGGTTTGGCGGAGTGGTTAGCAACCATGCACGTCCCATGTACATGCTTCTGCCAGTGCAGGTTTGAATCCAGCCTGTGACCAGTTTGCAGAGTGTCTTCCCCTACTCTCTCACCCCTTTCACAAGCCCATCTACTGTCTCTCTCCTATCAATAAAGGCACAAAATGCCCCCAAAATACATTGAACACATATAACAGATGGCGTAAGAGGTTTAAAGAGGGGTTTTTCTGTTTTGTCAGGTTCCTTCATCTCCATTTTCTCGTCTTCATGCAGACATGCTGGATCGTACAGTCGGAGAGAGACGACATGTTGTGAACGTGGAGCTGACAGTCAAACCTTTGGACATTTCTGCTGCCGGTGGTTCATGTGAAATCAGTTTTAATGATACATTAGAAGCTCAGCTGTCAGCAGAAATCAAAGAGGCAGTGGAGAACGGAGTAAACAGCTCATATCTACAAGGTACTGAAAAGAAGTTGTTGATTAATAGCTGCTTTGAAAATCAATAAATATACACATTTGTATACAAATATATAAATAAACATTGATTGATTAAAACCATATTCAGCAGGGACAGATGTGATAAGGACAGATTTATGATCTGGGCGTCCATGGGATTGTCTCTACCATAAATTCTTATTTTTAGCCCCTTTGTCTCTGCCTGGATGGATAATCTCTGGATGGATGGATGTGTATATAAAGCTATATTTATGTGTTTTTGTATATGTGTGTCTATAAAATGAAGGGTTTCGATTGAGCCTGCTCTTTTGTAAGTGCCTTGAGATAACCATGAGCAAAAAGTAGTATACTTAAAGTTCATTTTATTAAGTATAGCAAGTGTACTACAGACCATATATTGTAGTGTATAGAAAGCAAACCCATATTATACTTCTTTAGACTAAATTGGAACATTTTTAAGTTTATAAAATATACTTTAAGTTTACTTTATTAGGTCATTTTAAGTTTACAAAACTACACTTTCAGGTATACAACAAATACGCATATATATAAACTACTAGTGTACTAGCTATATACTTCCAGTCCACATTTTAGTTTATTGAAGTATACTTTAGGTATACATGTTAGTTTGCTTAGCATATTGCTAGTAGCATACTATTTATAAATATACATTGAAATATACTTAACAAATTCTTACAGTTAACTCATTCTTTATGCACACAAGACTCAAACGTATTTATAAATCACAAAACAGAATGTTGAGAACATTTAATATATTTAACATTTAAAAAAATTCCATACATTGTATTTACAAATACAGTAAAAATTGGTATTTCAAAAACAAAGAGCCTCTATAAAATAAAGCTCATGCTATTCATAAGTATAAAGAATATTGTAAGGAAAACTTAAACTTCAAGTATAATGCCTCAGTTTTAGTATAAAATAAGAAAGCTTGTCCGAGTGCCTCCTCGTTATGGGCTGTAACAACAGCATCTTAGGAGATGAACTTCAGCGCAGTGCTGTTGCTTAACAAGGACATGACATAGCAAAACTAGCTCAAAATTGCAGCCTCATAGAGTTAAGAAATCCACGCTGGTCAAAGTGGTTTATGTGACCTAAACAGTTTAGATGAAGTCCTGTTTGTCGCTCATGTTGCTCTCATTGTTCTTCCAGGTCCTCTGTTAGGTTACCCTTTACTTGGTGTTTCCACGCTGATCCAGAGCGTCAACATGGAACCAGGAACGTCTCCTGCCATGGTGTCTGCCTGTCTGTCTCGCTGCATGCTGAAGGTAAAGCTGCATTAGCAGACTTCAGCACTATCAGCCCTTAGTAAGACATTAGTATTCTTGAAGTTCATTTTATGAAGTACACTTGAGTGTATGTAAATCAGGTATACTTGTAGTCTACTAGAAAGTAAAGTAATTGATGCTTCTTCTGACTAAATTGGACCATTTTTAAAGTTTATAAAAGTGTACTTTAACTTTACTTTATGATGTAATTTTAATTTTACAAAACTACACTTTCAAGTATACAAGTACATGTATCTTTGTACTTCTAGTCAACATTTTAGCTTATTAAAGTTTACTTAAAGAAAACCCCAAACCCTTATGAAAGGGACTAGAACTTGAAAAACTTTATTCTGCTAAATTAACAGCAAGCACAATGACTTGACCTTATTCTGTACTTGATCAAGATATTCTACGTATAAGTACTTTGTGGCAGAAAGAAGTAAAAAGTATGCTTAAGTACAAGTTTAAGTGTGAAGGTACAAGTGTAAGTCTTAGTATTTATGTACTTAGATCATAGTCTTTTCTTATATACATCTCAGTATAATCCAAGTGTACTTCAACATACTATCAAGTATGTAAAATATAGTTTGTAAAATGTAAACATCTAGTATACTGCCTCAGTTCTAGTATAAAATAAGTGTAGTGACCATTTGTCTTAAAAAACTCAAAGAAAACTTTAACCAAACTAAATCAAAGGATCACTGATGCACCATGGGGGATGTGATTTATGCAGGCAGAATAAGTGCGATTTCCAATGGTTTATATTTTATGGCTCGCAAACAAACAAACAAACAAAAGGACATTACGGCTCTAGGTGCCTCCCTTGTGCTGGTAAAAAACCTAAGGACCACCCCCCTCATAGCTACCTAAATAACATCAGGTGCCCACAGTTCGTCTTAATCTACAAAATATTTAGTCATACTAAACAAATGACTTGCCAAAACATATATAAATTTATATATTCAACCCCAAAAATCTAACTTACATTAATTATAAGAAAGACAGATGTAGATGAATCTCACAACTTATACTTCTGATAAATTCCAAATTAAATTAACCACTAAATACAAAAAATAAACTAATAGCTCCAACAATAAGTGTACTCATAGTACACTTGAATAAAGTACTGTTTGCTGAGGGTAATTCAGAGTCTTGTTTACGTGTTCAGGCCATGAAGCTGGCAGGAGGTCAGGTCCTGGAGCCCATGATGTCCGTGGAGGTGACCGTCGGGGAGGAGCACCTCAGCTCCGTGCTGGGAGACTTGGCCCAGAGAAGAGGGACAGTCAGAGACATCCAGAGCCGGCATGAGGACAAGGTGCTGCTGGGTATTGTCCCGCTGGCTGAGATGATGGTGAGATGGCCTCGAGCTCAAGTTGAAGTGCGTAGCTTTGGTACACCAACTCACTCACCCTTCGTTTTCCCTCTTCAGGGCTATTCCACCATCCTGCGAACGCTGACATCCGGCAACGCCACCTTCTCCCTGGAGCTGGACACGTACGAGGCCATGAACCCTCAGGACCAAAGCATGCTCATTAAACGGATGGCTGGTCTGCTCTAAATTTTCTCTTCAGCTCTGAGAAACTGTTCAGTCAGTAGAACAATGGACTTCTGAGATGGAAGCCTGGCAGATGCCCAAATGGACTTTTATTTCAGAGACGAGCTGGAGAAAAAGGCTATTTATTTAGTGAATTACTGAAAGGATCACGCAGAGGCAGGGAAAGATTGTAAAGTTCAAGCTCAATAAAGATGGAAATGTGATGCAAGATTTTCTGCAGATTTCATTTAAATAAAACACACCAAAGCAGCGTCTAAAATTCTCACATTTTATTTCACAATTATACAAACGCTGATAAAAAAAAAACAAGAGTGCATTCAGTAATTCAGGACATTTGATGTGATTTAGAGTTCTGTTACTCAGCAGGTTTTAAAATGTTGATGAATTTCAGATTTCCAGCACAGTAAAGTTTCTACGAAGGCATCACAAAGTGGGATTTTCTGGCAAAGATGAAGCTGATTAAGTTTGATTCTTTGTTCCCTTTTCGTCATCCTCTGGTCGGGTGTTCTCAGAGCCCTCTGTACTCCCGGGGGCAGTAACTGGAGAACAACGGCTCGGCTGGGATCCCACGTCTAAAAAAAGAATACAGTGAAGAGATATAGTGGACAGTAAGTATTTCACATGGACAAGGCAGAATTATGAGTGAACATTAGGGCCATGTTCCAGAAAAATAAAATAATTACAAGACTTTTTATATTTTGAGACTAAAGTCAGATTATAACAGGAAAATACTGAGTGGTTTTGGGCTTTGTGATAGATTTAAATTGTAGTACCAGTGCACTTAAACATGGACTGTAGAACAAAATGTCCATTTTAACGAAAGCACAGGTTTTAAATAGCAGCATAGTTGTTCATTTTAGTTCTGGCTGCTGGCTTCCATTATATTCCTCTAATTAAACTGCTCAAAGATGCATAGTGATTACAGTGAAACCATTGTTTTTCCAATGATGCAGTGAACCCGCAGACATTTTTCTTCTTTCTGGATGCACATATTTCCATCAGGTTTTCACACTGATAAACTCAGATCCAGCTAGACTTGTTCCAATCTACAGTTCTCTGACATGTCTGGATTAAGATCTTAACTAAAGATATAAAAACTAAAAATAAAGATATTAAACCTTAATTTAAGACCCTCACTGAGATAAACTTTCTTTGTTTGATTCATCCTCTTCATTACAAGCAATTCAGTGCCTTAATTTTGCCTTTATTCCTCAAAGTAATTTATTCGTCTTGACTGATGAAGTGAATGTGTATCAATGCAAGTGCTCTGGATATTTGGATATTGACTGGAAAATAGACAAGCACACAATTTGTAAGTTGAAAATGTATCTACTACAAACCGAGCAAAGCACATATTGCTCAGTAGACGGCCAAAACAGTTGTTGTTCCTAGTATGTGCATGCAGCTTTAAAGTGAAAGATAACTGCACTTGTGGGGACGTCAGTGTTTCACCCTGAAAAGCTGAATCCCATCTACATGGAGCCGCACACCGATACATTTTCAAAACTCTCCACTATGGACCCTGGTTTCAAAAGTTTGCGGATTCAGGCACTCCTGGCACCGTTCTCATGTAAACTGGAGGTGAAAACACAATGAAAGCTCTCCATATTTGGCAGGATGTGTTTCTGTGTAAACAGTACCTAAGAGAAGTGAGCAGTGAAGGTGGGACTACAACAGAAAAACTTATGGCCCTTTTCCACTAGCATGCCTTGGCCCTACTCTACTTTACTCATTTTGTGATTGTTTTCCAATAGCCCAGTTCTTTGACCACCAGGGGGCGGGGTCCCCATAAAACAGCTAGGCAACACTGCATCCACGTCATTTTGAGCGTGTTCCTTGTGGCTCCGTCCAGCTCCCGTTGGATCCGGTCCTCGGCCACCAATCCCAAAAAGGCCTGGACCTCATCGTTGGACCAGGGAGAAATTTGACGGGACACGAGGCCTGTGCTCAAAATATCGATACGGCAAAATATCATATCGCATTCCTTTGAGATACGTGTATCGATACGGATTCTACAGAATCGATACGGCCTAAATATTATGAGAGTTGTTGTAAATACACTTTGGGTAATGTTAACAGTGGCACAGTTCCAGGTAGAAGACGAGCTACATAATGAAGCATATGTTCTAAATTTGAACTTAGGTCTACCATCTTTGAGAATCTGAATTTATGTCTCAAGTTGTAGAACCACTTCAAACTCATCCTTGCTCTTTTTCTTCTTATAAGAAAAAACTAAACTTGTCAAGAATTTTGCTTAAAGCGTAGTCAATGTTCACAATTTACGTGTATCGGGATACGTATTGTATCGTGGCCTTAGTATCGGGATACGTATCGTATCGTGAAGTTGCTGGAAATACCCAGCCCTACGGGACACCATTCTTGCAGTTGTTGTTTAAAAATGGCGGGTAGCTCTCGTCCTCTTATGTCCCGTCTTGTTTTGGGCGTGGCGCTCATGACTCATCGATGACTACATTGTCTGACCAATCAGTAGTCGGCAGTCGGTGACGTCATCTTTTAGTATCGACTCGGCTCGCTTGGAACCAGAGTGGAGTAGGTACTAAAACTAGCTTGTTTTAGGAGGTACCAGGCCAGTGGAAACACGCTGCAAATCGACTAGGGCCAAGGCGTGCTAGTGGAAAAGGGCCATTACTTTGAGTTTTTGGCTGCCCTTTTGGGCTACAAGAAAAGCTGCCATGAAGACAATTTAACAAGGTGCAAATCCACTTAAAATATTCTGAAACAGTTGATAAAATCCTTTAATTTTTTTCTCATTTCACAATACCTTTAAGAGGATGAGCAGCCGCATTTTAGGCAAAATGTAGACGCGTGATGGAGGCCTGGTTTACTCCTATATGGTCGTCCAAATGTGTTGCAATAAGAGCAAGAGTCATGGATGTTGTAACGAATGCTGATTCTTGCAACACAATTATCATCTTGTAACTTTCTCTTGTATTGCATCAGCTTTCTCGAAATTACAACTGTATCCTCGGGCTCTCTGAAGACTTTGTGCTTAAATTTTGAACTCTTAAAACATCACATAACTTAGACAAAGGGGGCAGATAATGACCCCAGAGGTGTTGGACTTACTCGACCATTCGACAGCGGTGTGCAGACAGTCTGTTAAAGGCATCGTTGATGTCCGTCACCTCTTTGGCACTCCACAGACGCTCTCCTACAGCACTGGCACGAGGCCTATGGGTCACACAAATAATATACATACATTTACAATCATGTGATGTATCAAAGGTCAAGATAGTCAAGTTCTCTAAGAGCAGTTTGGTGAACATACCACAGTCTGGGTGTCAGGTTGGTGGCGTCCACATACTCTCCCCACAAACAGGCCTCTCCACCAACAACAAGCTTCTTCTGTGACTCAGTTCCTGTTTTAAAATGTGATGATTAATGAGATAAATGAGAAATTTGACTCGTGACAAATGGAGCGAAAAAATAAATGTTTGATTGAAGACAGAAGTGAATTTTGTCTCATTTGGTGGCTAAAATTTTGGAGGTTTGTTTCTGTTTTAATTCAACAGGCTTACACATTTGCACAGGAGGGATTTTAAAGCATTTCAGTGTCCAAAGTCAAAATACAGGACCAATAAAATCGGAGCCGGACCAAAAACAGAACAATAAAACAGTCATGGCGGAGGCACCGTCATGTAGAGACAACTCTGGAAAAAAGTGCTGCATAAGCTGCATGTGATGCGACAGGTCACAGTGGGCAGGAGAAAATAAAAAAACAAGCCAAGCTCAAAAAGCAAAAGTCATGCAGACACAAACCATTAAAGTCCTGAGGGTCGGCCGCGTAATAGCCCTGCCAGTCCTGTCCGTAGGAGATACGGTTCAGGTACCAGGGAGAGGACAGCAGGGTCTGGTACCCTGCTGCTGTTACATGTGACATCTCTTCCTGGTATTTCTGCTGGGTTCCCTTCCAGACGTGGATTATTGTGTCTGGGTTCATCTACACAGCACACACACATACAGGGAGCAGTCATGAGATTTTAAAAAGAATACGGGTATGGACAAAAACTCTTTTTGGGTTAAACTGAGACACTGACGTCTATTTTCTTTTGTTTAAACTTCTGATCATATTCTCCTTCTTAACTCTGAGAAAAATTCAGTCTGGAATTCAGGGAAGTTAGACCAGTTCCAGCTCTCAGATTTCCGAAAATAATGGACAGTCTCAGAAAACGGTCAGGATTTGGTCTAAACAAAGGACCAAAAACTAACACTGAATGCAGGCCTGAGGGAAAAACAAGGCAGCAAGACCTCTCTGAGGCTTTTCTATTTTACCATGTTGCGTTATATCTCACTTGAATACAGACTGGCCAACAGTTTTTAAGTTATAAAAACACCTAAACAATGAACCAAACGTATTGGTTTAACAAACCAGGTGTAGCTAACCCTGCGTCAACACGGATAGCCTTTGGTCTGTCCTGTAAGCTAAAGAGCCCATCTTCAGTTTTTCATGTTTTCCATGCCCTTAATTGTGTTGTATTTCTTTTCTGCATCCATGTTTAAGAAAACAAAGTCCACAGCATCCTCTCTCTCCTCCTGTGAACTGCACTTGCAGCTGTCTGAATCAACCGATTCTCTGCCTCCCTGAAAAGACCTACCACTGTGATGTCATATCACTGACACAGCTTTAAGAGACAAACTGATAAAACGAAATCACAATCAACAAACTGAGTGAGACTGCACAGACGGTAACGTGCCAGTTTCTCTGGCTTATCACAAATAAATTCTCCTACAGGTGTTGGTAAAGAAGGAAACAAGTTCGGTGTATGAATTCATCTAGTGACTGTGCTCATTGGTGACTTGGAGTTGACACCATGGTTGATAATTTTGATTGCTATTTGTTTACTTTAACTCTCAGAATTATCACCATGTTTGCAGTTTACTTTAGGTTGTTGCATCCAGCCTAAAGTCTTTTGAGCCCTCTAGTGGTGTCCTCCAGTAACATGGGTCCCATACAGGCAAGTATATATATATGTAAAAAAAACAAAATAACAAAACGCTTATGACGGGACGCAAACGTGAAAGCAGGAGCAAACATAATCGTGACAGGAGTTCCAAAAGAACATTTCGGTCACCAAATCTAATATACAGTATGTACTCATTCAAAATATGACCTCTTAAATGCATATAACCATCAGCCTACATGAGACTTTTTCTGTACCAACTAATTAAATGTCTGAAATTTTGAAACCTCCGACCATCCTGCCCCAACCTCATCATTCTCCATCACAACTCTGCAGATTCAAGTGCAAGCCTGTTGAATGAAAACCAAACCACAATGGAATCCCAAACCAGGTTTAACCCTCCACCAAATTAATTCACCAGACACAAGACACCATTTTTAGTATTAAAAACTGACCGTTGAAGTTGAGCGGCTCAATCTTGTAGTACTTCTGCCAGTCCTGAGCGTAGCTAATGTAATCTAGGTACCACGGGGCGGAGAGGATGGTGGTGTAACCAGCCGCAGTCACCCTGCTCATCTCGTCATTAGCGCCGCTGCCGATCCACACGTGAACTACTGTGTCTGGGTTCAGCTGGAATAGTTACACACCGAGCTAAAGCATATGAGCTCCACATTACAGTGTGGGCATTTTTGGTACAAAAGGAACTGTTTGACTAATTAGGACCTATCTTTATTTTTGAATAAAAGGTATCACTACCTCTAAGACAGAGTTTACTACTGCTGATTCTCTCTCTGGAGACCACGAGCAAATGAGAAGTCAAGCCTCGTAGTCTTACGGTAAATATTAAAGGGATACACCAACATTTTTGTTTTTCGTGTCTTGATTCAATGACAAGCAGACACCAGTGTTGATATGCTTGACAAAGTTTGTTCAGAAAAAAAAGCAAATCTGCGGGGGTCTGTGCATGCACACTGCAGTAAAGTTTTGAATGTATTACTTTCGAAAATCCCATTACGTGCTAATCTTAGTCTAAAAATAGATAACTAAACATAACGCCTTAAAAATTAGTCACAACACGCACACAGGATCATCGGGAGTTGCAAAAGAGTTTATCTGATGACTTTAGGCAGAGGCAGGCTAACGCTACCCATTGACTCCCAGTGTTTGAGCTAAGCTAATTAGCAGCTGGCAAGCTCTGCCCATCTCTTCCTTGTCACTGCACGCAGTCAATAGACTATGTCTATTTGCATGAGTGAAGCAAGACACTAAAACAAAAAAATTATTATGTATCCCTTTAAAAACACTGGGCTTATTTACACACGAATTTTTCTATGTATGTACCTTAACGCCGTTGTCGAAGACTTCCTGCCAGATTATGTAGCCTTTCTTAGTAGAGGTGACGATATCCAAGAGTCTGTAAAGTAAGAAAATAACATTCTGTAAAACAGAATTACTCAGACAATGGAGAAAAAATGACTGAAGAGCATTCAAATGAAGTTAGCCTGATAAAATAATCCCCTCACTTCTGGATATAGAACGACTCCAGTTTGCTGTAGTCCTGTCCGAAGCCATGCTCAGCCATGAACTTCTGAATATCCGGGTTGGACTTCCTGCAGGTCACAAAACAGAAGTTCGCGTCAAAATCTTTCTGATCATTAACAATCATATGAAGTAGGTTCAGGTTTTATGGTCTCACCAGCAGGTGAAGTCCACCTCGTCTCCTCCCAGGTGAATGTAGGCATCAGGGAACACCGTGCTGACCTCCTTGAAGAACTGACTCATGAAGTCATAGGTGGTGTTCAGGATGGGGTTGACTGGTCCGAAGGTGCCAGAGGGTGAGGAGCCAGAGTAACAAGGTGTGAGCAAGTCCTTCTGACCTGAGAGGAGGATGTTAGTGGACTGTTAGGATGAGATTTAGACCTTGCTCATACCAGGCTGAACCTCTGTTTTTCTTCAGAGCTGCCTTATTTCTTTGTGTCATATATTCAACAAAGAGCTGGAAACATCACCAGAGGTTTTGGTCCATATTGACATGATAGCATCACACAGCTGTAGCAGTGGTTTTCCTCGTTATAACAAGGCCTCCATCCAGTATTATTTGGGCCAACATCTTTTTCTTTTCATGTCTAAGCATTAGCCTGCCTCTGCCTACAGTCATCAGATAAACTGTTCAACAACTCTAAAGGGTCCTTTGTGCTTTTGTGACTTGTCTGTTTACCAAATTATGCTACATACAAAACTAAACCACAGGGTGCATGTGCAAACCATCAGGGACTAGCTTGTAACAAAAAAAAAGCATCTCCAGGATGGTTTGTGCATCTTCCCTGTGGTTTAGTTCTCTTTGTATTTCTTTAAAAATTACATAAACTGTTAATCTTAGTCTAAACACAACAGGGTAAAAAAAAACGAGTCCCAACAAGCACACAGGACCATTTATGGCCCTTTTCCACTAGCACGCCTCGATTTGCAGTGCGTTTCCAGGAGCCCGGTACCTCCTATAACAAGCTAGTTTTAGTACCTACTCCGCTCTGGTTCCAAGCGAGCTGGGCCGATACTAAAAGATGACGTCACCGACTGCCGGCTACTGATTGGTCAGACAATGCTGTCATGGATGAGTCATGAGCGCGACGACCTAGCATGCTAGCGGTAGCTACCGTTAGCCTACCCTCATACGTCTTTTCTTTGCAGCTCCATTGCTCTCGTCCTCGGCTTCTGTTGTATAGCTTCCAAAACTCTCCTGTGCTTCTCAAGGGGTATTTCTGCTTACCACCTGCAGCCTTCTTCTGCTTTCCTTTTTTACTCGGTTTGTGACAAAAAGCCATAATTGTTGTGTCGCGCTCAAAATGACATCACCGTAGAGCCGCTCAGCGACACTGTACCCTGTTGGGCAGGCGACTGAGGCTAATGGAAAAGTAGCACAAGGCGATTAGGGTAGAGCTGAGTAGAGTAGAGTAGGGCTAATGGAAAGGGGCAATAGAGTTGCTGAAGAGTTTATCTGATAACTGTAGGCCAAACCAAGCTAACACTACCCATCTACTCCCAGTGTTTAGCTAAGCTAAGTAGCGGTGGGTGAGCTCTGCTTTTTATGGACTCCGCAGCGAGGCAGGACATGGAAAGAAAAAAAATGTTGGCTTATCTCTTTATTAAGATGATATCTTGCATATTTTCAAACATTTTCAACAAGAGCATACAAAACACATTTTCAGAAACATAAGTGGCCTTGGGTATCAATATCAAATATAAATAATGTTAACCTTTTGATATTTTCAACCAGAGTTTACTTTACCTTTGCCCCATGACTCTGTGTGTCCTGGAGTGTCAAACTCTGGGACGACTCGGATTCCCCTCAGACGGGCGAACTCAGTCACCATCTTCACGTCAGCGGGGGTGTAAATATGAGTGTAAGGGTGGTACGCTCCCTGTGGACACAATCAGGAAACTCTTAGGATCATTTTCCCAGTTTAAAGTTAAAGAACACGACTTAATCCATGAGCCGTTCTCTCCGACCTGCTGGCTGAGCTGTGGGAACGTTCGGCTCAGGTAAGGAAAAGACTGATCGTCCACGATATGCCAGTGGAAAACGTTGAATTTGTTCATCGCCATCGTTTCCTGGTTGGACACACAAATGAAGGAAGGCATTAAGATGTGGTACTTATGACTGAAAACCATAAAGAAATAGTGAAATGTGAACTACACACCAGATTGGCCAGGATGACTTTGATTGGGAGGTAATGACGAGACGTGTCCAGTAAGATTCCTCTGTGTGCAAACCTGGGGAAGTCATTGATCTGTGTCGCATTGATGCTTTTCTGAAGAGGAAAAATATTCAATCTTTCAATAATGATGGCATCCATTAAAAGATGAAAAAGTAAGTTATTTTATAAAGATAAATATGTACAAGCTTTTATAGATTACTTTTAAACTATAACTACCAAATTTTTGTCAAGCACAGCATTAAAAATGTATATTGTTTAAAAAAAGGCAAAACAAAATGGAAACATATCCAAATTAAAAATCAATGCAATGGCTCTACAAACTACTAAGGGATGCATAAAAATACATATGATTGCTTTAACCCTTTCATGCATGGTGTCCACTGCAGTAGACAGATATTTGGATTAAATGTTATCCCCTTTAAGTTGCAGTACCATGTCCAACAACCAGTTGGTGAACTCCCAAACCCTTCTCTCAAGTTTCATATAAATAATAAATTTGCACTTTTTTCTTCTTTTGTTTACCATATTGAGATATTGCATCCAAAATCCAAAACAGCCGACAAAGGGCAATTTTGGTATTTTGATAAACATAACTTTTTTTTTTTTTTTTAATTTTGGTGTAATTCACAAGT
The DNA here is from genome assembly GCA_036419115.1 of Scarus forsteni. Classification (NCBI taxonomy): domain Eukaryota; kingdom Metazoa; phylum Chordata; class Actinopteri; order Labriformes; family Labridae; genus Scarus; species Scarus forsteni. Next base: position 6,416,758 of record JAZDUH010000359.1, on the reverse strand, counting down.
GAATAGTTTGATTAAACTGTTACAATATGTACTTCATATTTAGCTTTTTCTTTAATTTACTCTTAGAGGTGTAGTCAGCGATCTTCTAATCTTCTAATCTAATGCAGTATTTGTCAAATTCACCGTACTTCTCCTCTCCATCCACAAGATGTCACCACTGACAGCATGTTGGAAAAAAAGTCCGGTTTCAATACACAGCCTTGGCTCTGAATTTCAGCAGGTAAATACTGTGCCCCCCCCCGTTGAAAAACAGCCCAAAAGACAAAGGTCAGAGGAGCAGAAAGTGAAAAAGAAGGGCTATGACCATGAAAGAACGAAGACTCAGGTCAACATTGGTGTTGCTTTCCGACGGTGGAGGGAACTCCACCTATTGAAAGACCTGAAAACAGACGCGGATGTTTCTGTCTTTCTGCTGGATAGGTAAGCAACATTAGCTTTGTGGTGCTTCACATAACAGTAACAGCCGTCATTCATCTTATTGTCTAATCTGCCAAAATGTACTGTTGTTGTGATGTTATCAATAATGGCAGTCAGGTTGTCTGACGAGTCGAGGTTACCTTAGCTACGTTGGTCAGCTACGCAGTTTCTACGGCTGTTTCCATGACGATGCACGTCCATCAGCTTTCGGGGGTGGCGCGAGGGGTGAGGTATGAAGGGACAGATTGGTCTAAATTCGTTTAACAACAACCTCTCCACTCGTTTTCTCCCACATCGCTGACTACACCTTTAATAAACGTTTGTAAGATGTGTTTGTGGATCTTGATTAAGTTCCACGAAATTACTATTTTGATGCACAGTGAAGTGGACAGATGTAAGACTACTTCAAAATATATCTTTGAAAAAAAAATGACCATGATTTTTAACTCGTTTGAAAGTAAAATGAAGCTTTAAAAAAAGTATTCATTTGCGGTTTAGTAATTCATGCATGAAAGGGTTAACCGTTCCATGCATTAATTATTAAAACATGAAATAAAAACTTTCATTTTATTCAACTTTCAAACCAGTTAAAAATCATGTTATTCCTAAAAGAGGCTATATATATTTTAACCAGTCTGATTCTTTGAGAATAGAAGGATTTAACAGTTATACCTGAAGGGCATTTGCAATTCGCCTTTCGACTGCCATTTTTTTGGATTTGTGATGTAACATCTTGATATGACAAAAATGTACAAAGCTAATATTTTTCTGAAGCTTGGGACAAGGGTTTGGGAGTTAACCACCTGGTTGTTGGACATGGTACTGTAACCTAAGTGGTATAAAATGTATTCCAAATATCTGTCTACTGTAGTTATCACCATGCATGAATGGGTTAAAATAAACCGTTTTATACTCACAGCTCCATATTCATCTTCATACAGCAACTGGCTAAAAGTTTCCAGCCCTAAAAAGAGGACGACAGACATGAAGTTTGCAAAGACTCAGTGAAAAATGACAAAAGGAAAACATGGCTGAATCTATCTTTAAAAAGGAGAGGAAGGAGAGGTGGCTGTGTTCTTCTTTTCCTTTATAATCCCTCTAAAGTTGAAATATTTAAGCTCAGAAGCAAAAACAAGCAGCTACTTCCTTTACTTAAAAATGAGGACAATGTAAAAGTTCATGAACTTGTGCATGAACTTGTGCATGAACTTGTGCATGATTAACAGGCTTATCTACATCAGTGACAGCAGAGATAAAGAGAAAGATTAAAAAAAAAAAAAAGAAAGAAAATGTTGACGGGGCGGTGTTTTTTCTTCTCTATCTCAGTTCATGCTGGCATTTGTCATTATTTTTTTTATTTAAAAAAGCAAGAAAAAGATACATTTGAAAGAAAAACACAGATGTGTAGCAAGAAAAAACTCACTTTATTCTTGAATAAAGTATATTTTTGACTTATGAAGTGGACATTAGTTGATAAGGGAAACTATCACGGTAAAATCGTACATCTCACCGACATTACAGCCAGAATGTGGGATATTTATGGCCCATAGGGGTGGGAGAAAAAAATCAATTCACAAAAGTATCGGGATTTTTTTGTTTGACGATTTTTAAATTCTTTTTTTTTGTTCAAAAATCGTTTTTTTTCCAAATGTAAATGCTTCATTCTACTCTGTGTTAATAAGCCACTTTTAAATGCAGTTCAGGCTTTTGAAGAGAGAGTATAAACAGCTAGTTAAATTATATTGCTGAATAAATCCTAAAAATGGACTCACATGTGATCTGTGTATTTCTTGATATAGTCAGTAGGCATCATCATCGTTCATCTTTTTCACTGGTGTTAAAAAAGCTGACTAAAGATGGCAAAAATTGGCAATATTGTAGAATCGTAATTTAAATCGAATCAGCACCTAAAAAATTGAATTGGGAGAAAAGCGAATCGTCCCAGCCCTCATGGCCAACGTTATGGTCAAATTACTGGCTGTTATATCCACCGATAACCAACTTTTAAGGCAAATATCTGCTGATATTGGTTGGGTAATATTGGGCATTCCAAAACTATATTAACAAATACATACATGCAAATATTTCCCTTTGGAGTTGACAACAGAAATCTTACCGTGCAGAGCTCCCCAGACTTTGGGGGCCTTCAGGACAGCGATCGGCTGATCCACGGAGAGCTGATCTGTGGACACAAACGTTCATTACATGTGCACTGTGAGTGTTAAACCTCTACAGGAGGTATTTAAAGTGTTACTGTAAGGGTCTTAAACTATCAGCGGGGCTTTGGACTTCTGGTTTGTGTTGACCGAGTTAATCCTGGTACCAGCAGTATCATCCTATTTAACTGGGACGACAGTGGAAAGTCAGTGTGTTTGTTCTGAAGAAGTTCAACTTGACTTTATAAATTAAAGGAAAAACATGACATTAAAAAAATTATAACTTCCTCTATCAGGGTGGCCGAAGAAAAACACATTTTCAGATACGTTTTGTTCAACATCCCATTACCGTGTCCTTAGTTTGGCCTTAAATTACACAATTATCTTAATAAACGGTTGATTTATCAGCTTTAGACAGCTGCAGCAACAGTTATCTTGATCGTTCTACAGGAACAGACTTAATGTGAATGTGTGAAGTGAAACTGTTTGATGTGTCAAACTGGGAGGAAACTTCTGCAAATATCACTTAACTGTGTGTACATGCTTATAATTTCACCTTGACTGCAATCAGGTTTTAATGTTAGTCAAAACATCACGTTAACACGCACCAAGGTTGCCATGATACTGGAATTTAAAATTTCAATATGGTCCCAGTAAAACTCAGATAGCATTAATAAAAGAGTTTGACAGGGTTCCAGAAAAGGTGCAAAATTACATTTACAGCATTTTAAGCTAACACAGAGATGCAATATATTTGTTTTATTAAACTTAAGATACACCCTCACTTAACAGACACCAAAGACATGATGAAAAAGGTCAAATACGCCAGGTTGTGGAACTTTAAAACAACTTGCCATCTTATTTATAGCCTCTCATGGAGATTATTAAAACTTTTTTAGATTTTTTGGTGTTACACCTCATGAGTAAAACTGAAGGTTTTTTGAGGATCTAAGAGAACCCTGCCAGATACCACAGCAACAAAAACAGAAGTTCAATGAACCAGATATTGGGTAATTTCATGAGAAAACACCCTCAAGTCCACAGGTCAGATCGTTGGCCGGCAGCCTTTTGAATGCTTCGAATGTCTTTTTTTTTTAAATAATCACTTAATTTACCTTCAGTGGACTGAGAGCTTGGTTTCTGCTTACTTGCAGAGCTTAGAGTGTTTAGGTGAGCGTAGCACACTAGTGCAGACTGACTTTTTCAAGCAGGTCATATTCACTATTATTATTACAGAATAAAACAGCTGCAGTTATTCTTATTAGATAAATTTAGATTAGATATTTCTTTATTAGCCCGTTGAGGAAAGCTGCAGGATACAAAGAAGAAGCATAAGAAAGACACTCACAAGTGAAAAATAGGGGTGCCCCTACCCGATATTGATATCAGTCGCCGTTATTGGCGAAAAACAAACATTGGATTATATCGGCCTGTATCTAAAATCTCCGATATAAGCATTCCGATACAAGCAATCCGTTCTAATTTACTTTTTATTTATTTAAATTTTGTTGTAGAACCTGCTTATGTTTAAGTTAAACTCAGTGGATATTTTGCAATTTAAAAATATATGTTTTTGTTTTTACTGGATTTCTTGAGGTTACTTTTCAGGGTTAAATTTATTGAACCCATTGGTTAATAACAAATGGATCAGTTTTTCTCATACCTACTATTGCTGACTACTGTTCTCTGTTTGAGTAATCTCACTTGATCAAGCCTTTTCTTACAGTCCATACTATAAAATAAGTAATAAAAGTCTGTATCATTCCTGCTGATGTCGTATCGGATCGATATCTGTATCGGCCAATACTCAAGGCTGCAATATGGGTATCGTATCAGAGATGAAAAAGCTGTATTGGACACCCCTGGTGAAAAATAAGACAAAAAAGATATATATGTAAGTGGTGCTGCTTACAGTAGTTTTGTACATGTTTGATATTTAAAAGACGGAAAATCTGAGACATTATAAATATAAATACTAGGGGTGTTGCGAAATTTCTTGCCACGAAATTTAACGAAATAAAAAATGATGAAATAAAATTCAAAGACACACAAAATAAACAACGCAAAGGGGCACCACTGAGACTGGTGATTTTTACCCTCCTCGCCTACCATAGCAAAACACTCGCTTCAAAATGGAGGAGGACAAGGTCGAGGAATTAGCTGACGCTCCTTTGTCAAATAAATCAGTTGTGTGGACCCATTTTGGCTTCCCATGTAAAAGATGAGAGAACGGTGGGAAAAAAACAACCATGTGCAAAATATGCCGCGGCGAGCACAACTACCAACTACTTTGAACTGGAGACAGGCAGCAACTGTATGTTTGTGTAAGTCTGCATAAAAAACAATCTTTGATTTTTGTATCTACTGTTGAGTTGACAGAATTTGATCATACGTGAAGATCAGAAGTATATGCACTGTTATAGGCTAAATATTATAGTTCACAGTTCAGACATTTATAGGTCTAAACTGCAGCTCTGAGGACTACTATTTGTTTTCCTTTTCATTCAAGAATATAGTTATCCTGATTGTTACAACAACAAAGCACTTTTTATTGAGATTTTATGTTTGTATTTGCACTGTAGTCTAAATTAGGGGAACAACTACAAAGAGCATTTACTTTGTACTGATGCAGCAATATTTTTTGTATGTCTGCATAAGGAAGAAAATAAAGAAAATGAGATTTTTGCACAACTTCCTACTGTTGAGGATTTTCTATAATCTTTATTTTGTATCGTGAGTATTTTCTATCGTGAGCCCTGTTTCGTATTTCGTATTGTGTCGTGAGTTGACCATTTAGTTACATCCCTAATAAATACAGTTTATTGCACACTGGAGGGGATTTTGTTGTCGAGTCTAATGGCTGCAGGAAGGAAGGACCCGCGATATTTCTCCATCACACTTCGGGTGGAGCATCCTGTCACTCATGGAGCTCCTTAGCGCAGTGAGTGTGTTGGAGGAGGTGGGAGTCTTTGTTCATCATAGAGGATAGTAAACAGTAACATTTATGAATATTTACAGTATTGTGATCATGTCAATTAATAAAGGAACATTTTTATGAAATCATGAATAAAGGGAGGTGAATGCGGGTTAACTTTTGACTGAATTTTTATTTTAACACAACATAAGTTTCAAAATAATGTTATCTTGTCCAAACAATTATCTTTATTTTAGAAGATCAATCCAGTGATTTTGTTGACTTAAGATAATTTGAAGCTTTTTATCTCAACAACATTTCTATTGACTGTAATTTCAGTTATTTTCTCTGGTTGACTGCAGTCCTCATAAGTTTTTATTTTTATCATCACAAACTGAAGCAGTCTATAATCTTTGCTTTTATCTGGACTAACAAAACCGGTTTCAGGGCCTGAGTATTGTGTTTATGTGCTACAGTTTCATGGCTTATTTGAGGAAGTTTAATTGTCACGTTGAAGTTTTTTTTTAAAACAAGGGTAACCTGCTGATCCAGATTGCTAACCAGGATAATTTAACGGGGAGTGGGCAGAAGTAGCTCAGACTGGGAGGACTTGGGTTGAGGACCGGAGGATGGCGGGTTGGTAGTTTATGAGGTGCTTCCTTGGCACTGCTGAAGTGCCCTTGGGCAAGGCACTTAAGCCCAAAACTGCTCTGTAGAGCTTCTTCAGGAGCAGCAAGCCATCACTCTGACACCTCTCCGTTATGCATGATCACAGGACTGTTTGTGAGTGTGTATTTCAGCTTTTGTTTATATAGCATGTCTCAATGACAGCGTGTAAAGAACCTAATTCCACTGTGTGATATATATTCTAAACAAAAACAAGGTTTCATACTTTAAAGCATGACCATAACTATCGAGTAGAACGGGATTCCCAAGAAGTCACACCAGGCCTTTCAACAACACCCTGAAGGCTGGTTTGTACTTCTGCTGTAAAGCTACGCCCTTTAGACCCCAAAATAGGACTGCATGTTGAAATGAAGCAGTGTGAGCCCTGTGATTGGTGTCATGGAGAATAAGTGATGTAGGACATCTCAGGATGAATTTATAATTTAGAAAACAGTGAGTGAAACAGCAGCTCAGAGCTGAACTGATGAAGAATGTTGAGTTCTGATTCATCAAAAGGCTGACTCAGCATTTTTGTCTTTGTGTTCACTGAGGATGGGATGAAATATCGTTTGGCAATATATCGTGATACAGTACGTGACGAAATGCATCGAGTTTGAAAAAAATGGATCGCGAAATAAAGACGTCACGTCCGGTAATAGCACATGTGACCAGAAGTGACGACAACAAACATTAGCACCAACTACCTTGCCTCCAAAAAGCCGAATGATGGAGTTTAATGAGGTCGAAATTGAGGACGCTCCGCCTGGATACAAGTCATCTGTCTGGCAGTATTTTGGCCTTCTCGTTAAAAAAGACGACAACGGCGAAAACGAGCCTACCGCTCGTTAGCATACACTCTCTCTCACCTCTCTAGGGTTAGAGAGAGTGTTATTGTTTGTGTTTGGCCTGTTAGGCCTTGTGTTTTCCTGTGTGCAACTCAAACAAAAACAAATAAGTTATAATTACACAGTAATATTTTTTCTTTTTTACTTTTTTGATATTGTATCGTGACGTATCGTATCGTGACCCGGGCATATCGAGGTGCAGCGTATCGTGAGTTTAAGTGTATCGCCCCATCCCTAGTGTGCACATTAAACAGTGCGCATTAGCCATCAAGACACCGTTTGAATCATAAAATCACACAAAGTGACCGATGATCACCAACTGTCCTAATGATGCACGTGTGTCTGCGTCTTTACGCTCACCGGCACATGAAAGAGTGTGCGCCCAAAGACGCCCAGCGATTCAGGAGGGATTTAGATCAAATGTTCACGTACATCGGCTGCACCGCAAAAAGACATTACTGACAGACAACAATGGTGACAGCCACACTTTAAATAGAAAATATAAGGCCTGTAGTTCACTTAGCGGATCGTGGCTGCATCAGACAGTGGAGAATGCCAAATGGGGCCCTATTCACAACGCACGGGACAGTGCTTGATAGTGGCATAATATTGGTAGGGACGTGTCCCTAGCATCCCTACCCAATTCTACGCCCTTGAACTCTCCAATATGCTGAATCAATTCTTAATTTTTGTCCACTTTGGCTTCTGTAGTACACACCTGTAACCAAGGTGCATACTCTTACTAGCCAGTTGTGCTTAAGTTGGACAATGAGCTCGCTGCATCAGTGATGTTTCAGTAAGGAGCAGCAAAGAAAAATTAAACCTGTCTCTTCTTTATTAAAAGCATTAATGGTTCTCAAATGTCTCAGAACTTCACATTTATTTATTTGAGGTTTTAAAACAAATTTTCTTAGCTGTGTCGACATTAGACATCAAACAGATTGTAATAAATCTTGACAAAAGCACATTTTAAACAAAAAGAGTGATGATTGTAAATTGTGAGGAAGGGAAAGATTCCCATCTCTTGATTACATGTCATGTTTTTTTTTGTTCGAATGGCTCATTTTTTTAGTGTTCACGATATTGACAACCGTACATCTAAAAATAAACAGTTTCTACAAATGTAATTTATATTTAGTACGATTATTTTGTTCTTGATTATTTTTGCATTGTTTGGATGAAAATTATTTTTTTCTTTGCTTGTATTTGTGCTTCTTGTCGTTGTTGGGCTGCCTCTTCTGTGCTTTGTTTTTTAAATTCTTTTCTATGTGTTTATGTGAAAGCACTTATCTCTGTTTTAAAGAGTGCTATAAAAATAAAGTTATCCTTTTTATTATGTAACAAACAAACAAACAGGAAGTCACAAGACTGAGGCTGACCTAGAGGCTGACCTACAAAATAAATGACCCAATTTCTAAGAATTATTAACTAACATAATCAAAGCAATCACATGGCAAACCGTTATTGTATATTGTTGTGTCAACATTTTCTCACACCACAAATATACTGATTTGTTTAGCTTTTAAGCTGCTTGTAGAGACACTTTGCTGTTGATGTTAAATCCTAATCTTCGAGGTCAGAGCGCTGAGTTTATGAAGCAGCATAAAATAGGTTGGTTATTTAGTGCATATGAAAACACGCACAGAGGTCAGAGTGAATTCCCGAAAGAAATAAAATGATAAAGGAAGAGCAGAGACTCACATGACTCATCAGAGGTTACACTGGGGTATCCATCACATTCAGAGTCAGGTGATGTGATCCACACCTGCAGCTCAGTCAGCTCAGAGGAGTCTCTGCCATGGCTTTTACTACGCTGCTGCCTTTTTGAGCTGCCGAACATGTATTCATAATACCTGATGATTGAGACACAAGAGGAAGCCAGGTCAGGCCAAAGGCCATTTATAGACAGCATTTAAAACAAGCCACACAACATAAAAACACGACGTAAATGCAAAAATAAATATGACAAAAGTAAAACACAATAAATGAGAACACAGGGTGACACAATGCTCACATAATTTTCAAACACAAGTGGACTGTAACCATGATAGGAACAGGTCAATGGTACAAGTAAAGGCTGTTTGTGACAAAGAAAGAGTGAAGAAATATTTTCATATCAGACATCTGAAAACCTCCCAAAACGGTTAGCATTTCACAACACAGGTTCCTCCAGAAAAAAGCTAAACTGTTCATAAAACAGAGAAAATATAAGCGAATTTGAAGCATGTATTTTCAGTGACACTGACAAATATGTGTGTTAGACATCTGTATCAATAACATTTTAATTTCACCCGTGTTCATTTTGATGGCACTTTTAACTTAGTTTTAGTAAAAGTCTTTTGCCTAAATAAACTTCTTAAGTTTATGTCATTATTCAGTCTTTTTTTTTTTTAGCCTACTTTTAGTTGATGAAATTTCACAACATTTTAGTCAACAAACTATTGTAATTTTAGTCGACTAAAATATGAAAGTGTAAAGGGTAAGGCATTTTCTATGTTTGAATTTCTGAAGTCATATATTACACTTGGATAAAATGAAACATCTAATAACCCTTTTTTGAATCCTAGTAAATATTTGAAAGTAAAACAATTCCAACTTTTGTGTGAAATGCAGTCACCTTTATTTCGGCTACCTGCCAGAGCATCTCAGTTACAATACCAGAATTGACAACAAACAGTGAACCTGCTCTACATGTATATCAATTCATAAAGAGAGCAGCTCTGATTGGATCGCTCCACAACTTATCCCACCACCAACAACCAAAGTAGCTGTGATTGTATAGATTCCTAACTTGTCTCTACTTTCTACATGACCAAATTAGGTCTGATTGGGTTATAGCTCTGTCAAACAATTAAATCAAGTTTCTTTTTTGTGCCCATGTGCACTTAATTTCATTCGTTACTGTCTACTATTCATCAAGGGAAAAAAGTTGTTGACAAAAACTGTGATGCAAATAATTAGTCAACAACATCAACTATTAATTAAGAGAAAAAGTGACAGCTTAAGTTCACTTGAACGCCACATAAATATTATTTGTACAGTTAGAGGGCCACACAACAAATTGCAAATACGTATAAAAAAAAAGCAGCATTCATAAATTCATTAAGTTAAATGCTTACAGCAATACTTCATGAAATGGGCTAAAAACAAAATTCAACCTAATATAAAATACTTTTTCACAACAATAAACAAAATATTCACCATTTTTTCCAGCATATTTTACAAACACATCATATTTTATTTAATTGAATATATGCAGTGAGGCATGTGCATGACAACTGAAGAAACAAATATACAGCAAATCTCAGATTATTCTGGAAGTACTTTTTATTTTTCAATACTGCATGGGAGAGTCTTTCCTTTTTTACATTCATGTTTACAATTTATTTAAGTTTAAATTAACTTGTGGCCTCAAAGCCGCATTTTGCCCATCTCTGCTTTGGCGGGCCGGTGTTATGATAAAAAAAGTAACCGTGTTGCTTGACGACTTTAAACTGTTGTCGCGGTCCCAACTAATGTTAAAAACAAAAAAATACCCTATTGGTGTTCATTCTTTTGTTACATGTGGGGTCAAAGATGCTCATGAGATCGATTTTTAACAACACGAACACTAAAAAAAACTTAATTTAGTTTTAAACGTCTGTTGCGACTACGACAGCCGCACATGAATACGGCTGTCGGTCTTCGGTTAGCATGGTCACAACTCAACCCGCCACACCAGCAGATAGTTTCCGCATTATAAACCGCTACAAGTTAAATTTAACAAAACACATAAATGAGATAATCACCTCCTGTAGGCGTCCTTGAGGAGGCTGCAGCTCGGACCAGCCGAGGACTCGGAGGCATCAACTATCCTGAACCCAGAGCCAGGTAACACGAATGCAGTCTCAGAGATTTGTAGTTTTTGCGGCAGAGGCCACAGAGAGCCGTACTGCGAGTCCCCTTTGACGGGCCCCGGCTCGTCCTCGGAGCCGTCTATGTCGTTAAACTGTAGAGCACAGCCACAGGACAGGCTCAGCAGCAGCACAGTGAACTTCAGTGAAGTCTCCATGTTGACAGAAACAAGCAGAGTCACAAGACCAGCGGGGCTGCGAGCATGGATGTATTATTTTAACTGGATGCCGGACGGAAACATGGCGCCCGTTCATTTCTATGGGAGTTGCTCACCCAGCGCATACGCCGAAAAAGTTTCTGGCTTCCGGGTTTACTTCCTGATCATTGGGCCCATAGAGCAGGCGCAGTAAAGTCATCTCCCATAATGCTTCACGTCAATGGGAACGAGCGAAGCGCGGTCTTAATGAAATGACGCGCGGCCACGATAAAAATCTACCGCGGGTGAAATTTACAGTATGAGAGGTGTACAAACTCAAATAATGAGTTTTAGGGCACATGATCCGACAATGATGCAATATAATGACATTACATACGTAATAAGTCTTCATCATAAGAGGTTAAGACGAGTGATTTTATTTGATGACTTACTATAGCTGACTGTATTCTAAAACCATGGGATTAAACAACAGAAAAACTGTCGTGGACTTTAGCAGTCCATCAGCCAAATAAATCAGAGTAATTTGTTCATTTTATTAATCCCATATTTGAGAGATGACTGCTTATCAGATCAAGTTTCAATGATGATTCAAAGGTATTACCTTTTTTCATGGACATATTAATGAGGCTTTCGCTGTAAGTGTCATACTGTTCTTAATGCATAAAGTCCTTGTGCTACCCATTCATTTTCTTTTTATTTTGCTGATAGGCAATCTGATAGTCTTTAGATGAACCATGGATGGATCCCGGGGATGAGACCCAGATTAAGACTGGCTTCTCTAATAATGTTCTGTTTCTTTATAGGTTTTTATCTACTTTGTTAACCCTTGAGGCAAAGTTCAAGTCATCAGAGGTCAAATTGGCTCTGTCTGTGTTTTCTTGATCATCAGAGAGCTTATGGCAAAAAGATAAAAACATTATATACAGAAAAAACATTTAAAAACTATATATCTGTGGTTAAGTAGGAAGATGTGGAAAAGATTTGAAGCAGTAAAAGTAAAAAACAATATTAAGATTTATCAATTTTATTAAACTTTTATGAGAAGAATCAAATTGGTACACAAGAGGTGTTTTCTTTTAATTTCTTGAATAATCAAATTGCTTGTTCTAATGAATACTGTATGTGGGTCACAATTATATTTATGTATTTAGTTATGTATTTATTATGAGGCCATATTGTCCTGGTGTCTATTTTCTGTCTGGGATTCAAAATGGTGTCACTGTCATGAAACACTAAAAGAATATGTCGACAACAGTGTATGTCAGTAAAACTGTCAACGATAGTGATGTTTCAGGAATATCACTCATATTTTATCTGAATAAATCAAAATACTAAATTTGTAATAAAAGTTCTAAAAATGTACTTTATTCAAACACAGACAGCGCTGGGAGTGAACAGTGTGATGGAACTACTGAACTAAAAGTGAACTAATGTGAACTAAAATATAGGTTATGAAATAAACAAATACATAATTATCATTAATAACATTAGGAGTAAATTATCCAAGACCTCTAAGCCACACACACTCATATAAATGGTTAGTTTGGTTTGATTTGTCAATTTCTAATGATAACTTCAGTTAAGATGTTCACTTTTAAGTGGTTAAATACTATGTTATATGAAAACCTGTTCCATGTATGTTCCCAGCCTTAAATTTTTAAGATATAATGTTATCTGAAACAGTTATATTTTATATATAATGTTATGGGGTAAGGGTTGTATTTGTTATATTTTATTTTCTATAAAATATGAATGGCATAAAAATGTAAGAAATCAAAATAAAAACACAATATAATGAAATGTTTAAAAAATGTTTTTGAGTCTTACTTAAAAAATGTTATTCACGTTAATTTTTAATGAATTATTCTCAGAAAAAATGCCAATCTTCTAGGTAGGCCAAAAAGTTTGTATTTTATTAAGATTATCTTATTTGAATAGAGTTAATGGTGTAATACATGAGTGATACATAAAATATGACAAATACATTAGATAAATCAGAATGACCACCATACTGTCATTAATGAAACTTGTTTATTAAACCATCCTCCACAGCTGCAGGACACATTCAGCCTCTTTTCCTGGAATGATGCTCCTTTACCTCCAATCTCTGTTGAGAGAAAAATCTTAAATTAAAAATTAAAATCTTATTTAATCAACTGGAACATGACAATTGTGTTGTTATTGATCTTTATTGTACTTTATCAATTTATTCAAGTAAAGTTTTTCGTTTTATAAAGTCTCTCTTTTATTAATATTTTTACAGTCTAAAACTTACATTATCTGAATGTATTATTTATAAAACAATTAATACATTTACATTTATTCCGAATAAAGATCCATCTACCAAACACAACTGCGTGATCCCCTGACACATATTCTACACATTAGCTACAGTTATTCGGGCACGTTTTTTAAACTTTCTTTCAACTGAATATACTTGGAATGTACGACCATCGTGTTAGTAAAATGTATCTTACCTTATTCTTTATTTCATTGTATATTATCCAATACACAGCAGTCTAATGTAAGTACAGTCAAGATACGTGGACGTGGATTTAATTGAAATATAAAGTCTAAATACGTTTACAAACCACAACTATCAAGTGAGTGATAGTTAACACTGAGAGAATACATGTGTTAAGTCACTCTATGTCAAAAAGAAACTCACCGTTTAGTCGTTTTCCCAACTTTCAGAACAATTTTGCTCCATACAGCCTGAAGAAAGTTAGCTGGCGTCCTCGCTCCCGAGACACAGCATGACCGCGCTTTGAGAGTGCGTGTGTGCAGCTGTGACGTCATCAGAGAGATAGCGACTTTCCTCTGGCTTTTCTGGCCTTTTGAACACTTTTTGACCGATCAAAAGTCCAAGTCTTAAAAATATAAAATACAAAGATCAGTTATTGACCGTGTTTATGGCTGAAGATGTCCTGTCAACAGTTTTACAGCCGTCTCTTTTACTATTGCCGCCTATGGGAAAAATGCTTTTTGGGCCCAATGGGGATTTTTCGTTGCAATACCACGAGTGGCCACTGGGAGGGGCGGTCTGGTATCCAGTTCTCATAATACATCCATGGCTGCGAGCAGCATTAAACAGAGGGGAAGGGGGCGTGGCTTCATATGCGGAAGTAAATCATGTGATGAAATTTAAAGGGGAAGTACAACCGGAGATTTTCAGTGTCTGACAAAGTTACAGGTGTGGACTCGTGAAGGGCAACAGAAGAATTTAGATCAGTTTAGTCCAGTATAGTTTGGTTCCTGTCTATTTTCTAGCAAACAAAACAGATACATGGTCCTGTTAAGGTCTCTACCCAACAGTTGTGTGGTTCTGTTGGAGAAAGTACATCCGTATAATGGTAGCACACAAGGCATGTATAGCGCCGCTCCTAAAACTGCATTAATCGTCCAAAAACTCATTAGTTTCACCAATATTTCATCATTGTCCGCTCGGGCTACTCCTCCATTACAGTCTGTGTCGCTCCACCCATGTATTTGTGACCGTGCTGACCTCTGAACTGGAACCTTTCTTCATGGCTGCCGCGCATGCGCAGTACGGCTTCCTCCTTTCGATGAGTTCCTCATCTGTAAACTCTGGCTCGAAACTGTAAGGACACCCATTATATTCAAAGTTCTTCTCCACAACATCTTCATCCGATAGATATTCGTCCATTTTGCACAAAACTGAAAGAAGAAAGCTGTTGTGTAGCCGGCAGTCGCCGTTGAAACAATGAGCCGTACTGCGCATGCGCTGCAGCCGTTAAGAAAGTTTCCAGTTCAGAGGTCAGTACAGTCACAAAACATGGGTGGAGCGACCCCAGACTGTAATGGAGGAGTAGCGCGAGCAGACCATGATGGAACATTGGTGAAACTAATGAGTTTTTGGATGATTAATGCAGTTTTAGGAGCGGCGCTGTATGCCCCGTGTGCTACCATTATACGGATGTCCGCTGCTCGATTTTGGATCTAAATATCTCCTGAAGCACTGTTTGGATCAGGAAAGCCTTCTGGGTGAGTATATTGTTCTACTTTATTCTATAAACAATGTGAAAGCTGTAGAAACAGAACTTATCCTTTAATGTTTTCTGCCTGTTTTACATGAGTGTGGTGTTTTCAGTTGAGTAAATTAATTTTTGATGCCACTTATTAAAATCATGTTTCTTGAAGCCTGTTTTGGATTAATGTTTCACCTAAACGCATTAAAAAAGCATGTAAATGAAAACAGCTCAGGTGATATTTACTGGGCTCTAACTTCAATCTTTAGTCATAAAACAGCTCAAACTCTTTTTATGAGCCCTGCAGGATTAAAACTTCTGCAGTAACTGTCCCATACTGTTAACAGAGACTTGTGTTTGGAAAAAAATCATTCAAACATCTGTTTACCAGAAAATAATTAACTTATTTAATCTCACTGGGTTCACACTTGTATTTATGTTGATTTATATGCATCTCTGTGGAGGTGATATATGAGAATAATTAGAAAAAGCTTCTCACATTAAAAAGAAAAGACTGAAAATACATAATTTAGATCAGATGTGGCCTTTTTCTCTGAAATATCTCAGTGGTTCAACAACTTTAAAAAAGACAGATTTTATCAAGATGCAAAAAAAACTCAAATGTTTTGAAACTCAAAGTGGTTCACCATAAATACGGTGGAATTAAAGATAAACAACAAAGAGGAAGCAACATGGTGATATGGAGATGGAGGAAGCTGGATCATGGTGAACTCGGCTGTTTTAAACAAGCATTTCCTCACCAATGTTATCACAAGTAAACAAAAAGGGGCAAACACATTCATTCTGCACTGAAAGTATTTCTTTCTACTTTTTGAATTCCTGAAAACAAACATGTTAGTATATATCTGTAAATTGTAAGAGTTTAAAGTAACAAATTTTATTTTCTTGTATGAATGTGATTGAATTTTTTTTATTTTTTTACATATTTAGCTTTATAAAAACTTAAACACAGAGCTCTATGTTGCTGAATTGCTAAATATAGAATAATATGCAAAATGATTGCATATATATTTTGTCCTTCTAGCTCAAAATTTTTATATTTTACTCCTTTCAGCAAGTTCACACAGGCCTACACAAGAGCAATATGCAGCTAAAAGTTGACATTTGAAGATGGGTACACTGGGGTCATGAAAGGACTGACATGGCAACACAAGCAGGCCCTGTGCTTTATATGATGCTAAGTTGGTACTCAGGGGCCCAAACAGTGCTTAGAAAACATTCTAGACACCATTAAAACACAAGTAGCAGTCTTCAGTGTTAATACAAGGCAGGATGGATCCATGCTTTCATGATGTCGGACCTGACAATATGTTTCCAATCTTCTATTCAGTGTTGCCTGACTTTTATACTGAAATAAGCAAGCGGGTCAATAGAAATAAGTCCAAAACATGCAACCTCCAGCTATTTTTCTACTATGATTTATATTTTTTATTCTTTTTCTTTTTTATTCTAAATCTATATAAAGCCTGTTTTAATTTTCATCTTTCATCTTGATTTTTTCCCCTTATTTGGCTCTTAATTTACTTGTTCAGCATCCTTTTCTTTAAAAAGAAGTGAAAAGAGGGCTGCTGTTATTTATAACTCTGTTAGCAAACTGTCTGACCTTGATTTTTATAATAATAATAATACATTTTATTTAAAAGCGGCTTTAACAACACTCGACACTGTACAAGAACAAAAAAATCCTGAATAAAATCATCAAAACACAACAGACAAGGGGATGTTATGGAGAAGAGGTGGTACATTATTGTTGAACAGATCGGTTTTAAGTCTGGATTTGAAAAGGGGCAAAGAGTTAAGATTTCGGAGGTTGAGGGGAGAGAGTTCCAGAGCTGAGGAGCACAGCGACTGAAGGTGACCCCATGGTGTTGTGGGTAGAGGGCACAGTGAGGTTGATGGAGGAGGAGGATCTAGGGGAGCGGGCTGGAGTGTCGACATGGAGGAAGTTGGACAGATATGGAGGAGCGAGGTTGTGGATGGCCTTAAAGGTAAACAGCAGCAGCTTGAATTGTATTCTCTGCTTGACTGGGAGCCAGTGGAGGTGCTGTTGCTGCGTTCCATTAACCTCAGAACAGGGAAGAGGGAAGTGGGAGTGACGTCATATCTGAGTTATCAGCGTTACAAAGTTGGGAAAAAAAATGTGCCAATCTACCAGGCTATTGTTAGCCACTGACAACAGCTAACAACAGCCTATGTTAGCACATCCTGCATTGTAGTTCACAAATACCACATGAAGAATGTAAATAGCACCATGGCAGCATTTCTATAAATAAAAGTTGAACAACACCATGTATACGGCTAATTTAGTGCGATGCACACTGGTCAGAAGTGCTAATAAGTGCATTTTTACAGGGGCTTAATAACTGTTTACAACAGGATTAGCCATCTTCCATTGTCAACTTGGGGGTGGTGCGGTTCCCCCGAGTTGCCAGTAGGAAGTTCCGACCTGGGGGGCGCTCCAGTTGCAGTTTACTACTCAGAACTCGGAAATTTCAACTTCCAACCACAACTGGAACACTGCGTCAGTGGCGCAGTTGGATAGTGCGCTTGGTCAGTGATCGGGAGGTTGCAGGTACAAGCCTAGCTCCGGGCGACACATGGAGATGTGTCCTTGGGCAAGACCCTTAATCCCAAGTTGCTCCCACTGCTGCGTCAGTGGCGTGTAAATGGACATGTAAGTGAATGTGTTAGAAATACTGATGGATAACTAACATAGAAACTCTGAACCATCAGTGAGTGAATGTGAGAGCAAATGGGTGTGAATGGGTAAATGTGACCTGCTGTGTAAAGCAGCTTTGAGTAGTCAAACACTAGAAAAGTGCTGTATAAGCTCAAGTCCATTTACCATGTGGAATGGGGGTGATGTGATGTTTTTGTAACCAAACTGACTTAGTCAACATTTATCTTTTTATCTATCTTTATTATGGTGCAAACAATAATAGCTAAATTAGAATTACTTTTAATTCAGACTATTAGGATTTCTTTTTGGTGGAAACACTATTTTTGCGGCTCTTTTTACAGTAAAATGTTTTGTTAGCGTGGGACAAAATAGTCTGTGTAACTTCAGAATTTAGTTGTATTGGTAGTAGAGTGTGCAGTGGGCCCCAAAAGCCCGAATGAACAACGGCAGTTTTAGAACAAGCCAAAAAGAAATGCAACCCCCAACTGCCAATATTTACAAGAAACTTCTCAGAAAAGTAGTCCATCGTTGCTTATAATAAGCAAACCTGGCAACTCTGCTTCTATTGTCCAATTTGAGGAGCCACAGTTTCCTGTTTGGTCCTCAGTGCTGTTGTCCATGTGCTTCAAGATTTGTTGTGATGTGCCTGCAGGCATGATCATACCCTGGTTGTATTATGAAGGATAATCTGACCATCATCCACCTCGCTTTGGTCATTCTCCAACCTTAGACATCAACAAGGCAATGTGGCACGGAAAAGTGACAATCACTGGATACTTTCTCTTTTTTGTGCCATTCTCTGTAAGTCCCAGAGTTGGTTTTGTGTGGTTAAATGACTGAATATATGAATATGTCACGTTTTAATACATTTACTTGATAAAAACACAGGAGAGCCTTTCCTGTAATAATCATTTTGTCCACTAGGCGTCTCTCTCGTCTTTTCTTTAACACCACTTGCTCCTCTAATGATTTTTTTCTGTCACTCCAGCCTCCTCTGAGGATCACTGCACTTTGTTATTTTTAATATAAAGCTGCAGTAATGACTCTTGCACAGTCATTACCTCGGTCATACAAACATCTGATGGGAAAAGACTCTGACGGGGAGTGTAACCTCACCACAACAAGAGTACACAGCACATACAAACAAACAGAACAATAAAAGAGTGGCCTCGAGGGTCTGCTCAAGTCACACAGCACCATCTGACTCACACTACATGACCTGAGATATAAATGGACTTCCCGTACCCTGAGACCAGAAACCACAGCGTCTTTCTATCCATATGGGATTTACATTGTGTCTGTGTTTACTCTGACTCACCCTGTACTGTAGAGAATATTCTATATGATGCTGTTTTTGTTTTATTTAAACTATGACTCACTGGAGCACAAAACCAAGAGTAAATGTACTTTTCTTTAAGCTCTGGGTGATCTTATGGATGGATTTATGTAAGGATTTATCCACAATAAGAAGCAATCGGATCATAGTGACCCTTTCATCAGCTTCTGTGGCACATTTTTA